>JANRMT010062796.1:5874428-5885494 GCA_026402145.1 Polypterus bichir lapradei | reverse complement strand
ACATCATGCCAAGATCCAAAGAAATTCAGGAACAAATGAGAACAGAACCTTGAAGTGGGATAAGGTGGAGGAGAAGATGGAGGAGATAATAAATTAAAGTACTGTATATTCATGATTCAGTCATAATGGAGTATTTGGTTAGTTATTAAAGTACTTTCAGTCATAGGAAATGTGGGTAAGCCATTTATTTATTTTGCAATCAATTAACTGGACAACCATAATTTTGTGATGAATACACAGTATAATACCTCCATACTGTTTTGGAATTTAAATTGTATAAAGTTGCTTTTCTTATATTTCATGCTTCTAATTTTCATATTCATTCTGTACAAAACCTGTCATTTGAAATGCTTGTGATGACCATGGTTTTATTCTATAATTCAATGAATGATATATGCAAGTATTTCTTTAATAAGATAATAACTGTACGTTGTATAATTTAAGTGTACACCAAGGAAAGGATGAAAGTACTGCAACACTGACATTAGAAAACCTGATATAATAGTTACTGTATATCATGTAAATAAAATAAGTAGGTGGTATTATGTGAGAAAGTAATAAAAACTTCAATAAATTGTATGGGCAGAGCTGTCTAGTTACTAAGTATTTGGACCACAATGTGCAGGTTCAAATTCTATCTCTGCTTTTCTATGGGGAAGTTGCAGAGTGTTGCAAAGGCAGCGCTGTTGCTTTACAACAAGGTTTTACATTCTGGGTGCTCCCTGTGTCTGCGTGGGTTTCCTCCCACAGTCCACATAGCTGCAGATTAGGTGTACTGCTTATGCTAAACTGATCACTGATGTGTGTGTGTGTGTGTGTGTGTGTGTGTGTGTGTGTGTGTGTAAGTGTATGTGTATTCAAATCTGTGATGCTCTGGAGTCCTGTTCAGGGATTGTTCCCTTTTTGTTCCCACTACTTGGTGGGTTAGGCTGCAGCTTCCCCAGTGCCCTGCTATGAATAAGTGGGTTTATTAGGTGGGTGGATGGATTTAGTATGCGACTTTGAGGAAGAACAGAGTTTGAACAAACTGATCAGTAAGTAGCTAATCAACTTTGATTAAGGACCATACAATGTAATAAATCTAATTAATTTGTTATATGTAAAGTATAGATTACAATATGCACAACTTGAATCCATTAATTCTTTATATTTTCAATCTTGCAAAAATGCTTCTGTAAGTATAACTCTTCTTATCTTCCATGTATAGAAAGTTTCAAGCAACAGTGTTCTGCATTGCACTAAAATGTACATTTAAGGCCTTCCAAATAAGTCTAAACGTTCACATATATTGAAACATACTGTAAATTTAACATTGTGAGCATGGCATCTAAGAATTCTGCATTTCCATTGTCAGAATGGCATTAGCGCAAAATCATCAGCAAGATGCACAGCTGAAACTTACAACAATGATAAACACTTGCCAGATATGTAGCCTCCTTCACAAAAGACACTGATCTCAAAATTCTGTTACAAAAAATGACATGTAATGTGCAAATTCCAACCAGAGCTCACACTGATCCATTATTTTAGATCACTGCTTTAAAATGCTAACTTAGGATATTTCAGATTGGATATTGTATGTTACCGCTGTGTCTTAAAATGAATAATATAAACATTCAGCAGTACAGTAGCTAATCTAGAAAACACATTTCAGACTTGTGCTTCAAGACTCTTGAATTATTTTTTGCAGATCATAGAAAGACATTCTACTGAAGAGAGTCACCTTTAGGCTTGTACCATCCCTACGTTCAGATGCTTTATCCTGTCAACTTCGACAAACTGGCAGGCAGAGTGTAAAAGCAAGATTCACTCTGTTTAATGTAGCTCCATTCTGTAGTACATTGAACATGTTGTGTTATTATGATTTTGACTGTTTAGATATTAGCTAAGTATTCATTCATATTTGTGTTGATCTGTTAGCAGCAATGATAAAGCAAGATGTAATCAGGAAACTTTTTTGCCATGTGCATAAGTAGAAACATATTTGCTATATTGGCATGTAAAACCCAGGTTAAACACATCAAAATGTATACCTGTCTCATTTCAGTAAATGTAAAACTAAACACGGATCCTTATGTATATATATGTATCCTTATACATTCATGGTCTTGTTCATCCATTGCCTAAAATTGCCCCCACATTATATTTATTATAAAAAATAGTAGGCCCCCTTGGGAAATACCAGATTGTTGAGTCAGAGCCCACACCTCACTTAAGTGACATTTGCTGCTTAAAGGAAACGTATCCCGTCCACTTGGTGAATAGAACTGTACAAAATGCTACAAAAACATAAAGGAGGGTTTAGCAGGGTTTTGCATCTCTTTAAAATTACCCTTTAACAAATATATGCATTTATGGATTTCTAAACAAATTGATTAAAAATGATGTACAAATAAGGTAATAATGAAAAATAAGAGGGGCTGAATATTGGTCTAAAAATATAAGAAAATTTCTAGAAAATGATGTCTTACACTATGAAAATACTTCTAATGTTAACCCAAGCACACCAACATGGCTTCTGCCCAGTTAAACACTACCCTGCTGAAGCCAAAAATAACATTAAAGCGGGACAATCTCAGCAAGCATTTCATAACTTTAAGTCTAAATATTATATTACTGTAGCTGACCCCGGGTTTCCTTTATATTAAGGAAACTGTAAAATCTTTGAGAATAGTCAAACCATAAACTAAAGGTAAAAATTAAACAAAATAACTGAATTAGTCAGTCAGTCAGTCATTTTCCAACTCGCTATATCCTAACACAGGGTCACGGGGTTACCTGCTGGAGCCAATCCCAGCCAACACAGGGCGCAAGGCAGGAACAAACCCCGGGCAGGGCGCCAGCCCACCACAGGGCACACACATACACACACCAAACACACACTAGGGTCAATTTAGGATCGCCAATGCACCTAACCTGCATGTCTTTGGACTGTGGGAGGAAACCGGAGCACCCGGAGGAAACCCATGCAGACACGAGGAGAACATGCAAACTCTACTGCGAGGCAGCAGCGCTACCACTGCGCCACCATGCTGCCCATAACTAAATTAGTTGTCCATCAATTGCTTAATCCAGTTTAGAGTTACAGAGGCCAGAGATTATGAAAACAACCAACCCTGGATGAGATGCCATCAAATCCTGTGATAAGTGGTCCATGGCACTGTGTGAATTTTAAATAAATGATCGAGCCCCAGAAATGGTAAGCTCCAACTGGGCGCGGGTGTGCTTCACTCCGTGGTTAATTGAGGTGCTGGCTGACTGCGCCACGCACACGTGCAGAGGTGGGCGGATCAGTCAGGTGTTTTAATTGTGCCACAGAAGAAGCAGCTCATCTCACCTGTCCCAATTAGAGAGGCAGTATAAGAGAAGCCTGCATGGCAGAGAGGGAAAGACAGAAAAGAGAGAAAGCCATGAGAACAGCATCATGAGGAGAGGCAGGACCAGCCAGCCAGCCAGTGTGTGAGAGGCAGTGCAGTCATTGGCCCCATGAAGGAGCGAAGTATTGATGCTCTAGTGGCAGCTCGTCCCTACTGAATATGTGTGGAGGGGTTGGTGTGACTGTGGTGGATTCCTCCACTGGGATCCAGGGCATACCAGGGGAGCAAGAAAAGACTATGGGAGGACCACCAACCCAGAGTGGTCTGGCCAACAGTGCTCAAGGCAGCTAAGACAGGGGTTGGTTAGTAAGGACTGTGGCTGCTAGAATCTCTGCCAGCTGAGTGATTAATGGGTGTTGTGCTGGGCTTGTCTGATGGAACATTGACCCAAAGACTGTGTTAGTTTTATTGTTCTTTGAAATTCTGGATTTGACCTCATGGATCATCACTGTTTTTAAGGATTACTTATTTATTTAAAAACTGTTTTGTTTTTGTATCACTTTTACACCTACCCCCTTGTTATATGTGTCCTTATTTGCCTTGCTCATCTTGTTTATGGTATCGATGCTGGCAGGTTCGAGAGGCACCCAAAAAGTCCCGCATCCTGCACCCATCAGAAAACCCAGGACACACTCATATATACACCTGCATTCAGTCAGATATGACCAGCTTATCTAAATAACCTGCCCTGCATGCTTTGTGGAAATAATACTGAAGCATATGAAGAAAGCTCAAGTGGATATAGGGAGAATGTGCATACTGCACACAGTCATACCTGGACCAAGATTCAAACCCAGACAACAGTGATCACCACTGAGTTACTGTACCTCATTTTACACTAATTAGTATACCTGTTTTTACTCTAATATAATTTCAACTAAAATGAATTATACAGGTACTGACACTAGCAGAGGTTAAATATCTTTCACTTAATTTTCTTTTATTTCTTTTTTTTTTTTTATTTGACTTGTAATCTCATATTGATTCCTTCCATCCAAGTTGGTGTGAACCCTGTTGTGGGTGTGGTCACATAGCACAGTGGGTATGGTCATGTGCATTGTTATCATCCATCAGAGTTGCCATTTTTCACTATAAAAGGGTGTAGTTCATATCATTGTCATTTCTGATCTTTTTTTTTCAAAAAATCCAGATAATGTCAGTTTTGGCCTTTTTTCCTTAACTATTTACTAAAGATTTTGCATCTGCAGCATGTATCATTCATTATTATTTTGTGTTATGTTATCTGCACTATTTATCCCAGCATTTTGTTGCGTTTTGCTCTCTGGAAATTAAACAATTTAGCGAGGAATTCATACTGCTAGTGTAGGGTCAAATGAAAGAGGCTTTTGCAAGCTCAACCATAAGGAATTTATAAGTCTCAATAAAGTGTTTCTTTCTTTTTTTAATAAATGATATGTTATGTCTATTGTTTTCTGTATCCTGTGTGATAATGTACCATTTATATCTCATTCCTCTACCTACTAGTGAAACATTAAGCTTTTTCAATGCTTTGTTTACTTAAATTACCTAAAGACATTAGGCCATTCTTGCAAAGAGACAGAGAATTTTCATGAAGAATGCATATGATGTCTGCAGTAGCTACAGTTTGTCAGCTGGAACATTTACAGGGGGCCAGTGATGCCCCAAGCTGCTTTTAAGCATCACTCCAGCATTACAGATTGTGATGTGATCTTGTGACTAATTCTTAAAACCATTTAGAAGGGCACATTCTCTAATAAAAGGATACAGTTTACTGCCATCTAAAAATTGGGATCACCTAGTTTTGGTGTTCCAAAGAGCTGCTTTAACTTTAGTAGTACTCTTTTCACGAGAGTAATGGAAGCTTTGCCATATTGTGCCCTGTGCGGTCATTTGAATGATTTTCTCTCCATTGCTGATTCTCACTTAACTATTTCTGCAATATATGTCGTCCACTGACACATACATTGAAACAAACCACACTGTTGTGCTATCCGATCCAGTCATTGAGTTTGGGGAATTTAAGAAGGGAAGTGAATCTAAATTACAGAATACAGAAAAGTGGAACCAACAAGCATTCCTGTCACACAATGACTAGGCCATGAAAGCAATCCAAGTTCCTGGAGTTTTGCTCAATCATCACTAACTGGTGTTACTAGTCTGGCCATCTTAAAAAAAGTGATGTGCAAAAATAGTTCTTATTCAAGGGTGACAGCAGTTTCTCCCTAATGTTCTTTGGCATATGATCTTATGTTCAAAAACTTCAGTAATTTTTATTTCATCATTTTGCATAAACAAAAAAAAACAAGTCAAAGACCCCCTAATAATGTAGAGACTGTAGTATCCAGTATAAAATTCTGAAGCCTAACTAAAAAAAGTGCTTGGTAAACATCATCATGTGAGGACTGCCTGCTCTTTGAAGCTCTCTCATCTTATTCATATCCTGACAGTAAATATGGTCCATAGGCGTACTTCACTTTATGGTAATTTGTGTTATTGTGTCTACATGCAGTTAATAAAAGGCAATCTTCCTAGATTCCTGTCCCTCCTGTAGGGAACAAACAAAGACAATTCTACCAGCTAATTGACTCATTAATTCTGTATCCTACCTTAGGCAGTGTGAGTTTTCAAGCCTATAGCTTGAAAGAATTGTGTAGTCCTTGAAATACAATTATTTTCCTCCACAGGCTAACCAAAAATCAATAGAAATGGCAACATATCATTGCAGGCATATTTCCTCCTATTTTTATAAAGCAGACATTGTCTTCAGTTCATTTTCTGGTGATGTCTGTGCAAGATTTCATTCCACATGAGCCTTAATTGGTGAATATTTAAAGTTTGTTGTAATTATGTACAATTTTTACCATTTGGGATTATAATTCTTTTTACCATGCTATGTTTGCTTCCCAGTGGGGCTTAGAACAAAATGTGCTTTCAGTACCATGAAGGCTAATAGCACATACATCATGGCTGAGACCCTTACAAATGGGAAACCGTCATAGCCACCTGCAACTACTTACTGTCCTGCTTTTTGCTTTTAAATGTTGAAGCTCTTTTAATTCTTCAGTCACTAACAGAGATATTCCTTCAACCTATGAAAATGTAAATGGGGTTCTTTGATGGGGAGTATAGTTCATGGCTATGCAGTCTCCTTCTGTTGCTTACATGTAGCACTCTGCCACAAGAGAGCACTGATAAAAACTCATATAAGAAAAATAACTTTCGAAAGATTTGATGTAAAAGACTTTTTGTTCATTTGAAACACAATTTGTAATAAGAGCAAGAGAGTTCTTTTATATGGAACGTGTAAAGTGCCACATTGTACCCTGATAAACAATGACACTACTTAGTCAAAATTCTCCATAATTTTTTTTCTCTCTCTTTATGTAACTGTTGACGTCTCATCTATTCACCCACATCTTTCAGATGGTTTAATTGTTTCAAATAGCTATTCTCTTTGGAAAGCCCCAAATGATCCTTGCAAAGGCACAGAAAGGAACCAGATTAACATTCAGAAACCACTTGCCTCATTCCGGTTCCTTTCTTTTAAAGCCATTTATCTGGTAGACTTGTGAAAGTGGAGGCTAATTTATTGCAGGCAGTTGACAAGTCATACTTTTGACATCTTTTGCGATAATTAAGCAGTAAAATGATGAGTCAGTAGCAAACTTTCTTATTCAGCTGTAGATTAATAATAAATAAGCCATCAGATGCATTCAGCAGTGCCTTTTTAAAGGAGACTGTTCAATAGAGCTTTGTGTTTAGAATTTTCCATTGATTTATTAAGCAGATATTATTTTCAGATAAAGAGGAAGGTTTTGTTGTTCGTGGGCAACAGGATTCTTTGAGGAAGAATCTGTTAATAAGGTAATATTTTCTGGCAGCGCTGATAAATGCATGGCTACTAGATTGTTAATCAAAGGTAAAGGCCGTCTTATTAAATACACTGCTTCCTATCCTTTACGGTGTTATTTTTAGTTTGGAATAGGTAATAGACCTTTGATATTTTAATGTACTAGCTAACAATCATCCATTCATTTTCTGAATCATTTTAATCCATTACAGGATTATAGGGGGCCAGAGTCTTATCACTGTAACAAAAGAGATAGTGGCAAGTGGGCTGCCAATCCATCTCATAGCACACTTACAAAAACAGCAGTTTTAAGTGGCTAGTAAACCAGTGTACCTTTAAAAATCACATGGGAATAATGAAAAAATATGCTAGGGTGGGAATCAAAATTCAAAAGTCTATTTATGGTAGGAACTTGTCATTTTGGTGGTGTTTAAAATGCAGTAAAGGAAGGTGGGCCTTTTTAATTTTCATTAAAGGACAACGTTCTATTGTTTTGATTTTGAAGCGTTTCCACTAGTAGTATACAACTGCAGCCAGTATGACACAATAAGAAATGAGACCTAAATGTGCCTACTTAAATTCTGAGAATGGATCCTAAATCATGTCATATCAGAAGAGCATACATTTGTTTCATTTTTGCAAAAATATATATTTTTTATTTTGTGAGACGTGGCCACACAGGGTGGCACAGTGGTAGCGCTGCTTCCTCGCAGTAAGGAGGTTCGCTTCTGGGGTCCTCCCTGCGTGGAGTTTGCATGTTCTCCCCGTGTCTGCATGGGTTTCCTCCCACAGTCCAAAGATGTGCAGGTTAGGTGCATTGGCGATCCTAAATTGTCCCTAGTGTGTGCTTGGTGTGTGTGTGTGTGTGTGTGTGCTCTGTGGTGGGCTGGCACCCTGCCCAGGGATTTGTTCCTGCCTTGCGCCCCGTGTTGGTTGGGATTAGCTCCAGCAGACCCCCGTGACCCTGTGTTAGGATATAGCGGGTTGGATAATGACTGACATGACTAACTGACTCGCCACATTGTTATAGAAGTGCTTCACTGTCATCCATCTCCCCATACAGTAAACCCTTTCATAGATTGGTTACTTGTAGTTAGCTTCATGAATGATGCAGTTGCAATTACACCTTGATAAAGATTTTAAAAACTTGAGCCATAGTTTTTTTTTGGGTTTTTTTTGCTGGCAAAATTTTAATTTTTCTAAGCATTTAGACTTATGTTCTTATGTTATACCATCAATATGTCTGACTGAGATTATGAACAAACTTCAAACCTTCCTGCACAGGTAAAAAAGGGCAAGAAATTGAAAATGAGAGGAAAGCAGAGACAGAATTGGAGATACAGAGACAGAACAATTTAAAGGCTATAGCTACAGAGAGAACCCAGATAACTGCGGGTGGTGGAGTTCATGTCGAAATTGTAAAATAATGTCTGTCGAGAATGAAGGCCTTTACTGCAGTGCTGCTTACTGCTGCCGCAGATAGAAAGTTTAGACGTATCCTTTGACAAGCCCACTTTCTCACGTGAGGCAACTGTTTTTCTTACAGATTGGCATGGTTAATCATGGACTTCACAACACATTTTTTCCACTTTTAAAATTAAACTGTTCAAATTCATCTAAGCCGGAAACACCAAAGGTTCAGCTTTCATTAGAGTAAGTTTGTTTATTGATCTGGCTGCAGTGGCTCTTCTTTTTTTAGCACTGATGTCTCAAACCTCCCATCTAAGCTCTACAAGCAACAGCTTTAAGAAACTGGGGTTACTGAAAAGGGGTTGATGCACATACAATTTCTTCATTCTACAAATTTCTTCATTCTCGTATTTTCATATCCTGTGTATGTGCATTTTCAAACTGTTTTACCTAAATGGCAAAGTTGTGCTAAACACGTATGGAACATTCTTAATAATCTACAACACAGTGCATCCAGTTGACTGTTTATCCTAGAGTCTGTTTACATGAAAACTTTGTCCATTCTATTCACTGTCAATGTATCGTTAACTCTGAAAATATCGTGATACAAATCTCTTTTAAAAATTAGATCTATTTTGGTGTCTTTAACATGTCTCACAAATGTGGGACTCATGTTTTGTGAAACCATAATAATTGCTGCCTTAATGTGGACATGTTTATTATGTTTTTTTGGCCACCATTTTATTTTTTAAAAACATCTTTCCATAGAAATGCTAGTTTCCAAGTCAAATAAACATATGAAACTATTGAAAATTGACGAACCTATCCTTAAGATACAAATAGCAACATGTAGAGCGTTGTGCATCAATGAATAAACAATTGTAGCTGACTACCTTGTACATAAATGACAGCACCGACCACAAGGAATCATACTGAAAACAGAACTTTGGCTTACTGTCTGCCATAAACAGTATTTTGTTTTCACTGATTAGGTCAGTTTCTGTTTTTTCCTTGCCAAGTTTCATGAAATAATCAAGAGAACAAGTTTACTAATACAGGGGGGTCCTCGGGTTACAACGTCTCGACATACAACATTTCGATTTTACAACGATCACTCCCATAAAAACTTGTGAGAAGGAATAATGATAAGGATATTTTTTACACTAATTTTTTCTGTTCCTGCAGTACATTGTACAGTACAGTATATTTATGTCCTTTTCCTTTTTCTGTGGCTTAGTTGTGTTTTTATGTTCTAGATTATGATTTTGCAAATGTGTTAGGATAGGTAAGTGAATTAGGATAGGGTGTGTTTCGACTTACACCAAAATTCGGGTTACATCACTGTTGTAGGAACGGAACTGTGTTGTAACCCAAGGACCCCCTGTATTCAATTATTAGCTGACCGCTACTGAACAACATCACATGTCAGTGACTGTTGTGTTCCTGGACATTTATATGTGGGCCATCTCTATACAGGCGATAAATGCAGCATTTTATTTAAAAATGAGTTTTTCTCAGCTTCCGTTACGACTTCTGAAATAATTCTTCCCCCATTGTATTTTTTTTCATTTTATACAGTTTCAGGCAACAAGTGATTAAATGGAGTGACTTGCGCTGCTGAATATCTTTGCTGTGATCCTTTTTTATCTATTAACTTCCACGGCATTCCCAGATGTGTATTTTTGGATGGACCCTCTTCATCCTCTTTTTACATGCATTATTTCTGTGGCTGCTGACTTTGAGCAGCAATGCTTTATAGTGGTTGCATTGCTATTTTTTTTAGGTATATGCATTGTCGATTGCAAGTACATTTTTTTTCAGAAAACCTTGTGTCTGTGAGTGACAAACAGTTTGTCTAGGGGTAGGCTTGGTTCACATTTTGACTGAATTAATAAAAATAGAGTAACATGGTATAAACTAACATAAGCTCACCTTTAAAGAATTTAGAAAATTGAACAGTGAGTCTAAGGTATGTTCTTCAGCATGTAGTCCATTTAAGCAAATCTTACACAGTGAGTACTGAATGGTATGTGGGCTGAAGGTGGTAGACATGACATAGTGAATTATGAAGCTGATGATATTAGGAGAAATACTATTACAATCATATTGGCTCAAAGGACAGAACTGAGATATACAAGAAGATTTTTTTCATAATAAAATTTGTCATTTCAAACAGTAGTTCTTGATGACTATTTAACAGCCGCCCTCAATACTTCTACAGGACTAATTGGAGATAGTTGTACATACAGGACATAATATTCTTTCACACTTACGGGAGGCAAGCAGTGAAGGTCAAGGTGGCAGCACATGGTTTTTACTTTGAATTTCTTTTATCTTTTATGTAAATAATTATTTAAATTAAGTTAAATTGTTAAATAATAACTTAAAACAGTGTAAATAATAGGTTAATTTCTTTTATTGGAACATCTTAAAACTTTACTCTGATA
>JANRMT010062796.1:5841541-5864428 GCA_026402145.1 Polypterus bichir lapradei | reverse complement strand
GAGTTTAGCTGCTATGACTACTCAATTTCAAAATTCTGAAATTTAAGTATTCAACACTCATGCTTTGGATTAAATTCACAAAAGTCCTAATTATTTATGCCAAATTTTGTGAACCAACTTTAAAAACTTTGAACTGCAGAAGTCTGAAGCAGTTAGAATTCACTCAAATCTAATTAAGCCTAAAGAGTTTAGGATTTCCACAAAATTTAACAAAAGTCAGCTCATTCATTCTAAAGTTACAGTGTCCACAACAGTTTTCCTACAAATATACATTTTCATCAGCCGAGGGACTCAAAAGAAATGTTGGGGTGCACACAAGGCCATCCTGTTTATTTGAAAGGTTAAAAAGGAGCTAGTAACTTCAGTTCAAGGGTTAACAAAAGCAAATCCTGGCTTCAGAATCATAAGCTCTGGATAGTGGTCCAGTCAAAAGGTCTGAGCTCCGTAAGTTGGTGAATAATGATGAGCGAACTCCACACTGTTCACTTCACCTCAAGTTCAGAGAAGTCACGGAGTGTTCACAAATATCGCCGAACTTGGCGAAATGCAATGATGTCAATGAGGAAGGACTAACTGAACTAGATTTGACTGGATTATAATGGTGCAATCACCTTTAAAGTGTCCCTGAGGGCTAGGGAAATGTCTGACAACTATAATGGACTACTTACTATGGCCACAGATGTGACCTGAGCTGTGTGGCAAAGTGCCAACCACTGCACCGCCTTGCCTCCGTGAGATGAAAGAAGAAAGTATGCAGTCAGAGACGCGTAATCATTTATTTCATCAAAATAAAGCGGAAATGCTGTAATCATAGTGAAATGTCAGAAAAAATAGGTAGGTCTTTTAAAGGCAGGAAATTCAAAGTGTCATGTCATGATTGAAGCCGCTGGCTCATTCTATTTTTGAAGTCATGCTGAAGGCTGTTCAAACTGACTATGCTGATGCTTTGCACTTTTCCTTTTATCAAAAAGATACAAATATCTTGTAAATAGTAATACATCTTTCGTTATTATTATTATGATTTCATAGATTCTCTTATGTTTGGGTGTGGGGGGCATCAGTCTCCTTCACGGTTTGTTTTTTATCAACATGTGGCTAATTATGCATGCATAGGGCACACACCTCCTTCACTTATGCTGGCATGAAAATCCAAGATTGAAATGCACATTTAGCGACAAGCAGAGATATATGTTTCATAAAAATACAATTTTGAGACTCTGCATTATTTACTTACCTGTTCTACCACTAACTAAGTGCCACCGAGTCTGTAATACAAATGATCAGCATTACATACCTGGGTGGGGGTTCCGTCTAATGTTGGCTGTTAAAACTCTGGGGTATGTTGTGCTGGCCTCGCAAAGCATTATGGGGCTCTGGGAAAAAGAGTTTTCCTAAACCAGTAAATAATTCAACAAATAAGGTTGAATGCAAACAGGGGCAAATTTGCCATGAATAACACTTTGGCGAAATTCACTGATCAACACTAGTGATGAACTCATCTCCTGAATGAGATGCCACCTTTCGAGAGCACCTTGCTTATATAGCTCCTGGTCTCTAAGGTGCATGGTCAGTTGTTCTCAGTGGGCATCTTCTCTGAACTGTGGCTAATGAGAGAGATGCGAGAGATTCAGTTTGAAAGAATACACTTTTCCTGTAAAATTTGTTTTGCAATGACTTTCAACTAATGCCATGACACTAGATCAATCAGAAATCGATCTAATGCAGAAATGTTTTACTCATATATAATTGTGTATAGCATTTTCAAAAGAGAACAGCTCCATTGACCTAATAATAATGTTACTTATTATTTGACTGATGCTTTTATCCAAGGCAATTTACAATATTTAAGGTAGAATTGGTTACATTTCTTTCGTATTTCTTATTGGATTACAGGCAGGTGAAGTGACTTGCTCATGGTCACAGTGTCAGTAGCAGGATTTGAACTCATAACCACAGGTTTTGAAGCCCTTGATCCAAAGCTTTAACCACTCCGCTACAATTCTTGCCAATAATATTACCCTTTGGTTAAAAAAAAAAAAATAATAAAAAAATACTGTATACAGAAAAGTGCTTACTTAGTTATACAGTACTTCTGATACATGCAAATAACTGACGACACTATAACTGATGCCCGCTGTCTGATGTAAGCACTTTTCTGTATACAATGTTCGAATTTTTTTAAGTAGTGTTTGTGTTGGAGTGAGTAAAGTTTGCATTTTATATATATAGATAACATAAAAATAAAAGTAAACAAAATACATAGAATTAAGGCAATGTCACATATAGCTTTGCTCTTCAGTGTTTCACAGTGCTGCTTTACATAAGACAGCTGTAAGGAAGGTCCCAGAGTTCATTTACAGCTCATCACTTGCTTTTCATATTGTGCCAGCAATCCCAAAATTATGATTTTATCCCTGCAGGACAATCAGGTATAATTGCCAGTGTTTTATAATTGGTAGAATTAAGGTTTGCCTGCTGCCAATACAGGTGATTCATATGTATTGTTAAAATCATGTCCAAGGCAGATGGTGGAGGATAATGGGATGAGGTTTCATGAGCTACAATTGAAAAAGATTCAAGTTTTGGTTTAAGCCACAAATCCTACAAAAATGGATTCAGGTTGTTTTATTTATTGGTAGACAACTGGCAGACAACCTGGTTCTTATGTCATTGTGCGAGATATTAAGATGTTTGATTAGCATCCAGGAGCTGTAATTTAGAGCTGGCCGTAAGCAAATGGAACCTTGATGGATGCCAAAGGAGAGAGAGAGATAGCAAGAAAAGAAAACTCACTGCTTGCTGCCAAAGAAGTGGCAGTCTGCTGTGGTCACTACTATCAAAAGCAGCAGTGAAGTTATGAAGGAGCAGAAAAAGAAGACTGAGCATCAATGGTAGGAATGGTGTCTGTTCATTACCAAACAGCTAGTTTATCAAAATCATAATTTGATCAGTGAAAATGAATGCATGCATGCATAACTTTTGTATAATGCATTCAAACTAATAAAACAAACTTCAAAAATGCAAACAGACAATATTATCCATCTGACTGAGACAATGTCAGTGAAATAACATGCTCAAGTAGTTCAAATAAGAGCACAATTCTGGAAATTGTTGAAACAAAAGCCAGCAATCATTGATGCCACCAGAACCACGGCTGACAGCCTCTGATCATGAGCATTACATCTCACTTAAATTTGCAGGCCTACTGTCGTCCGCATTTATGTTCAACATTCAATCTCGCAGTCTGTGTGTGACCTGATTCAGAGCCTTCTATCTACAAATTTATAAATAATTAAATATTTTAGAAAATTCCCTAATTTTCGGTCCTCTTGGCTAAGTTCTCAGCTTTATCCCTGACTTGCATGTACGTTACAAGTTCCGCCTCTGTCTGCATTTATTTTAACCTGATACAGTTCTCCTATATCTTAAACATGTGCATGCTTTGTTCATCTATGAGCATATGACTGTGTCTATACTGGTGTGATTGAATGTGCTCAATGGCTTCTTGTTCCATCCGAGCTGGTTCTTGCCCAGCACTCAATGATCTGTGGAATAGTGCACTCTGACTTTGCAAACTGTAAAGAAGGTAAACAAATGCATGGGTTTATGGGTACTTGTATAAATGAACAATAGCAATTAAAAGTGCATTAACCTTGAAAGAAGCAAAATGACTCACATAGCAAAGCCTTGAGCCTTCACATTCTGAATTCAAATGTACCCATTTCCAAACCGTTAACATAGCTGTGTATAACAGTAGCTCATAGCTTTGTAATCACATTCTGTATTGCATTTTAGTTTTGAAATATAATATTTTAACAGTTGTTACATGTTTTATTGCTTGCAACAACTAATGTCACATGCTGTATATTTCATACTAGCAAAATACCCCGCGTTTCGCAGCGGCGAAGTACTGCCTTAAAATTTTTATTAAGAAGAAAAGTAAACCTTTTTAAACTGAGGGAAAATATACCAATAATTATTTGTTAAGGATTTCTTTGTATACCACATTGTCAGTTCGGCCCTCCGGTTGTAATATGACCAAGCTGTGCGCTGAGCTTACTCTTGAGCATGCAACATACAGTTGGCCATGTGAAAAGCAATCTTGCCTCAAATCAATGCCAACCTTTTGTAGGGTCTGTCCCTGAGACTTATTAATTGTCATTGCGAAGCAGAGCCTTACTGGAAATTGGAGGCGTTTGAATTGAAATGGGAGATCAGAGTGTATAACGGGGATGCGAGGAATAAAAACTCTCTCCCCTGAGCCACTGCCAGTAAAAATAGATGCCTCAATTAGGTTCTTTTGCAGACACGTGAACTGAAGTCTTGTGCCATTACAAAGTTTCGGTGGCTGTAAGTTTCTCAGTAACATTATTGGTGCCCCAACCTTCAAAATTAGATTATGCTCATTATGCAGGCCATGGACGTATATATGTACGTAAGTAGGATTCAGTTAGTGTTGGGAACTCGCGTACCAAATTTCTTGAAGATGGGCCTATAAGTAACAAAGACTGTTAGAAAGTTCAATATGGCGGCCGACAGTGGCTTCATACCACCGAAATAAGTACGTACATTGATTTTGGTTAGCGCAGGGAAGCCGCCTACCAAATTTCGTGAAGATGGGGCCATAAATAAGAAAATTTAACATGGCAGACGTTGTCGACCGTTATGACCGTTACGCTTAGAATTTCGAAATGAAGCCTGCTTAACTTTTGTAATTAATTCCTTAAGCTGGAAGGAATGAGCCTGACAAATTTCAGGCTTCTACCTACACGGGAAGTTGGAGAATTAGTGACTTGTGGCTAAGCACTTCCTGGAGATGTCTGATTAGCACCCGGGAGCTGACCGTAAACAAGTGGAATATTAGGTCATGTTGGTGAATTTATTACCTTAATGGCAGCATGTAGAGATTTTTGTAGATTGTAGTTTATGATTACAATTATTTATTGATTACAATTATTGTGATTTTATTGTAGATTACTAGGGGACTTTGCTTCCTGCTCGCTTTACTCGACAACACCCTGGCCTGTGCTTGGCATCTTTGCCACTCATATATGTGGATTTCACTTTCTCCAAACAACAAATCTTTTATTTCTTGCGGATACACCTCTTCCTTGGGAAGAAACACTACTTTTCCCTGGTGGCAACACGAATTAGACGATCTACAAGTCTCTGACTTAAAGTTTAAATCCGAACAATATCTACATACTTCTGTTATATCACCTGTGTCCATATATTCAATCTCTTTTCGCTGTTCCATTATTTCACCAAGTAATAATTTCCATTTGTTTTGCTAAAAAGTCTTGTCTTGTCCCAGGATTTTTTTATATAATAGAGAGATAATTTAGACCGGGCAGCACGGTGGTGCAGTGGGTAGCACTGCTGCCCCGCAGTAAAGAGATCCCCCGTGTCTGCGTGGGTTTCCTCCCACAGTCCAAAGAAATGCAGGTTAGGTGCATTGGAGATTCTAAATTGTCCCGTGTGTGTGTGCGCGCCCTGAGGTGGACTGGCGCCCTGCTCGGGGTTTGTTTTCTGCCTTGCGCCCTGTGTTGGCTGGGATTGGCTCCAGCAGACCCCCGTGACCCTGTAGTTAGTATATAGCGGGTTGGATAATGGATGGATGGATAATTTAGAGCTGGCCGTAAACAAATGGAGTATCAGGTCATGTTGGTGAATTCATTATCTTATTGGCAGCATGTAAAGATTTTTGTAGATTGTAGATTATAATTATTGATTACAATTGTAGATTATAATTTAGAGCTGGCTGTAAACAAATGGAGTATCAGGTCACGTTGGTGAGTTCTGAACTGTGAATATATTTCACTATGGTGCAGGATCGCTGTAGCAGATTATTCCAGGTAATGCCAGTATGTCGTAATGCATATGTAATTCAAAAAGGCAATAAAGGTAAGCATATGGAAATCATGAGTGTAAACGTATTTTGATTTTTTTTTTAACTTTTCATTTAACACTTGTATAAAAAGGTTTAGATATTTATTATATCATACAAAGTCAACATTTGCAACATTTGATAATGAAATGAATATTTATTAGATTAATCAGTTAAACAAATGGGTTGTAGTGGTTGGTGCACATGGTTTCCATCTCCAGATCAAATATGTTTGTATCTTTTTGTTTAAGTATTGTTCAGTAGTGGATGATGTAATTTTCTCTCTGATACATAACTGGACAGAGTAAATACAGATGAGTGATGTATGGAGTTAAGCAAATGACCTTAATTAACAGCTTCTAGTGTAATATTAGAAATATAAACCAAAGTTTGATTGGGCCATACTGCTGTATTATTCTAGTCTGTAAAAATAATGTTGAAATTAGTTGGCTTGCTTGTAGAATAACCTTTGGAGAATATCACACCTTACTGATTATATTTGAATGAACTGCACAACATAAAATACTTTTCTTTGGCAATATTTTTTTAAATAGGTTGAAGTTGAAGTTTATCGTCGGGATTCCAAAAAACTGCCAGGGCTCGGAGATCCAGATATCGACTGGGAGGAGAGTGTCTACCTAAATCTTATTCTTCAGAAAGTAAGTTGTGTAACTTGGCCACATTTTGGCTTTCCAGTAAAGCTATTGATAATGCCAAGTAGTAATTTCAGACTGTTTAATGAACATATCGTAGATCTACATATGTTTAATGAATATGACTCTATCACTTAAATTAGTCGTCATTATTAGTTCAAGCCTGCACATCACTGACAATGTTTAGTGCTGATGCTGGTGATCCCACTGTGACCTCAAATGCCTGTTTTTGATAGCATTGACCACAAACTCTTTGGGAATCATCTAATGAATTATGCTTGACTAGCATGACTTTTCTTCTGCCGGGTGTCTTCCCATGTTTTTGTCAGCCATAGTCAAAGATCTCCACTGCTAAACTTGGCTCCCCACAGCTTTTCACCTATAGAATTTTTTTTACTTGAGCCACATTTCTTTTTAACACTTTTATGCTGCCACAGGGCTGCTTGATTCATCAGAGTCCCCTTATATTTCACTGTAATACAAGCAGCAACTAGCTCCTGATGCATGCCTATTAAGGAAAAGCTGACAGTCTGCCTCAAACACGGTGTGTGGATTTCTTAGAGACATCTACCAAATCGGCACACACACAAAACTGAATTTACTTCATGTAAAATCATATGGCCAACTGAAGAAGGTTGACTCCTTATTAAAATCCGTTTTGTAGAAGTTATACCTCCATCTTTTATAATCAACATTTCTTGACAGCAGCCTTACCTTTAAATCCCAGAACTTGGCTGTAGTCAAAACTTTATAACTTGTAAAACATCACTGGAGACCTACCCTACCTCTCTGGATCAGATCCTAAAGTGCTTTTGAAAGTGAAGGCCATTAAAAGAAAATTTTAGTAATTCAAATGGGAAGTAATAAAAGCATTTTAACGTACTTTCAAATTTCCACAAGTCCAGAATGCTGCTGCCACAGCCTTGACCACCTAAAAAGCTGTAGCCACGTTTCATTTCAATTGACTCATTTATGCTGCCTTCCTGTAAGGCATGAAATTCTTTTAAAAAATTGATCTACCACTGTAAAATGCCTAGTGTCCCACTTTTTGAAGGGTGAATGTCAAAGAGGCTAAACTGTATAGGGAGGCCATTTTACTAAATAACCAAGCACAGCGGTGGAGTAAACAAAGAGAGCAAAGAAAAGTACAAATAAGCAGTGAAACAACAAAGCTGGTGTGGTGTAGCTATATTAGTTTTATGAAATGGCTTCATATTTCTATTTGTCAGTGAGTATCTTATAAACAAGACTGTTTCCTATGCCCCATGAAGTAAGGGGTGTCTGGCCAGTCTACCCTGTGATACAGATATAGATATGACAGATGTAAATGTCAACTCTGTTCATGTGGGTCCAGCAGGAAAAGAGCAAGAAAGAAGCGTTGACTAATTTTGGTCTTAAATCTACTGGGATGTGTAGAAGCGAGGCAAGGTTTTGCTTTGGGAGATTTCAAATTCAGTGAAATATTGTTAATTAATGAAGGTATTGGTGAAAAGCACTCATACTACTGTTAGATCAAGCCAAAAATGCACATTGATGGTCAGTCCACAAGACCTTGAATAGACAAATAAGTAAATAACTTATATTCAAATTAACATAACAATATTCTTATTTTTCTACTCTAAAGCCCTAAGTTACTTTTGTTTTACCTTGTTCTTTATGCAACTAGCTAAAAGATGCATTCATTGACATTTTAATTTTCTGTTTCTGGTAAACATTTGCAATTGTACAAATATTATTTCAGTTCAACTTGGTCTCAACTGTTAGATGCCAAGTGGGGAAGTCTGCTACATATCTGAAAAACAATTTTTGAGAAAAATGTTTTTACTCTATTTTATAAACAGTCCAATCTGATTTGCTATCCACTTTAGAGCTATCAAGTGGTGGCCTTGCTAATTTCAACTACAACACAAATGCTGCCACAATTCTTAACCACAACAATTAAGTTGAAATAATATATTCGGCTGTTTGAATAGATTGCACTAGTTACGTAGTCTGGCTGAGTTAGCACAGCTGGAAAGTAGGGCTTGAATTTTTTAATGTCATATGTGCAGAGGTGGGTAGAGTAGCCAAAAATTGTACTCAAGTAAGAGTAGTGTTACTTCAAAATAATATTACTCAAGTAAGAGTGAAAAAGTATTTGGTGAAAAGACTACTCAAGTACTGAGTAACTGTTTGAACATAATAAATGATTTACTTTTTAGAAATGTGTAATAAGACAGACAAAAATACAAAATAATGTGCAAATTCTGCTATTTCCAAATAATAAAATTAAAAAAATAAGTAAAAATAAATAACATCTTTACAAAATAAAGATGTAAAAATAACACAAAGTTCCAAATCTCAGTTTTTAACAACAAAGCCTTTGAAGCCGATACATACAGTAGGTAACATGTATGTATGAACAGTGCAAACTACTTACAGTGACAAGATATCCTGTACACTGACAGTATAATACTGTATATTCACTTTGTGGTGTAGCGGGTCCGTGGCTTAAAAAAAAACCAAAAAGGCCAGTTTCAAATCCATAAAGCCGTGTCACTCTCCATGGGCACAATTGCATGACTGTGGGGAGTTAATGAGGTAGTTGGAGTGAGTCGCACCTGCACGTGCGGGTGCAATCGCTCTCAATTGCTTAATTGGCTTCCTGCGGCATGAGATTAAGGCCCATGGAGACGGGAGTGTATATATACGGGTCAGCACAAAAAAAAAATAGGGAATCAAAGAAAAGGAGAAAAGAAAAGAGGTTAAAAGACATGAAAGGCAGGCTTGGGAATGACGATCTGGCCACCTGGAGGAAGGAAGCAGTGTGAGCTAGGGCCCCATGAAAGATCATTAGCTGTGGCGCTGTAGGGGCTAGTTCACTCCACTGAACATTCGGGTGAAGTGTGCCCTCCCTAGACGTCCGAGGTGCGACCACATGAGCGCGAAGGAAGAAGGGAGGAGAGCCGACCTCGGACGGTCTGGCCATGATGCCTGGAGGCAGCCAAGATGGAGGTCGGCCGAAAGGAGCTCGTGGCTGCTGAGTCACCGCCGGTTACGCAAGCAATGGGTGAGCCAGGAGAATGAGAAGGGGGTGGGCTGAGATCAGGATGAATTAGTCTGCATTTTAACCTTCGGATTTTTAACGAATTTATTTATTGATTTTTTTATCCTTACTTTTCACAGTGATTTTTATGGATTTATATATGTACTGTTTTTTTAGAACACTGCACCATTAACACTTTTGTTGATTTTACTTTTGTTTTGACTGGTTTTTAATAAAAGAACTTGAGCACTTTTTCCACTATCCTCTAGCCTCATCATTATCCTCATATGTCAGCTCATCTCAGTCATAACTATCGATGGTGTGAGTTCAGCAGACTCCCATGTGGGAAGAGGGAGTCTGTAGGGGACTGGCATCGTCACACATTTGCCCTCCAAATAGCACAGCTGATAGAAAATAACATCAGAACAAGGCACTTGTGCACGTACAAGAAGTCTCACTTTACCATGACTGTCTGTGTCTGTGCATGTTTGGTTAAAACGTGCTTGTTCTTCACTCAGTGTAGTGATGGTTAAGCTTCAGCAGGAGTTGGCTTTCAAGCTTCTTGCAGTAAAGCTGTGACCGTTTAGCAGTAAACAGGAGCCCTGCATGACTGAAAAGTCTCTCACAGGCTGCAGATACAGGAAGTTTGTGTGTGGTCATGTGACTAAGTCTGATTGGTGAAACAGAGTCATGTGATTATTATTGCTACGTCTGATTGTTGAAACAGTCATGCAGTAATCAGTGGTGTCAAACTCCAGTCCTGGAGGGCCACAGTGGCTGCAGGTTTTCATTCTAACCATCTTCTTAATTTATGACCAGTTTTTGATGCCAATTAACTTCTTTAGCCTTAGCTTTAATTAGCTTGACTCAGGCCCCTTAGTTCTTTTTTTTCCTTAATTAGCAGCCAGACAGTAATGAGACATAAAACAAGCAGGACATGACCAGCTCACCTGTACCCGTTATACAAAATCTAAAAATAAAGATTATGGTCTGAGTAAGGTTGATCCCTCAGGTTACCAAAACATTTTAGGAGTTCTTAGAAAAAAACAGAATATCAACAGTTTTGGAAATGTCTGCTGTGGCAAAAAGAGAGCAGCAACAAGCCATGGAATTGAATAACGGGTTTAATTAACAACAAGAATCAACTTCTCATTAAGGAACTGGTTGGAGTTTGAAGCCCCAATTTAGCTGTTCATTTGTTGGCTCGTTTCCATTTGTAACACCATTTGTAATTTGCTACTCCATATATTTTAGTTATAAAGGAATCCGACACCCATATCAACCGTGTGAAATGGTGATTGCCTCCTCAGGAAGTCACTCAAACAGCTGACCAAAGTCAATTCTTAGTTTTACTCAATTGAACATAGCCAGCTCTGTTGAACATAAACCTCACCATATTCGACCCCCAACACCTGGTATCTCTTTCAAATGCTGGTCATATGCAAATCTGTTTACCATTGAAACGGGGTCACTCCCTTATGTTCTTATTGGACTGTGTGGAAGAAATAAAATCTTGGATGTCATTCAATTTTCTTGATTTTAATGTAAAGAAAACTGAGACTGTGTTGTTTGGGATCTCTGACCTTCATTGTGCCTGTGATTGCAATTTTGGTTCATTAGCACCATACACTCACCTAAAGGATTATTAGGAAGACCTGTTCAAATTCTCATTAATGCAATTATCTAATCAACCAATCACATGGCAGTTGCTTCAATGCATTTAGGGGTGTGGTCCTGGTCAAGACAATCTCCTGAACTCCAAACTGAATGTCAGAATGGGAAAGAAAGGTGATTTAAGCAATTTTGAGCGTGGCATGGTTGTTGGTGCCAGACGGGCCGGTCTGAGTATTTCACAATCTGCTCATTTACTGGGATTTTCACGCACAACCATTTCTAGGGTTTACAAAGAATGGTGTGAAAAGGGAAAAACATCCAGTATGCGGCAGTCCTGTGGGCTAAAGTGCCTTGTTGATGCTAGAGGTCAGAGGAGAATGGGCCGACTGATTCAAGCTGATAGAAGAGCAACTTTGACTGAAATGACCACTCGTTACAACCGAGGTATGCAGCAAAGCATTTGTGAAGCCACAACACTCACAACCTTGAGGCGGATGGGCTACAACAGCAGAAGACCCCACCGACTACCACTCATCTCCACTACAAATAGGAAAAAGAGGCTACAATTTGCACAAGCTCACCAAAATTGGACAGTTGAAGACTGGAAAAATGTTGCCTGGTCTGATGAGTCTCAATTTCTGTTGAGACATATAAATGGTAGAGTCAGAATTTGGCGTAAACAGAATGAGAACATGGATCCATCATGCCTTGCTACCACTGTGCAGGCTGGTGGTGGTGGTGTAATGGTGTGGGGGATGTTTTCTTGGCACATTTAGGCCCCTTAGTGCCAATTGGGCATCGTTTAAATGCCATGGGCTACCTGAGCATTGTTTCTGACCATGTCCATCCCTTCATGACCACCATGTACCCATCCTCTGATGGCTACTTCCAGCAGGATAATGCACCATGTCACAAAGCTCGAATCATTTCAAATTGGTTTCTTGAACATGACAATGAGTTCACTGTACTAAAATGGCCCCGACAGTCACCAGATCTCAACCCAATAGAGCATCTTTGGGATGTGGTGGAACGGGAGCTTCGTGCCCTGGATGTGCATCCCACAAATCTCCATCAACTGCAAGATGCTATCCTATCAATATGGGCCAACATTTCTAAAGAATGCTTTCAACACCTTGTTGAATCAATGCCACGTAGAATTAAGGCAGTTCTGAAGGTGAAAGGGTGTCAAACACCGTATTAGTATGGTGTTCCTAATAATCCTTTAGGTGAGTGTATATTAAAATCTTTTGCTAAGAACTTAGGTGTGATATTTGTTAGTGACCTTAAATTAGATAACCACATACATTCTGTTGTTAAGGCCTTTGTTAGCTATGATCAAGTCATTTTTGCCTGTTGCTGATGTTGAAAGGTGACTCATGCCTTTATTTCTTCACAACTGTAATCTATTATACATTGGACTTACCCAGCAATCCCTTTTTTGTCTACAGCTGGTCCAAACAGTGTAGACTTTTGACAGGCACGCATAAGTGTGGCAATATTTCTCCTATCTTGGCCTCTCTTCATTGGGTTCTGGTCCATTACGGGGTTGACTTTGAGATGCTGTTGTTTGTTTTTAAGTGCCCAAATGGGTTTTAGATTGTTACATTTCATCTTGACAACTTAGAACCTCTAATCAGACCTCTTTATGGCACTGAGGGTTCAACTAAAGCTTTATGGTGAGCATGCTTTTGCAACAGCCGCTCCTAGGCTTTGGAACAATCCATCTTGCTCATGTCAAGTCAGCTACAACTGTGGCCATTTTGAAATCCAGGCTGAAAATACATCTTTTCTCTTTGGCTTTGATTTAAATTGGTTTATTTAATACTTTTTTGTTACTGTGTTTTATGTCTTTTGTTTTATTTTATTCTGTGTTAAAATACAGTTTTTTTACCTTTATTTTAATGTGCAGCACTTTGGTCAACATACCGTATATACTCGCGTTTAAGTTCTCCCATGGATAAGTCGGGGCATGATTTTACCATATAATTTCCAGTATTTTATAATGTCGGTCATATAAGTCTAATGTGGAAAACTCATGCTATTGGTCCAAGAGATTATGATATGCAAAAGCCCACCTGACATAGTAACTACGTAGCACACTGCCTTTTTTTCTATGTATTGTTCTTTATGTATTCTGCTGCTGGAGTATG
The DNA here is from genome assembly GCA_026402145.1 of Polypterus bichir lapradei. Lineage (NCBI taxonomy): Eukaryota > Metazoa > Chordata > Cladistia > Polypteriformes > Polypteridae > Polypterus > Polypterus bichir. The sequence goes on along the minus strand of JANRMT010062796.1, from coordinate 5,851,099 downwards.
TGAATTTCCCCTTGGGATTAATAAAGTATCTGTCTGTCTGTCTGTCTGTCTGTCTGTCTGTCTATCTATGTATTTATCTATCTATCTACATGATCACACAGAAATACCCAAACTATTCAGAAGCGACGTTTGCACTGTTTTGTGTATCTCACACCCTCATATACCTTTATCGTAAGAGCATCCCTTATCTATGATGGAGTGTTCAATAAGAAGAAAATATCAAGCTGGTTTTAAATTAAAAGTTGTTGAAGTGGTGAAAGAAATTGGTAACTGTGCTGCTGCAACAAAATACGATGTGTCTGAGAAACTGGTGTGAGATTGTAGGAAGCAAAAAAAACATTAAGTGTTGCATTTTTGAATGGGCATATACGTCGGGGTCTGATTTTATGATCGGTTTTTCAGGTTTCAGGCGAGTATATACAGTAGGTTATTTTAAATGTGCTTTATAAATAAAACATACTAAATACTAAGTTAACATGACAGTGAAGTAGTCACCTCAAGGTTTCTAGAACACTGTGCCTAAATCAAAGGAAATTCCAGAAGGGAATGGGTTGGATGTTGAAACTTACTAATCAGGAGAGTTAAATAGTCATTTCTAGAACTCTGGGACTCCACTGTACTACAATGACAGGCATTATCCCCACATGGAGAACATTTGGAAATGGGGACAGTCTTTCCAGGAAAGGCTTGCTTGCCAAATTACCTCAAGTGTACAGTGACGATTCATTCAAATCACGAAGAATCTCATAAGAACTTACAAAGAACTGCAGGCTTCTCTAGCCTAAGCTAAGGCCAGTGTTCATGACTCCATGATAGGAATGAGACTGAGTAATGATTCATGGGAGAGTTCCACATGGGTCTCACTACAGTATGTCTGTCGTAAAGGTGTTTGGCCTGCAGGTGGTGCACATCTCACCAAACCCGACACAGAAAGATGCAATTACAAGTTCAGCACACACATTTTTCTTTTTCTTTCGGAAACACTTCTCAGATTGTGTCCAACCAATGCAGCACAGTACACAAGCACAATATTTACAATAAGGCACTTTCTTTTTCTTTTCCTTTTTCTTTCTCTATCTGTCTCTTGTCCATCTGCACTCCGTCCAGCAAATGTTGTCTTCACCCTCCCGACTTTGCCTCCTGGACCAGTGGCTGTGGGCTTTTTTATTCAGTACCCAGGAGTAATTCCGGTTGCCCATTAGCATGGTCTGGAAGCCCTTCCAGGTGAGGCAGAAGCCCGACCAAGTAGTGCTCCGCAGTCTCTGCAGCACTCAAAGGTGGAACCCACAGAACCCAACAGGGCAATGCCAAACTCCAACTCCCATGAAGCCCTGTGGGAATCCGAGGCACCGCTGCAACCCAGGGGTCTGCCATCTAGTGTTCCTGGGGAGGTTACGTCCCGTGCCTGTTTTGTTACCTGGTCTTTCCATTATTAAGGCATCCCAGCCAGGTAAGGGCCCTAGCCATCCACCTTGGGTAATACAGTGATCGACAGTAAGAACATGATGTCATTAATAACACATGGTGATGGTGTGGGGATGCTTTGCTGCCTCAAGACTTGAAAAGTTGCCATTATTGAAGAAAATATAAATTCTGCACTTTATAAGAATATTCTAAAGGAGAATGTCTGGTCATCTGTTCATGATTGTTGTGATTGCAGCAGCACACAAGTAACAAAAAGGTGAGGCCTTCAAAAAAACCAACAAAATACAGGGCAGAATCTCAACTGACTTTCCTCAAAATGGGTCTCAAGTCAGGGGAGCCTGACTCTAGGAAACTGTGAGGCCTTAGGTCTGCCTAGGCCTCAAAGTGGAGAATATGCATTTAAAGGTCAAAATGTAGACGACAGTCTTAAATATCTCAAAATATGTCTCTGAAGTGGAAGTATCATAAAACTCTGGCTTTTACAGGGCCATGTTCCAATAGAATCTTTAAAAAAGGATTTATTAGCAAATAATGACAAATATTACTTAATGTTCAAAATATCAAAAAGGAGGCCAAAAGGATTTGCCTGCTAGGCAATCCAAGGCAAAACAAGTTCAATCTACAAAGTAATAAGCCAAGAAAAAAAAAAGAATAAAAAAACACTAGGAATCTGTGAGCAAGTGACACACCATCTGTGGACTAGCGACCCATGTCCTGCTTACAGAGGAAAAAACACAATTCTAACTCCACAGTGCATACAATGTGCTGCAGAGGGACTGCATTTCCCATCAGCCTTTATAGGGCTAGGAGCAGCCCCTCAATGGAGATTGACAAGTGACCCCACCTCTTGGGGAACCACCCACAAAACATATTCATTTAAAGAAACAGTACATAAATATTTTTTAAACATAACAAAAACAATAATACAATAGTGCAGTTTAACAGGAATAATAGTAAATAATTAAAATTGAAAAACGTATGAAAAAGACAAAAAGCATAAGCCAGGCATATGCAGCTGAAGCATAATGGGTTTATACAGCAGGATGTTAACTCAAAAATAAACAGCAAATCTACAACTGAATAGCTCAAAAGAAACACAATAAAAGTTTTGGAGTGTCCCAGTCAAACTCTTCGATTTGATGCTGAAATCAGCAGTTACCTATTGTCAACCAACCTGACTAAATTAAAGACATTCTGCATAGAAGAGTGGGCTAACATTCATCAAGAGTGAAGTGAAAGGCTGATATCAAATAATCAGAAGTATTTAGATTGTTGATGATAAGGGAGCTGCAACCAAGCTTTGAAGGTATGGGAGCAATACGTTGTAACGGGGATAACTCTGTTCCTTGAATAAAGAAATACATTTTGTTTAAAAGCATGAGGCATTTCATTATGTAAAATGTGCAGAAACAAAGGACTTTAGAAAAGGGCAAAAACTTTTTTTCAGCACTTTGTCTTTTTTGTAATATGGGGTCCAAGCCTGAAAACAAAATTCCAGATGAGGTCCCACAAATGTGTTTTACAGTTTAAGAATAACCTTCCTTAATTTCTACTTGGCACAGGCAAATTCTATTGGCCTTTTTAATTATTTGTATATATTTTTGTTTATTGCACTTCATTTGTTGTATTACAGTATGTGTATATTTTTGTATATTGCAGTGAGCTTATAAGTGGAAGTATAATTTAAGAATAAATCAAAATAACAAAAAGTCTGAAATTGTTTTGAAATTAATTTGAGGTGTTCATAAGAAATGTATTGATTTACATAATGAGGTACAAGTACATAATAAACAAGAAAAGTTGCACAAAGTATTTGAAATATTAAGATATGTGCTTCAATTTATATGTTTTAAGCCAAAATATTCTTGATTATAACAGGAAAAAAACAAAAAAAATAACTTGATATTTGTAATCACTGACCCTCACTGTCTAAAATTTATGCTTATATTTGAAATGTGTCATTTTTTTAAACTTCATGGAGTGGCTGCTAGTAGGTTAGGACCACTGGTAAAAAAAATCAAATATCAAAAATTTTCTTATATTCATGATGAGCAATCTTGAAAATGCATAGATTGACACTTTGCTTTCCTATATTACCGATAACTTATTTTGTCAAAGTTTTGTGGAAAGAAGTAACTTCAACCCCTTGCATTCCATGAACCCCTGAGGTCATTTGATAGGTATGCACAACCACAAGTCCTTCTGATCATTTTTGCTCAAGACATCTATTAGTTTATTGTTTATCATAAGGGTATCCTGTAATTTCCTTCACAAAATATGGTCCAACATTTTGGGCCTAGTGGGCCAAAAATATGGAGGAACCCAAAATAGCTCGACATCTTGCATAAGTAGACATCAAGACGAGTTAATAACTATATTATATGTGGGTCTTTCTTGTAGAGGTGACACAGAAGACACCAGACAAAAAAAATAAAAAACAAAAACAAAATCTAAAGTGTTCATAAGTAATTCTTGTGAACACAATTACAATTGACGAGTCCAGTACACTCTCGAGTCCTTTTTAAAACGTATACTTTTAAGTTTCAAATCACCTATTTATCTATTCCTGTGTGGAGGTGATTTTTTTCATCTATAAATGTATTTAGTATGTATTTGTCTAATTTTAGTCACCTTACAGTGTCATTTATTTACTATACATTAAGAACAAATTGTAATGCAGCAGGAGGGCTAAAGAATTCATAGTTTTATTCCTAGCTGATAAGCCTTCTATGAGAATTTCTATCTCCTGCCTATGTTCATGAGGGCATCTTCCCACAGCACAAAGACATGCAGATCAACTGTTCAACTTCAGATTTTGCTGGTGTACGTTTTTAAGTATACACTATGATGGTTAGTTGTGTCAGAGCTAGATCTTTCTTTGTGGCAAAGCTTATACGGTAAGCTTAGACAGTCTATTACACCAGCTTGAAGAAGAGATTTTAGAAAATTTGTGAACCTCTTTTATATTTATTCTAAACTTTTCCACAGTGCTGTACATTTAGTGCAACAAAGCAATATTAACTACAACAGACCTGTCACTACACTGTGTACCCCTGCTGTGAAGACTTGCTCCTGTAGGTTTTTTAATGCATCAGTCAGTCTTGTCTTGTAGTGTTGTATACACTATATACTGTATTTTACAGAGGTCATAATTATAAGGTACACTATAAAGTAAACAATAAAGTACAAGTTAACTCTGTGTGAGATTAGTGACAGCAGGAGAAAAAATGAGTGTTAAAAGTAGATCATTCATTAGCACTTCAACAACTGCAGGTGTTAAGAATATGTTTTTTTTCCAATTGATAAATGAGTTTAAGGCATAAGTGCATGAAATCTGTGTTTATTAGGAGTATGAGTTTGTGTTTATTACCAAATTATTTTTCAAGATTTTCTCAGAAACACTTTGGAAAAAAGCTAGGACAATATTACAAAATTATTTTTCAAGATTTTCTCAGAAACACTTTAGAAGAAAGCTAGTACAACTACTTTTTTCTAGAATTAATAAAAATTGTATAGGCACAGTGGTGCAGTGGATTATCCTCCTAGATCTAACATCCTCAGTTTGGATCCTCTGTCATACCATTATCCGTGTGGGATTTGTTCATTCTTCCCACATCTGTGTGTATTTTCCTCATGATAGTCTGGGTTTCTTCCCACATTTTTAAAGATACACGTTGGGCCAATTGGTGATTCCAGAATATCCCTCTGTTGGTGTGTGTGTGTGTGTGTGGGCCCTGTGATGGGCTGCTGCGATGTAAAGAGCTCTTTCCCGCCCTGTGCTCAATTCTACCAGGGTAGGCTCTGTGACCTTGAATTGCTTTGAGCAAATCTGAGAATGCTATGTTATAACAGAGAAGTGCTTTACTATACTATTAGAATTTATTGCCACCCCATTTTTGTTTTTCCTCTTTATTAATGTATCATGGTAGAAATTATTTATTTTTAAGTATTTCATTTTTTTTTACTTTGTATTTGAACAGAAACCATGTAAAATCTAATTCATCTAAATACATTTTTTTTCTAAACACATATACTTTAAATTCACTGTGTCCAGTGATTTGTAGAAATATGGCATGTTTTTATCATCTTTAAGAAAAACCATAATAAAATCCCAGAAGTCCTGACCATCTTAAGTAACCTCTTAAACAAGAATAAATCAAATGTATTTTTAGAAACGATTTAGGCAGCAGGTCTACTGTTTGAATACTGTATTAAAAGTGCACATTATTTTTACACTTTTGCAGCCTAATAAATCTATAGTGTGTAAATTCTCCATGAAAGAAGAGGCATAATTTCCATTTAAATCATATCCACTTCAGTTATTTTTATAGTTTCATATACTGTATATTTAAGTGTTTGAGTGAAATTGGCACTGTTCAGAATTCTTCTGCATCCTTCAGAATTAACACATACAAAAGCTTTGATGAGAATAAGACATTCAACTGAACATAGCACAGCTTGTTCACCCAGCTCTTTTACAATATTATTGATTTAAGATATGAAGGTTCCCAATGTACCACTGCCTAGTATAGTGGTGCACTCTGTGTAAAGTAAAACATTCTGACATTACAGGATAATTATCCATCAGTGTTCCACTATTGCTGTTGAATAAATTAACAGGTGGCATCAACTCTGCTCCCTACCTTAAAGATTTTAAATACCTCTGTTTTGTCACATGTTAGTCTCTGCCTAAATTAAAGAGTTTCAGCTCTTTTGGATGTTTCTCATAGTTCATTCCAGGCCTTCTGAGAACTTTCTCCAGCAGTGTTAAATCTTTTTTGTAATGCTAACCAAAGTACCCGGTCTTACCAGTATAAACAAACAGAGAAAAAAAAATCTTTCTTTTGAAAATTCGACATGGCTAAACACAACCCATGATAAGATAAAAACAGGCACTCTAAGACAAAAGCTGTAATCTAGCAAGACAATGAAAACTTAGATTAGATGAGAAGAAAACACCATACTTCCTTGTGGCCTTTAACATCAAACTTTGGAAATTAGCACAGTAATATACTCCTGCTGCCTGATGGGAGTTGTAGTCCTTGTGTTGGTGTCGGTGTTTGGCTTGCCCTCTTCCCATTACAGCCCCTCTCCCCAATATATATTAAGTAGGACCAGTGGCAAGGCACATGTAAAATTTGTGAAAATCGTTTCATCTGTTTTTGTGTGATATGGGAACAAACAAAAACAAACCCAAATGGATTCCAGTTTTATTTGTATAGATGGAGAATAAAAGTGCACACAGTATTCCACATGAGACCTGCACAACTATAACGAGAACTGAAAAAAACATTTGATAATTGTAATTGTGAGCCTAATTGCGTTAGCATACATGGAGCTGAGGCAGGGATTTTGGTTGATTAAAGCAGGCCTGACCCATCACTTTCAGGCAGATGCCATTAGTGATTAGAGCAGGTGCACAGATAGAGAAAAAGGTGCTATTTGGGTCTTGGAAGAGCACAGTCCATAAATAACATGGTAGTGACAAGACCCTGAAGGTTGCTGAGGGTTGTGTTGGTGTTACCGGTGTTCCCAGAAGAAGGTGTTTCATCTCGCAGGGCACCCTGGATATAATCTAGAGGAGTTACAGCGCATGGCTCAATAGCAACTCTGGTCTGTACCGGGAACTGAGAAGGATGGGTGCGAGGGTTCTGAGGGCAGATAAAGAGGTGTTAGAGGAATCTGTGAACAAGTGACACACCATCTGTGGACTAGCGACCCATGTCCTGCTTACAGAGGAATCGAAGCTTTATGCACATCTGAATCTGTTACACAGAGAGTCGCAGTCAGGGCGGCTGATGGAACGGTCCTTACAGATGACACTGCAGTTGTGACTTGCTGGGCTGGCTACTTTGAGCAGTTGTTCAACGCTGATCCTCCAGCTAGGACGTTGGATATCTCTGGGTCCACAGTCCTTGAGGCCAATCCTCCAATTAGCTGTGAACCAATCAATCTCACTGAGATTGCACTAGTGGTGAACCAGCTGAGGGGGGGAAAGGCTGCAGGGATCTGTGGTATCTGGGGTGAACTTCTCCAGCCAGGTGGTAAGGCTATCCTCCTAGCATTGCAAGCAATGTTTGCTTCCATTTGGGAGACTGGCATCATCCCAACTAACTGGAAAACAGGACATGTCGTCCCTGTCTGAAAAGGGAAGAGTGATCGCCTGGATTGCAGCAACTACAGGGGGATAACACTGCTCTCGGTGCCGGGTAAGGTCCTTGCTAGGATCATCTTAAATAGGGTCCGTGATCACTTGCTCACCTACCAGCGACCAGAACAGTCTGGTTTTACACCTAAGAAGTCTACCATCGACTGCATCCTAGCACTGAGGGTTCTCATGGAGTGCAAATACGAATATCGGCAGAGTTTCTTTGCAGCCTTTGTCGATTTTCGTAAACCTTTCGACTCAGTTGATCGAGCTGCCCTGTGGGACATCCTGAGGATTCGTGGGATCCCCTCGAGGTTGCTGGATATCACGGCCGGCCTGTACAATGGTACTGTGAGTGCTGTGCAGAGTGGAGGCAGGACCTCTGCGTTTTTCCCAGTTGATTCTGGGGTTTGTCAGGGGTGTGTTCTTGCTCCTACTCTGTTCAATGCTTGTATGGACTGGGTGTTGGGCAAGGTCGTGGGGTCCAGTGGCTGTGGGGCATCTGTTGGTGAAGAAGGATTCATGGATTTTGACTTTGCTGATGATGCTGTGATCTTCACGGAGTCAATGGAGGCTCTGATCGAGGCGCTTGAGAGACTGAGCAAGGAGTCTGAGTGTCTGGCCTTGCGAGTGTCCTGGATAAAAACCAAGATCCAGGCCTTTAATGACCTCTTGGGCACAGCCATCAGCAGTGTGTCTGTTTGTGGAGAGAGTGTCGACCTTGTCAGGAGGTTTACTTACCTTGGCAGTAACATTCATGACTCTGGTGACTCTTTCTATGAAGTCAGTAGACAGAGAGCATAGGGGGGTCATGAAGTCACTGGAAAGGGGTGTGTGGTGCTCCCAATATCTATGCAAAAGGACGAAGGTCCAAGTCTTTAGAGTCCTGGTGCTTCCTGTCTTGCTACATGGTTGCGAGACATGGACGCTATCCAGTGACTTGAGACGAAGACTGGAGTCCTTTGGTACTGTGTCTCTCCGTAAAATACTTACCATTCGTTTGACTTTCTGTCGAATGAGCGGTTGCTCATGGAGCCCCGAATGAGGCACATTACCTGCATTGTGAGGGAGCGTCAGTTACGGCACTACGGCCATGTGGCGCGTTTCCCCCGAGGGTGATCCAGCTCGTAAGATCCTGATTGTTGGGGTACCAAGTGGCTGGACCAGGCCAAGGGGTCATTCACGTAACACCTGGCTACGGCAAATAGAGGGTCATTTCTGGAGGGTGGGACTGGACCGTGTGTCTGCCTGGGGGGTTGCCAACTGGGATCCCGAGTCGTTTTGTTGTGTAGTGGTTGCAGCAAAGCACTGTACCGGTGCATGCTCCACCAACTTGACTTGACTTTACTTGTTACCCATACCTGGCCAATTTCATAAAAATGTGTGAGTATTTATAAGGCTGAAGGAAGCAAGAAGAGTGCCTCCTTTACTTCGCCAAACTGGATGTACAGTTATCAGCATTCCCCTCTGAAGATCTGGATGATGATTGTACTGCTCTATTGTGTTTTTTTGGGCTGGGTATGTACAGTATGTATAAATGATTATACTACATTGTACACTGGAAGTGAAAGCTGCAATTTATCCTCTTTAATAAAACCCCTGTGTGCATCCAGGTGTCCGTGTGTGTGTCTTCTGGTGGGAGTGCTCATGCGCTGGGCCACACGGCACATGTTCAGCCTCTTCCTGTGCATTCCCTGTGTGTGCAGAGAGAGAGACACACAGGTGCGTGTGCGAGAGAGGCACACACACACACGCGCACACGGCCAAGAAACAGACACACACACACAGGCGTGCGTGAGACAGACAAGCACGCACGCACACACACAGGCACGTGCGATACAGACAGACAGACAGACACACACACACACACACACACACACACAGGCACGCGCGATACAGACAGACAGACAGACACACACACACACAGGCGCGCGCGATACAGACAGACAGACAGACAGACAGACAGACAGACAGACAGACAGACA
>JANRMT010062796.1:5789110-5841531 GCA_026402145.1 Polypterus bichir lapradei | reverse complement strand
ACAGACAGACAGACAGACAGACAGACAGACAGACAGACAGACAGACAGACACACACACACACACACAGGCGTGTGCGATACAGACACACACACACACACACACACACACAGAGGCGCGCGGGAGACAGACACACACACACAGAGGCACGCGGGAGACAGACAGACAGACAGACAGACAGACACACACACGCGTGCGGGAGACAGACACACACACACACGAGACAGACACACGCGAGACAGACAGACAGACACACACAGGCGCGTGCACGACACAAACACACACTCAGGCGCACGCCAGACAGACAGACAGACTACACACACACAGGCACTAGAGAGACGCACACAAACACAGAGGCACGCGCTTAAGAGAGACACACACATAGGCGCGCGCGTGCATTGTTGCAATGTTACTTTTCTTGGTTGTTTATTAAATTACGGATTTTTCAAATGTTCATTTTTTTCCCTGTGCTTAAAACTCATTAAAAAAAAGTGTTTTTAGCGAGCGGGTCGTAAGGCTATAGCGCAAACTCTTGCAGTGTTAGTTTTCTCTGTTGTTCAAGGTTTTCTTAGTGTTATTCAAGTTTTCACATTTAATTTACTATTACACTGTGCATTCAATGGTATAATTAACTATATGTGTGCTTAAAAACTTAAAAAAATATATATTTACATACACTTCATACGGTCTGGAACGGATTAATTGTATTCACATACAATCCTATGGGGGAAATTACTTCGGTTCACGACCAAATCGGATTACAACCAGAGTTTTGGAACGAATTATGGTCGTGAACCGAGGTTCCACTGTATTACTGTCAGACAAAATTACAGACATTTTACGGAAATACAAACCAGTATTACTGCGAGAGAAAATTAAAGGCACACAATACAGTGACGCATATTACAGCCACATACAAGGTCCCTTGCCATTTAATATAGACTGTTCCTACTAATGTTTATGTACTACTGTTCTAGCGCCTGTTATTGTAACGGGCTTAATGTCTAGTATATTACATATAACTCTACAGTGGTGGGTCTAGGCATTCTGGTATTACTTACACACCCTAACAACCTGCAGGCTGGGTTAGTGTACACTCATCCTGTTTGACATACTCCACATGTGCAATGAGTGTGCCCTGCCATGAACTGGTGCTGCATCTTGAGTTAGTTCCTGTCTTGTACCTAATGCTGCCTAGAAAGCTCCTGGTTCCAGAAGACCCAAAACATATACAAGAGGGTTAGAAGATTGACAGACAAATCTTTAAATTTGAAACTTTCAGGTACACCTTATAAAGGAAAAGACTTGGGAGTTCAGTTGAACTCATCACAGTCTACAAAAAGTCTTTGCCACTAAAAGTTTTAAGGCATCTAAAAGTAAGTTAGGCAGGTCATTAAATATATATACTAGACATTAAGCCGGTTACAATAACGGGCGCTAGAACAGTAGTGCATAAACATTAGTAGGAACAGTCTATATTAAATGGCAAGGGACCTTGTATGTGGCTGTAATATGCGTCACTGTATTGTGTTCCTTTAATTTTCTCTCTCAGTAATACTGGTTTGTATTTCCGTAAAATGTCTGTAACTTTGTCTGACAGTAATACAGTGGAACCTCGGTTCATGACCATAATTCGTTCCAAAACTCTGGTTGTAACCCGATTTGGTCGTGAACCGAAGTAATTTCCCCCATAGGATTGTATGTGAATACAATTAATCCGTTCCAGACCGTATGAAGTGTATGTATATTTTTTTAAGTTTTTAAGCACAAATATATTTAATTATACCATTGAATGCACAGCGTAATAGTAAACTAAATGTAAAAACATTGAATAACACTAAGAAAACCTTGAACAACAGAGAAAACTAACACTACAAGAGTTTGCGCTATAGCCTTACGACCCACTCGCTAAAAACACTTTTTTTTAATAAGTTTTAAGCACAGGGAAAAAAATGAACATGTGAAAAATCCGTAATTTAATAAACAACCAAGAAAAGTAACATTGCAACAATGCATGCGCGCGCCTGTGTGGGTGTGTGTCTCTCTCGCGGGCCTGCGTGTGTGTGTGTGTCTGTGTCTGTCTCTCGCATGTGTCTCTCTTAAGCGCGCGCTTCTGTGTCTGTGTGTGTGTGTGTCTCTCACCTGTGTGTGTGTGTGTGTGTGTCTCTCTTGCGCACGCATCTGTGTGTGTCTCTCTCTCTGCACACACATGGAATGCACAGAAAGAGACTGAACACGTGCCGTGTGGCCCCGCGCATGCGCACTTCACCAGAAGACACACACACACGGACACCTGGACGCACACAGGGGTTTTATTAAAGAGGATTTACTTCAATTGAGTAAAACTTAACATTTACTTGCATTAAACCACATGTGCCATGTATTTGCCAAGTCTAAATTATGTATTGGTCAATCTGTAGCAGTTTTGCTGACTTGGGTATTCAGCAGTCCCACTAGTTTAGTGTCATCTTCAGACAAAATCAGCAAATTCCATCTTTGTCTTGTTTCAATTGAAAAGAAATGTTGACCCACATATTCTTGAGGGATGCCACTTTTAACATCACCTAATATATGGCAATTTCATACCCTTCTGCACTGTGCTTCTGCAGTTCTTATTTCATATAGCTAAATAACTAGCCACTGATGCACCACTTAACGAAACCCCTTTGGAAAATCAAGGTAAATATTATTGTATGCATCATCCTGATTAACTGTGTTTGTTAATCATAAAATTGGATCACACTAAGGAAACATGATTTGTCTCTAAAACAGTTTATAAGTGTTTTCTCACACATCTGCACTTGATTCATATTAAATATGTTACTCAGTCATTAATAGCCATTTCTGTTAATATTCCCACATGACACATTGAGCTCAAAAGCATACTGTTACTAGGATTCACTCAGTCACACTTTATATAATGGAAAAACATCTGATTATTTCCACATTTCAGTGTTTTCCCACTATGTGATAACTTTTGAAAAAATATGTGTCAAGGGCTTGTTTATATAATCACTAAGTACCTTGACCGTTCTTAGGTAAATATTATCTGTGTTTGATTTAAGCTTTTAACAATACTTCTCTCCGTATAGTCTCCAAGTCATGTAGTATGTCTTTTATATTTCTTGCGGCTGCTACTAGGCTTTTAGTTTTTTTTTTGAGTTTAAAGCCTTCCAAAAATTAAATTGACAACATTTGCTATTTTCTTTGCTGTGTATTTTATTTCCCCCTTGGTGTCCTTAACACATTTGACCTCTACTTTATTTTTTTCTTCCTGCTAAAATACTGAAAGAACATTCTGAGGCTGACTTTAGCTTGTCAGCAGCATTCCTCCCTAATGTAACTGCCTTTTGACATTTCTGATTTCTTTTTTTTATCTGTTGTTTTTGTACATGTGTTCTGTAAAAGATAACACTTTCCTAACTCTGCACTTGATTCATGTGGAACCTTTGACCAAATTGTAGCACTCTGCGTTTTATAATTGTGTATACAAAATATGGAGGGTTATGTGGAATAGTTAAAAGTGACACAAAACTGATTTGCCGGCAGTGTGTTTAAGGATTTGGACTTCAAACTCTGAGGTTGTGGGTTCAAATCTGACTGCTGACACTGTGTGACCATGAGCAAGTCACTTCACCTGCATGTGCTACAATTGGAAAAACTAAAGATATGTAATCAATTGTATCATGTTGATGTAAGTTGCCTTATATAAATACAAATAAAAATACAAATTTCTTAATAAGAAATTGTGCATCTTGTATTCCTGAGAGCTGTACTTTAATAAAGGTCTATTATTTACATTTCTTTAAGATGCATAGTTCTTCAATATTGAAAAGATGTGTTCTTGTTGACATGAAATTCAAAACCTGTTTTTTTTTTTCATTATTTTATTTCACAACAGACTTATTAAACATATTGCAAAAGCACTGCTCATTATCTATACTGTAAATGTGATGGCTTTCAGTGATGATACCTGGAACATGAAATTGCAAAGCAGAGAGGCGCACCTTGATAACTAACTTAAGGATCATTAAGACTTAATGACTGATGACCAGGGAAATCTGATTTCTCATACTTGATGCATCGAGCTTTGACTAGGACTGATGACCAAGGGTATAATGGGCTGTTAGATGCTTGTGGGTATCCTAAATTAGACTGCATAATTTTTAATTAAACAATGATGCAGTATGTGATGTTCTGCCATAAGTGACTCATAAAATTTTAATTTTAGCAGAACAGTATACTGTATTTTTTTATTCTGCACTGATAATGCTATAGTGTATGCCATTGGCAATATACAATATAATGAGAAGAAAATATGGTTTCATTTAGAGCATTATTTAGTAAATGTTTGTTTTATGTAAATACTACCCCCTTAAAATAACTAGCTAATCATCTATTGTGGCTGATTCCTGCTTCTTGTAGGTATCTGTAGGGATACGCTCCACCCTACTGCTACAGTTATAAATGTCTGTCAAGCAGTGTTCTTATACCCTTAGGAAAAAGTTCAGGGAATGAGTTTGACATTTTGTTAATGCAACCAATTATATTAATGACACTTATTGTTACTGTTGCAAGCAGATTTTGACACTGAATTCGACACCTGCTTTTAAAGTACTTGATGGATTGAAAACACATGCATTTGTGCTTTTTTATCCATCATTTCTTCCTATTAAAGTCAAAAAAAAAATCTTAAATCGATATTTATGTGAGTCATGCCTTCAACATAAGGAAGAGAATTACCAGAGCTAGGATGATGGATAATGGATGGATAGATGGAAGGATGGGTAGAAAAGAGCAAGCTTTGATTTCCTTGCTCCATTTCAATATTATCTGTAGAACAAATGATGAATGAAATGAAGGAGGTTGTAAAAGATTGTGCAAGAATAAGAGGAATATTTTAAATGTCACTAAGGATTGCTGAGGAACCAGTTATAATGGAAAAAACTGGGACAAATTTTCAAAGGGTAGTGGTCAAACTTCGAAGAAACTGTGGCGCAGAAATGAAAATCTGGAAAATGAAAGTTATCATCCTCAGCAAAGCAAGAAGGATGGAAGAGAAAATGAAAATTAATGAAGATAATACGTAAAAGGGGTCAAGCTTTTCTGCTATCTTGAAATCCTTATTACAAATGACTGAAAATGTCACCACTAAATTTGAAGAAGTATATTTATAGGGATAAAGAGACATGTCAGAAAATTAAAGGAATTCCTGAGAAGACCTAAATAAGAATCTGAGGATGTTCAAGACACTAGAATAAAGCCCAGTACTTTATGAGCAGGAACAGTGGACAGTGAGGAAAGAAAGTAGTAGTGATATTTATATATTTCCAGAAATGAGATTGCTCATCAATGAACTCAGGATGAAAAACAGGATCATTTGTTCCCCAAATGGCAGCACAGTGGTAGCGCTGCTGCCTCGCAGTAAGGAGACCTGGGTTTGCTTCCCTGGTCCTCCCTGTGTGGAGTTTTCATGTTCTCCCCATGTCTGCTTGGGTTTCCTCTCACAGTCCAAAGACATGCAGGTTAGGTGCATTGGCGATTCTACATTGTCCCTAGTGTGTGCTTGGTGTGTGGGGGTGTGTGTGTGTGTATGGGCTGGCCCCCTGCCCAGGGTTTTTTTTTCTTGCCTTGTGCCCTGTGCTAGTTGGGATTGGCTCCAGCAGACCCCCGTGACCCTGTGTTAGGATATAGCGGGTTGGATAATGGATGGATGGATTGTTCCCCAAAGAGACAGTATTCAAAACATCTTTCAACTGTCACTGGAAAGGGAAACTGAGAGTGATGTTACTGGCCTGGAGATGATGATGTCTTCAAGGAAAGAGAGAGAAGCAATGAGGTATAGTAAAATTGGAAACCAGAACCTGCCGAATGGCAAAAAACCCTAACCAAACCAACTAACTGAAAAGTTAGTATCAGTGTATAATTGGGGGCAGAATGGTGATGCTGTGGTTAATCCTTCCTCACAGCTCCTTAACCCTGGGTTAGAATTAAGTCCTGACTGCTGTCTCTGATAAGTTTGCCAGTTCTCAGTGTGCCCAGTTAGGTTTTTTGAATGCTTCAGTTTTATACATCCTAAAGAAGTACAAGTGAGTGAGATTAGCAGCTCTAAAGAGGCTCAGTATGGGCGAGGATGTGGGTGAGTTGGCCCTGCAGTGGGCTGTGCCCATTCAGGGTTGAATCGGTTCGTGGCCCTTACAACTCCATACTGGAATAAGCTGGTCCAGAAATTAGAAATGAGAGAGTGGGCTTCCACAGTGGCTGATAAACAAAGTTCTGAAGAAAATCTTTATAATGTTAATTGTTACAGTAGCATATGTATTAAGTTTTAAGGCATGTTACTGGTAAATCTAATGTTAGAAGAACAAATTCTATGGTAAGAAAACTAAGAAGGTTAATTTGTCATATAAGACAGTTAAAAGCTCATTAAGTATTATGTGGACATGTATTGGTTAGTCTAATAGTTCAGCTGTCATGTTTTATTTATTTAAGTTAAAATTGGCTGGTGAAGATAATTGATTTGCAATGAAAGACAAATATACTATGAATATTTAGAGTCCCTAATGACACTGTTTAAATACTTATATATATTTAATTGAATATTAGGTAAAGCATAATAAAAATGGAACAGCATGGTGGCGCATTAGGTATCGCTACGTTGTGGATCAAGCATCCTGGGTTTGACTTTCATGCTTAGACATTTTCCGTGAGGAATCTGCACTTTGTCCCTATGTTTTCTATTTTTTCTGACTTTAAATAGTACCCTTTGTGCATTAGTGTGCATGTGTGGGCCCTGTGATGGATTCTGTCTTGGTCTAGGCCTAAATTGGATTTAGAAAGTATGGGAATGGGTCATGCTAAAAATCAATCTCAGTTTTGCTTTAGGCTTTCTTTCTTTCTTTCTTTCTTTCTTTCTTTCTTTCTTTCTTTCTTTCTTTCTTTCTTTCTTTCTTTCTGGGGGGAATTTGTGAATGTTTGAATTTGTTTACTCAAAGTTTTATCATAAATTTAACTTATATACTCATGTTTAAAAGTACATGCGTACAAGAGAAAAATGACTTATTGGCCACATTGTTTGGTGTCTACATTATTTTGCTTATTTTTCATAGTCTAAACTGCAACTTTTGTTAAATGCCTTTCTTTGTCTTATGTCTTCCTTTGCCATTGCTCATGTATACAGTCTATAAAGAACTAAGGTCACTGCTGTGTCTTCAACATCCTCTTATTTAAATTCACCACCTCACAACAATCCCTTTTATATATTAATATTCTACTAGAAATATAATCATGTAAATCAACTTAAAGAACCGAAATGATGAGTCTGTACAGAGAAGTCTTGAATAAACAGATCTGTTTTTAATAATAATAAAGATAAGCTTTAACTGCAACTTTCATCAAGAAAAGCGGCTTCAGACAATAAAATGAGATGAGGAGTTTTTATTAATGTTTTTCTTTTGTATAATTCTGACCAGAACATTTGCCTAATGCCTTTTCATTGGTTTAGTCAAAACTGACTTGCAGAAGTAAGCCAGAGCATGAACGCTGAATTATGAATTCTTAGGGCAGCAGTTTTATAAGGGATTCCTCTGTCATGTAGGTAGTGTTGTTTATCACCTTTAGCATGCAAAGAAACATTGGTTTTGGGGTTTGAATACTCCTCTGAATATTCCTCCCTGTGTGGATAGCACTTTGAGTACTGAGAAAAGCGCTATATAAATGTAATGAATTATTATTATTATTATTATCTCCTCTGTTGCCACCATTCAAATGGTGTTTACACCTTATACTAAACTGTAATTCTCAGCGCTTTCATTAGGACAAGGAGGACTACTGTTCATCATGTTTTAAAGGCCAAGGTGCTTTTAACAATAAAACGCACTACCCACTAGAAATTCAATCAAGGGGATCCCAGCCTGTAATACAGTAATTTACCTTCTGCACTTTATGAGATACTGCATTCAATCCTAAAAGATGTGTCTACTGTACACAGGAGAGCTTGGCACTTTATCAGTCCTTCAAATAAGGGTCCCCATATGTGACACCTTGGGCTTCTTGAAGTAATTAAGATGAGTGTCACAGGTTGTATTGTGTTCATTTTAAAGCATAAAAATAAAAACTTTTATATAACTTGTCATGTACCAGACCAAATGCTTGGGTCTTTGTGATAAAGCAAACATGCATTTTTTACAAGGCTTTCTGTGTTGCCTGTTTTAAAGGACTGCCCTCTGACATGCTCCATTTTCAATAGAGTCCAAGTACAGGAGAGACATTCTGAAGCTTTGGACAGATTCAGCAACCTGAGACATTCTGAGGCCCATAAGCTGATGCTCCTCTCGGCGGAATCTCTTTTGACTCCACCCACTTTCCGGAAACTACTCCCCTGTTTCGCCAGTGTACTGACACCTACGTTATACGCCCCTCATGTCGATTTCAATTCCTTTTAGCTCCTGTTTTGAAACCAGTGGATTCAGTAGTTTTGAGGCCTGTATATTCAGCATTTATTAAACTTCTGAATTATCAGGGTCTCTCAGTTTTGCATCCAAGACAAAACTACAGAATATATGTGTCTTTTGTTATTGGTTATATATACGAGTGTATATATATATATATATATATGTTTTCAGAAGTCTTTTTTTTTTTTTTTTTGTGAAAAAAATAAAATGAATCAATTTTCTACCTAAACCAACACATTGCATTAGAAGTGTCTACAGAGTCTAATTAGTATCTAATTTATTTGTACAGTTATACAAGAGGTAAAAATAAACTTTGTTGTGTTTCTTACATGTATATAAACAGGTTCTGGGAAATCGCAGTGTCTGAAGTGCTCAGATCTGTTGGAGGCCTAAAAACTGTTCTGACTGCAGCTAAATACTTTTCTCCATTTTCTATCAGTATGACTTCACACACATTTATTTTGAGCTTAAATTCCCTGATGCCTCCTGGGTGGCATCTAAACCTTCAAATGTTGGATTTGACCTTAGAACCCTAGATGCAATTTGCAGTTTCAAACATCTTTGCGGTAGCTTAATTACTGAAAACATCATACCTGATAAGAAAGTAGAAATGGGTCCGAGTAGTAGGTTCTTTGCTGTTTTTTTAATTTTTAATTTTTCTTTGCTTTGCAGCTTGATTATGTGGTGACATGTGCAGTTTGTACTCGCTCTGATGGAGGGGATATTCACATTCATAAGAAGAAGTCGCAGGTGAGTTTTTAAATAAAATTGCAATAAAATGTTACTGATTGGCTACTTTAATGATCTAGCTGACTGTATTAAGTCTTTAGTTATGCCTGTTTCTTTGCTCTCTTGTCTGTAAACAAGCATGTTTGTTCTATTATAATATACCAAGACTGAAAGAGATTATGATCCAGTGGTTGGGCAAAAAATAAAATGATGGAGCCCTATTATAGACTCCATAATAGATCAAGAACATTTGGTCATCCTCTGAGGACGTCAACAATAAGAAATATGCAAATCAATATACCCTTCTATTGGTGAGCTTAACTATACACTAACGCTATATTCAATCAAATGACAAGTATCACTACTCAATTCCGATTTTTTGCTCATATCAGATTTACCTATCTTGGCAGTTTCCTATTTAAGTGTAATGTGAACACATCTATCCTGTGAAACGGCACTCATATGCACATTGATACATTGGCTCATGAGTCATCTGCATCACAAATGATAAAAAAAAAATCATATTTATGAGAAGATTCATGATATTTAAAGGAATTCAATGGACATGCTAGTAACTAGTGTATGCATCACATTTTGCTTGGGAGAACGGCAGTTTGTTAGCTTTACATTATTAGATTGAGAAGGTGAAAAAAAGCCAGACAGGTAGCTTTTGCTGTTTTTACAGTTATTGCTGGCACTGCTGAATCAAGAGATGTGTGGGTACAAGAAAGGAGTCAGTAATGGTGGGATTGTCACTGTTGCCACAGCTGTGGTTCTCCTACATTGTTGTTTTGCTACACTGCCAGTGCTGGCTGCTGATGAAAGTGCTCATTCCATCCTATCCAAAACAACACATAAATTCCAACTTGACCATTCTCATTCATGTTGGATGGCCCTGAAAAAATCAGATTTGGGTCACATTAAGGCAAAAAAATGATATTTGAGTCACTTAAGCCTATTAATGTGAATGTAATCCAACTGTCCTTTGCAGCATGCAGCAGCCAGCTTGCTAGCTCATCCATATCTTCTTGCTCATCTTTAACACTCTCCTCCATTGCCTCTGTGTTCTTGCCATAGTCACCTTCTATGGTTAATCTCACAATCTCTTTGAGAGAGGTTGTTTATATGTCATATATTAAAGTTATTTCTGGATCTACTGCCAAGGTTTACTAGGCCTTGGCTGACTTACACACCTGTTCCCTGACTTAAAATAAAAGTCTATTATATCTTCATCCTTCTTTGCATGGTTGGGCATTATTTTAATTAACGGTAGGGTAAGGTAGCCCTAATTATTAGCCTGACTTGCTTGTCTCATGGTAGTCTCCTAGACGGACTTACACTTCCTAGTACCCCTATTAAGTGCAGTTAATTGAATTTCTCATATGTTTTCAAGATTGCTATACCTTTGATGGTTTGGTTAGTTTCTTCTGATGTTGTCTATGTAAGCTATAACCCTCCATGACCTTGTATTTTACCTCTACTTTAGTAAGGCAAGGAATGGACACAATTACAGAGTGCAGTTGCGGGAAACATCCTTGCGTCTGAAAAAAACAGTGGAGAAAGGAGAGATGAGGATTTACTGTTCAGCCAACACCTTACACTTTAAGTGTCAGTTATTTAATTTAATTTAATTGTATTTAATTAGTCAGTGATTTTGGAATTCTAAGTACAGACTGGATCAAGGTATTAACAGAATAACTTTCTCTTAAAAGTCTCTGGCACAGAGAGGTCATTAGTAAGAGTAATATGTAATAAGATGAACAGTAAGTGCATAATTACATGTCTTGAAAGCTAAAGTTAGAAAAACAAGAGACCAACAGAACACCAGATACTCATCTGGACTGATTCTCCTGTCACGAACTCCATTCCATTGTTTTAATCGGCAGCTGCTACAGTTCATTTTTACCATAGCATTCAAAGAGGCTCATATCTCTTGAACTGTGCAATAGAGATGACTACTGGATGAAAATGAATTGATTAACAGCAAGCTTGGGCATACATTTTAAATAGCTTTACCTTTAGAACTACTAACAGTTTTTGAATTAACCCAGCCTTTGCACATGCCTCATTTGTTTGACTTGAACTTAATACTTAATACATACTTAATAATTGTAAAGAATGAAATTCAACACTTCAGAAAAGCAATGTAACTAGTTCATTACAGGTGCTTTGTTTTATGAAATTGGCTATGAAATGAGGAAGATTAACACAATAAAAATATAAATGACTATTGGTATTACTGTGTAGTAAAACTGACTTTATATTTTTGAGTCATATTATCCAGCAATCACGCTTCGTAGTTACAGAAGTGGTTTTTCAGACTGATGCCATAGAAGAACTATTTTTGGTTCCCAAAAGAACCATCGTATGAAACTTCCAGAAAGAACCTTTCCTTTAGATCCATAACATTCTTCATAAATAACTATGAATACAGTAGATGACAACAGGTTTATGAAATATTAATGGAATCCTGATTTTAAAGGGACTCTTACTTCATGCAGTAACATAGACTAGATATCCTATTATACATTAAAGATTTGTTTTGCCCTTATGAAGAATGTTTTTAAAACCCCAATAACCAGTTTTATATGCAAAGAACCTCTTTCCAGAATTATATACAGTGGACCCTTGAGTTACGAACTCAATTCGTTCGCGAGGGCTGGTTGTAACTCAAGTTGGTTGTAAGTCAAGACTATTTTTCCCATAAGAAATAATGGAAATACCCATAATGCGTTCTGAACCTCCCACTGCAACACTTACTTAACCTTTTCATAAAAAAGGGTTGTATAATGTGCATAATTTACCAAAACACCAATAATTTTTCTAATGTACTAACCAAAAAATTATAAAAAGTGCCTAGCCTACCAGAAACAACAATTTCATACTGTACTCACCATTTAATTTAACATCTTTGGGCTGCAGGAAGGGAGGAGGAGGAGAATGAAATGGAAGGTGGTTATTGTTTAGAAGGAGCCTCCTTATGCAAATCTTTTCTTTGTAAAATTATCGAGATGGTGGATTTCGACATGCTGTACATACCGTATTTATTTCCTAAAAATTAGCATTAGAAAATCAGGTGCACGTCATAGACGAGAAAACTTCTTCTGCTTGGGCTTGCTCGCGCACTCACGCTCTCTCTCACTCGCTTGCTTGCCCACTCGCGCTCTCTCTCTCTCACTCGCTTGCTCGCCCACTCGCGCTCTCTCTCTCTCTCGCTCGCTTGCTTGCCCACTCACTCTCTCTCTCTCTCTCTCTCTCTCGCTCCCTTGCTTGCCCACTCACGCTCTCTCTCTCTCGCTCGCATGCTCGCTTGCTCGCGCACTCGCACGACAGTGCTCTCTCTCTCTCTAAACGCTTTCTATACAATCACAACGCGCATCGTACACGGGGCAAAACTTTTTTCGCAATTTTCTTTGTAAAAATTAGGGTGCCCGTCTTACACGAGGGTGTGTGGTACATGAGTAAATATGGTATTAGCGGGATCGGTCACATGAACACCACTCTCATATTTCCGCACAATTTCCTTCTTCGTTTCAATTGTGATCGCTTTCTTTACCTTCGTTACCTTCTCTTCCTTCCTTAGCAATTATGCGTCTTGCTTGCCATGGTCTTAGTGAATTATATACAGTATATAGATAAATCACTGCACTGACCGAAATTACGTCCACAAACACATGTATCTGGGCTCCAACTGACGCTTATGAACGCTCTCGGCTGTTTGTTTACAATCACACAAGCGGATACACAAAACATTTCACAGTACTTTTATTTATTTACGCATATATTTATTTATTTAATTTTGTCCGAAATATTCCTCCATACAGTATGAGCAAAACATTATAATAATAATAATAGCAATAAAAGTCAGTCAGTTGCTAACCTGCTTTGTCCTGAACAGGGTCGTGGTGGGCTGTAGTAGCCTATCCCATCTAGCAAGGCAGAGAACAAGCCCTGGACAGGGCTAATACACATATACACACAAACCAAGCACACATTAGGGTCAATTTAGAAACTTCAGCCCACCTAACCTTCACGCCTTTGGGCTGTGGGAGGAATCTGGACCACCCAGAGGAAACCCACACAGACATGGGGAGAACATGCAAACTCCACAGAGAAAGGAACCGAGATCAATTGGATTCAGAACCCTGGTCTCCTTTACTACAAGCCAGCAGCACTACTGTGCCGCCCAATAATAATAATATGTGTTTTTAAATTTTTTGCTCACCCAAACTTTTTTCAGTTATAGTATAATGGAAAATCTTTTTGGTTATGTGCATTACAGAGCGATGACAAAAAATACTCAGAACGCTAAAAATGTATACTGAAAGTCCCAGCAAAACCCCAGTTGTAGTTCCATTAGTTTGTTTTGGTCTAGGTAATATGTTACTGTTGTTGTTTCAGCAGCTCTTTTTTTTGCACAGCGTAACTACACAAGGTGCAAAAAGATCTTGTGATATGGCATTGATTTATTGTGACATTGCAGCATTCTTTCACTTGACAAACAGCTGAAATGGAAAATAAACAGTATAACAAAGTTTGAGTGACCTCTCTCTCTCTCTCTCTCTCTCTCTCTCTCTCACTCTCTCTCTTACTTTTTGTTTTGATTTTCCTTAAAAGTAAATCACATTCCTACAATCATGTCAGACTTAACAAACCTAAATTCAGATCCCACCCAAAAGAAAGAAAGGAGAGCCAACAACCAGAGCAAATATTTAAAAGCAGCAAGGAAGAGTATCATTTTCCCTGATATAGAAGCTTAATCTAAAATGTTATCAATTAGATCCTGCCATATTTTTAAAAGGTTTTGAAGAGATCCTCTAGGTGAGAATTAGATTTTTTCCAAATTCAAATACTATAGGACATCAGTTATCCACTGACTTAAAAGAGGTGGGGTGGGATTCTTCCATTTGAGCAAGATAAGTATACATGCTAGTAATGAGGTAAAGGCAATTTCAGTTTATCCTTCTCCGCTTTAAGCCCATCTGACAGTACACCAAACACAGCTGTTATTGGGTTAGGAGAGAGGCTAAGTCTGCCGGAGAGGCATTCAAAGATTTTGGTCCAGAATGTTAATTTGGTGCACACCCAAAACATGTGGCGCAGTGTGGGTGAAGCTCGATTGCAACATTTGCAGGATGAATTTTGCCTTGGAAGCATTTTGAATAATTTTAACCAAGATAAATGTGCTCAATAGAATATTTTAAGTTGAATGATTGAGTGCTTTACACATATGGAGCTGGAGTATATTCTGTGCATGGCTGCCTTCCATCCTTTTCTGATATATTAAGTGAATGATCTTTTCCCCATTGTACCCCGGGATCTTTGAGTGACTTCTCTTTTAATAATTTAATAACTCTTATAGCTGTATAATGGATTATCACGTTGTTAACATGCAATACGTTTGAAATACCTTCTGTATACAGACTGAAATGAGAAATCAAGAAAAATGACACCTTTTATTGGCTAACAAAAAAGATTACAATATGCAAGCTTTCGAGGCAACACAGGCCCCTTCTTTAGGATAAAAGGTGTCATTTTGCTTGACTTCTTATTACATCCATAATGACTAACACGGTACAAACACCCTGGTACTACAGATGTACAGACTGAACAATGGTTTGTAGTGTCTTCTCATAATAATTTTAACCTCACAGTTTTTCTGTTATACTAAAATCATTACATAAATCGAAAACAGAAGCCATCCTATAATGTCTTTTGTTAAAGTGAAAAATTCAAAAACATTTTATACAAATTTAAGAAGCAGAAAAAAATTATAAATTTGTAAAAATTTATACCAAAGTAAACAATAAAATTGTGCTACATTTTTAGTGGACTTGGGGTTGAAGCATTTTAACTTATTTACAGTATGTCTGTATTATTTAAATATAAGTACCACCAAAATTGAGCAAAATATCTAGTACTTTATAGCATATGCATGGGTATTTATCTGTAATCAATGGTTCTAAGGTAAAAACAATAATGAAAAGGTTGGAAACATACTAGAAAGAGAAAAAAAGTCAGTCAGTGTCCCTTAGACACCATGAAAGCACCACTCCACCTTGTAAGGATTTCAGCTTTCTGGTTGTGCTTTGACAACTATTGAAGCCTTAATTTTTAGTTCATTTCATGACTTGTGTGGTGCTTAAATTAAAAAAATGCTATGATGCATATCCTTTGACTCACTAATAGTGTCATTATGGGTAACATACTGAGATTTCAAGTTAACCATACAATGTGAATAAAACACCAGTGATGTACAAAGATGTGCAAGAGTGCACATGTTCATGAGTAATCTACTATTACGCTTCATCCTCCTACCTCCCACATGTGTGCTGCTTTAACTTGAAGATTTAATAGTATACTTCTGTTTATGCTGTAACTTGTTGCTACTAAGTCATCTAAAGGATTTCTGAGCAATTTGCACATATTGATCATGTATCTGAAAGAAGTTAAAATAACATAAAACTTGCTTAGCAGAATAAGTGTCTTTGATCCTGTGCATTGATTTAATATTGTAAAAGAGAACATAATTGTGACTTGTATTGACTGTGCTCTCCCACTCTTACTAGAAATTTGGATGATGGCTCCTTTGTGATGTTATACCCTCAAGGGTTGAAAATCCAGGGCAGTGGCCAATAATAATTAGAATAAATGTCCTTGGTGACAAGAAGCTTCATAAAGATGCTGAGGCCCCCACCATTGACTTCAGTCAGTTGCCATGGTCTCGTCTCCGTGGTCTAACCAAGCTCTCTTCTCTAGTTGTGAGGTCTGCCTTCTCCTGAATTAAAGTGCATATGTTGAGTTCAAAGCACTATAGATTGTTTTTTTCAGTCACTGTCATTTGGTAATAACTCCATGCTATCTGCTTTTCTAAATAATATTCTGCTGTTCTTTTGACATATCTTGCGCATTTTTTAATTTAAAGAATTTCAGTTAATCGTAGTGTATCTGTTAACTTTAATCAGTAAAAACATTCATCCATCCATCCATTCATTTTGGACCCAATTTATCTGCTTTAGATGAACATGATCATTTATTCTATCAGATATTTTATATTTTTATAAAATTTTATAATATTTTCCAACAAACCCTTAGTCATTTGGTGTGTAATTCCATTTTAAACTGATTACTTTAAACTTTAAATTTCTAGTTTCTGCTTTAGAGATTTTAACTTAAATTAACTGTGTTCTATTCACTTTTTATAAGTGTTTGCTGTCTGTTTCTTCTACTGTGTCGTGAAAAAAAAAACGTTTTTTCCTAATTCAACCTACTTTACAGCATCTTTGAGCTATATTTTATGCTTTATGTAAGGATATGTAAAAAAAATATTTTTAATGATTAAAATAGACAAACCCGTGAGATGTATATTATTTTTCATATTTTCCTTTTTGAACATCCTGTTTTGTTACAGCAAGTTTTTGCCTCTCCCAGTAAACATCCCATGGACAGCAAAGGCGAAGAATCCAAAATAAGCTACCCCAACATTTTTTTCATGATTGATAGTTTTGAAGAGGTAAGGTCAACCCCGTTTTTTGGCTAGGTGCTTACTACATATACTGTATTCTTATACATCACCTGCCCAGTCTGCTAAATAAAAAAGATTATAGCCCAAAGCCTTCATCCTATATATGACCTGGGCAAATCTAGGAAATAGAAGTGAACAGGCTTTATAATCCTAGGCTAAGCTCATCCTGGTAACCGGCTCTTTCAGTTGTTACTGTCAGTAAATATTACTTGTCCTTCTTAATAGGGAGCACTCGTCATGATCATAATTTCTTCCTTAGACCAATTATCATTATCACATTTATCAATAAAGTGGTTCCTACCCAATCTCCCCACCAACATTAACATTAACTTTATGCTATAATGAAAAATATGGGTAAAACTTATTCTCACACTGAAAAATCAAAGATTAGAAAAGAAGATTAGAGTCACAGTGTTCCAACTGTGCAGGCTTCCTGAGTTGTTTGACAGATTACATCTTTGCAGCTATGGAACACATCTGATAAAGGCAAAATGTTATCTCTCTTACATAATTTTTCCTTATGAAGATCCATTAATCCCTCTACCAACGTCTTGGGCGCTGGCTCACATATCTAAAAATGTTTAAATTCAAATGTCTTTAACCCACTCCAGGAGACACTATTTGTATACATAAACAAATAATAATTGCTTTAAAAAATCTGTGTAATGTTAAAATAATACTAAATGTAATCTTAAACATATATCAAAAATCTGCTAAGGTTTACAATTAAAAAAAAAAGTCTTTGTCCCAACAGGTGGATCAAATTATACTACCCACTGCTGGTGGTAAAGAAAAACTGCAAAGAAGGCAGATAAAAAATATATTTAAAATAAGATTTATTAAAATCCATTAAAACAAATGCCTTTAATAAAGGATCTAAAATAATTTATAAAGTTCTTTCAACTGAGGTATAGGGTTAGGCTTAGGGTTAGAGATTGACAGTTGTAAAGTGGCCGGGTGCTAAAGAAATGGAGTTATCATGCCATTTAATTCCCTTTTTTCTTTTCTTCTGATCTTAAAGCAAACATTCTCTGGAACATAATAAGGCAACAAAATACCAGAAAGCAAGACTCAGGTTAGTCAGCTTTAACAAAGACAAAGTAGGTCTCTTGAGGAGCTATGTAGTGTTCAAGTCTCAGTTTCAAATGATAACACCTTTGAGGCCCTCGGGCTTGGGTCCTTTTTTCGTGAGGACAGGAAGGGGCTAATTGCCCTGCGTCGGAAGCTTTCCTGAGCTGAAGGGAGAGAAGGAGGACACACAGTTAACAACAGTGCCTCCTTTTGCCCCAGTGGGTTAACACCTACGATGAATGAGCCAGCAAGGAGATCAACTGATGTGCATCCATGACACAGTACAGGGATACAGGATTTGCTGACAAATGTATATTTGCGTAATGTGTATTACTGTCTGTTTTGCTGTTGATATGAAATTAAATCAGAGGTTACAAGCATTGCAAGTTGTAATGCTTTTTTATGTTATTGTTGCTAAATTAATTTCAGTAAGGTCTAGATGTATTCCTACCAACTATGCTCAATGGCAATAAACTTTTCAATCAATGAACTGACATATATTACAGAGTATTTAAAGGTAATATTTAAAGAAATAGCTAAGAGTAGGCCTGAACTATATTTAACCAGTGTTAAATCCCAAGGCCGAAGCAACATAAATGAACACAAGTCACTTAGCTACACTAATTTTTTAAACTGGTTTTTCTTTTTCCACAAGTTTAATTAGTGACTTCAGCATAATGCATATATTTACAGGTTTTCAGTGACATGACAGTGGGAGAAGGGGAGATGGTGTGTGTGGAGCTTGTAGCCAGCGACAAAAGCAACACTTTTCAAGGAGTCATTTTCCAAGGATCGATAAGATATGAAGCACTCAAGAAGGTCTATGATAATCGGGTGAGGCTTATAAATTATTTTGTTACTTTCTTATTGTACAGATTGGTCAATGCAGCACTTCATTTTAAATAAGTTTAATTTTATATTGCCATCTTCGCAAATAGTTTGCACTATTTGGGCACTACACGGATTATTAAAAGCTAAAATAAGAGTTGATATTATATTTATTCCTTAACATAATGTTTTAATAGGTAATGCCATTCAGGCATTATATTGTACACCAGGCAGCAACAGAGCAAAGGAAAAGTAAATGTATCTCTTGGAGTCCTCAATCAGTGTAGATCCTAAAACTCTGGTAGACCTTAGGACAACTTGGTGCCAATACCCTCTCTGGTTAATTTAATAATGCACTCTCTGAAACTGCCCTGTTTAATTTCCAAGGCTGAAGAGACAACATGTAAAGTGTACAGTGTGGGGATGGTCCAGCAATGTGTTGACCCTGTGATGTCAGTCTTACACTCTACTGTTAGACCATCTCCCATGGTTTCTTGTGGCTGCTTCACTAAAGGACAATAAATATATAAGTAACTAACCAAAGTGCCTGGCATTGCCTGGGTATAAATAAACAGGGAAAAAATCTGTCTTTAAAAATTCAACATAGCTAAACACGACCCACAATGCGACAAAGAGACCTTCACTTAAACAAAAGCTGTAGCCCAGCTACAAATGATATTGTAATCCAGATTAGTTGATAAGGAAATGCTGTATGTTCTTGCAGTCTTAGATGAGATTCTGCTTTGGTTGGTACAAAACTTTGCACTTGTTGATGGTGATATCTTCGTATCAGCCTCAACACCGTCATGCTGCCTGATGGGACTTGTAGTCCCAAGTCTGCACTGTTTTTGGAATTGCCCCCCTCCCATCATAATCCCTTTTTCTGATATGTCTTATAGCATTTTATTTAGGTTGGACCAAAGAGTAGGGCCCGCAAAAATTTTGTAAAATTGATTCAGCTGTTTTTTTTTTTTTTGTGATTAGCAAATATTATGAAAAGACAAACAAACGGACATCTAAAAAGTTTTATTTTATAAAAGTTTTATTTATAAGAACAAATGAAATTGAGAAAAATGAACAAAAGTCAAAAGTATGATAGACATAATTGCAAATTGAATACAGTAGACCACAATAAAACCAACACAACAGGGCATGGAAAGTCATACCAACAGCTTGCTAAGGTAAGATAATGTCTCTTCGACTTTGTTTAGAGTTGTGAGATCAATGAAGTTACATAGTCCATAGGTAAAAAGTTGTTTAGTAATTTTGTTTATTCTACACTTAATCCAAAATGTAGCATAAAAACAGGGAATATTATCAAAGTACCTTAGAGTTTTTATGTCTCCAGTTTTTAAGTCCACACCCTCTTAACCTAATAGCATTATTTTAGGAAACAGGCCCAGATGGGAGTCAATGTAGGATGGCGAGATAGTGTCTAGAAAGGAATTCCCACTTATTCTGTAGGTCCAATTTTAAATCACCAATTAAACTCACACACGTGCATCTTTAAGATATACAGTAGGTGGAAAATTGGAGTACCGAATGATTTCTCATTCTAAACTAACAGTAAGTTTTGTTTTTTCACACCTGCAATTCTTTTTTTTAAATATAACTGAAGAACTGTGTATTTAGAAGCTCAGCTTCATGTCTGCATCATTGCTGCATATATTGGGGCAAGTCTCACCACAATAACCTTCTTTCATGTTCTGCTGCATTATGAATGATTCACAAACAGCAATCTCCTATTCTGTTCTCGTCTGTCATTGAAATGAAGCATTTGTTATTTATCCTTATTCTCTTTTGATGAGATTTTTTAAGTGTATCCTTTATGATAATCATTCTATGTGAAATGTAAATTATGCCTTTTTCTCCTATTTATAATATTACTGACATTAATCACAAGCATATTGAAGGGTATTTTCGAAAATAAAAAATAAAAGACCCGTTTCTTGCTTTGATTTTGTCAAGCATTGAAAGCTTGTAATCTCAGTTACAAAGAAACACTATAAAGAATGGATATCCAAGACCAGGACTGGAAAACAGCCTTGCTGTGTGTGCCTTTGTGTTTAATTAAACAAGCTGTCTCACTTTTCTTATATGTTGTCATAACTTGGTGCTGAAATACACAGATGTTTATTGCACCTTGCAAGTGTATAAGTCTTTCCAATTAACATACTGTACATACAGTACTGGTCAAATGTTTGGGATTACTCACAAATCTTCATGTTTTTGAGAGAAGTCGATACCTCTTTTATCAAGATACCGTTAAATTAATTTTAAAACACAGCCATGGCATTACTATTGTTTATAATGGCTATTACTGCTTGAAGTAACAAATTTTTAATTTATTATTCAAGATGACACTGGCATATGGTGCATATTTAAAGAAGAAGCTAACTGAGCACCTGTAATGTGTTTGTTTCTCAAACTACAGCTTCTGATGTCCTTCTGCTGTGATGCAGTTGTGAATCTGGTCCTTCACCCTCTTTTTTAAGACACCAACAGACACCTTTGTATGAAATCTCCAATTTCTTGGAGTGTGTCAAATGGAATAACCTTAATTCTGTTAAAAAAAATAGACTGAAATGTTTCTTGAAAAAGCTGTTTCACATTGCACATTTTTGAACCCATATCTGAACTTTAGTAATTCCAGTACCTTGCAAACTGACTAAACAGAATAACAGCAGTGCTAATCCAGTTAAGAAAGGTTTCTCTAATAACCAATTAGGATGTAAACATGACTAATTAAGGAAAAGCTAAGAGAGCTTACCATTAGGACACTGAAGGAATTGCTGCTGAAAATGGGGATTTGCAGCACACTTTGAATGTTTGATGTGTGTTTGAGTGCTGTTAGCATAAGGATGTTGCATTTGTCTATACTTCTGACTTAGATGAAGATCAGATCACATTTTATGACCAATTCATTCAGAAAAACAGGTTCACATACTTTTTTGCCATTGTATGTATCAGTGAGCATATGAGAAAAGTCTACTCACATATCCTTATGTTCCATGTGTCCTGTTGGCTCTCAGACAGCCACATTTTTTTAGTTAGTTTCACTTTTTAAAGAACATTAGGCAAACTAAAGTCACATTCGTTCAGCTATCCATGCGGCAATTGTCTGAACTTGCTTAATTCGGTTTGGGGTTGTGGGGAGCCAGACTCTATGTGGACAGCATTTGGACATACCCGGTCTATCATAGTACAAGTTTTATGTTAAGTATTTCAAAATATGAATCATAAATTTGTGTATATATCCTAAAGGCATATATGTAACTTGTTGCTTTAAGTTTCTAGGAATGATTCATTTAGTAATTTCTTTTAGGTCAGTGTTGCAGCTAAAATGGCTCAGCGAATGTCATTTGGATTTTACAAGTACAACAATATGGAGTTTGTGCGCATGAAGGGCCCACAAGGGAAAGGCCACGCAGAAATGGCAGTAAGCAGAGTTCCTACTGGGGATACTTCACCTTATGGAACAGAAGAGGATTCAAATCCAGATTCTCCAGTTCACGAGAGGGTTTGTTTTTTTTTTTGTGATCAGTTACTTTTGTTACTTCTTTTTTGTTTCTACTTACCAATATTTACAGATTTAAATAAAATATGTGTAGGTCAAATTAATGTCACACTTCCCTGTTACCAGATTGACTACAGAAATTACTTTTGTAACACAGGAATGTGAATTATATTGATTACTTTTAATTGTGAAGTATGTAATAAAAAGATTAAGCTTTGACATTTCAGAGTCCAAATATTGGCATCCATCCATCCCACTATATCCTAACTACAGGGTCACAGGGGTCTGCTGGAGCCAATCCCAGCCAACACAGGGTGCAAGGCAGGAAACAAACCCCAGGCAGGGCACCAGCCCACCGCAGGGCACACACACACCCACACATCAAGAACAATTTAGAATCGCCAATGCACCTAACCTGCATGTCTTTGCACTGTGGGAGGAAACCGGAGCACCCGGAGGAAACCCACACAGACACGGGGAGAACATGCAAACTCCATGCAGGGAGGACCCAGGAAACGAACCCGGGTCTCCTAACTGCGAGGCAGCAGCACTACCCACTGAGTACATTGATGAGCAATCTCTTTTCTGGAAATATATAATATCACTACTACTTGATTCAGATCTTCGTTCCTCACTGTCCCTGCTCATTCTAGTGTCTTGAACATCCTCAGATTCTTATTTAGGTCTTCTCAGGAATTCCTTTAATATTCTGACATGTCTCTTTATCCCTATAAATATACTTCTTCAAATGTCTTGGTGACATTTACAGTCATTTGTAATAAGGATTTCAAGATAGCAGAAAAGCTTGACCCTTTTTACATATTATCTTCATTAATCTTCATTTCCTCTTCCATCCTTCTTGTTTTGCTGAGGATGATCACTTTCATTTTCCAGATATTGATTTCTGTGCCACAGTTCCTCGAAGTTTGACCACTACCCTGGGTAAATTTGTCCCAGTTTTTTCCATTATAGCTGGTTCCTCAGCAATCCTTAGTGACATTTAAAATATTCCTCTTATTCTTACACTATCTTTTACAACCTCCTTCATTTCATTCATCATATGTTCTACAGATGATATTGAAATGGAGCAAGGAAAGCAAATGCTTGCTGTTTTCTACCCATCCTTCCATCTATCCATCCATTCATTATCCGAAGCGAAGTGAACCCTGGTCTCCTAACTGCAAGGCAGCAGTGCTACCACTGCACCACTGTCCAAATATTGGCAATTGAAACACAATTTCATTATTGTTATTGTTATATGGTTGCAGTTAGCAAAGTAAGAGAATGGAACATGATGCCCGTTAACACTAAAAGATGCATAATGATATATGCAATTATTATTCTCACATTATTAGCATATACTCTGCTCAAAATATACTCTGTTGGGTTGATAAGGGAACACTTAAATCGCATATCAGATCTTGATGAACAAATTATTCAAGTGGAAAATCTTTATTGAGTAATACTATGTAATTCGTTGAGACAAAATGATGTAACAATGGTCAATGAAAGCCAACATCACCAAACAATTGAGGGCTGGATCGCATTAATTTCATCACGGAAACTCATAATATGTGTGGCCCCAACATGCCTGTATGCACTCCTGACAACATCTGGGCATGTTCCTGATGAGATGGCACATGGTGTTCTGGGGGGTCTCCTCTCAAACCTGGATCAGGCCATCAGTGAGCTCCTGGATAGTCTGTCACACTACTTGGCAGGGTCTGATGCACTGATACATAATGTCCCAGAGGTTCTCAGTTTAATTCAGGAACTGCCTACACACTCTGGCCACATGAGTGCTGGGCTTTGTCCTGCACCAGGAGGAACCAAGAGCCCACTGCACCAGCGTAAGTTCTGACAATGGCTCTTAGGATTTCATCTCTGTACCTAACATCAGTGGCAGTTACTGCGATTCCATGGATATGCTTCCCCAGACCATCACTGATCCACCGCCAAACCAGTCATGCTGGATGATGTTGCAGGCTGCATAACGTTCACCACTGCGTCACAGGCTCTTTCACATCTGTCACACGTGCCCAGTGTGAACCTGCTCTCATCTGTGAAGAGAAAGGGGTGCCAGTGCTGGAGCTACTAACTGTGGTATTCTCTGATGTCAGGCCCTCATGCCACCCTCATGGTGTCTATTTCTGACAGTTCGGTCAGAAACATGAACACCAGTAGCTAATTGGAGGTCATTTTGTAGGGCTCTGGCAGTGCCCTTCCTATTCCTTCTCAAAGGAGCAGATACTAGTTCTGCTGTTGGTTTGATACTCTTCTATGGCCTTGTCCAGCTCTCCTTGTATAATGGCACGTCTCCCGATATCTCCTCCATGCTCTTGAAACGGGGCTGGGAGACACAGCAAACCTTTTTGCAATTGCACAGATGGATGTGCCATCCTGGAGGAGCTAGATTACCTTTGCAACCAAAATCAGCTGCAGGTAGCGCCTAATGCTACCAGTAGTGACAAGGACACTAGAAAAATACAAAACTAGAGGAGTATCAGTTAGAAAGGATAAAGAGAGAGCAACTGTGTGTGCCACCACCTGCAAAACCAGTCCCTTTTTGGAGGCTGTCTTGCTGTTGCCTCTCTGTTGCACCTGTTCTCACTTTCATTTGCACCAAAGCAAGTGAAATATATTCATAATCGCTTATGCTTCCTAAATGGACAGATTGCTATCTCTGAAGCTTAATTGACTTGGTGTTACACTGTGATGATTAAGTATTCCCTTAATTTTGTGAGCAGTGTATAATATTTAGTGTGTATAAAACAGGGTGAGTTTCAATTTCCTTTAATGTTTAATGTTTGCAGCATAAACCAAAGAGGTACATGATCTGGCCCAGCCAATGTAAATGTCATTAATCACTTAAGTACTAATAACACTACTTTTTTCAATTTTTAACTATATAACAATATTTGTACAGTATATGTTGAAGTTATACTGTTTCTGCATAATATGCATTTGTTGATTGATTGATTGCTTGATTGAATTATTAGTCTTGTGAATCTTTATCTTTTGTATTTATTTTTCTGCTGCTGTATGCATCTACTTTTCTCCATGGGATTAGTGAGAAGTCAAGCAAAATGACACCTTTTATTGGCTAACTAAAAAGATTACCAAATGCCATAAAAGGTGTCATTTTGCTTTACTTCTCACTACATTCATAATGG
Organism: Polypterus bichir lapradei; assembly: GCA_026402145.1. Classification (NCBI taxonomy): domain Eukaryota; kingdom Metazoa; phylum Chordata; class Cladistia; order Polypteriformes; family Polypteridae; genus Polypterus; species Polypterus bichir. The sequence continues at coordinate 5,816,237 of JANRMT010062796.1, read as the reverse complement.
CTAACACTGTACAACACCCTAGTACTCCTTGGGATTAGGAAAGTTTATCTATATGTTGGAGTGCAAAACAGAAAAATTATCTTTTGATGTTTTTAGTGTGGCTTAACAAATGCTAACCCTTTCTGTGACATATGGAATTGGTTGTATACCTGTTTGTTTTTCTTTTTTTATCTTCTTTTTGTTTCTAACAATGTGTGTTTGATTGTAATGCTTATTTTTGAAAATAGATACAATTTAGTATAAAAATGCTAGTGTCTATGGCTAGTGAAGGTGTAAGTATGTTATAAAATGATTTTGGTTAAATGCTCTTTAAACAGATGTCAGTTGATGACTAGGAGAGTGTACAGCAAGAAAAGTTGTAATATCTTAACAATTAACTGAACCATAAATTGAATTTATGGTGCATGATCATTAACAGAATATTCCACCCAAAAATGACATAGTTTTAATATATTAACATAGCCCATGTAGTTTGTAGAGATATTGCTGAGAAAAATATTTATTCTTATGTTTTCATGCTGAATGAGAGAAAAAAATGAGAGAAAATGGAGTGTACTTTAATGGCAACCAATGTTGTCCAATAACAAACGATATGAATAACATCCATGGAAAAAAGAAAAAAGTGTTATATTGCTTGTGTCACATGATCCACATGTCTGTTATCAAGATGAATGCTCAAAATGTGCAAAACATATGCATTTTTTGCTAAAATATTATTAATACTTCTGGAAATATTCAGTATTCAATATACAATGTAAACAGAAAAGACGCATTCCTATAATTCTGTGCTTTTGAATTGAAAACAGGACTCTTGACCAATAAATGAGGGAGAGAGGTGACAGTAATCTTTAGGAACTGTTTTCATACTTTTTTGTTTTGGTTTTTAATGATCACTAATCTTTGTAAATTTGTTCATCTTTGTTTTATTGTTGGAACAAATGCAGGTTAAGGAACCTGCTTCTGGTCACAGTCTGAGCCGATGGTGGGGACTGAACCAGCAATCTTGTGTTTTTCAGTGTATGCTTACAGGTACATCATAGATTGGTAGCTGTGAAACTTTTGCAAAATAGTAAATTTAGCATATTTTATGAACTTTCCAGAAAGTATGTTTTTGTGTATTACTGTGGTGGAAATAATATTTTAAGCAAATGCTTTGAAATAATAAAAGTAAATAATTTTTTAAAACTGTGCAATAGTATTGATATATAATAATTTTAAAGGTAGTAGCAATGATGCAAGCTTTCTTTTGAACACTTAAAAAGCACTGCAATTTACCAACATGACAGGTGACTATTGCTTCTGCTGCACAAATAAAAGTTTGTGTGCAAGATCCTTAGTGAAATATTGTTAAAGAGGAGCATTGTGGCAGTAGTAAGCAGGCAGTGTGTCCTTGTTTTTGTAGGTGACCTCATTTAGCACCCCTCCCACTCCAGAAAGGAACAATCGCCCTTCATTTTTCTCTCCCTCACTGAGGCGTAAAGTCCCTCGAAATCGAATCGCTGAGATGAAGAAGTCACACTCTGCCAATGATAGTGAGGAGTTCTTCAGAGAGAGTGACAACAATGGAGGTAAAGCTTTTGTAAATTTTATTGTGCAATATGCAATCTGTCTATCATGGGTAATTTTCAAGTGGTCTTTAGAGACTGTTCTATGCTTTTAAAAAGTGTGTTTTAAGATATAGCATTCCCTTAAGTAATCTAAAGTCTGTCTATGCTTCACAATGCTCTGATTTTGAGTTAATTGAGCTTCATTAATTTTAGACAATGATTTTAAAGATGGGTGTGTGTGCTCGTGTAGGTCATGTAATGCAGTGGTGGCTTGTTCAGAAGTGGTTGGTGCCTTGCATTAGCTGCTGCCTGGGATTGTCTAGAGCACCTTACATATCCAAGTTGGACTTAGTGGATCGAGAAATGTTGTGTAACTATAAATTGGATTGTAGGGAGTGTAATTTGGCAAAGGATAAATGAGCAGCGGACTTATTGTGTACTGTATGTAAAAAAAGTATGCAGCTGAAAGTACTTATTAATAGACACTTTTAGTACAGATTCCTGTCCTACAAGTAGTAATAATATTAGTAATATTGTGACTGCTACTCTCTGTTTAACAGATTTGGATGTGCATAAAGCTTCGATTCCTCTTTAAGCAGGACGTGGGTCGCTAGACCACAGATGGTGTGTCACTTGCTCACAGATTCCTCTTACAAACGCCTCTTTATTTTCCCTCAGAGCCCTCGCAGCCATCCTTCTCAGTTCCCAGTACAGACCAGAGTTGCCATTGAGCCATGCGCTGCGACTCCTCTCGATTATATCCAGGGTGCCCTGCGAGATGAAACACTTCCTTCTGGGAACACCGTGGGACGGTCTCCCACATCAAATTAGGATTGGCAGTCATACCCAAATCTGAAAGTTCCTCACACAAACTGCGTGCAATCTCATTAGAAACAGCCTTGTCTTGTAGTCTGGCCAATTCCAGGCTCAATTTCCTAGTAGGTTATAACCTACTGGACCTAAGCTGGATCCTAAGAGTAGCAACAACAAGTCTGTGGTCAGAATTCACAAACTGGGCACTTCTGTAGACCCTGCAGTTTTGCAAGAGCCTCCAGCGTCTGCCCACAAGGATGTGATCGATCTCCTTCACCGCACCACCAGTATTCGCCGCGGTCGGAGCATACACTGAGACAACAGACAAGGCACCCAGGGAGTGCCATAATCTGAGTCTCATAATATGCTTGTTGAAAGGAGTGACATCGGACACCATCGGAAGAAGCCAATCCGTTACAGCAACAGCTACTCCCCAAGTATGACAGCCATCAGACCGACCAGACCAATAAAAGGTGTATCCACCTACAGAGATCTGGCCAGTCCCCGGTCTGCACACTTCAGAGAGTGCCGCCACTGAAATGCAGAGTTTACGCAGCTCCTCCGACAGCAGAGGAAGATGATCATCTTGCCGGAGAGACAAGACGTTCCATGCGCCCACCCGTATGGGCCGCATCAAATTGGGACCTGAGTGCTGCCGTGCAGCGGGCAGTGCCTCAGCACCACACCAGTTCTGATCCCCAACAGACCTGACCCTATTGGCTCTCCAACGGTTTTGACTCTTCCAGGAAAGGGGCTCCTGAGGGCTTTCCCCTATACCCTTCATGATGCAAGCAGCCTTCGTATGGGCGGCTGCAACAGAGCTAATCCCACGGAGAGCAAAAAGGAGCCTTTTCTGTAGTCTCAGAGCTTTGTGAAGTTTTTTTTGTTTTTTTTTATGGTGGCTGGAGTGCCAATCCTGCCAGCAACCCCCATGATTTCCCTGCAAGTTGGAGGACTGCTTGCAGGGCCGGATGCAGTTTAACGTCATACCCAGGACTAGTGTGGCATGCCTGTGGCTTTTTCATGAATTGGGTGAAAAAGCTTGATCCATTTTTGTTGGATGAGCTACCTTGGATGTGACTATCAGAGATTAACCCTTGTAACCCATTTTATTTTATTTTATTTTTTTTAGGGGGAGGATGGGGAAATTTTTCAGAAGTCATGCAAATAGATGAAATAGTGACAAACAGTTCCTGTGGTCTACGCTGTTCCTCTACCACAAGCACACATACCATTGAGTTACGAACAGTCTCTTTCATTTGCTATCCATGTTTTTATACAATGCCGTGTTCACAATGGCAACATCTCCATGTGTCTACACAAAACTAATGCTAGTTATTCTGAACAGTGTTTTTACTAACTGCTACATGCACCCTTACTAGCTGTGCCAAGGGGAAATGCAAATTTTGTGCAGTCACTGTATCATTCACTTTGGAAAAAAAAAAGACTCACAAAGCAACAAGACACACAGTAGTGGCATTTGTAAAACAATTTTAGTCACTCCTAAGACACACAATGCCAATAAGGCAACTGCAGTGAAATACAAATATGCCATCTATGCAGTATATTTTAACAGTGCCTGCCAAGTAAGGTAGAAACAGGACCATTCACCAAGAGACAGAATAGGAATTTCACATGTGGCAGGATCAGTCAGCTAATAGGGCTAAAACATGTGCCACCTAGACCTGGGGTCCCTAACTGCGGTCCTTAAAGTCCACAGTAGCTGCAGGTTTTCATTCTAACCCTTTTCTTAATTAGTGATCTGTTTTTGCTGCTAATTAACTTCTTTTGATTAAATTTTAATTGACTTGTTTTTTTAAGATTTGCTCCCCTGAATTACTTCATTTCTTTCCTTAAATGGCAGCCAAATAGAAATGAAATATGAAGTGAGTGAGCCGACAGAAGACTAAGTCAGGGCCTCAAACTCCAATCAATTTTACTCCAACCAGTTGCTTAATTAGGTGCCGATGCTTGTTGTTAATTAAACTCGTTCTTAAATTCTATGGCTTGGTGCTGCTGTCATTGTGCAATGGCATACATTTCTGAAATTGTTGATTTTCTCTTTTCCAAGAGCAGTGTTAGAATGTTTTCGTGACCTGAGCAGATCAACATTCCTGAGACCTTTATCTTTCTTTATTTTCCGGTATTGTATGATGGACACAGTTTGCTGGTCATGTTTTGGTTCATTTTGTATCTTATTATTGTTTGGCAGCTAATTAAGCAAAAAGAAACATTTAAGGGGTCCGAGTCTTAAAGCGCAAGTCAATTAAAATTAATTCAAAAGTAGTTAATTAGCAGCAAAAACAGGTCACTAATTAAGAAAAGGGTTTTGAATGAAAATCTGCAGTCTCTGTGGTCCTCCAGGACTGGAGTTGGGGACCCCTGACCTAGACAAACACAAAAGTTTTAAAATAATGAAAACACTCCTGATAAATTACACCTGATAAGGCAGGATTACAAACCCCATTGAAAACTGTCAAAGGGAATTGGGTTTTGTGATGTGATCAGTGCACATACAGTTGTGCTTGAAAGTTTGTGAACCCTTTAGAATTTTCTATATTTCTGCATAAATATGACATCAGATTTTCACTCAAGTCCTAAAAGTAGAAACCAGTTAAACAAATGTGACAAAAATATTATGCTTGGTCATTTATTTATTCATTAAGGAAAATGATTGAATATTACATATTTGTGAGTGGCAAAAGTATGTGAACCTTTGCTTTCAGTATCTGGTGTGACCCCCCTTTGCAGCAATAACTGCAACTAAACGTTTCCGGTAACTTTTGATCATTCCTGCACATCGGCTTGGTGGAATTTTAGCCCATTCCTCTGTACAGAACAACTTCAGCTCTGGGATGTTGGTGGGTTTCCTCACATTAACTGTTCGCTTCAGGTCCTTCCACAACATTTCGATTGGATTAAGGTCAGTACTTTGACTTGGCCATTCCAAGACATTAACTTTATTCTTCTTTAACCATTCTTTGGTAGAACGATTTGTGTGCTTAGGGTCGTTGTCTTGCTGCATTACCCACCTTATCTTGAGATTCAGTTCATGGACAGATGTCCTGACATTTTCGTTTAGAATTATCTGATATAATTCAGAATTCATTGTTTCATCAATGAAGGCAAGCCGTCCTGGCCCAGATGCAGCAAAACAGGCCCAAACCATGATACTACCACCACCATGTTTCACAGATACGATAAGGTTCTTATGCTGGAATGCAGTGTTTTCCTTTCTCCAAAATAACGTTTTTCATTTAAACCAAAAAGTTCTATTTTGGTCTCATCTGTCCACAAAACATTCTTCCAATAGCCTTCTGGTTTGTCCATGTGATCTTTATCAGACTGCAGACAAGCAGCAATGTTTTTATGGGAAAGCAGTGGCTTTCTCCTTGCAACCCTGCCATGCACACCATTGTTGTGCAGTGTTCTCCTGATGGTGGACTCACGAACATGAACATTAGCCAATGTGAGAGAGGCCTTCAGTTGCTTAGAAGTTACCCTGGGGTCCTTTGTGACCTCGCCGACTATTACACGCCTTGCTCTTGGAGTGATCTTTGTTGGTCGACCTCTCTTAGGGATGGTAACAATGGTCTTGAATTTCCTCCATTTGTACACAATCTGTCTGACTGTGGATTGGTGGAGTCCAAACTCTTTAGAGATGATTTTGTAACCTTTTCCAGCCTGATGAGCATCAACAACTCTTTTTCTGAGGTCCTTAGAAATCTCCTTTGTTCATGCCATGATACACTTCCACAAACATGTGTTGTGAAGAGCAGACTTTGATAGATCCCTGTTCTTTAAATAACACAGGGTGCCCACTCACACATGATTGTCATCCCATTGATTGAAAACACCTGACTCTAATTTCACCTTCAAACTAACTGCTAATCCTGGAGGTTCACATACTTTTGCCACTCACAAATATGTAATATTCGATCATTTTCCTCAATAAATAAATGACCAAGTATAATATTTTTGTCTCATTTGTTTAACTGTTTATCTTTATCTACTTTTAATATTTGCGTGAACATATTTTAAAGGGTTCACAAACTTTCAAGCACAACTGTAGGCAACTTGGAGATTAACATGTAACACACAATGCAACTTCAATTCAGCAAACTGATTTCTGGAAAGAAATTCCAGGAAAATACTGCATATATCAACCATACAGTATATCTAAGCCATAAAAGTAGTGTAAGAGACATGTGTGTCTACTCATGCTACACTCAGACGAGGTGCATAAAACAAAGCAGCCATGTAATAGCTATGTAGCATAATTGTAAATACATTAAGCAGAGACATTGGGCTACAAGGAAAAAGCACATCAGAATGCACCTGCGGCAATAAACTTAAAAATGGAGTGGAACAATAATAGACCTGTTTGTGAGAAATTTGAAAAGCACATTTTTTTAGCTGTTTGTCACCAAATATATGAGCATGCACACTAATAGCTTCTTCAATAAATTGTAAAATATTTGGAGAACATGTATGCAAAATTTTAAAGGTATCATGCATCCATTTTCTCAACCCATCTTCAAAATATTGTGCTGTTTATAGGTTGTTTTTAACAACAGCATAACAGCTCAGAGCAATACTTGTGCAAGACGCTTGAAACGGTGACAAGGGGACTGCACTGGGCTACAGGCAGTTTAGGTGGCTTGTTATCTAGTGATGGGCCTAGGTCGGCTCATAGTCCACAATGTACAGTGCCATGCTTATATAGTACTAGCAAAATACCCGCACTTCACAGCGGCAAAGTACTGCCTTAAAATTTTTACTAAGAAGAAAAGTAAACCTTTTTAAACTGAGGGAAAATATACCAATAATTATTTGTTAAGGATCTCTTTGTATGCCACGTTGTCATTTCGGCCCTCCGGTTGTAATATGACCAAGCTGTGCGCTGAGCTTACTCTTGAGCATGCAACGTACAGTTGGCCATGTGAAAAGCAATCTTGCCTCAAATCTCACTGCTTGGATTGCTGCTGTCATAATCGGTTTGAGTTTCATGGTTTGTTTCAATTACGTTAGTATTTGCAGGACTTGTTGTGTTGAAGTGACATTCACCATCTGTCCAGCGTTGTAAGCATACAACAATAACTTTGTATCCAGCTTTTGAGAGTTTAAACGTTCATAAACATCAAAGTGTCCACTACTCAAATTGTCACCTGTGAATCTAAGATGTTTAAGAGGCATTGGCGGTTGTCCAAAGGTGTAAAATATTTGGCCATTTCGGTACACTTGAAAGCAACAACCGAGCAATTCAGTGGCAGCCATCAACTCACAAGCAGATCCATAGGTGAAGGGCTTAAGCATTTCACTCTTATAGTGCTCCAGGCACCATCTCCGGGCATGGAAACCACTCGGTAAGTGACAGTTCTGTGATCACCTCGATAGACATGTTAATTGGGATATGGTTGGAACAATAAAGGAAATGGGTACCTGAACAATGTAAACTAAGTCTAAAATACCTATACAATAACTATAATCATAATAAATGAACAATAAAACAGCAGAGAAGCCGTGGATTAAATAAAAAGGCTGCAGTTATCAGCAGGGAGACGTGAATACCATGGCAAAGCAAGGAAGGGAATGAAGAGACCGGAGCGACGGACGGCCTTATATAGGCAGGCAGCCAACAACGTGGGAGGTGTGGGGATGGGGGACCCAACACTGCCTCACACGGCGACCGAGCTGCAGGCTATGGACGTATATATGTACGTAAGTAGGATTCAGTTAGTGTTGGGAACCCACGTACCAAATTTCTTGAAGATGGGCCCATAAGTAACAAAGACCGTTGGAAAGTTCAATATGGTGACCGACAGTGGCGTAACATGGTGGACGTTATCAACCGTTATGACCGTTACTCGTAGAATTTCTAAATGAAACCTGCTTAACTTTTGTAAGTAAGCTGTAAGGAATGAGCCTGCCAAATTTCAGCATTCTACCTACACGGGAAGTTAGAGAATTAGTGATGAGTGAGTCAGTGAGGGCAACAAAGGCCGTTGGAAAGTTCAGTATGGCAGCCGACAGTGGCGTCATTTCACTGAAATAAGTACGTACATCGGTTTCGGTTAGTGCAGGTAAGCCGCCTACCAAATTTCGTGAAGATGGGGCCATAAGTAAGAAAGTTTAACATGGCGGACGTTGTCGACCGTTATGACCATTACGCGTAGAATTTCGAAATGAAACCTGCTAAACTTTTGTAAGTAACCTGTAAGGAATGAGCCTGCCAAATTTCAGCCTTCTACCTACACGGGAAGTTGGAGAATTAGTGATGAGTGAGTGAGTCAGTCAGTCAGTCATTGATTCAGTGAGGGCTTTGCCTTTTATTAGTATAGATGAAATTAGACTGACATAAGTGTTGCTATAAAATTATATATTTCCTAAACTATACATATTAAGTATTGTGCTACTCTTTTCCATATATTTCATATATTTTAAAAAAGTGTATCATATTAGGGCAGCACAGTTGCACAGTGGTAGTGCTGTTATTCGCAACGGGAAGGCCAGAGTTCACATCCTGGGTGTCCCCCTACATGGTTTGCATGCTCTCGCTCTTGTCCATATAGGTGTCCTCACATGGTGCAAAGATAAGCATGTTAGGTGGATTGGGGAGTGCTAAATTGGCCTATGCGTGTGTTCACCCTACAATGGACTGGCATCCTGACCAGGAATCTTTTCCGCCTTGTTCCTGATGCTTGCTGGAAAAGGCTCCAGCTTCCCTGTAGTTGATCTCTGGATAAGTGAGTTTTGGAAGATAGATGGCTGGACATATTATGTAAAAACAATCAGTGAATGAAGATTGCCTGCCTTTTATTTATCTGCTGTTTGAAAGTGTGTGTTTTTTTTAACTTGGTTTTTTTGCATTTTGGCTCCAATTCTTGTCTCTTTTTCAGTTTCCAAAGTTTTGCATTCGGTTTTAGCATTTCATGTTTCCTTTATTCCTTTCATTTTTTAAAAAATAAACTTTTCCACTTTATTATCAGTTTTGCAGGCCACAGATGTGTTGTAGAGCAGTGTGTTGGCCCAGAAGGCCCTAGGATGCAGTCAGTCATATAGCTTCTGTTTTATTGCTGATTTCTGATTTGTTTTAGGCAGGGAAAAAATAAAAGGGAATTAAAATCCTTTAATCATCTTTATTTAATCCTAATAGTAGATCATGTTCCAAGTGGAAAAACATTTTGGCTGCCATGGAAAAATCTTGCATATCGTGTTATCCTCTTGATATTTGTTAATTTATATAACATGTCTTTGGCAAAGAAAACTATGTTTTAGGAAAAAAGTCATCTTGTCTGGTGTTTTTGCAGAATATTCCAGAAGCCTACTTATACAAGCCTCATATGTGCTGGAGTTTTCTTGTTTCTTCTTAGTGCTTTTAATATAATCCTCTCTTAATTGCTGAGAAAAGGAATCCATCCTCCAGCTTGGGTATCAATGTGTCTCTTTTTTGTCATCATAAAAACCTTGCAGTGTCAAAATAAAACCAAATTCCAGTACTTAATATGTCTGATGTCTTTATCCAAAGCGACTTACAATATTTAAGGTACTGTTGGTTACATTTCTTTTGTTTTTCCAATTGGAGCCCAGGCAGGTGAAGTGACTTGCTCATGGACACACAGTGTTAGTAGTGGGATTTGAAACATAAGCCTCAGGGTTTGAAGTTCAAAGTCCCAAGCCTGAACCACTACACCACACTGCCTTTCTGTCTTTTCATATTCTAACTTATTTAATACACCGTTTCAAAGAGCTGAAGTCTGTTCCTAGAGAGTATAATCCTCTGGGAGCTCCACAGTCGATTATAACAGACAAAGTCAGGGACATTCACAGTTCACATCCTCACCCTGCCCATGTCTCCCTTTTTACTCTGCCCTTCTCAACTTCTTACTGTTCATCGCCTAATGATGTAGTAGTCATGTGAAAGGAAGGGTGAGTAAATAAAAGGGGAGCACGACGCACAGACTCTGCTTACTGTACATATTATGTGGTTACCATTAAAGTGGTTGTTAGGCTTATTCTATACTGGGTGAGTCAAAATGATGTTAACATTTGAATGGCAGAAACAATTTATTCATAAAACATACTTCATATGTGCAAGATGATTTACAGGAATGTCTCAACCTGTTCGCCATCATGTTCAACACATGTAGCATATGTGGCACATAAATTGTCCACAAAAATTGTATATAAGTATATACATAGCAGTACCATTAGTGTTAACATAATTTTGACTCACCTTGTATTATAAACACATTTGTTTTGAAATACATTTATTAGAATAAAAACCTGTAGTGATTCCTTTTTGATGCGTATAAAGTAGAATTTATTATTTGTACTGTTTATTTTACAACCCTTTTTTGGAAATTGTTAGAGCAATCCTTAGTAAACGTGAAGATGTAGTTGAATGTCATTTGAAGAGTAATAGTGCTTTCCACAGTTGGACATCTCCTCTCCCCAGTACACTGTTTATATAGTGTCAACATACTGCAAGGATTTACTGGGATCAGTATCTTACCGCGCAGGTTAATATATTTCACCATGCAATGTAAAAAGAAAAAAAACCATCATGCACAAAATGTTTCTCCCCACATAAATTCTTGTCATGCAAAAAGTAGTACAGAACTACCGCTTCCTGGCCAAACAGTAAGATTGGAATCCCAGCCCAAACTCTGGGGAGAACATTAACAAAAATGAAAATGGATACCATTTTACAAAACATAGTCATAACAGAGGGATAGGTAAGCGAGTTGGAGTTGGGCAAAACTGTGAATTTTTGCTGAAAAGTTGTACTTGTATAAAACCTGTTTGCATACTATACAGAATATGATATATTTTAATATTGTTTTATTGAATCTTTCAGTCTCATAAATAAAAGGACTAAACGCCTGTCTGTGAATGTTTGTTTTATTTATACATTTATAAGTTACTGAAACCAACTTAGCAATAGTTGTAATTTGCTCCAATGAGGTGTAGAGAAAAATCATAACCTCTACTAGACAGCATTACAATTTGTTTGGTAACACTTTAGTTTAGTGCCTGCAAAAATGCATCTGTAACTCATTTCATCTTCAGAAAACACTTCTTTTGGTCTTTATAACACTTACAAAGCATCAGCAAAGCATTTATTCATCTCTGTAATGTGATCTGCTAACAAAACTTCACTTTGGAGTGATCTGAGTTGGCTTAAGTGAGACACATTTCTCACAATATTACATATTTATTATAAAACTAGTGAATCCTTCACATTAACAGGTAATTTTGCCATCATGTCAGTATGCTACATTGCACAGAAATTATCTGCTGAAGTTTTATAAGTGTTATGAAGACCAAGGTATTTTTACATAAGAGTAAATGAGTAATAGTTGCATATTTACAGTTCCTAAGCTAAAGTGTTAGTTTGTTTTTTTATTCATTCCATTCAGTCTTCTTCTGTGCAGTGCATGTGTACAAGTACATGTGTAATGAAGTTTCTGTAGTTGTGGTGGGTTTGACTCCAAAGGAAGAAAGCATTGAGTATATATGAAAGGTAAGGTGAGAGCTACAGTAGGTCACATCACTGATTTTGATCCCAAGGTGTCTGTTTTGTGTAGGGATCTACAACAATATGTCATATCAACTGAATGATGGCTGTCTGCGATGTTTATGTTTTCAATCACACATGCGTGTATTGTACCTTGTTTTTCAGACTTACATAATGCTACAAACCTAAGATCAAGATCACTTTCTGGAACTGGTCGGTCACTTGTTGGTTCCTGGTTGAAACTGAACAGAATGGAGGAAAACTTCCTGCTCTATGCACACCTCACATATGTCACTCTCCCTCTGCATCGTATCACAGCTGGTAGGTAAAGGTTGCAGTGCTGGGTTTGTGAATAATCAATCATTAATCGGCTCACATATTCACATTAATTATGCTTCTGTTTAGTAAAAGCATCTGTACACATATTGTCAAAATCTGCTTTGTATAGGTGAAAAAAAGAGCAGTGCAAAAGCTGTAAAAAAGTAACATCCATCCATCCATTATCCAACCCACTATATCCTAACTACAGGGTCATGGGGGTCTGCTGGAGCCAATCCCATCCAACACAGGGCGCAAGGCAGGAAGCAAACCCCGGGCGGGGCGCCAGCCCACCGCAGTAAAAATGTAACATTTTTTCATAATTATTAAGAATTCTTTTTTAAGAAACATAAATTTTAAGAAAATCAAATACTATGCCATGAAATTTGCAAGATGATAAAAGTGGTTAAACAGATAGTTCAGCCCTTTACACTGCAAAATATGAAATCTAGACAAGTGAAGAGTCAAGTTTCTTGATGACTCAAAAAATCATACAGTAAGGAAGACGAGATGTAGCGTTTGTTGATATGACACTGATATGACGGTGCTTTTTGGTATTCTCTTTCCTTTCTTTCACGTGAGTGCAGAAATGGTCACTTATTTATTTTGTGGTTTGAACACTTTGCATTTTTCTCTACATTTGTGTGTCAGTTTTTGAGCCAGTGAACATTGCTGCAAAGTGTCAAGAAATTATGTCAGTACAAAGCTCAGCATGTTCTGTAAAAAAAAAAAAAAAAAAAAAAAAAGAGCACTTTTGAAGTGGTCTGCCTTGTTGCAGTGTGTAGTGGTTTTGTTAATGGTATATTTAAATCTTTTAAATCTACAGAAGTCATGGTATTCCTTCCATTTTATACTGAATTTAGTTTATTAACTGATCTCCATATGGTTCAGTTCATAAAAAAGGGAATGTGCAGTTAGAAGAATATAGCTGAATACCAATTACAATTATACTTTTATGTGCTAGTTAATGGTTTTATGGGTTTTATTTGAATTTATGATTAGCCAAAAAGTGGTATGATATGTTGCATAACTTGTATTGATTATAATTTTATCATCTGTCATTAAATAGTATTAATACACTAAGCAACAAGTATTTATAAACTCAGCAAAAAAAGAAACGTCCTCTGACTTTCAACTGTTTTTACTTTCAGTAGACTTAATGTGTAAATATTTGTATGAACACTAAAAGAGTCAACACCATAAGACATAAACTAAAATGTTTCACAATGTGTCCCTGAATGAAGGGAGGCTCAAAATCAAAAGTACCAGTCAGTATCTGGTGTGGCCACCAGCTGCTTGAAGTACTGCAGTGCATCTCCTCCTCATGGACTGGACCAGATTTGTCAGTTCTTGCTGTGAGATGTTACCCCACTCTTCTACCAATGCACCTGCAAGTTCCTGGACATTTCTGGGGGGAATGGCCCTAGCCCTCACCCTGCGATCCAACAGGTCCCAGACGTGCTCAATGGGATTGAGATCTGGGCTCTTCGCTGGCCATGCAGAACACTGACATTGCTGTCATGCAGAAACTCACACACTTTTTGCCACTCCTGTCTGGTCCAGCGAAGGTGGGTTTGTGCCCATAGGCGGCGTTGTTGCTGGTGATGTCTGGTAAGGACCTGCCTTACAACAGGCCTGCAAGCCCTCAGTCCAGCCTCTCTCAGCCTATTGCGGACAGTCTGAGCACTGATGGAGGGATTGTGTGTTCCTGGTGTGACTCGGGCAGTTGTTGTGGCCATCCTGTACCTGTCACGCAGGTGTGATATTCGGATGTACCGATCCTGTGCAGGTGTTGTTACACGTGGTCTTCCACTGCGAGGATGATCAGCTGTCCTTCCTGTCTCCCTGTAGCGCTGTCTTAGGCGTCTCACAGTGTGGACATGGCAATTTATTGCCCTAGCCACATCAGCAGTCCACATGCCTCCCTGCAGCATGCCTAATGCACGTTCACGCCAATGAGCAGGGACCCTGGGCATCTTTCTTTGGGTGTTTTTCACAGTCGGTAGACAAGTCTCTTTAGTGTCCTGCGTTTTTAGAACTGTGACCTTAAATGCCTATTTTCTGTAAGCTGTTAAGGTCTTAACGACCATTCCACATGTTAATGTGGAATGTGCATGTTAATTAATTGATTATGGTTAATTGAACATGCATGGAAAACATTGTTTAAACAATTTACAATGAAGATCTGTAAAGTTATTTGGATTTTTAAAACATTATTGTTGAAATACACAGTCCTGAAAAAGGGACGTTTCTTTTTTTGCTGAGTATAGTTTGCAGACATAAATGGCACCCACAACTCAACTTAGTGATTTTTAACAATATGCAAAACAGTATTGTCTGATTAACCTTAAAGATAGATTTAAAATAGTCGATTATAAAAATGCCATATTGTTTTATTTAGTTAATGTTGTTTTTTTCTGTAAGCACAAGCAAATTATTAAATTACCAGCATACATCAATACTTTGGCAGTATACAGTAGTTATGCCAATAAGCTCTTTTTTGATCCTTGGGGTGCAATTACAAATTTCAAAGTATTCACATCTGTCAAGCTTTTGCGATGATTGGCTTAAGTACGGCGCTTGTATAGTGAGCATAAGATAAGGCCACATACAAATTTAATAGCTTTGTAAATTGTACAATTGTATGTGTAACCGGTGGCCAGTGTAACTAGTTCAGTAATTAGGCAAGTAGTAGAACTGTGCTTGTAATTCCAGAGACCCATGTTTGTGTCTTAGCCATGTCATCGTAGTGACACGCTGGCCAAATTCCTGAGCTGAGACAGCAGACCAGTGTAGAGAAAACTATATTATTATATGCAAAGCAATACTTGTGAAAGTAGGGAAAAGCTATTCCTTGAAACAACCTTACACAGCAAAGAAGAATTACCCTAAATATTTCAGTGCATACATTTCAGTGAAGTGCAGTGAAAAAAAAAAATCACTCTAAATACAGTATACAATAGTGGTGATGCAAATTTAACATTGGAGTGCTAAAAATATCATCAAAGTGTAAGATTCAGTTATTCAGTCTGTTTTATTTACAGTCTTTCATAGGAAATACAGTATTCTCCAACAGCATTACAGTACATAAAGACTGTTTTATAACTGATAAATTGATCTGTGTTTCCTATTGAATTACGCAAAGCTGTTTAATACATTTTTGTTTATTTTGGTGCTGGAGATTGGCAGCGTGTTGAATTTTGGTTGGATTAAGAATTTCACCGTACTCTGAATATACAGCAACACTTCTACTATTACTACTATATTTGGAATTTACAGACCTAATTTCTTTTGTTGAATATCTCCACAAATCAGCCTCTCGTATCAATGCCTACATGAATGAATTCAGTTTCATGCAAGTACTTATTCCTGACCTTTCTGGTACTTGTTCTTGGGTAAGAATGTGTGGATCACATTTTTGTTAACTAGTCTATATCATCTGTGTTAAAAGCACTTGTAGTTACTAAACTGTCATAACTCATATTATTATTAACATTTTTTTCATGGTAATAAAAACTTTAAAATACAAGTACACTACATTCAGTAGCGAAACAGGACAGTGAGTAGGGCCCTGCCCGGCTCCCTACTTCTGATGTCACGCTTCCCCCTCCCCTCGTCCTGCAGCCTCTGTCTCGGATAAGCACACATATATCGCTCCTGCAAGCTAACTATGATTCTTAGCGCGATGAGACAATTTCCAAAATCAATCAGACTGTTCAAGCAAATTATAGAAAAAAAACAGATCTAAATCCGTTAAGTAGTTCTCGGACAGACAGACAGATTTGTATATACATATATATAGAGAGATTGTAAATGATGAAAACAGGCTGGCACAATTGTGTGCTGCCTCACGTGCCAAGCATCCTGGGTTGGATTTCCACTCCTTGACGATGTGCATGTAAAGTTTGCACACTCTCTGTATGTGAGCAAGTTTTTTCTCCCCACATCTCCAAAGATGATTGTGGTACAGTAGGTTAGTTGGGATTTCCAGATTGTCACTGTGACACTGATTGTCCATGTGTGCATGCGTGTGGCCTTGTATCAGACTATAACCCAGTCCAGGACTATTTGTGTACACTGCAGCCTTGATAAGCTCTTGGCCCTAAGACCTAGAATAGGTTAACATGACATTTTGAAACCCATTTAATCCAATTGAGGATTGTGGATGGGCCAGAGCCTGAAATCAAGGTATTAGAAAGTTTTTTTTTTTTTTTTTTTTTTTTTTTTTTTTTGTTCCATAACAAAATTGCACTTACGGTAATGTGAAAATGGTTTGCCCAATATTTCATGTAAAACGGCATTCCCTTCAGTACTGTTTAAAGAGATAGACAGGAGTTTGAGATTTTTATGGACTTTTTTTTTTTTTTTTTTTTAACACAAACATGATTTCTCACAGCAATTATAGGAAAAACCTCAAATGTGTGTGACATGGTTAATTCAAACACATATAAAATTCTTTATCTTAAGCGGTGACATAACTTTGTTCATTTAAAGGAATACTAAACCCAAAAATGATTCAGAATGAATGATAATATGTTGCTTACTCTATGTAAGCTTAGTTAGTAGTGATAGCATAAAAAAAAAAAATCATTCTCACATTTTCATGCCGAACATGAGAAAGAAAAGCTTTTCATACAATAGACTCTAATGGCAACCCGTGCTGTACAACAGCAAACAATGTTAAAAACAATTACACTCCATAATATAATAAACATTTTTTTCTCATTCTACACAAAATCTTCATGAGATTAAAATGTTTTCTTAGCCATCACTACAAACTACAGAGGGTAAGTAACAGATATACTGTACTTGTGTGTAGTATTCTAGATAGATAGATACTTTATTAATCCCAAGGGGAAATTCACATAATCCAGCAGCAGTATACTGATACAAAGAAACAATATTAAATTAAATAGTAATAAAAATGAAAATGAAAAAGAAAAAAAAAAAAGTTAGCATTTACTCCCCCGGGTGGAATTGAAGAGTCGCATAGTGTGGGGGAGGAACGATCTCCTCAGTCTGTCAGTGGAGCAGGACAGTGACAAAAGTCTGTCACTGAAGCTACTCCTCTGCCTGGAGATGACACTGTTCAGTGGATGCAGTGGATTATTCATGATTGACAGGAGTTTGCTTAATGCCCGTTGCTCTGCCACAGATGTTAAACTGTCCAACTTTACTCCTACAATAGAGCCTGCCTTCTTAACAAGTTTGTCCAGGCGTGAGGCGTCTTTCATCTTTATGCTGCCACCCCAGCACACCACCGCGTAGAAGAGGGCACTCGCCACAACCGTCTGGTAGAACATCTGCAGCATCTTACTGCAGATGTTGAACGATGCCAACCTTCTCAGAAAGTATAGTCTGCTCTGACCTTTCTTACATAGAGCATCAGTATTGGCAGTCCAGTCCAATTTGTCATCCAGCTGCACTCCCAGGTATTTATAGGTCTGCACCCTCTGCACACAGTCACCTCTGATGATCACAGGGTCCATGAGGGGCCTGGGCCTCCTAAAATCCACCACCAGTTCCTTGGTTTTGCTGGTGTTAAGATGTAAGTGGTTTGAGTCGCACCATTTAACAAAGTCTTTGATTAGCTTCCTGTACTCCTCCTCCTGCCCACTCCTGATGCAGCCCACAATAGCAGTGTCATCAGCGAACTTTTGCACGTGACAGGACTCTGAGTCATATTGGAAGTCTGATGTATATAGATTGAACAGGACCGGAGAAAGTACAGTCCCCTGCGGTGCCCCTGTATTGCTGAACACAATGTCAGACCTGCAGTTCCCAAGACGCACATATTGAGGTCTGTCTGTAAGATAGTCCACAATCCATGCCACCAGGTGTGAGTCTACTCCCATCTCAGTCAGCTTGTCTCTAAGGAGCAGAGGTTGGATGGTGTTGAAGGCGCTAGAGAAGTCCAAAAACATAATTCTTACAGCACCACTGCCTCTGTCCAGGTGGGAGAGGGATCGGTGTCGCATATAGATGATGGCATCCTCCGCTCCCACCTTCTCCTGGTATGCGAACTGAAGAGGGTCGAGGGCGTGGCGGACCTGTGGCCTCAGGTGGTGAAGCAGCAGCCGCTCCATGGTCTTCATCAGATGTGACGTCAGAGCAACAGGCCGGAAGTCATTCATCTCACTAGGTCGTGATACCTTTGGGACAGGGGTGATACAAGATGTTTTCCAAAGCCTTGGAACTCTCCCCTGATCCAGGCTCAGGTTGAAGATGCGCTGTAGAGGACTCCCCAGTTCCAACGCACAGGCCTTCAGCAGTCGTGGCGATACACCATCTGGACCCGCTGCTTTGCTGGCACGAAGTCTTTTCAACTCTCTGCTCACATGGGCTGCTGTAATTGTGGGTGGGGATGTCTCACCTATGCTGGTACCAGCAGAAGGATGGTTGGAGGATGCAGTAATTCGAGGTGATAGTGGGTTAGGGTGATCAAACCTATTAAAGAAGTTGTTCATTTGGTTTGCTCTCTCCACGTCTGTCTCGATGGCGGCACCCCGCTTCGAGCTGCAGCCAGTGATAATCTTCATCCCATCCCACACTTCCTTCATGCTGTTGTTCTGCAACTTCTGCTCCAGCTTTCTCCTGTACTGCTCTTTCGCCGCCCTGAATTGGACTCGGAGTTCCTTCTGCACGCGCTTGAGCTCATGCTGATCACCACCTTTAAAAGCCCTTTTCTTCTGGTTCAAAAGGCCCTTGATGTCACTTGTAACCCATGGCTTGTTGTTAGCATAGCAGCGTACTGTTCTTACTGGAACTACAATGTCCATACAGAAGTTGATGTAATCAGTTGTGCATTCAACAGCCTCTTCAATGTTCTCACTATGTGACCCCAGGAATATATCCCAGTCTGTAGTTCCAAAGCAGTCTCTCAGAGCCTGCTCTGCCTCAGGGGACCACTTCCTGAATGAGCGTGTGGTTGTAGGTAGCGCCCTCACTCTTGGTTTGTATTGAGGCTGTAGCAGAACCAGGTTATGATCTGCTTTCCCAAGCGCAGGCAGCGGGGTGGCGCTTGGGAAAGCAGATCATAACCTGGTAACATTTGCATACAGTAGGTCGATAGTCCTGTTTCCCCTGGTGTTACAATCCACATACTGGGAGAAGGCAGGTAATGTTTTGTCCAGCGTTACATGGTTAAAGTCTCCAGCGATTAGCACAAGTGCCTCAGGGTGCTGCGTTTGTAACTTAGCAACTGCGGAATGGATGATGTCACTCGCTATCTCCGCGTTCGCTTGAGGGGGGATGTAAACAATGACAACAATCACGTGTCCAAACTCTCTGGGCAAGTAATACAGACGCAGACTTACGGCCAACAGTTCGATGTCCCTGCAGCAACTGGAGATTTTAACGTTTACATGTCCTGAGTTGCACCACTTTGTATTGACATAGAGAGCGAGTCCTCCTCCTTTCTTCTTCCCGCAGGTACTTGCGTCTCTGTCCGCTCTAACTGTGCTAAACCCGGGTAGCTCCACGTTAGCATCTGGGATGGTAGTTGTTAGCCACGTTTCACTAAAACACAGCAAGCTGCATTCTCTGTAGGTTCTGACAGTTTTCAACAGCACAGCCAGTTCGTCAATCTTATTTGGTAGTGAGTTCACATTTCCCAGGATCACAGAAGGCACCGGCGGTTTATAACGCCATTTTCTCTCAAGTTGTCTCGATTTAATCTTATCTTTTATCTTTGCGCCGGCTCGGCTGCCCCAATATCGTCTTCTTACCTCGTCAGGTAAATAAGCAACCACACCGGCATGTGCATTTCTTCTCAGTGCTTTAAGCTGACTACTTGAATAGGCGATTCTCGGAGTGTAAAAATCCATGTCAAGTAGTAAAAATAGTAAAAAGTGTCCAGGGAGCAATTCCACATAAAAGAAAGTGGTAGAAGTGATCAGTGAAATAGATAAAAATAGAGATAAAAAGGTAAAAAAGATAAGTCATATACGGAGCTGCTGGAAAAGGCTGCCACTCGGATGCGGCGCCGGAAATGATTCTATCCCAGCACTCCCAGAGTAAATGGCATTATTATGCAATAATTATTATGTTTTTAAATATTATTTATATACTATTAATAGGTATTGCATTATTTTGCAAAAATGTTGCCTGCTGCTGTCATTATCATTGTGACATGCATATTTTGGTCATGTAGTAACAGCTATTGATGGAGAGATTAGGCATGTGTGTACCTTCCAAACAAGTGGCAAGAACAGAACAAAAGTTATAGCAATACATTTAGTTTTAATCAGTTTAAAATTTAGTTAGTTTAGTGCAGATGTTTAACAGGATGATAGTGCAGAGCTAGCATTCGTACCTCACAGCACTGGGATCTGCAATGGTTTTGCATATTCTCCCCGTGCACTACTGGATTGATCGGAATTAGCGAGTGTGCTTAACTGCGTATGATTATTTGTTTTAACACTGTACACTGGTAATGTGGCAGTAATACACTTTAATTAAGAAAATATGTTTGGTCCTTCATCTGCCATGAAGTAAATAACATTCATTCCTTTTTTCCATCCCAAGTCCAAGCCCCAGAACACTCAAAGTCTGAACACTCTCTGCTGTGCCACCAGAACTAAACAGATGCTTCGCTTATAGGTTTCTATTACTGGATTGCAGACAGCACACTCTTTTCTAGTTTGCTGTGCAATTGTGCCCTGCAAAGGATCAACACACTATCTGCTCCATGTTCTTCTTTTCTTACATACAGCATTGCTGGAATAATAACTTCTCCCTGTGCTCTTACAGTGGGCTGATTAAATTTGCCTCAGGATTAAATGCAGGATTAAAGGTTGTCACGGGTGGCTGGGGGTGGTACCCAGCCGGGACACCCTGGAGGACCGGAGGAGGGCTTACGCATCCCCCAGACCACATGGGGGCGACTGCCCTGGTGGCTTTGGGGACCACAGGAACTGTGCTTGGAAGCTCAACCCTATAGGGGCCTGGGTCACTGCCAGGGTGAGCCCCAATGCCTTTAAAGCCCTGGCCCTCAGCACTTCCACCACACCCGGAAGTGCTGGGGTAAGAAGACCAGGGACACCAGGAGTGCTTCTGGGTGCACAGCCGGTACTTCCGTCACACTGGGGAGTGCCGGCAGAAGCTAATCGGGAGGCACCTGGAGCATGTCCGGGTCGGGATAAAAGGGGCCGCCTCCCTCCATTCGATGGCTGGAGTCGGATGAAAGAAGGACGAGGTCTTGGAGGAGAGGAGTCGAGGTGGCCCGAAGAAAGAGGTATTGTGAAAGGCCTGGACTTTAGGGGAGTTTTGGGGTTGTGTTGCACTTATTTGTAAATATTATGTACATTAAACGTGTGTTGGGTAAACCATTGCTGTCTGCCTGTCTGTGTCCGGGCCAAATCCCACAATGTATACATGTCTGTTCGGTTCTTATCACTTGAATGCACGCTACACACGTGCTTAACCTCTCCCTCACAGCCAGAGCATGCACATGCACATTTTATTACTGACCCAAGCAGGCATACCTTTATGAAATAACGTAATAATGATTGAGAAATATTGCAATTCAGTTGTGAAATAAAGCAATGCATTTGTGAAAAAAACACAATCTTTTTTTTTTTTTTTTTTTTTTTTTTTTGAGCGGTGAGAATACGCTTTCCTTTATATACCTTTAAGGTAATGTCATATTTAAAAAGAAATGTTGCACTGGCTGATTACAGTTCATTGTACTCCCCAAGTTAAAATAATGTGAATTAACCATGACAAAAAGCAATGAACATTAAACTATACAAATAAAAAGAAAAAATACATATATACTGTATCCATTACAATGATTAGATTCATGAAAAAATAGGTATAAATTTAATGTTCTTCAATATTTATTTCTTCTCTTTGATAAATAACCTGTGAAAAATGCAGTTTGATATACAGTCAGGTCCATAAGTGTTTGGACTGTAACACAATTTTCATAATTTTAGCTCTGTACACCACCACAATGGATTTGAAACAAAGCAGTCAAGATGTGGTTGAAGCATAGACTTTCAGCTTTAATTCAAGGTGTTTAACAAAAATATTGTCTGAGCTGTTTAGAAAAGACACATTTTTATACATGTCACCCCTATTTTCAGGGGCTCAAAAGTATTTGGACAAACTAACAATCATAAATATAGCAATCATTTTCCATATTTGGTTGAAAATCCTTAACAGTCATTGGCTGCCTGATGTCAGGGACCCATGGCCATCTCCAAGTGCTGGGTTTCCACTCTAGTGATACTTTGCCAGACCTTTACTGCAGCTGTCCTCAGGTGTTGTTTGTTCATTGGACTTTCTGCCATCATTTTTGTCTTCATCAAATGAAATGTATTACCAATTGGAATGAGTACAGTTGTTTGATGTGGCCAGTTTACTTTTGCAGTATGTTTTGGCTATTTGTCCACCCGGACTGTGAAGTGTCGCCCTATTGGTTTTGCAGCATTTGGCTGAATCTGATCAGATGGTATAGTCCTGTACACTTCAAAATTCATCTTGCTACTTCTGCGAGCAGTCAAATCATCAATAAACACTGGTGACTGACTTCCACATGGCTGCCTCCACCATGTTTCACAGATGATGTAGTATGCTACAGATCATCAGCCATTTGTTCTCTTCTCCATACTCGTCTCTTTTCAGCATTCTGGTATATATTGAACTTAGTTTCCTTTGTCCAAAAAAATATTTTCCATAACTGGACAGGCTTTTAAACAATATTTTCTGGCAAAGTCTAATCCTTTCTTTCTATGCTTGAGGTTTACCAGTGGTTTGCACCTTATGGTAAACTCTCTGTCTTTACTTTCATGAAGTCTTCTCTTGATCGTAGACTTTGGCAATGATTTGTCTGCCTCCCAGACAGTGTTCATGGTTGGGCTAAATGTTATGAAGGGGTTCTTCTTCACCAAGTATAGAATTCTGCAATCAAACAGAACAGTTGTCTTCTATGGTTTTCCAGACTTTCTGGTATTGCGGAGTTCACTAGTGCGCTCCTTGTTTTGAAGAATGTACCAAATGGTTGATTTGGCCACTCCTGGTGTTTCTGCTACTCTGTAAAAGGTTTGTTTTGTTTTCTCAGCCTAATGATGGATTTTTTTTTTACTTGCATGGACCTCGTATTGAGAGTTCACAGTGACAGCTTCCAAATACAAATTCAATTGGAATCAATACCAGACCTTTTACCTGCTTAATAGTTAATGAAATAATGAGGGAACTGCTCATACCTGGCAGTGGAACATCTCGTCAGTCAATTGTCCAAATGGCTTTTGAACCCCTGGAAATGGGAGGGCTATGCAGAAAAAATGCTGTCATTCCTAAATAGCTCATGTGATATTTTTGGTAAACTCCTTAAATTAAACGTGAAAGTCTACACTTCAATCACATAATGATTGCTTTATTTCAAATCGATTGTGGTTGTGTACAGAGCCAAAATTATGACAGTTGTGTCATTGTCCAAATTCTTATAGACCTGACTGTACAGGGTGGTCCAGATCTAACTATGCAGATCCAGATCATCTGGATGACTTTGATTTATGCGGGGATGATTCCAGTTCGGCACAAAGACGATTCTTCATGACTTCAGTTCGCACACTTCTCGATGGTCCGGGATTTTTCGGGTGATTTTCTATGTAATAAACTTAATAAGTTCTAGCGTAATGAAAATTGCATAATTAGATCTGGACCACCCTATACTTGTTACCCCTTTAAAAGTGAAGACTCCAAGAGTTCCTCATTCCAAAGTGAAACCTTTTACCATTTGTGGTGACAGTTTAGAAGTTCACAGTGACCTATTTCCACTCATTTATTTTTGTCCCTGCAGCAGTTATGCCTCTTTTGTATGAAATTCTTAATGTCCTAAGCTCAAAGTTACTTTGTAATATTCTTGCAGTACTTCAATTGCAAATCTCATATTCTGACAAAGAATGTAATGACAGAGGTGGACATTACATGAACCTACAGTGCCTTCAGACAGACCTCTTCACTCTTTTGACATTTTCCTGTGTTTCCAGCCTTGTGGTCAAATCATTTAAATTCATGTTTTTCTGTCATCAGGAAACACACAATCTCCCAGTATGACAAAGCAAAAACAAGATTTTAGAAATTTTTGCAAATTTTATTAAAAATAAAAAACTGAAATATTACTTTGACACAAATATTCAGACCCTTTTACTCAGTACTTTGTTGAATCACCTGTAGCAGTAATTACAGGCTGTAGTCTTCTAGGGTATGATATGACAAGCTTTGTACACCTGGGTTTTAGGATTTTCTGCCATTCATCTCTGCAGATCCACTCAAGCTGTATCAGGTTAGATGGAGACCACTGGTGGACAGCGATTTTCAAGTCTCTTCAGAGATGTTCAAAGGGGTTCAAATCTGGCCCACTGAAGAGCATTCACAACTTGATCCTAAGCCTCTGCTATGTTGTCTTATCTTTCTGCTTAAGGTTATTGTCTAGTTGGAATGTCCAGAGAGTTCTGGGGCAGGTTTTAATTAAGGATATCGCTTTGCTTTACTCTTGTCAGCTTTCCTTCAATCCTGACTAGACTCCCAGTTCATTGCTGCTGAAATACAGTCCCACAACATTATCCTGCCACCACCATTGCTTCACCTTTGGGCTGGCATTGCCAAGTGATGGCTGGTTTCCTACAGATATAATGCTTAGAATTAAGGCCAAACAGTTCAATCTTGGTTTTTATCAGAATCTTGTTTCTTATAGATTGAGAGTTCTTTAGATGCTTTTTTGCAAGCTCCAAGTGAACTTTGGCCAATCTGCTGTAAAGCCCAGATTAGTGAAATGTTGCGGTGGTAGTTGTCTTTCAGGACGTGTCTTCTTCTACACACAGGTTCACTGGAGCTCAGACACAGTGAGAATCAAGTTTTTGGTTATTTCTGTTATTGTGGCACTTCTCCCCTGCTCAGTTCGGTAAGGCAGCTATCTCTAGCAAGAGTCATGGTTATTCTGAACTTCTTCCGTTTAGGAATTGAGGAGGCCACAGTGCTTTTGGGAACTGGTAAAGCTGCAGAAATGTTTTGTAGTGTTGTTCAGATATGTACCTCGACACAAACCTGCCTCTAAGCTCTGCCAGCAATTTCTTTGACATCGTTGATTGTTTTTTGATCCAAAACACATTATCAGCTAAGGGACCTCATATTGATAGATGTGTACCTTTCCTAATCATGTGCAATTATTGGAATTGACCACAGGTGAACTCCAAGCAACATAATCAATAGAATGGGTTCCCCCTTGAGCCACATTTCAAGTGTCATAGCAAAAGGTCTGAATATTTGCCAGCAGCCATACCACATGCACTTCAGAACAGGTAATACCCCTGAAACAAAGCAAGTTCAGGCCCAGCCCATACTGTGAAGGTAGACCAACCTGGAAAAACTTGAATTGCTGCTGGAAGAGGTGTTGGCGAGGCCAGCACGGGGTGCTTACCCTGTGGTCTGAGTGTGGATCTCAATTACCAAGTGCCAAGAAGTGATGGGATGCTGTTTTGTTAAAATGGTGCTGTCCTTTGGATGAGATGTAAAACTGAGGTCCTGAATCTCTCTCGTCATAAAAGATCCCTGGGTAACCTTTGTAAAGAGTAGGGTGTATCCCAATGTCCTGACTAAACTGCCCATCACAACCTAGGCATTCTGGTCCCCTAATTGTCGCCTGTCTCTAATTGGCAATCCCACCCACCCCTTCACCACCTAACTGCTAATTGTGGTGAGATTACTGGTGCACAAATGGATGCCATCGCATTGGTGGTGATGGAAGTGTCTCCCCACTCACTATGCAAAGTGCTTTGAGAATAAGAAAAGTGTTATATAAATGTAAAGAATTATTATTGTGGTTTGTGTCAATGTGATGTTTCAGTTTTTTATTTTTAATAAATTTGCAACAATTTCTAAAATACTGCTTTCACTTTGTCATTCAGGAGTATTGAATATTGTTTGATGGGGGGAAAATGAATTTAAAAGGATTTAGCATAAGGGTGTAGCATAATAAAATTTTAAAAAAGTAAAAGTGAATACTATTTGAATGCACTGTAATCAGTCTTGGATTCCTGTAGAAGCCCAGCTTACTTGGCAAACTCCATGCTCCATGGCAATCCTAAAACACAATTTCTGTTTCTTGATCCCCTTGTGCATTCACCTACTCCACAATTAATAAACTGAACAGTTTGCAGGGTTGCAAGGATTGAGTGGCTCAGACGAACTGCTCCTAAAGGGTCCTCTCCAGATCTGTTATCATTAATTATGAAAGTTCTGGTTTTTTTGTTTGTTTGTTTTGTTTTTAATCTCATGCTTATTGTCGAATGGAGATTTTAAAAGCAAAAGCTCCAACATGTGTTTTCTTTTTCTGCAGATATTTTAGAAGTTCGACAAAAGCCAATCTTGATGACATAGTGATGGAAAATAAGAACGCCTTGGAACCTCACTGCCAAGTGCCTACATATGGGAGGATTGTAGACGACACTACCATCTAGTGTCCAAAAAGAGAACTACAAAGGAAGCCTTTGGAACCGAGCAAAAACCAGCCAACTAAAAGTGCCTCCTTTTTTTTCTGTCGTTCATCCAGCTTTGTGATGAGAGAATGTGCGCTCCAGTGTTTAGAAAAGGTCTCAAAAATAAGTGGCTGCTTTCAAAAGGAAAACAAAAGGCTTT
Organism: Polypterus bichir lapradei; assembly: GCA_026402145.1. Lineage (NCBI taxonomy): Eukaryota > Metazoa > Chordata > Cladistia > Polypteriformes > Polypteridae > Polypterus > Polypterus bichir. Next base: position 5,789,396 of record JANRMT010062796.1, on the reverse strand, counting down.
ATAAACAATCTACTACCGTGTTTACTTGATTCAAAACTGAACAGTATGTGCTGAGCTTTATGAAAAAAAAGTTTGTAAACAAAATCTTCACTAATGTTGACATTCATCAACACTGTGTCTTTTTCATCCTTGTGTGTCTTTCAGAAATTTGTCTTAAATTATGTTTGCCTTTCCAGCTATTTAGATATAGGAGTAATATTTCTTAAGCTGCTGGCCCACTGTGCAGTGGCCTTTGTGTCTTCTCATGTTTAAGTGAAAGAGTATCAGAAATAAAAAAATATATATA
>JANRMT010062796.1:5752412-5788710 GCA_026402145.1 Polypterus bichir lapradei | reverse complement strand
AAAAATATATAATGCACCACTTCAGCTGAAATTAAGCTTGCTCACGTGTAGATGCATCGCCTACCTACAAGTTTTAAACTTTCTAATCTTTGCTTTTTTACAGTATTTACCAACATTGAATTTGATTCTATTTGGTGATTAATACTTTTAGCACAGCACTGTTTACTGTAAAGTAAGGTCAGGCCTAATTTAATGATTGTACCTGATTTAATTCTACTTGTCATACAAGGTGAAAAGCCTTCTGAAGAGGTGAGGTGGGAAAAGACTTGGCATGTCATTGGTTTTCCAAAGCTTGTAGAATTTCATTATCATATATATGTATGATATATTGAAAATGACATTGTTTAAAAGAACAAAAAACACAGCTGAAAGTTGCATATATGGTGTAATGTATTCATCAAATGAAACCTGGGCAAAACAAACTAAAAAATGATGATTTTTATTATTATTTTTTTTTAATTTTGAAATCCAACTGCTGTGTGCCTATTTCGCTAGCTGTGTTCTTCCTGTCTGAGGTTTCTCAATCGAAATGAAGTTATGTATTTGGTCATTATCAAGGGACAAACAGACAGAATTCCTTCAAACAGATTATTTTATCATATTGTTAATTACCAAATTTAAATTATTTTGCCTGTTTGTACATTTCTGCCAAGTTTGTTTACCCAGTCTGTTTTACTTGGGCCTTTTTATGTTTGTATTTATTTATTTTTTTCAGGATATGAAATAACAATTCTTTATTCCAGCCTTAAGCAAATGACTGTGTTGAATAAACAGAAAGAAAGGAATTGGAGAAGAAAGTGCTCAGCACTACCATAAACTCATTTACAGCTGTATCTTATGGGTGAGCACCACATTTACATCTTAAAACAGGATCATGTCACATCTAGATGTGCATGTTAGCGCCTTGTTTTTTTTGTTTTTTTCAAACAGCGTAGGTTGTTTTTGTATTTGTTGGTGAAACAGCAGACAATATAAGCAAGAAAATCCAGATTCACAGTCTGGCTCTTTTATAAGCACTGATGATTTGCAAGTTATCTGATTTTTCATTTTAACTTTTTCATTTTTCCGTGGCTTGTGACAGACATTTGTAAACAATCTCTTTTCTCCACTGATCTTAACAAATTCCAAATCATATGAATAATCTTTTAGTGAATAAATTCAGAATAATAAGTACTACACAGTTGAGTGTTATGTGTCATTAGCTTGTACTTATAGCAGTACTTTGATCAGCTGTGAATTCAAGCCATGTCTAATTATCCTTTTATGTTTTATTTTTCTGCACTACTTATTCTTGTACAGTGTCTATAAAAAGTATTCACCTCCTTGGAGCTTTTCACATTTTATTGTCATTCAGCATGAAATCTCAGGGGATTTAATTTGCCCCTTTTAACATCAATCAGCCGTAAAAGACTCTTAATGTCAAGTTGAAAACAGATCTCTGCCAAGTGGTCTAAATTAATTACAAATATAAAACACAAAATAATTGATCACATAAATATTTACCACCTTTAATATGAGACCCCTAAGTTATCAGTGGTACAGCAAATTGGTTTTAGAAGTCACATTGTTAGTTCAATGGAGATCACCTGACTGGGTTTCAATTGATTGTAGTCTAAATAGTGCACCACTAGTGCATCTGGAGGGTTCAACATATGGTGAGTCAGCATCAAGGCCTAATCTACACTATAAACATACAAAAACACTTCAAGCAACTCTTTGAAAAGGTGTTTGAAACCTTCAAGTCAGGGGATGTAATAAAGAAAATATCCAAGACACTGAAGATCACTTGGTGTTCAGTTAAATAACTCATGAAGAAATGGAAAGAGTATGGCATAGCTCTAAATCTGCCTAGAGCAGGCCGTCCACAAAAACTGAGTGAGCATGCAAAAAGTAGACTAGTGAGGGAGGCCACCAAGAGACCTGTGATAACTCTAAAGGAGTTCCAAGCTACTGTGGCAGACTGAAGAAACTGTCATCCGGGTGCATCTCGAGTTGCAGCTCTAAGGGAGAGTGGCAAAGAGCAAAAAATCTTATCGAGAGTTTGCCAGGAGACTCACGGAAAACTCTGAAGTCAACTGGAACAAGGTCTTTTTTGGCATTAGCCAAGCACTCACACCTGCCTGCTGCCATTCCTAAACAAGCTCTGCACTGGTGGTGCCCTGATCTCGAGCCATGAATAAAGAATGAGACCAAAGCATCCTCCGAGAGCAACTTCTCCCAACCATCCAAGAACAGTTTGGTGATGAACAATGCCTTTTCCAGCATGATGGAGCATTGTGTCATAAGGCAAAAGTGATAACTATATGGCTCGCGGAAGAAAACATCAAAATTTTGGGTCCCTGGCCAGGAAACTGACAGACCTTAATCCCATTGAGAACTTGTGGTCAACCCTCAAGAGGTGGGTGGACAAACAAAACCCACAAATTTTGACAAACTCCAAGCATTGATTATGCAAGAATGGGCTGCCATCAGTCAGGATTTGGCCCAGAAGTTGATTGACAGCATGCCAGGGTGAATTGCTGAGGTCTTGAAAAAGAAGGGCCAACACTGCAAATGTTAACTCTTTGCATAAACAATTGTCAATAAAAACCTTTGGAACTTTTGAAATGCTTGTAATTATACTTCAGTATACCATAGAAACATCTGACAAAAAAGATCTAAAAACACTAAAGCAGCAAACTTTATGAAAAGCAATACTTGTGTCATTCTCAAAACTTTTGGCCACGACTGTAGACATTATCAAAAATACAGGGTACCTACTGTGAAGTATGATGGTGGCAGGATCATGCTGTTAGAATACTTCAATGCCACTGCCCTGGAAGAATTGTTAGGGGAAAGGTTAAAATGCATGCAGCAAAATACAGGGAAAGCCTGATCTAGTCTGCAAGAAATCTGCACCTTATGAGAAGATCTGTTTTCCAGCAAAGCATAAAGTTAAACCTAAAGCTACACAGGAATGGCTTATAAACACCAATGTTATTGTCCTGTAGTTGACTGGTCATAGGTCAGATATCAATCCAGTTGAGAATTTCTGGCTGAACTTAACAAAGGCTGTTCACTCATAATCCTCTTGCAAGCTGACAGAGTTTGAACAGTTCTACAAATACTGCAGAGTCCAGATGTAAAAAGCTGATGTGCACAAACACGCAAGTCTGTAGTGGCTGCCAAAAGTGCATCTGCTGAATACTGCTCAATATGTTTTTAAAGTTTTGTATTTGTAATTAATTAGTTTCTAATTGATATAATATTTTTTGTAGGCACTCTGCTTCCCCCTGACGTTTTAAGTTATGATACATCTGTGAAATGTAAAAGTCTTGGGTTTAAATGTTTTTTTTCTCCTAAATAGAGCCTAATGTGAAGATGAAGAAGTAAAAGCATATAGTAACACACAGCAGGTGTGGATGCAAATCCAGGTGTCAAATATATTAAAACTGTTTAATTTTATTACCTTTGACAAAAGGGCATTAGATGACAAGGCCTCAATTATACTGATTATGCTGTACTTATCTCCATTTGTTATTTTTGTATGTTTTAAACTACTTACGCCAACTTCAGGTTTGTGAAGGTCTGGACCCTATCCTGGTAGCACGCCTAGAATGTTCTATTGCAGGACACCCACACACTAACTCATACAGGACTAATATAGAGTTGGCCTGACCTCCATGCCTTTGAAAAGTGGAATGAAGATCGACACAGACAGTTACATAAAGAGGAGCCAGGCCAGGGCTTGAACTTAGTCAGCTGGGGCTCTAAGCCAGTGCTGCTGACCATTAGTTTTTATAAAACAGGAACAATCACAAGTCTGATTTCCTTTATAGTGCAGGGAGCAGAAGCACAGTGTTGTGCTTAAACTGGTTTAGTAGAATGCCATTCTGGCAGAGGGTGAAAGAAAAGGTGTAGATGACTAGAGCAGAGAACCAATGCAACAAACTAAATAAATTTGTTTCAGTGGACTAGTATAATACAGGGTTAGTTAGAAGTCTTAACACTTCCCAAAACAAAAGTCAGATAAAAACAAGTCAGTACATTTTTCTTTTTCATAGATATATAATCAGTTGTAGTGGCCAGTTTACGTTTTAGTGGTGGCTTTTAGTGACCAGACAGTATGGTACATTTACTGAGAAATGGGAATAACAAATTTTGTCAGGTCAGCTCAGTCACCCATTTGCAGCTCACTGCATTCAATGCCATTGTTTTAATGTTCCATTTAGAAAACAAATAAATCATTGTCATTTGGAAGCTGCTTTGAAGTAAAAAAATATGTATGAAACTAAGTTAGGCCACCCTCACACCATAGGTCTTGACCCAACTTCTAGTTTGTCAAACATAACGACTGCAGTTACCTTTGAGTCTGTCAGATTCTATACCGAGGAATCACAGGAGGTGACTAACTACATGAGTGCGTCACAGCTTTTCATAACAGTTGCAATATAATCAATGGCCAATCAGTAGAAGAAGAAGAGGAGCTCCATGCAAGTAAACATAATGTAGAACTAGAAAGTCGTCACCACCCTTTCTGTAGTCTGTGCTCTCCAGTGGATTCAACAAACCTAAATTACTAAATAGTGCCAAAGTTTGACGAGCATTTCTTCCATTTGCAAGATCCAAAACAACCACTTTCCTTCTTTCCTTTCAGCTGCCATTGTCCTTTGCTGGCTGTGGGTATTGTGAGAATTGCACTTCCTGTTCGGCACTCATGGACAGTTAATTCTCACAGACACTAAAGCCCACTGTAATGACTTGTGATTATCCACAATAAAATCAAACCACGTTTGTTACAGTGAGGTACATTGAGTGGTGCAGTGTTATGGCTGAATCACCTGGGCTTTCAAACTACACAACTGGAGGTAACAGGCATGCACTGCAACTCTATACAGTACTGTATATCTCACTGCAATTTTTTTAAGGATTATGTAAATGTTTGCCTACCACTGAAAACCACAGGAAAAGTCATTCAGTGTAACAGCAGCCATACATCCATAAATTCCATACAGTCAACTTGGAAGATCATCAAGGTAAAAAATTAGGCTCACATGTCCATTATGATCCAAATCTACACCAAAGGACAGTGACTCACCCTAAAAATGTGTTAACTGGGATAGATAACTGAGTCTGATAAGTGCAAAATTGGTGGTCTTCATGTGGCCAGGTAGTCAGTTCAAGAAACCACATGAGGACCAGTACCTGTCTCAATACTTAGGAACATTTTTATTGAATTTCTGAATTTTGGTTGTCATCTTGAGAACACTCTGATTTATTATACTCACAGAACAATTGGTATCTTAATGTGTGTGCCAATTCCTATGATTGCTAGTAATTTTTCAGGGTTGGATACTCCAGTTAGTTCCCATCATCAATCATGAGCTTTCAGGGAGGCAGGCTTGGTGCTCCTTTCCTACAAAATAATGCCCACCTACAGTAACTTTCAGGACTTGCCTATATGATGTCATCACACTCAGGTCATTTGTGTCTTTATTATTATTTTCAATAGAATGTATGTACAATGGGTACTATGGCCTGCTGCACACACTAATTGGGTTATTGCATTTCCAACAGGGCAGTTTCACAATGCTTGGACAGGATTATCTACCATAAGGTGCTCCGTTATGACTATATTCTACTTTTTACTTGTATTTGCCTTTGACATGTCTGCTAATTAAGATGGCATCATCAGCTGCCTGTTACCCGAGCTCAGAGGCTTTTCTCCCTTTGGGATCACTAATCCCTAAGGGCAGCACTTTCTTAAATAATTTGTCTTTGTCCACTATTGACCTTAACCTGTGTTTAGACGGCAAGTCTCTGGGGGCTCGGATTAAGGATGGAAAAGAATATGAATTTTACTTCACAGCACATGAAGGACAAAACATATTTTGTTGGTTCAGAAGTATTACTGACACATTTCCAGTATTCAGTTGTAAATCAGGTAATCATCCACGGTTAAGCTAGATGACTATTCTGGGGGCAGGTAATGTGGTGCCAGCATTACACATTGTCTATTTTTATCTGCCTTACATCACCATTAATTACTTTTAAATGAATTATGACACTTTCCCCTTGCCTGGTCACACCATTTCCAAACTGATTTCAGTATAAGACTTTATAATGTATTCTTTGCAATGTATTTCATTTTTATGTGACATGATCCATTTTTTAAATGACAGCCGCCTCCATGGGATCATTCCATTCAGACATACAGTAGCAAATGCAACATGGCTGTCTGTTCTTAAAGTTTTTTCCCTTGATTTTTTCTTCTCATTATTTGACCATTGCCTTGATCAAGATACTCTTCTCTGCTTAGTGGAATGTCAAAAGAGACTGTAAACCTTCACCGGGCTTCATCTCTGTCATGGTAAACTAGCTTTTATTGCTTTGTAACGGTTAATTCAATTTTGATTTTATAGTTGGACTGGCGTTCTGTCCGCATGCTATCTGGGATAGGCTCCAGCTTCCCTGCGACCCTATTCAGTGTGAAAATGGGTTTAGAAAGTTTGATGGATTTTTCAAAAGACTGAATTTCTAGGACTGTATCAATTACAGGTTTAATTTTCTATTCCTCGGTTAGCAGTTGCCTTTTCTTACTGTATATCATTTTTGTTGCATAATTTTATGCCTTATGTGATGTGCAGGGTTGCAAAGGAAATAAATGGGCATTAGAGCAGTGGATAATACTGTTGCTTCATAGATCTAGCATGCTGTGTTCAAAGTGTGATTCTGGATGTTGTTCATGTGGAGTCTGCAAGTTCTCTCCACTGATATTCTGGTTTTCCTACTACATCCCCAAAATCACACAAGTTAGATTAATTGGAGTTTCCAAAATTGTCCCATTTTTGAGTGTGAACGTGTTTGAGTGGGCCATATAATGGAGTATCCCCCTGTTCAGGGCTGTTTTCTGCTTTACACCTAATGTCAGAATAGGCTTGTGGACCTCACATCCCAGAACTGGACTGAGAAAAATGGAATTGATTTGAAAGCTGCAAAAATTTCAAGTGGAAACAGAATGGTTCAGGACAGATGATGAGCTCAATATAGACACAGAAGAAAAAGGAAAACACTAGCAATGTTAGCAGACGAGTAGCACCATAATGTGGAGAAGGCAGGCCTCACAAGGAGTCAGTAAGCCTATGTTTTAGGTGCTCTCTAAGTAACACAAATGAGAAGTGTGACATTGGAGAACCGGCTGAGCAGGGTAATGTTAGGTATTTAAGGATATCAAGTCATAAAATACAAGATCAGACTCCACTTGTTTGGATACCTGTGCTTCATGGATGAGATGGACTGTGTTGCTTGTTTTGGACAAGTGTCTGACAAACATGGCAACAGCAGTAATTAAAAAAGAAAGAAGGCAGGTCATTTTTCAGGAATGTATTGTGCACAAGACATTACTTTGATCAGAATAGGGTTGAGCAACATCTTGATCTTCACCCACCAACGAGGAGGACCACCTGATGATGCTAAGTTTAAGAAAGCCCAGAAGGAAGACATAGGTGTGAAGTTGGGGAAAAAAAAGCACAAGATCCAAGTTCAGAAAGGATAGGCATGGAGAAGATTGTTTGGTGGTCTTGTGTTTTCCAACAAATACCTGGCTGCACAGTGGTAAGTGTGGCTTCTCTGGACAGCCCCATTGGATTGTCTGGGTGTTCTGTTCCTTTTCACTTCAAAGCCAAGGTTTTATTTCATTTTATGGCAGTCATAGCTAACATATTACTTAGTGTTTAAATCTGTCAGACAATGATGATGTCAGAGGGTAGCACAATGAGCAGATGCCAACTGAGGCACCAGTATACCATTGTTTGATTTTTTTATCATATGAATGGGTTTTAAACTTGAATGTATCACTAGTCATTAGAAAAAGAAAGACAGACATTATTAGTTAGGTAGATTAATTTTGAAGAAGTCTGCATTCATAAAAGAAATTATGGTATGGTCCCACCATCATTTTCATGCTGTAAACACTGAAAATATGCCAGAATGGGAACGGCAGCAGTGTTTTGACACGACATAAGTCCACACTTGTAACACTGACTGTTCCAAAATGTACCACAATGCTCAACCATCTTTTCCATATGTATTACCAATGGTCTGTACACAAGCAACATTATGAAGGCTTTGACCCTACAGCTCAGGAGCAAAAAGCATTGAATTAAAATTTTTTTTTTTTTTTTTTTAAAGATGGTCTTATCATAGTGTCATCTACCAAGGCTCATTATGAACCAAATTTATGATTAAGGGTGTAAGATGTTAAGGAAGCTGTATATAAGAATTTAATGTGTCTCTTTCAGGACCAGCTCAAGACCAACTTGGGCAGAAGGAGATTACAGCTGCACCACAGCTAACCTCCCCTTTGCATGTGCTTCAGCCAGAAGACAAGTGACGCCATCTTTGAACTACCCTCCAGACCTGCCACTTTGCAGTTCCTGTGCCTGAAAAGAGTGTTACTGCCAGTGGCGTAGCTAGGGGCAGGTGACAGGGGCTTAGTGCAATTCGTGTGTAAGCAGCAGGATTCAGAAAAATTTCATGAGTGTAAAAAGTAAAATTCTCTGATTTTTATCCACAAATGCTTCAAAAATAATTTTCAGACTATCCTTCTGTGACGGCATCAGACACAGCAGTTGAAATTTATGAGGCAATAACAAAAATAAACAAACATTACACCAATAATAATTTCTAGGAAGATAAATAACTAATTTACAATTTATAATTTTGTTTCGTTATCAATCCGAATGCGTTCTTACTCTGTGCGGAAAACATCCCCAGCTATCACTTGTACACTACAGTGGTTCTGGTTTTCACATTGTAATTATATTTATTCTATATATTAGAATCCTAAGCCTAAAAGTTCAACGATTCTGTGCAATGATTTTATGTCATGTTTTTTGTCACGCTTTAAATAGGGCATGTTTTAAAACCTACATATATATGTTTGGTATCATTCTTTTCAGAATTTATCGAACTTTAATGTGATGTTGTTAGATTTCCAGATTCCTATTCCGTTTTTAAATTATAAACTAAAAAATAGTTCCGCCAGACGAAACTTTGTGCCAAGAGATTTAACCACACCCAGGGCTGGAAATAAAAGAGTAGGGCAGCTGCTGTACAGGCTTTTAAATGTTCAAAGTGCTGCGTGAGATGCTGATCATGCGGCACAGGAGCAGCAGTAATACAGCAGCTGATTGAGCAAAGAGGAGGTAAAAAAAAACTATTTGTTTCCCATTGTATCACTGTTTAAGAGGGGTTTCGGAGGAGCGACCGCATCACCTTGGGGTGTGTTCAGCCACCCTCTTCACAACGTTAGCGGCAGAGACACGAAGTGGCTGGCGTGTAGCGTAGGCCGAGGGGTTGGTGAGCAAAGTGAGCAGGAGGCGAACCCACTAGTTAAACTAATAATTAGAACACAGCTCATCAGTGTGTCTATACTATATTCTTGTCTAGTTGATGTTTATAAATAATTATATGTGAAAAATTATTGCTGTTTCCCTATATATGAATAAATCTGTGCAAAATTTATCTTAATTTTTCTCTATATGTCTTTTTAATTTTCTAATTTAAATAGGTCAACATATTCAGATATTTTGGAGGGAGGCACATTGAAGCACCACCCTGCCCCGAGTGGCACGAACTCTGGCTACACCACTGGTAACTGCTCTAAAGCACAGGCTATGTCCACACTACTACATTTTCATTTCATAACAGCGTTTTTAAATCTCAGGCTATACTAGTGTTTCCATGTTGTTTATAAAGTATCTTCATCCACGCTAAAATGACTGCAAAAGAATCTGACATGGACATTTGCCTACACTTGGTGGTAAAGCTGCTAGCCATGTGATTTATTGCAAAACTGTAGTGATCTGTAAATTATTTGCCTATCGTGCATGTATGCAACATTCAAACTGTATAAAATCACAATTTAGATGCATACAGGTAAACAACACAATAAGCATCATGTAAAGCAACTCTTTTCAGTCTGCTATGTTGGAATATGTTGTTGTTCCTTGAAAGTGGACCAGTCAGGGAATGAGATAATGTAATGAAGGATTCAATCAGGGAAGGAACACATAATAAGCACAAACAGTTCTGAGTGCAATTAGAGCCTGTGTTAATGCCTGTCCACATTACAACATTGAGGCTGTGTTTTCAGAAATACGAGTTCATAAGTGCTCGTTTTCATGGGTAGAAAACACTGTGGTACAGAGACTAATTTTTGTGGTTTTCAATGAAAATATAGTGGTGTGGACCACCATAACTGACTCTGAGCTGTTGCTGATTCCCGGTGCTTAACTATCTGCATGAAAAGCAGTACATGACCCCCTAACTGTATTTATTGTCTGCTGTCCATTTTATTTACAGAAATCTATCTATCTATCTATCTATCTATCTATCTATCTATCTATCTAACTATCAATTGTGATTGGCTGCACAGAAAGACTGGCGTCCCAACTGGATTGTAGAGTGTTGCCTTATGCGTCTCTGAGGCCATAAAGGATGGACAGTGTAGTAGAAGAAGCAACCCAGTCAGAATGGCTAATGATTCTTATCCTAGTCAGGACAGTTGGGGTGTAGTGGATGAACTTTGACTCCCAATTTGGACATTCACAGGGTGTCTTTGTCCTTAGGTGCCACCAGAGAGCACTGCCAAGAAAAAGCTCTCCTTATTTTTGTGAACTTTCACATGACCCAGAAGTGTTTCCCACAGGCTACACCAGAAGTACTCTGGGGTCTTGTGTAAAAGGAGTCACCTCCTATCTATTTGGTGAGTCAGAGTCGCAGTCAGAAGGCAGAGGATGAAGCTCACCTGGAAGAGAGGAGGGAGAAGGAGAAGGAATTGTACTTGTGTTTGGGCTTGAGAATAACCTATGTGAAAGGTACCTGTTAAAATAAATTATTATTTGAGCCTGGGGCTTGGGGGGCTAAATGCCCCCCCCCCCCCCCAGGTCTATCTATCTGTCTAAGGAGTATAAGGCAACGATTTATCAAAATAAAGATTACTTTCTTGTTAGATATAGTACACTGTATGGTGTTCCTGTCCAGTTGTGCATCTTTCTTTCAAGATGGATTTAATCTTCCAGTAGCTGTGTCATAATGAAATGAAGTCCAGAAAATTAATGGACAGATGGATACTCTTAGGCTTTAACAAAATAAATTCAGATTACATTTTCCACTTTTTTTTTAATTTCAAGACAAAGCAGCTACAGCTGGTGGCTTAACATTTATACATTTTCAGAAGTATAGATGAATGAAATATATTTTTGAACCTTGCCTTGGTCCAGTTCTGTAGTATACCCCATATTTTCATTTTTAGTTTTTTTCATGTAGCACAATGGTCCTATTACCGATGATCTTATCATGTTCATGTGTAATCAGATATCTGAAGTACTCAGTCAGTTTCTGAATCTGTCAAATACCTTTGCAATGTTACTTGTATTAATATTTTCTTAATAATAATATGTGCTGTTCACATGGCTGACCTCCTCTAAAGATCGTATATTTCAAGATCTGAACAAGGCAATGCCCTTATCAGAACAGATCGGCCGACAACACTTCCAGGTGTTATGCCTGAGGAGTTTTCTTGATGGAATTCGCCATAACAGTTCCTGGCAGTTCCTCTTGTTTTCCTTACATTACAAGTAACCAATAAATTACATTTACTCATACAAGCACCATTAAATAATTTATACAGACATTAGTTAGGCACAGTAGCTTTTATAAAGGTTTGTCTGCAGCAAATTAAGTATTGCCATTTCCCACCAGTGTTTAGTATGTATATTTGATTGAAAGCTTTTGAGGGCACTTGTAAATGATTTAAATCTTGATTCATCTTCTAGAAATTCCTAGTTTCCTTATTAAAAAAACACAAACATAATTAGAATAAAGGTATTGTGAAAGCAGACTACAGACCACTTTTTCATGGTGCCATCTAACCTGAGGCAACTCTTTGTAACAAAAAAACACCTTTCTTTAAAGGTCACTACCCACCACATCTGATAATCTCAAGTTCTCCTTGACAGATGTGTTAATTGATTAGGTGTTAATTGATTACAGTTTAAGCAGAGGTCAGATGCACAGATTTACAGATCAAGAAGCCCCTGGAGGGGGTCAAGCAACTGCAGCAGTGCAGAAATTACTCTTCTGAAAGCCAACCTTTATTTTATGGGGTCAGGATAGCCATTTGCTTTTATTGGTAATAACATTTGCAATGCAATTTCAGTGTGGTGCTTCTTGTGCACAACTGGCATTTTGTGTGGTTAACAACCCATGAATATTAAAATGCAAAGATAGATAGAATGAAGCATGTCATAGAAGGAGTCTATGCCACACAAATGTGCATAGTCATGAGACAATGTGTTATTTATTTAGGTAAAAGGGAATTATATGTATATAAGTGCATTTCACCTTAAGGGTGTTTTGTCAAGCAGCTGCTCCTATGTGTTTCTCTTAAACTGGGATCTTACAACTACATCTTGCCTGAACATGGGGCCTGAGCTCCCTCGAAAGCTTGCATATTATAATCTGTTCAGTTAGCCTATAAACGGTGTCATTTGTTCTTCACTTCTCATTTCATCCATAATGGCTAACATGGTTCAACAACCTACTACTGAGATCCTTCAAATGGGACACAGTGGTCACTTGGACATTCCCTGGCTTAACATTCCTCTCAGGAGGGTTGCCCTGGTATTCCTGTTCTAGGTTAGCCCTCTTAATTTAGCTGTAATCAGGGCCACGTTTGGGCCACGTTTGAGCCACTATTGCTAAAGACATTACAAAGCCTCTTGTAGAAGATTTCACATCCATTGATCCCAGCCACACTGATCTTTCAGTTTCTGTTACTTTCTCTGCTTCTGAAGACACTTTTCAAGGGCAAACAGACACATCTAAGCCCATTCTTGGACTTGGATTACACATTTCTCCAGAAGTAAATGATCAACTAACTTTTAAATCTTTTCCTTCATCTTCCGTAATTGCAGGTCTTCAAACTTACTCATCTTTCACTCCTTTCATCTTCTGTGGCTTTGTTCTCTCCCTCCACTCATATATATGTACTCTGTTTTTTCCTTTTCGGTCACTCAACTCATGAAGGCTACCCAGTTAAGTGTTATGTCTCTGACCTTCTTTGTTGCATCTTGGGAATAACCTTAGCTTGCTCAGTTTAGGTTATAAAATGTCAAACATTACATCTATACCCTGACCATTCATTGCTCTAGTAGTCGCTTGATTTTGTATGCTTATAGATGCTGCCGCCTCAACAAGGTACCAGCAGGCCAAGCGGAATGCGGTTTCGGTGGTTGCTGAAGCAAAAACTCAGGCATGGGAGGAGTTTGGGGAGGCCATGGAGAATGACTTCCAGATGGCTTCGAGGAGATTCTGGTCCACCATCCAGTGTCTCAGGAGGGAGAAGTGGTGTAGTGTCAACACTGTGTATGGTGGGGATGGTGCACTGCTGACCTCGACTAGGGACGTTGTGGGTCGGTGGGGGGATTACTTCAAAGACCTCCTCAATCCCACTAACATGCCTTCGAATGAGGAAGCAGAGCCTGGGGACTTGGAGGTGGGCTCTCCCATCTCTGGGTCTGAGGTCACTGAGGTGGTCAAAAAACTCCTTGGTGGCAGGGCCCCGGGGATGGATGAGATACGACCGGAGTTCCTCAAGGCTCTAGATGTTGTAGCACTGTCTTGGTTGACACGCCTCTGCAACATCGCATGGACATCGGGGACATTGCCTCTGGATTGGCAGACTGGGGTGGTGGTTCCCATTTTTAAGAAAGGGGACCAGAGGGTGTGTTCCAACTACAGAGGGAAAACACTCCTCGGCCTCCCTGGAAAAGTCTATGTGGGGGTCCTAGAGAGGAGGGTCCATCAGATAGTCGAATCTCGGATTCTAGAGGAACAGTGTGGTTTTCGTCCTAGTCGCAGAACAGTGAACAAGCTCTACACCCTTGGCAGGGTTCTGGATGGTACATGGGAGTTTGCCCAACCAGTCTACATGTGTTTTGTAGACTTGGAAAAGGCGTTCGACTTTGTCCCTCGGGGAATCCTGTGGGGGGTGCTCCGGGAGTGTGGGGTACCGGAACCCGTAGTAAGGGCTGTTTGGTCCCTGTACAACCGGTGTCAGAGCTTGGTCCGCATTGCCGGCAGTAAGTCGAACCCGTTTCCAGTGAGAGTTGGGCTCCGCCAGGGCTGCCCTTTGTCACAGATTCTGTTCATAACTTTTATGGACAGAATTTCTAGGCACAGCCAGGGCATTGAGGGGGTCGGTTTGGTGAGCTAAGGATTGGGTCACTGCTTTTTGCAGATGATGTCCTGTTTGCTTCATCAGGCCATGATCTTCAGCTCTCTTTGGATCGGTGTGAAGCAGCTGGGATGGGAATCAGCACCTCCAAATTCGAGACCATGGTCCTTAGCCAGAAAAGGGTGGAGTGCCCTCTCAGGGTTGGGAGTGAGATCCTGTCCCAAGTGGAAGAGTTCAAGTATCTTGGGGTCTTCTTCACAAGTGAGGAAAGAATGGAGCAGGACGGATTGGTGCAGCATCCACAGTGATGCAGGCTCTGCATCGGTCTGTCGTGGTGAAAAAGGAGCTGAGCCGTAAGGCAAAGCTCTCAATTTACCAGTCAATCTATGTTCCTACCCTCACCTATGGTCATGACCTGTGGCTAGTGACCGAAAGAACGAGATCGAGAATACAAGCGGCTGAAATGAGTTTCCTCCACAGGGTGTCTGGGCTTTCCCTTAAAGATAGGGTGAGAAGCTCGGTCATCCGGGAGGAGCTCAGAGTAGAGCCTCTGCTCCTCCGTATCGAGAGGAGTCAGATGCGGTGGTTTGGGCATCTGATCAGGATGCCTCGTGGATGCCTCCCTGGTGAGGTGTTCCAGGCACGTCTAACCGGGAGGAGGCCCCGGGGAAGACCCAGGACACGTTGGAGGGACCATGTCTTTTGGCTGGCCTGGGAACACCTCGGGATTCTCCCAGAATAGCTAGTAGAAGTGGCAAGGGAGAGGGAAGTCTGGGCATCTCTGCTCAAGCTGCTGCCTCCACCACCCGATCTCGGATAAGCGGAAGAGGATGGATGAATGGATGGATAGATGCTGTCACACATGCATGTCTGAGCATCACCATCCAAGCGCTTCCCAAGTTTATTATACCACCCTGGGCTGACAGGGGACACTGCTGCTAACAGTCTTGTCATTTTGTTCCTCCACAGTCTTGAGAACCCCCCCCCCCCCAACCCCTCCCCAATCCCTTCTGGTCCATTACACCATCAAGCGTTCTTTTTTGTTGTTTTTTTTTACTGCAAGGAAACAAGGAAAGCCATGTTGGTGACCTTTTTTTCCATTTCGGACAACTACGATACACGATACATATAAAGAAAATGTGTTTTATCCATCCATTTTTTAACCTGCTTTCAGACCATGTTTCATTACATGACTTCTCCAACAAATTTTCAGTCACAGAATTTATTTACATAATCTTTGTGAGCTGGGGCGGTCATGGTGTGCTTCCATGACCCCAGCTGTGTAGCCTGACATACCCAGTGACGTAGTCCACCCACTCTACAACTCCCCCTGACAAAAACAAGCAGGTCTTAGTGGCGGGCTCTGTGTGCAAGAGAGCTGACAGCCAATTAGCATTCACCCTGCAATACAGAGATTGAGAGAGCACAGGAATTCAGGATCTTGCAAACAGAAGAGAGGCTCATCTACCTGATGCCTCATGGTTTGCATACCACAAAAAATCAACACTTTTACAACACAAAAGAGGCTGACACAGAGGTGCGTACGGGTTTAAGGTGGGCCGAGTTTACAAGTTTTTTCACAGACTTTGGTAATTCTAGTGTTAAAAGACAGGTCTCAGAGAAAGGCAGGAGACAGAGAGACCCAGCATGAACGAGCAAGAGAGAGAGAAGGCAGGCAGCCAGGAAGACATCCCAAATGGAGCATGTGGCTGATGGTCAGGGCGTATGGAAGTCACTAGAGTGACGCAGTGCTCGGATGTAGCGACTTGCCATGTAAGGCCGGAAGAAAAGCAGCTGGGCTGCAAGGGTATGAGAAGGCTTGGTGAGGCATCCTGCTGCTAGCCATGGACGCCAGGGACGCAAGCCTGGCAGCGGGAGTCTGAGCCTTAACGTCGTGCCCTGATTGGGCCACAGATGGCTACAGGGGTCCAAGCCTAGGAGCAAGGTGGGTTGGTGAGGCATCCTGCTGGGGCTGCAGTGACCCAAATCAGTCAGAGAAGGAAGATTATGACTGTTGGTTAGGCATCTCTTCGACCTCCAGATCTCAGTTGGGGTAAGCAGAGGAGAGGTGACAGCTGTTGTAAATGAAAACACTGGGAACTTGAATTTTAAAGGATAGATACCTGCCTAGAGTTTTTAACCTCATTTTTAAAGGATTATTTATTTGACTGTTTTTAACCTTTGAACACTGTTTTTTCTTTTGGATGATTTTAATAAAAGCATTTTGTCTAATAAAAGTACTTTTTGCACTTACCCTTTGCTATGTGTATGTGTACTCATTTGTTCGGCTCATCCCTTTGTTATGTTGCATTCAGTGGTGGGATCAAGAAACTCCAGGAAGGACCTGGTAGTGTGGAGCAAACCCGCATTGTCTCAGACATCCCTTACAACTAGAGGACATGTAATGTGACATGACCTTCATCCAGCTCAGGGTTACAGGCATGCAATGTTTACCACAGGCAAGAAATAACCCAGACTGAGGCACCAGTAAATTACAGGGCACATTCACACGTACCGCTAATCACTAATCGTGCATCAGTTTAGAGTCTCCAAGTGATGCAGCCTACATGTCTTTAGTATGTGGGACAAATGCAAGGACATGCAGGATCCACACTGGTGACTGGTATGGCATTCAAGTTTAGGACTCTGAGGCTGAGGCAGGATTGCTGACCACTGCACCCCCATGCTGACAGAATGTGTTTTTAATAAATTTTTCTATCTAGGCTTACACTTGTTTTGTATATTTTAATCAAAATATTATATTGTTTAGTTTGGGGAAAAAAAGACATACACACACACACAAGTTCATTCGTCTGGTTTTTAGTGCCCATTTTTTATTGATTGGAGTTACATTCAGGAATGTTTGCTTGATAGGAGCATCTCTCCTGTGTCCGTCGAAGCCCAGTTGGAGCCCTAGTTGTCTGAGGTAGGGTGATGTTGCACACCCCTCCCTGAGTCAACAGTGCCCCTCGGCATCCATAGTATAGATGGATGTGGGGCTGAGAAATGTCCAGAGCATTTGCCACTTGAGTTACATAAACAGCAACCCTTGGTGTTCATAGTACATTTTCAGTGTTAGGCTTCAAGGTCTGGAGGTTGTCCCTCTTGGTGTCCAGAGGACATACCCCTTGAGTTACAAAACAGTGCCCCTCAGTGTCCGGATGTTAGCATCTTCTCAACTACAGATACAACTTGTGGCATGCTGCTGGGGGTGGTACCCAGCCGGGACGCCCAAGAGGACTGGAGGAGGGCTTGTGCCTTCTCCAGACCACGAGGGGGCGACCGCCCTGGTTGTGTTGGGGACCACAGGTGTAGGGCTTGGAAGCTCAACCCTGTAGGGGTCCGTGGTCACCGCCAGGGGGTGCCCCGGTGCCTGGAGAGCCCTGGACCTCAGCACTTCCGCCACACCCGGAAGTGCTGGGGGGGAAGAAGACCGGGGACACCCGGAGTGCTTCCAAGTACGCAACCGGCACTTCCGCCACACCGGGGAGTGTCGGCGGAGGAGTGTCGGGAAGCACCTGGAGCCCATTCGGGCATGTATAAAAGGGGCCGCCTCCCTCCATACGATGACTGGAGTCGGGCGGAAGTGGACAAGATTCTTGCTGGAGAGGAGTGGAGGTGGCCTGAAGAAGAGAGGCCTGGACTTTGGGGGATTGGTGCAAAGGCACTGGGTTGTGCACTGAACTGTAAATATTAGTGTAAAATAATATGTGTGTTGGGTGACCAAACGTTGTCCGTCTGTCTGTGTCCGGGGCTCGTTCCACAGACTATAATGTTTAAGTCTTCTTAAATCTGTTTACTTTGTAGGGATTTCTATACGTAGCAATTATTTCACATTCCACAGTTTATTTTAATTTCTGTTTGCTTTGTTGATAGTTCAATCCAGCAGCCATACCACATGTGGTTCAGAACAGGTCATCCACCTGAAGGTAAGCTTGTTCAGGTCTGGCCAGTACTCGAATGAGAGACCAACCAGGAAAAGCTTGGGTTGCTGCTGGAGGAGGTATTGGTGAGGTCAGCAGGGGGCACTTACCCCGTGGTCTCTGGGTAGATCCCATGGCCCCAGTGCAGTGACGGGGACACTATTCTGTAAACATGGTGCTGTCCTTCGAATGAGACATAAAACCAAAGACCTGACTCTCTGTGGTCGTTAAAGATGCCTGGACATACTTTGTAAAGAGTAGGGTGTATCCCAATGTCCAGGCTAAATTGCCCATCACAGCCTCATCCATTCTGACCCCCTAATCATCCCCTTTCCCTAACTGGCAAATTATCTCTCAACCCTTCCCCACCTAATAGCTAATGCGTAGTGAACGTATGGCACAATAATGGCTGATGTTGCATCATCCAGGTGGGTGCTACACATTGGTGGTGGTTGAAGTAACTCCCCTTTGTTTAAGCGTTTTGAGCAGTGAGAATAGCACTATATTAATGTACTTAATTATTATCATTATTATTATTATTATTATTATTATTATCCGCTTTCCCAATCATATGTCTGATTGTTTAACAATTTGAACTTTTGAGATGAGTAGATGAGCAGCCTTTCCTGATTTTATTAGCCTGACCACGTTTATCATGCCATATTTTGCCAGGAGACGTTATTGAAGCTTTGCAATTGACTGAAATATCCAAATGCAGATTAAATCAATTGCTGTTTCTTTTGTTGCATCTACATCATAAAATATTTTCGTTCATTTATTTTCAGTATAATAATATATAAAATAATGGACAAAGTGAAACCTGTTTTGTCGATTGATTGTGACTCAGTTTGAAATAAATGCAAATACTGCAGAATAAAGCATATCTTTAATAATATGTGATGTGTTCATGCAGTGGATAGTGGTCCTTCCTGATTTGAACATCACGGGTTTGAGTTCCACACCCTTTGGTTGACCGTGCTGACCTTTCACTTTCTCCCTGTGTCTGTTTGGGTTTTTTACCCACATCCCCAAAGATATTCAGGTTAGGTTAAATGGTGATTCCAGACTGACTACTGGTCAGGCAAGGATGAGATCCAAAATGGACTGCTGCCTACTCCAGGGCTGTTTTATTGACTCGTGTTCAGTACTGACAAGTTCCCCAAGATCCTGGAGGAGATTATGTGGGTTTAAGATTGTTACTGTATCTAATCATGCTCATTTGACAGATTTTTAATTTGATGTTTGATTTAGTTATTCTGAGGTTGGCATCACACAGGACTCAAAACAACTTGTACTTGGTGAGCACATCAGATTAGACCGCAGTGACTGAATCTTATTGTCTCTGAGGATGTCCAACTCTACAACTAGGAAATACAGGGGCAACAGATGATGTGATTTCTCCACAACATTCATCATGGTTCCATATTTTGTGCAAAGCTCAGAAAGCACTGCCATGTCTCCTCATTTTGACAGCCAATGAATGTGGAGCACACTGGAGTAAGCAGCAATCTCATACTTTTTTCATTCTGTTGTGGTATGTGAAACACAAAACATTGAATTGATATATCGTATGTCCTTTATTAAACATTCAACAATCCTCTCTTCTGTTTCCTTCTTTCCTTGAAGCCACCAGTGTGAGCATTGAACAGTATACAGTAAACTTCTGCTTGAATGCAATCACAGACGCAACTCACTACTACTACTTCCGACTCACTGCAAGAAAATGAACCAGTTTTATTTTGTCATAGTAAGTTGCGGGGCACTATGACTGAGACCCTTTCAAGCCAAGTCGTCACTTTCATTGCCATATCACTTAACACGAATGTACAGGTGAGTGAAAATGTGTGTGCAAGGTCCACAGTAGTAGAGCAATAGTTACACAACAGATTACTGTATATACGTAAGAAAAATTTTAAATATATATTCATTAATCATTGTAATAAGAAGAGACTTGAGGCATGGCAAGGTTTGGGGCTGCCACCCGTTTAATGTGGTTTCCTGGCTGCAAAAGCAACTGATTCATGTAAGGCAAGTTTACATGACAGAGTCCAAAACAGAACTGCCTCCCAGAGCAAAGGCAGGAGGCTTTATAGGACGGTGGGCGGAAGTGATGTCGTCCTCGGGCCCGGGACCGGAAGTAATGTCGTCCTCGGGGCCGGGACCGGAAGTGATGTGTCCCGCTTCGAGGTGGTGGCTCCTGGTAGTATTTCCCGGGAAAGACCTGTAGGGAACTCAGAAAGAGCGTCAGCGTACCCCGCCCCCCCTGGGCAGATGTATAATCAGTCCTCTCTAAGCCCTTCAGCTGCCTCCTAAGCACACGTGTGTGACATCATATACTGTGCAAAGTAAGCACATTACATAAATAAACGCTTAGACAAACTTAAATTCATATTCTATACGATACATACTGTACTAACAACACAAAACAGTTGTGGTGCAAAGGAATGTGCAGATAATGGATCAGCAGAATGGATGTGTTTGTTAGGGGATGGGTGTTGTTAGGGTTAGTACCAGTCACCATGCAGAGTTCAGCATCCTAACTGCTTGATGGAAGAAGCAGTTCTGGATTGTGCTGGTCTGTGAGCGGATGTTACCATATCATCTGCCTGAAGGTAACAGTGTAAGCAGTTCATCACTAGGATGACAGGGGGTCATTGATGGTTTTCTTGGCTCTCCTTCCCTAACATATATGACTTGTAGGTTGGGAACATTACCTCCAAAGATCTGTTGGGCAAAACACACTAACCTCTGCAATGTTTGGCGGTTGAGGGCAGTGCAGTTCCTATACCAGACAGTTATCATCCAGTTAGGATGTTTTCAGTGGTACAGGAGTAAATTGACATGAGGGTGTAAGGGTTAATGCCAAACATGTTCAGTCACTTTATTTAAAAAAGGCATTGTGGAGCCATCTGAGGTCTTTGGTGACAACTGCACAGAGCAACTTAAAACTACTCACTCTCTTCATGGTAGTCCCATTGACAGTGATAGGGGAGTGTATGCCTCCTTGTTTCCTGAAGTCTTCTATTAACTCTTTAGTCTTGGCTAAACTGAGGGAGTGAAAGTTCTCCCAGCACGAATGTGTCAGGGCTATGATTTCCCCTCTATGTCATCAGCAAATTTCACAATAATGCCGACCAGTTCCTAGCCATAGGTGTAGGGGTTAATGTAAGCAAGGACTTAGCACACATTTCTGGGGGCTTCCAGGGTGTGAGTGAGTGCAGAGGTAGTGATAACAACCAGTCTAACCACCTGCCGCTGATCAGACAAGATTGTTGTAAGATGATGAAAATTAAGACTAAGAAAATTGATGGCTGCGATTGTTTCCTTCAGATGATCATATCAATGAAACTGGACAGAAATTTTTAAACTATTACTTCCCAAACCGATTCTGTAAAATTCCCATTTTGTTGGATCTCCAATCTAAAAGTTCAGTCTGCAAAGTGAGCCTAATCAGGTTGTTCATACTGAGCACCTGCCATCAGGTGATGTATCCAAAAGTTAAAGGGCAAGAAAAATGCAATGTCTTCATCATTTGGAGTCACAGAATTAAAGATCACAGTGCTGTTTATTCCCACATCAGAAGTCATTTAAGAAATAATTTTACATTTTAGTTCTGTTTTATCAAATGTTGGCAGAAAATTTTTTCAAAGGTAGCAAAGTGATGATAATGCTGGAGTTGTTGCAGCTTTTCAGCATTTGCCTGGGTGTCTGGTCTAATTGTTGTTAATTGTCATTATTAGGTTGCAATTAAGAGAGCAAATTACACAGAAAAAGGCAAATTAATGGGAAAACAACAAAAGAGAATTAAGCATATAAATTAAATAGAAATAGTATGTAAACGTATTATGAATGCAGAATG
The DNA here is from genome assembly GCA_026402145.1 of Polypterus bichir lapradei. Taxonomy (NCBI): domain Eukaryota; kingdom Metazoa; phylum Chordata; class Cladistia; order Polypteriformes; family Polypteridae; genus Polypterus; species Polypterus bichir. Next base: position 5,766,707 of record JANRMT010062796.1, on the reverse strand, counting down.
CAAGAGAGCAAGCTAATTAAAATGAGACCAATTTGAGATAAACTGCCTCACTGATTATGTAACTGGTAGGTACAAAAACCTGCAGTCATAACTGGGTTAAATAATCAAACTAAAGTACTTGGAGACAATCCATGGGAACATTAGGAGAATGTGCAAGTCTGTTTGGAGAGGTTCATCTTTCTGGCAAAGGGCAGAGGGATTTGCACCAAAATATCTAGAGATTTGAAGCTCTTGGTTTTCCTCTCAGTCATGATCAGAGAGGTTCTGTTCCCCCTTGAAGAGAAGCGGCCCTATAGTGTGATGTGTTGCTACCACCATGAATTCAGTAAGTACCGTGTTCTTTGGTTAATGAGCTGTGTTGGTTTTATTACAGACATCTCCTAAATTAAGGCCAAAAAGACTAAAATACTCTTGGTCTCTTCAGAGGAAAGAGTGCTTGAAACCACCTGCCTGTTAAACTAGGACATCCTGACTTCACTTGCACCAACACATTTTAGGGTAGAAAATAAGATTATATATAATATTTAACTTTGTGCTTTTTTCCCCTGATAACAGGTTTCATATGAGAAGTCTTTTCTTCTTATATCTTTGACTTTTAATATGTTTAGCCAGTTTGGGACTTAGCACAATACTTCATTCTGAGGTGTGTTTCTGAAGTATCTCCTCTAAAGCTGATTGGTGAAATGAAAATACATTGAAATATGTTATGCAAATTAACCTAACTGGTAAAATGAAGCTTTCTGTTAGATTTCTTCAGTCTGTCATCGTGCTGCATTAACAAGAGCATGGGGGGATTCCACCTATAGGTGCAAATAAAGGAGAGCCAACTTCACATATAATAATGGCTCAAGCATCTTAGTATTTTTCCGCAACAGTCTTCTTGCAAAATTTACAACCTATAAACTTGGACGTTACTTTTTAGTGAGAAAATCCATCATGCCACCCCGTCATCTGACCAGACTTTCGACAAATTTGTAAAATTGTTATAATTTGCAGGTAGTGGACTTTTGCTGTCATAAACAGTATAGTATGTTTCTGCTGCTCCTTTAGCTCTGGTGTTTGCCTCTTAGTAGCATCCCTGATGAGTTTAATGCTAGTACATAAATTCTGGAGTGCGGCCCTAAATCTATATTTCTAATACGGACTCATTCGGAGTTAGGCTATCTTGGCAAATTTGAATGTAAAACAGGAGCCACACTTGTATGAAGAATGCATTTCAGGTACAGTACAAAGCTCAGATTTAGACAATACAAGTATTATGATCAGTAAGCTAGATGACTCACATTCACATTTGCAAACAAGAAGCTTAGTTCTAAAAAATTATTCATTTTGTAATCATTTTGCTCATATTTCACATTAGGCTATGTATTGTTTTTTGTGTGAGGCATAGAAGGGATGCGGCATCAGGTTGACAAGCTGCTGAGTTAATAATGAGCGCAAAAGAGAGCTGAATGGCACTTGATGTAGTGTCTGCATGTATACAGTATGTTTGGCAGCGCTTGTGTTAACTGGTCACTGTGAATTTAATTACTTAAAGGAGCTGTGAGAGCACACTGGTGGTACTCTGCTTAGGCCCTGCCAGCTCAGTATCCAGGTCTAGAATCTCATGCCATTCTAGAGTATTCAGGCTATTCCAATTTCTTCCTCCAGGAGTACTCCAGTTTTTCAGCTATCTTCCCAAAGATATGGGTGTCAGAATAATTAAAAAAAATACATAATAAAAGTTTTTGGCATGTCTGGGTTGAAATTCTTTTCTTTAGTCAGGTATCACAGACATCAGTGACACCAGATACATCTTTAGCTTGAACGAAGCATTCTTGGGGGAACCAAAATTCTTTTTTTTTTTTTTTTTTAATGTCTACTCTGATGGCGCTTTATTGTCCCTTACATCTTCAAAAGTAGTATTGGAATTAAGGACCAACCACAAAGTCGCAAGACTGGGCTCTCTAATGTCATGGAAGCCCTGTCCAGTCAGCACAAAGGAAATGAGCAATCTATCTAAAGTCATCCATTTTTAAAACAGATCTTCAGATAATTCATGGATGCACTATTAACCACCTCTGAAAGATTAGTAGTATCTTCTGTGTAATTTTCCATTTTTGTCTAATCTTCTGTAAATTCTCTCTTTCATTGTTCCGTCAGAACTGAATGCCAAAGCATATGACAAATTTGTTTGGCAGGAATACAGATTTCTCTCTCTTTTATAATGCAATATATTTACTATAATTATCCTGGTATTTAAGTTTCTGTGGACATTTTATTTATTTTTAGTTTCAGATTTCCCTGCAGCTTTTTAAAGGGTTGTAATTACAGTCCTCGGGATCATGAAATTGAATCCCTAGTATTTTAGCCCTTTCTTCTTTTTTTCTTTCTGTTTGTTGCAGCTGAGCTTGACATATATTTGAAAGACAACATTAAAATTGTTTCAATACATAAATACAAAACCTCCAAATTTCTGTTGGAACTGAGGGATGTGAAAGGAATTGCGTACCAGATAAATATTTAACTGTCAAAAGAATTAATGGGCAAAACAGCAGGTATAATATGTTTTCCTTTTAAGCATTTTTTTTTAAATAAAACAGATTGTTTTTCCAAGCAATATGTGCGTGTATAATGGAGAAATATGGATGTAGTTATGCTGTCTCTCTAATTATTTGCTCAAATTAATGGTTACCAGAAATAAATATTATAAAACAAAGCAAATTACTCATAATTGCAAGCCGTTGCTGGAATATTTATTAACGTAAGAAAAGCTGGCACTTGTGTTATACAGAATAAGTTTTAGGAGATCCACTTAAATGTCTGCCTGGATCAGCTACTGGATGTTTCCTGATATATCCCTCATTTTCTGTACCCAGTGTTTGAATGCAAACAGATCTTAATATGCGTGGCAATGGACACAAAGCAGGAATTGGCTCCGAATGGTGTACTGGACCATCACAGGACAGTCTGCCAAGCACCAGCTAATCCAGTCTAATCGGGGCAGCTCTGAGTTCCTAACTTGACAAATGTGCACATAACTGTGACTTCAAAAGAGAAAACCCACACAAACACAAGTGCTGTCTTGGGCTCCGCTGCTTGCCCTTCTTTTCTGTAATGAATCTCGGTTATAGCATCTTGGGATGCAGTCTGTATAAATTATGGACTGTCTTTGTGGTTGTTTATTTTTCTACCAATATTCTAGTGATGAATTTTAAGTTTTGTTTTTTGTATGGTCATCGCCATTTTGTGACACATTTTGCATGGGCATGGCTGTCGCTACGCACGCTGCCTGTCATGTGGCATGTATCATATGGTCTTGAATCAATCATATTATGGCATGTCTCATATTGTATCAGCACGAACTAGGCAGTCTCCTAGGGCAGGAAAATATGGGGCCAACTTTTTTTTTTTTTCTTTGTACAACACAGATTCAGACTTATGAACACTCCTAAGGTACAAATGTTTAGCTTCCATTAACCTGATTACAGTGTAATGAGCACTGGGACTAAAGAAACAGGCACACTCAAACAAAGACACCATGCAGTCAATGCAGGTTTGAGTCCGCTGACAGACGGGTGAATTTATTGCTTTAGAACACAGAACAGGCAGATTACTAAACCTCCCAGCTGTTAGGGGCCATTGGGAACGGCACCCAAAACAACAAATACGCTGCTATACAAGGGTTGTCTCTCCTCATGTTGTTCTCTGGACAAAGATTTTGTATGTGCCATTCTTTTCCCGCACATTAATCATCAGGGCTTCCGATTCCTACCTCCTCCATCCTCTTTGCCACACACAATGCTGCCTACCCTCTTCACAGTCACTTTTTTGAAATGCCAAACCTGCCTGATCGTCACCTTTTTGAAATGCCTGCACTCCTGTTTAAATAACCCATACCATGGAGGGCTCAGCCCCAGAGATCTCTCCCTCCAGGGGAGATAAAATCATCTATCAGATGGGATATTTCTAGGTAGTTAGCTGTTAATCACTTGACTGGCTCCACTTCATCTGTAAGTGCTCTGTCCGTACAGTAAACCTGCAGGTACTTGGCCCCAGGCAACTCCTAATTGGTTCAGTCTTCAGACTGCCTCAGAACTGTTTTATATTCACATACTGATGACCTACACAAGCCATTTATGGCTGGTCTCCCAAAACTCCAAGATGTGCACTATACTTGGCTTCACAGTGTTGTCTTTCTGCCAGGGTTCAAATTAATGTTTTACTCATTTTTGATTCTTTTATTTATGTTAATGCTACTTTGTTGATTACTTGTATGATTCTTTGTTTCTGATTGTGTCTGTGTATGTAAGTAGAGTCTTCCATATTACATGGCAGTTCATTATGAATGTGGTAGGGAGCTTTGGTGAGTCTTCTGGTTTTGCTTATTGTGTTTATTTGACTTCACCTGGGGATTCTGTTTTATGGACTTTGTATTGAAATGTTTTATGGTTTTAGGCAACTCCTTTATACCTTTTGTATTCATTGAACTTCACGTGGAGCATTTTTTGTCAAAATAAAACCTTTTTACTTTAGGAACCTTCTGTGTTTGCCTGTTTATCTTGCTGAGTTTTAGTGGTATAGCCCCCTCTAGCAGGCATTTTTGCAACTTTTTTGGAGATGAATGCCTTGGGACTTCTAGTCATTACATGCAGAAGCTCTCTATACACTTAACATCCTTGTTTAGATGCAAGGTTATAATTTTGACGTTTGCTTTACTTCTGTTTACCATTCAGCAAGTTTTTCTTCATTCTAATGTTTATTTCAGCATTGTGTTGGTGCAGATTTTGGATACTTGCATACTGTATATGCAGTATGCAGTTCACTGCCTTTACAAGAGGTTTATCAAAGATCATGTGTCTGTCTTCAATCCTGACCATATTTAAGGAAAAAAATACTTCAAGGCCAGAGTTCTGCCTAATGGATGAAATGGTCAACATACAATTCAAGAAATGTCAAGCTTGTAAATTGTATATTTAGTACTATGTGTATTATGCCAAAAAGTGACCATAGGTGCCCTGTAGAGGCAACAGCAAGATAAACTCCAAAATGGGACTGGTTTTGCAGGTGGTAGCCGTAGAGAATTGTTCTCTTCTCATCTTTCCTGACTGACTCTTCTCTAGTTTTATGTTTTGCTAGTGTCCTTGTCACTACTAGTAGCATGAGGCGGTATCTGCGGCTGATTCAGGATGCACAGGTAGTCCAGCTCCTGCCGACTGACACATCCATATGTGTCATCGCAAGAAGGTCTCCAGAGCATGGAGGAGATACCAGTAGACAGGCTGTTAGCTGATGGGTCAGTTTTAGCTATGATGATGTGATGAAAGATGAAGTGTGAGATGCAAAATGAGGAGTAAAGGCGTAAGAGGCATGCTGAGAAAGTTGGCTTTAAAGATGGAAAATATAAAACTGAACTGGATAAATGAGAAAGTAATGACTGTCTGAGGAGCAGGCTTTACAGGAACATGCCCTGGAGTGCCAGTTAACAGACGTTCACACGTGCAAATACAAAGTAAAGGAGCTGGAAGTACGCATTGGCCAAGAGATAGCAAATATATTTAAATGATTCTGTTACCTGTCTTCGAGATAGATAGATAGATAGATATATATATATATATATATAGTTATACAATGTTTGTGTCTATGCATTTTTAAATAAAAATATATAATAAGTTCTAAAATGTTAATTAAAATTTAAGTTCCTTAATGTCTATAGTGAACTGCTAGTTTTCTTTGACTTCATTTACTATAGTAGGAATTTTAAACTTTACTAAAAGAAATGAAATGCCCACATGAATATCACTATACTGTACCTTCAGTTCATAACCCATTTAAACTACAAGATTACTTCACAAAATATTATAAAGGTAAAACTAGGTCAAAGATTAAAATAGCAATAATCTCATGATCATGAAATTCTTATTTTACAGAAAGGGTTACACAGTTGGTTTGGGTTATTTATAGCTTTGTCTAAGGCAGTAAAAATTTTAAAGCCAGCCCTCCATCAGCCTGCAAAACCTATTTAGGACTGCGGAACACTATACTTGACATATGAATGCTGAATTAAAGACACAGCCTTTTTTTTCCCCCTTGTGTATTTTTTGAATTTAAAAATTAGGCCAGTTATTTTCTTTTAGTTTTTTTTTTTTTTTTGGATCTCAGTTTGTTCTTTTTGGTTTTCTTTTTTTTGCTATTCAACGACTATTCTTTGCCATATTAAAAAAAAAAAAAAAAAAAATTAATTAGAAAAAATTCTGATTTATTTTTTCTCCTATAATGGCATCACAATTTTCTGTTTTTTGTCTTTTATGGACATCTGCTTGATGGTTGCTGTGCAAGCTGGCATCACATAATTGAATACAGTTGCATCATTTCCCAGTGCCCCTAAAAAGATTGTGACAAATACTGTTACATATCCTGATCACTGGATAAAACAAAACTAACATCTATATGAGCTCTTGTCATGGAATCTTGTTTAGTCCTACTGATCTGTGTTTTCTTGATGACAACTTTTGCTGATTTATTTCTAATGCATGATGGCTTTGACATTTGTTTTTGACCCCCTTTAGCCTTTTGACTGCAAGTGTTGCCTTGCCCGTGATCAAATTCATCTTCTAGCCATTTATAATTGTTACTTTTCAAATACATAGCAGGCCACAACACTTTTGTCTCCTCCTATCAAAAAGTCTTCTTTTCCCAGTCCAATTCATCGAAATTACCTTTTGACTGTTTTTGTTTTTTTTTTTTTCCACCATAACTCTCATGCATAGAACTTCTTCCCTGCGATCACACATAACCTACTGTGATGCGCAGAAACACCAGCTATGTGTTATGCATGCATATAAAGCAGTTTTTAATGATAATTAGTATTTTTTATTTTTTGTGTAAACCACATTTAACAGCATTTTACGGATGAAATGCTTTATATATTTATTATTATAACTTTATGATGTACACATCTAGCCTGTTTCTTATTTCTACTTTTCAAAATATTAGTTCATTTTACTGAAAAACACAGAGGAAAAAGTGAATCATAACGCACTGGTATTATGCCAGAAAGCTCCATGTCTTCTAAGCTGGTATGGAAAACTCCATTCCTTGTTTTCTGTGTGTTCCATCTCTGGGAGTGTAGCTTGTATTCATTTGTGACGCATTACATGTGCAACTGAAGGATGCAGGCATGAGTAACAGCTGTGATCTCATTTTGACAGCCTTTATTCTTCTATAGATCAGACATCTATAAGTTTATGACAGATATTAGACCAGTATTATATTGTACTGTACTGAATCAATTCAGCTTTATTGAAATAAAAAAGCTCACTTACCCTTCTGCTCTGGCTCTGTTTTGGTTGATAAAACGCCACACAATGTATAATGAAATTCAGAGTGAAGAAGCTATAGCAAAATGAGGCATCAAATGCTAACCTCAAAGGACACTTTAATTATTGAAAACCTGAATGGGAAATACTCCAATAAATGAGTGATGCCAATGTCGCACATATTTTATAAGAAAGTACCCATCTTTATAGCACAAGATGCATTTATTTTTACATCGTATACAGCACTATTAATATTGTGGTACATTAAAGCAATACAACAAAGTGATAATTAAAGAAAGGAAAAAGCGACAGAAATGTGCTATTAGTTACAGTATAAACAATATCAGATTTAATATATTACAAAGGAAAATATGATTATAAAGACATTTAAAGGCAGAGAATGACAAGACGATGGACAAGAATCTACAATATAATAATAATAAAAAAATCCTAACGTCTGTGTATCCAGTCTCTCAGAGCAATTGGATTGGTGAGTTTGGCTTTGGAGACGACGAAAGAAGTGCGAGTGCTAGATACACGAAGTGGAGTAAAGGCAAATGCTAAGAGAGTCACCATGAAAGACAAAGTATAAAACTGGACCAGAGGCGAGAAAACGTCCTCAAAAACAATGATTGAGTCTGAGAAGCAGGCTTTACAGAAACATGCTTGAGAGAGGAAGCACCATTGAAGAGGCGTTCATACACAGGCAAATACAGAGGAAACGTACACATACGGCAAGAGCTAGCAAGTATCTTTTTCTTTGTTATTCTGTTCAGGTCAGTTTGGTTTCTGTCATACTTCATATGCAAGGGAACCAATCTGACTCCCAAGTCATAGACTATCCAGTCATGTAAAGATTTATTTAATGTGACAGAAATATATATTATATTATTATATTGGAGCTCTGTTGCAGATTTAAACTGGATCATTTTCAAAGTGGGAGAGAGCAGTGTAGCCCCAGAGACCCAAAGAAGTGTAACCAGCATCTATCCATCTATTTTCTGATCAATCCTGTTCAGTTTCTATCCCTGGAATTCTGTGCATAATGCAGGAAAGTACTCTCAGTGGGGCTCCATTCTCTCATACCCCCACATACAGTCACACTTTATATCAAAGGTTTATGTAGCATAGGCCATCTATAAAACAGTATTCTTTTTCTCAGTGATACTTTGAAATGTGTCTTGTGTGGAATGAGCAGGCTTTAACCTGTGTGTTGACTGGAGAAACGGAAGCCTTCATTCATAGATGCACTAGTCCAGCCTATGACAGTTAGAGAGGCAGTTCTTGTAAGACTGTAGGATAATTTGCGACTGCATTCTTCTTTGGACATGGCTAGCTTCGTATAATCAAAATGAGGCAGCAGGGAACAAGGAAATTAAGTAGCGGACTCTAGCATGTTGGGAAGAAGGAGAAGATGCAAGCATCCAAGCAATTTGATGGGTTAAATGAAGGGGTGTGAAAGGCTGGTCTCCACAAACTTGAAATAAGAGGAATTTTGCCTTGTAAATTAAAACTTTGTTTAAATTTATTGTTACATGTACCGAGTACAGAGAAATTTGGGTAACACTTTAGGTACTGCAAAAACTCTGTCTCTCAGATGATGCCGCCTATGTCGATTAGTGGATTGACCAGCTCTGCTTATACCCCAGGTAGTTTCTTGGCTGCCATGCTTTCTTTATGGACCCTCTGGGTTTTTCCCAATGCTGAATTCCTCCTGAAAGTCCAGTTTCTTTCCACACTCTGACCCTGCATTATTATTTTGGTTGTTGGCTCTATCTTGGTACTTTGCCCACGACTTTTCTCAATAAAGGAAAAAGAGGGTAAACAAAATGAAAGCATGATCATAGTAAAAAAAAAAAAAATTAAAATAAATTCAAACATGCATGATTTTAATTAGACCACCATCAATTGACCCTTTATTGCACTTTTCATCATGTTTTATATTTTTGCCCAAATATTGTTTTATTTCAAAGCAAAGTGTCTGCTTCATGGATATGTTAGTAAAGCACTGTTAAAAGAGAATAAATAAAAGTAATATACAGAAAAGAAAAAAATATTCATTAGGGCTGTGCCAAATAAAATTTCACTGAACTGCTGAGCATATCCAGCAGCTCATTCTTTAAATCTCAGAGGTCATATTATAACTGTTTCTTTAATGAATGGCCCCCGGACTGCTCAAAAACTGAATGGAACAGATCATTACAGTTGTATATTAAAACTCGAATAACTCTTACATGAACCTCAAGGAAAAAAAAAATGATTGTGCAGGCAGCTTTTACACCTGATGACAATATCATCTGGAGTTTCTTGTAAGGAAGCAGCATACTGTCACCCTGTGAGGTTAGTGATTTAAAGCAGGATGGTCCACTTCTGCACTCTCCTGTCACATAGCCTTCTCTAATAGACTGTGGCACAACACAGGAATACCTTAGTTGCTACTAAAAAGGCAGGATTTTGACTTTAATGTTGACCGGTAATATTTTACTAGGTTGAAGTACTACTCAAGAACCTTTGCTGTATTAGTTTAGGTACATATATTTTAATCCTTTTTACACTAGTTGAGGCAGTGAATTACAGACCTTGGGCTTCATGTATAAACAGTGCTTACACACAAAAATGTTGCATACGTCTGTTTCCACGCTCACCTTGAAATGTATAAAAGCTAAACTTGAGTAAAGCCATGCACATTTTCATGGCAGCCACACAACTTGTGTTTGCATTTTTCTGCACGGTTTTGCAAAATGGTAGCACAGCTTTGGTGCAGGGTGCTACCATTTCTTTGTTTCCCTTTCTTTTTCATATTCTCATCAATGATGCGGGAGTTATCAGATATATTGAAATGAATTGCATATTGTTTACAATTTTTAATTTATTTGATTGCAGTCATTCTGTAACAATATAATGGTGCATGGAATCTCCAAACTATTCCAACTACCATAGCTGCTTTAGCATTAGAAGACATCACAAATGGAAGAATTAGAAGAGAGCACATATTTATAGATGATAATGATTGGCTTCTAAGTCGATTTCGACTTCTAAGAGCTATCCTCTTGGTGCTGTGTGCTGACTTGGTGCCGTCTTTATGAAGGCAGACTTTGAGGAATTGTGCTCTACCTGCTCCTTCGCAAGTTCTGTCCATCCTCAGCTTTTAGCCACAGGAGCTTTTCAACATGAACTTGTTGATGATCGGGTATTTCACAAACATCAATGAGTCGTGCCATGTCAGCTATATAGAATGAAATTATTCGCTTGTCATCCAGATATATAAGACTTCCTTACACTGTGGTTGGACAAGCACACATCAAATCACAATTCTCAGCAACATGGTTTTCCATATTTAATTGTAGCGATCAGTTGCACGCACATTTTTATTGCAACAGGTTATTTCAGCCAGGGATGAATCACCAAAAGAATGAGCTGGCATTACATCATCTATAGTAGGACAGCTATAAAAAGGGCAACTCCACACAATCAACCTTTACACAGATGTTTTCTTTCAGCTAGTGTGGCAAAAGGCAAGAAGCCCTTTTAAGGATAGCAAGTCCCCTCAAAGAGTCATATAAAGAGCAGAGAATCTATCCGTTGTAGCGTTCGGCACTGACACTACACTATAAAGGTAGCTTCAGAGAATTAAATTGCTTATGTAAATGGACAGCATTTCCATTCTATTAATGTCCTGTTCTGTAGTCCACAGAAAGTGTGTCACATTGTGCAAGCATGTAGCGTGCTGCATAATGTGGTACACAATCGTGGCTTGCCTGTATCTGAATAGATGTGGCATGATGAACTTACAACTTTGTTTGAATGTAATTAGCGGAATGTAAAAACAGGTAATCAGAAGCAGCATTTATTTTTTTTAACCAATTCATTTTATTTGTGGTCAATATAACATAGCACAGCCCTTATATTACTTAGTACATTGGCCACATCTCTTAGAGCATCCACTGTTTTGTGAAATGGTCAGCCAGATGGTCACCCAGCAGTTTCCAAAGAGCAGCACCATCATCAGAGGGTTACAGCATCAACTTGGTATCATCACAGATTGATGACCGGGGCTTGGGGTCCACCTCTGAGCCTGAGCACTTCCCTTAACTTTTATAAGTGATGCCCCTCAGATGATGGCACCTAAGCAGGCGTCTGTGTCACTTAATGGATTGACTGGCTCTTCTTCTGGTTGTAAGTGCCATTTCAGCTTTTGCTTTTGTATGGTGTTTTGTCAGCCATAATTAATATTTATAATTAAGCTAACGGCTTATTTTTGGGCAGGGGGAGATAACTGGAGACCGTAAATGAGCAGAAGTAATCTAATCAAATGCTACATCTTACAGAGGGGGATTGAACTAACTTGCAAGTGATCTGAGGTGGCAAAGCTACCAGTAATATATCCTGTGTTCGCTCCTTCCTCTCATTTTCTAATGCTGAGAAATCTGTCTATGCTTTTATCATATCCCACATCGATTATTGTAACTCACTGCTGGCAGGTGCCCCTTCTAATCTTATATCACAGCTCCAGCTTATTCAAAACTCAGCTGTAAGAGTCCTTACTCGAACCAGCAGCAGCGAGCACATCACACCCATCCTGCTCCATCTTCACTGGCTCCCTGTGTCTTACAGAATCGAATATAAAATCCTACTAATAACCTACGAAGCTTTAAATGACCTTGCACCAAACTACATCAGTGACCTTCTCCATCACTATGTGCCTGCCCGCCCACTAAGGTCCTCTGATTCTGGTAATCTTGTTGTGCCCCACACTAATCTACACTCTATGGGTGACAGGGCCTTCAGCTGTATAGCGCCCAGACTCTGGAATGACCTACCAAAATTAATCAGATCAGCTGACTCCATGAATTCTTTTAAAAAACAACTCAAAACTCATCTTTTCAGAAAGGCTTTTAGCTCTACTTGACTTTACTACCCTTTTCTCAGTTTACCTCTATGTCAAGATGCTCATGTAACCTGTGTGTGTGTGTGTGTGTGTGTGTGTGTGTGCTAGACCATCAATTATGTTGTCTGTTAGGCTTTTTTTTTCTCTGAATTCACTGTCATAATCTTCTTTATTTATTTGGTTTGTACAATACTATATACTGTATATCTTGCCGTTCTTTCTTATATTCTGTAAGTGCCTTGAGCATGGGAAAGGTGCTATATAAATAAAATGTAGTATTATTATTATTATTATTATTATCTGTCCTAATATTGATACTTACACAATTTTTCTTAATGGTTTTTAACTTTACTTGCTATATGTACAACTATTGCACTTCTGAAATCTTCTGATGCCAATATTCTTTTAGCACCAATCAACCCTTTTGTGAAACTTTACTTTTTAAAAAGGCTGAGGTTGCATTGATTATAATGTAGAAATTACACCTCAAAATCCATGTTTTCCGATGTTTAAAATCTTCTATTCCTTTAAAACCTTACATTTTGCACTTGTATAGATGCTGATTCTGTAATCTGCAAGAACAATAAATGCTTTCCAACTCTTTCTTAACTGTCAGTTCTTTCTTTTGTAGTTAAAATTCCCAATGCACTATTAGGAGATATTTTTTTTTTTTTTTTTTTTTCTTTTTCACTTGTGTTCACTTGTAACTGAGTCTTGCAGGCCCAATATAATCAACCATCAACTATTGGAAAACAATTACAAGACGTTTCAGCAAAAAGGCACTTTTTCTCTGGCTGTAAATTCAAAAGGCTGCTGGAAAGATCATTAATGCAAGCAGGAGGTAACTATCCTGTTAAGTTTCTACACAAAGGTTCAGTTAAGTTTAGGATCAATTTCAAAACTACCCTAATTATTTTACTATATTGGTTTCAAATTATCAATATAATGCCACCAGTATATTGTATTTTAAAGGAATATTCCACCCATAAATTACATTTTTTTATTATGTTACTTACCCTATGTAGTTTGTAGTGATGGCCGAGAAAACATTTTAATCTCATGGTTTCATGCAGAATAGAGAGAAAAAGTTCATAATACTGTATAATAGAAGCCAATAGTGGTCAATACTGAATAATGGCAAACAATGTGGAAAATGTTCAGTTGAAAAAAACAATCCCATGTGGCTTTAGTTTCCTATTCATGTGCTTTTTTTTTTTTTTGTTCCCTTTCATTGTCATAAAGAAGAGTAGGTGTTAATAGATAATGAGGTTCTGATTTATGTTAAATATGTTAAAGCTTCATGACATTTTAAATTCTGTGATCCTGAAAAAATATAGTTTTCAGTTCCTTTTTGATTTATTTTTAGTATGAATTCTTATTGTGTTACTTGCATACTACTATAATCCTGTTAAGGCTTGTAAAGCATTATTTGGCGGTGCTTCTTGTGCCATTGATTGAAGAAAGAATAGAGGCACCTTTTATTCTTGCAACATTTAAACCTTTACTTAACTTTTTTAAAAATCCTGCAGTATTTACAATGATGTCCTAGAGCAGGTTGTTGTGTAACAACAATGAACAAATACTGATGTGCATTGTGGTGGAAATGCCTGCACCACAATAACCCATAATGTTCATGTTAACTTAAGCTTCTGTCAACTAACTGGACAGGTGATGTCTACACTGGTGAGTAATAAGTAATGAGGTTGACAAAAAGAAGTCTGTTATGTAATTTCAACGAGTTCCCTAATATTCACCTGTCATGTACCAGGATTTTGGATGCTTTACAGATCAAACCCTGTTTGACAATTTTTCTGTTCCCTCTGTTTGTGTGTATTGTACACTGTAATAGTATTCTTACTCATGTTGTTCAATCCAACCTGTTTCAAAACTCAAATCCATTTTTTACCAAAATCTTTGGCTTTCACCATCTCCATAAACAGATTGGGTTAAATAGGCACAGTCAAAAAAGATCCAAAAAGAAAATCCAAATTTCTAAACAAACTGAGAAACAAAGACAAGTAATCACAGAACAATAATGCCATTAAAACTGACAGAGGACCAAGAGAAGGAAAGATAATGCACACCTTTCAATTGTGTAGATGACATGAA
>JANRMT010062796.1:5711059-5751564 GCA_026402145.1 Polypterus bichir lapradei | reverse complement strand
TCCCAAAACACAGAACTTGGGAAATAACACATCACTTAATTAGCCTAGGAGTCCAATTAAAAACAAGCAGGTTGGAACAAAAACCTGCAGCCACAGGGGGTCATCAGGACTGAGGTTGGGAAACACTGGTTTAAAGGATTAAGGAAAAAAATTAGCACACTTCCTAGTTCTTGAATGTAAACTATAGCATTGAGTTATCCAGCATTCATGACCATTGGTGTCAAATAGATATTTGAAGCAGCATGCTACATTATGGCAAAAAATGACCATCTAATGTGGTTACGTGATTATCATATGAGCCAGCTATTCTGAAAATGCACTGACCTAGAAAGCATAGGCAGTGAAGCTGCGGGGCCTGATTTTTTTGCTTTTGGTGAGTTCTTTCAAATGAAATGGGTAATTTGACTCTTAACAATAACAATTATATTGCACATTTTCGTACACAAGAGTAGATCAAAAGAATTTACAACTACAAAGAATTTACAATTACTATAGCTAAAATAAAGGACTTTAAAAGAAATTGAAGAAGGGAAGTACACATTTTTATGTACAATTACAATGAGAAATGTCTGAGGACAGACACTCCAAAATACAGTTAAGAAAAGGCTAAATTATTCATAGCCTTATGTAAAATTATGAAAACTATTTTAAAATCAATCCTAAAGTATACAGGCAGCAAGTGTAATGATACTAAGACTGGTGTAACATGTTTAGATTTTTTTCTTTTTTAAATTGAGATTCTTGCTTTGTCTTGAACAAACTGTTGCCGAGTTATATCTATTTTAAGTAATCCAATTTACAGTGCATTATAGTAATCTAGGTGGATAAAGACAAAAGTGTGTATTAAATTTTTAGCATCTTGCAAACATCTAAGACAGGAGTCGTCAAATAGAATTAATCTGGGGCCAGATTCTCACAGAGAAACTACTCTTTGGGCCAGAACCTCTTGTAAAAAAGACCACATACACTCATGTTTCACAAATTTTAACAGAGATGCTCCCTCACTCACTCCTTGCCACTCTCCAATGCCTACTCGTTCACATATCACATGTTAAGTGTACAAAATATAAGGGGGTAGGGATTTCAGAATAGAGTTTATAAACAATGATATGCACATTATGGACTCCCTTATTTATCTTACCATATGAAATTAGTGCCACACCAAAGGTTAATTTTGAAACCTGAAGTTACTGGCATCAGAGAGAACGTACAAGACTAAATCTCAAGTTAGTTAATCATCAGGGGCCTCATGCATAATGCCATGCGTAGAATTCACACTTAAACATGGTGTACGGACAAAAGCAGAAATGTGTGTACGCACAAAAAAATCCAGATGCATATATCTCTGTGTACACCAACTTCCATATTCTTCTGCTACATAAATCCCGGTCAGCATGAAAAGTAACGCACGTGCACGCGCCTGCTGCCCACCCCGTCTCCTCCCAGAATTGTGCATCTTTGAATATGCAAATCAATATAAATAGCCCTCAAGCTCAGCATTCTGTGAAAAGGCAATGACAAAAACACGGGGGAAAACAGAAGAATTTCAGCGAATACCAAGTGGAGGCAAGGAAAAACATACTATTTGTTGGTTTAAACAGTGGTATTAACAATAAAAGGAAGTGCACAGTGCCCAAAATAAAAAAGAAGTTGTCAGATATCAAAGTCACAATGAAAAGGTGAGTTGTAGCCCACCGTCTGAGTGTCATATGAAAGCTTATTAGGGTACAGAGAAAAGAAAAAAAAAATAAGCACACAGTGGGAAATAAAGCTTGAAATGTCAACTTTAATCTCAAAATTTCCACTTTTTAATCACATAGTTAATTTTGTCATTAAAGTAGAACGTCATAAACTTCATCTTAAAATTGTTTAATTTACTAGTTTCTCAATTGCCATTGTAACTAAAGTAGCACGTTAAATGCTTCGTATTCTATGTGTTCTTCTATGTACTGTATGTGCATGAATCATTACGTGCTTCATAAACGGACTTTCTCTTCCTCCGACAGGACACAGAATCCATTACATTTGTGATATTACAGCTCTCTGAATAATTTAAATACTATGATGTATGCTTGATATCATTTTCATGATGATACGAATTAAAGCATGTATTAAACATTGGAACACGGTAGCGCAGTGATAGTGATGAGCTGGCACCCCATCCAGAGATTTTCCTGCCTCCCACAAGATGCTTGCTGCGCCATGCGCAACCTTCAATGAAATAATTTATTGCACCAGTACTGACTCTTTCAAACGTACTAACCTCCAATTCCTGTCCTTCCTTTTCTTTCTCCAAGTAACCAATTGCCACACAATCAGCTCTTTAATAAATGTCAAGCCATCTGTAAGCTTAGAACGGTAATTCTTCAAAACTTTTATGGAACATTGAAATATCTATTGTGATAAGATGCTTCCACGAAGAAATATTTCTACACACAGAAAAAGGATTGGGGATCGTCCCCGTATATTGTCGTCCAGACAAATGAAAGAGGTTGATTCATATGACTTTTCAGTGCAAAATTAACAATGAACTGTAGACAAAATGGTGTTTATATAACAGGATGGATTATGGGACAGGAAATGGTTGGTAGAAAGTGACATTGGAGGCGGGGAAACGGAACAAACATCATCATAAATGGACAGGAGCAATGAATTGATGTAACTGGAAGTGACATCATCGGGGTTAACCTGGAACTGACGTTGTGGTGGCCATTTTGAACCCAGAAGTGGGACTTTTTATTTTTCTTCGAATTTTCTGTAGGTGAAAAGAGATTAAGGTAAGTATCACGTAATAACCCTTTGTCTCGCGATATTTCACTCACCTTTAGGCTCTTTGACTGCCTCCAACTCGCAGGTGTGATATGACCCCCCCCCCCCACCAGCCCAGACCCATCAGGTCAGGCGACCTGCACCGAGAGGTTGTGAACACGGAAGAGAGCATCTGCGTTGGCCTGCAAGGAACCTTTACGATAAGTAACGCTTAAACGATATGGTTGAAGATCCAAAAACCACCTAGTGACGCGAGGATTTGACTCCCGATGAACAGACATCCACTGTAAAGCGGCATGATCCATCACCAGAGTAAATTCCCACCCCAATAGGTAGTACCTTAAAGATGTGCTAGCCCACTTAATCGCCAAGGTCTCCCGCTCCACAGCAGCATACTTGGTCTCCCAGTCCAGCAGTTTCCGGCTCAGGTACATAACGGGGTGTTCAGCACCGTTGACACATTGGCTCAGCACCCAAATCCTGTGGCCGATGCGTCGGTCTAGAGAATAAAAGGAATAGAAAAGTCAGGAGATTTCAATACAGGTGCTGACGTAAGGGCCAATTTTAAGTCACTGAATGCTTTATCGACCGATTCATCCCATACCACTTTCAAAGGTGCGCGTTTCTTTGTCAAATTTGATAAAGGCGTAGCAATTTCAGGGAAATGTGGTACAAAGCGTCGATAGTAACCAGCCAATCCCAAAAATGCCTGCACTTGCCGCTTATATTTCGAACGGGGCCAATTCATGATGGCATCAATTTTGTGACATTGTGGTTTAACAGCACACCCCCACCGCCCGACTAGGTAGCCTAAATATTTGGCCTCCCTTAATCCAAAGAAGCATTTCTTCGGATTAATACGAAGCCCTGCTGACGCTAGCGTGGAGTACTTTAGTACTGCTTGAACCTGCCATACATGATCCTTCCACGTGCTAGAATAAATGACGACGTCATCCAAGTAGGCGGCACAATATGAATTGTGAGGCCGTAGCAATGTGTCCACCAGACGTTGGAAAGTAGCTGGTGCCCCATGCAAGCCAAAATGAAAGACTCTGTATTGCCAAAGTCCACTGGGTGTACTAAACGCGTTTCTTTCTTTAGTGGGCTCCGTTAAGGGAATTTGCCAATACCCTTTTGTCATGTGAAGCGTAGTTAGGAATTGAGCGTTTCCTAGCCAATCGAGTAAATCATCCACTCGCGGCATTGGATACACATGAAATTTAGAGACCTGATTAAGTCGACGAAAGTCATTACAGAACCTCCATGATCCATCTGGTTTGGAAACTAAGATGATTGGACTAGACAAAGGGCTATAGCTTTCTTCAATAACCCCTAATTCTAGCATCCGTCTGATTTCCAACTCTATTTCCGCTTTCTTTGCCTCCGGGAGCCTATAGGGTCTCTCTCTGACAATCACTCCAGGGTCCGTAATGATATCGTGCTCAATCAACGCAGTACGCCCAGGCATAAATCTATCTGCTTTGTAGCTTGGTGGTTAACTAACTTGAGATTGTGTTAATGCTCACTATGTTAATGCTCAGCTTGTTAACTAAATTAGAATTAGACTTCATATCTTCAGCAGTGGTCTCCCTTTTTACTTCTAAGCATTATAAGCTGAAACATATACATGTCAAGTCAATGTGGATGTTTTCTAATATTAAATAAATAAATTTTTATTTTGGTATGAACATATCAAATAGCTAATTTCATCACTTTTGCACAAAAGCGACAACTAAAGATAAGCCAGTTAGATAAGGTAGTTATATAGACAATTGTAGCCGTATCCGTCACATTCGGATGACTATAAAGCCAGCATTGGTCTATCTAGGGATGTGTATGGTGCCGCTTTGAAAAGAATGGGAGCCCAGGTGGAATCTCTATAAGTGAAGATCTTTTGTGTTAGTAAAAACAAATACTTAAATAAGAGCACTGCAGGACACAATGGAGGAAGGTTTTATTGCAAACACCAGTTAAAAGAAGCAGAGCCCTTTATTGTCTGACTATTGTCTGAGATCTGTGTCACTAGTAAATCCTACCTTTTCATTTTGCATAGTGGTTTCACACTTCCTTGACTCGGGAGGAGACCTGCTAAGATCAGGGTTGAAACACTTTTATGTTTTTTCTCCCATATAGTTGTGCTTGAAAGTTTGTGAACCCTTTAGAATTTTCTATATTTCTGCATAAATATGACCTAAAACATCATTATATTTTCACTCAAGTCCTAAAAGTAGATAAAGAGAAACCAGTTAAACAAATGAGACAAAAATATTATACTTGGTCATTTATTTATTGAGGAAAATGATCGAATATTACATATTTGTGAGTGGCAAAAGTATGTGAACCTCTAGGATTAGCAGTTAGTTTGAAGGTGAAATTCGAGTCCGGTGTTATCAATCAATGGGATGACAATCAGGTGTGAGTGGGCACCCTGTGTTATTTAAAGAACAGGGATCAATCAAAGTCTGCTCTTCACAACACATGTTTGTGGAAGTGTATCATGGCATGAACAAAGGAGATTTCTGAGGACCTCAGAAAAAGAGTTGTTGATGCTCATCAGGCTGGAAAAGGTTACAAAACCATCTCTAAAGAGTTTGGACTCCACCAATCCACAGTCAGAGAGAGTGTGTACAAATGGTGGAAATTCAAGACCATTGTTACCCTTATCAGGAGTGGTCGACCATCAAAGATCACTCCAAGAGCAAGGCGTGTAATAGTAGGTAAGGTCACAAAGGACCCCAGGGTAACTTCTAAGCAACTGAAGGTCTCTCTCACATTGGCTAATGATCATGTTCATGAGTCCACTATCAGGAGAACACTTTGCTTTGCTTCTGACTCCTGCCTTTTAGTATGTGATTTGACTTTTTTTTCATATTTAGATATCTAGGTTTACCTCTTCTCTACTTTTGAAGGCCCTAAGCTTACTTTTTGAGTTAACAGCTACCTGCGGTAGTGAGGCCTGCTCTTTGGACACAGACCTGTGTTGAGTGCAGGTCTGGCTTCTTTTTTTTGAGGCCTGCATCCCTTTTGATATTGAGCGGCAGGAGCATAACAAAGGCAGAGGAGGGGATTTTTTCATTTCACAGCTGTATAACTAGAATGATTTTATTGCTTGGGATTGAGTATCTTACAAGAAAGAAGTAGTTTTTGTTTTTATGTATAATTGCCAGTCCTCTTAGTTTTGGCAATGATCATCATCTTTTCAATACCAGAACCATAGCTTTATTTTACATTTAGCAACACCATTATCTCTTTTCTCAGTGTCATGAATTTGAGGCAGTCTTGACTTTGTGCTTTATGTTCACAGTTCTATTTGCACTGCTTTGATGGTTATCAACACAAGGATCAATGTAGTTTGTTTCCATATGGATAATTTGCTTAATTAAACTTTTAACGCTACTGATAAATCTGCTGATTTATCTTGAAATAAGGTAGACACTTCCACTGTGTTGCAATTGTCTTGATCAAAAATGACTCTAACATGGTTAATTAATAGGACAACCTAAATCTACAGTGACTCCTTTTCAGAATATTATTCACTTGGGGTGGAACTCTAATCCCTAAGTATTAAATACATTGATGCAGGAGATATAATCTGCATTATTTAAGGCAAATAATCAGCATCTTCAAGCTACATGTCTTCATGATGCCCTTCACTCAAATGTTTGGCTTTTAACTGACAATTGTACGCTTCAAGGTCCTCAAAGTTGACTGGCTAAAATTAAAATACAATAACCAAAGTGTACAAAAACAGAACAGGACAAGAAACACTTTTAACAAGGACCACCTATGGGACACCTGTGTGGAAAAATCGGGAAGCTTAAACCTTGTATGTGTTGAAGGTGCCTTAGAAGTGAAATCCAGAAGGTACCAGCTAAGAAGTTATGAAGTAACAGATGGATTAGACCTGGGACAGATTGCCAGCTGCTGCCATGGAGGGGTGAGCCTTGAAGAGGTGCTTTCTGATCATGGATGTAATACCCCTAGAACCTGATAATGTCTCTGGAGATTTGCAACACATTCCCACCTTTGGAAGAGATTTAGGAAAGTGTGATGTTTTATAAGAAATCTGTGCTCTAGAAACGATTTTCAGGCTTGGACCCAGATTACAATACAATACAATTTTATTTTTTTGTATAGCCCAAAATAGCACAAGAAGTGCTGCAATGGGCTTTAACAGGCCCTGCCTCTTAACAGTGCCCCAGCCTTGACTCTCTAAGAAGACCAGAAAAAACTCCCAAAAAAACCCTTGAAGGGAAAAAATGGAAGAAACCTTGGGAGAGGCAGTTCAAAGAGAGACCCCTTTCCAGGTAGGTTGGGCATGCAGTGGGTGTCAAAAAGAAGGGGGTCAATACAATACAGTACAATACACTGAACAGAACAAATCCTCAATACAGTATAAAAATTAAAAATTAGAAGTACGGAGCAGAATTTAACAGTAGATGATATCATATAATATAATTTGGATTTGTATAGATTGTGTTCCAATGTTGGGAAATGGGTTTAGCAAAACTTGCTGACAGGGAAAGAAATAAACCAGATCTCAGAGACGAAGGGAAAGGTAGGGAGGCATAGGGAGATTATGAGGAAGATGAAACCATAAAAGCCACCCCAGTAAGCTAAAAATATGTATACATGTGCTAATACTTTTCATGTCAGCCGTCTGTATTTTGTCTTACTATTGCAGGGTTGCATTTGGTTATCCATATAATCATCACAACATTGTGTGTGTGTGTGTGTGTGTGTGTGTGTGTGTGTGTGTGTGTGTTTTTGTTTGTTTGTTTTTTTTTTGGAGCCAGTAATACTCTTTTAAATATTTTAGTTTCTGTGAATTTATAACTTCAGCTCCAGAGACAAGCCTAGGTTGCACTTATTTGTTTAAACTCTCTTTTGGGCAGCTTGCATCTCCTGCAGCTATTGTCACTTTAATTAGTCTTATCATGCCTGATGCACATACTAAGCAGGAAAATTATAGTCAAATGCGTCATTTAAGAGCCTCCCTAACTACATAGTTACAAGAAATACTTTCTGCTAGTTTATTTCTGAATGATGTTATTCAACATCATATAAATCTAAAGTTTGTCATCCACTTCATTTAGGTTTTTTTTTTTTTTTTTTGTAAGCATAGTCGCAAGTGTAGCTTTCCAAAAAATATCGACTGCTGGAAGATTTTTGCTAATGGCTTTGAGATAACGTCTTTTATTTGCTTTAGCTGAACAGATAAAAATCCCTTCGTAGCATCTTATTATCCAAGTGCCTGTGAGAAATTCATCGACTCTGATTTAAAATTGGTTACTGCATAGCAGGCGGATAATTCTTTTCATTTTCTTGGCAAGATAGATTTTGTTACATTTGTATCATTTAACTTGTGCTTCTTCATTTCAGTTTCCTTTCAGCTAACAGTTTTGCAGTTAAATTCTGCCTGTTCTGATAAAAAACTACTTGATGCCAGTTAGGAGTGTTTTGCTTGAAGGATATCGTGCTACCAGATGGTGATTTCACATAAAGCTAAAACAGTGAAACTCAGTTGTGATTGATCGGTATTTAACTGTCATTCTTCTGAGGAGTCCTCTTGGTTTTTTTATACTATGGGCATCCTTTTTTTTTTTTTTTTTTTTTTTTAGTTTTTAATTTTTTTAACTTTGTCCTGCCTAGCACTCTTTGTTACTACTTTCAATTGCTACCTATACCTTCATCTCCATCACTTTGATACATTCATGCTATTTCCAAAGAAGGGCGGGGCGGTGCTTAAATTTGCTGCCCTCCAACACATCTGAATATGTTAAACTATTTAAATAGAAAATTAAAATGACGTATAGAGAAAAATTAAGGTACATTTTGCATAGATTTATTCATATATAAAGAAACAGCAATAATTTTATGCATAATACATTTATAAGCATCAACTAGATAAGAATATAGTATGGACGCACTGATAAGCTGTGTTCTAATTATTAGTTTAATATAATTACGCTATGAAAACCAGAACCAAAGTAGGGTACAGGTGATAGGTTGGGATGTTTTCTGCGCAGAGCAAGAACACATTCAGATTAATAACGAAACAAAATTATAAATTGTAAATTAGTTGTTTATCTTCCTAGAAATTATTATCGGTGTAATGTTTGTTTATTTTTGTCATTGCCTCATAAATTTCAACTGCTGTGTCTGATGCAGAAGGACACTCTGAACATTATTTTTCAAGCATTTGTTTTTAAAAATCAGAGAATTTGACTTTTTTCATACACTAGTGATATTTTTATGAACCCTGCTGCTTACACACGAATTGTACTGAGCCTTTTGGCCAATAATACTGCCCCCAAAAATGTGCCACCCCCTCCGCCCGCCCCTAGCTACGCCACTGATCACTTTGCAGAGATCTGTTTTCACCAGAACATTAAAGAGTTTTTCTGTTGATCATTATCAAAAAGGGCGTCAAATCCACTGTAATTCAATGTTTTATAATAAAATGTGAACATTTCCAATAAGTAAACTATTTTTATAGATGCCATGAGTGTTACAAGGGCACTTAATAAATGATACCTTAGAAGAACACAAACAATAAAAGTAAGCATGAGCTAATATTGAATAACAGTAGAGTGTCATAATGAACTAAAAATACAGTACAATCAGGGCTAGCATAGAACTGAACATTCAGAATAGAGAAGTTGGTTACAGATATAATCAATTAAAATGTAAGAGAAGTGAGGTGGGATTTCAATTGTAACTGAAATGTGAAAACTGACTGAGCTAGGCAGAGAGCTCCAGAGGTGTAGGAGTCATAAGCTAAATGACGGTTCATCAAGAGTTACATTACAAGTCTTTAGAGCAGTGAGAATCGCAGCATTAGAAGGTGTCAAAAGATGATGACAGGCTGTCTAGGCTTTTGGAAGAAATTGCTCCATAATTCGGTAGTAGAGTTTGGGAGGTATGATAGTATATAGAGAGAGGCTGGGAGCATGCACCCATACAGGAAGTCAATATATTTAAGTTATTTGAGGAAAAATGTGTACATTGAATTTACCCAGAGTCAGAGCCTACTGGAGGCAACAGAGTCACATTTTGAACCTAATATTTTAAAGTATATAAACCATATGTATTTTGTCAAACCAGAAATAATAACAAAAACAGGAAATAGAACGACTCTTGGGACACTGTCTAATAACCACAAATCTGAAGACAAAACCAATAAGAAATGTTCCCATCAACTGTACTATAATGTAAAAAGGCAGATTTTAAAAAGCTCTTTTTTAGCTGTGGGAGCTAAACTGGATGCTCTGTCTGAGGACAGTATTTTGTACTTAATGTGATCTTTTACAGGATGCATACATTGCTAAAGTAAGCTGTCTTGACAGCGTGCAATCACAGGAGGTCAGATTGGTGAGAATCAGTGTTTTAATTGCACTGATGTGATGGGTGATTGTACATATTAAACCGATGTATAGCAAGCAACGGTCTCTGCGCAACAATGTACTGTACATTAATTACTAAAATATAGGAAAAATAAACATTTTTTATAAATAGGTTGAGAAACCTAAATTAAAGGAGTTACACAGGACTGTCCACAGAAATGCAGGATGTCTGGTGATCTTGGCTATAATCAAAAAACTGCTGTTCAGAATTCTGGGCTTCATTGCATGGCATATTTTACACCTATATTATGTATGCAAAGGGTGGTTTCAACATTTAATTAGCAAAGGAATACATTAGCAAATGGATACATATGAAATAAGAGCTTAGAGAAACATTTTAGTAGTGACATTATAATGAGTGCAGTAAATCACCATAGATGGTGTAAGAAATGTAATGTTCTGAGTAGTAGAAGCTACTTTATGACAGCAGTAAAAAAATACTGTTTTTAAAATAAAGGTTGATTAACAGAGAAAAAATTATTTTCAGATAAGAATATGTTTGCTAGCAAGTTTGGTGTTTTGCTTTACTATAAGTAAACATAAAACTAATGAAAATATACACAGGAAACTGCCTAATACAAATGTTTGGTTTAAATTGCAATCAATTTCAATAAATGTAAAAAAAAAAAAAACATTAATACTTCAAAGAGGAATTCCATGAAAAAGGCCTGTTTCTGAGAACAAATAGAATTCAAATATCCACACTTTCTGGTTTAGAATAGAAACTTAAATATAAAATCCTCATAAACTAATTTTATTCTGCTTAAACCCACGTGGTTTGTTTCTAATTAATATGATTAAGAAGTTTCATGATAAAGATGGAAATGTTACATTGATTACCAAAGAAATAAAGAGAGAAAAGTACTTTTTCAGGAAATTCAAAACTATTTCAATTACATAATGATAAATAATTTAAAAGGGTTTGATAGTGTCTCTCAAGACACAAATGTTAATGGAAAGGCAAGAGCCTAATATATGGCATGGCATTAAGGTAGCTAATTTAAAAAACATCTTCTTCACACAAAGTAGTATTCTGATGACATTTTTAAGAATACATTCTTAATAAAGTTGCATAGATCCAGTTACTTTTCTTTTAATGTACTTTTATATAGTATTAAACTATTATACTGAGTAAGTGATTTAAACATCCATCCATCCATTATCCAACCCGCTATATCCTAACTACAGGGTCACAGGTGTCTGCTGGAGCCAATCCCAGCCAACACAGGGTGCAAGGCAGGAAACAAACCCTGGGCAGGGTGCCAACCTACCGCAGGGCACACACAAACACACCCACACACCAAGCACACACTAGGGACAATTTAGAATCGCCAATCCACCTAACCTGCATGTCTTTGGACTGTGGGAGGAACCCGGAGTACCCGGAGGAAACCCACGCAGACGAGGGAGAACATGCACACTCCAGGTGATTTAAACATTTGTCACAAAATATATTTCTCTTATTTCTATTCTGGACTGCTGCTGAAATGATACACACATACTCAGTAAAAGTGCCTTGAGCATAGGAAAGGTGCTATATAAATAAAATGTATTATTAAAGAGTCACAAGTTTTATATTCCATCTATCCATGTATTTTGCAATCCCACATAATGATGGCAGAAAGACATATATTAGATATTATAATATATTTTATTATTGCCTAGTTTGAAATTGCCAGTCATCCTAACATGCATGCCTTTGGGAATGTGATAGGAAAACCTACATTTGCATAGGTACAAACTCAACAACATGGTGTGGGATTTGCATCCGAGATATTATCTCCTATATTATTTTATATGGTTCAGTCTGAATTTTACTCCTGACTTTTGTTTTTGTACCCTTTGTACTCATTGCATTTTTTTCTCATTTTGTTTCAGTTTGAACTTTTTAAATGTTGTGGACTTGGAGTCGCAAAGCACGTGGTCCCAAAAGCACTAGAGTTTGTTATCACCGTCAAACCCCGGTTAAGAAGGGCTAACACAGAGTCTTTATAAAGAAAAAGATTTATCGGAAAAATACTCCCTATGAAGCTCCAAAGGGCACAAAAGGTATAAATGAGTTGCCAGCAATGCAAATCAAGCAAATAATGATCCAAAAGCACAATCCAAAGGCAAAGCTTAAAAACAAACAAAAAATCAAGTAATCCATAATTACAATAAGCACAGAAAAATACAAGTAAAGTCATCACTCCCTGGCATGTTTGAAATGAATCGTCAGGAGTTGTGGGAGACCCTCTGAATTTGTAAGGAGGTAGGGTAGTCACTGGTAGTGATAGGCAGGTGACCAACAAACACATGGAGCATAACACAGGCAGCTTACTTACATAAACAAATCAAAAACAAAGAATAATGCACATCATCAACATAAATCAAAGAATCAAAAACGTACAGAAGAGGCATAAAACATGAATTTGAACCCCAGGCAGGGTAGGGGTACCGGCTAAGGCATGATTTGCTTTCCTTACTGGTTAAATGTCTTGTGTTGGTTTACTAAATCTTCCTGTGCTGTCATCTTTGTTGCACCTGCATTACTATAAAAAGGAGTAGATTGGCATTAAATTTGGTTTGTGTCCTTTATCTTCCCTTTTAGTAAGATTTACGGACAGTTGATCATTTTGTGTAACTTTAAGGTTTTTTGACTTTGATTTTGTATTTCACCTTTCCATTAGAATGTGGTTTTAGTATTTAATCTCCTGGAATTCTGATTCCTTTAAATAATCTGCAAGCCTTTATGTTAATATAATAATCTTCAGGATGTGTTAAGGACAAAAAGGGAGGTCTACAAACATTAAGGTATTTTATTAGAAAAAAAGGAGCACAAATACAATGGTTTAATTAAACCAAGGAATTTATGAAATCTCATTTATGCTCACAAGCAAAAGACATGCTTAGAATAACAGATTGCACTCACAACGATACTTGATGCAGATCAAAAAGGTAATGAAAATGATAGGATTGCTTCCATATCTGAATGCGCTTTGCAAAGTATTGTAGCATAATGAGAAGCTTGTATTTTACTAACAGGGCATAAATGGAGTAATCATGCAATCAATGTTAATTTTATAGAGTGCTTTTCTTAGGTAGAACTATCATAAATAGTTTTACAAAATAGCTATGATGCAGTATATAGAAATGTAAAATTCAAATTATTATTGGAGCAGACGAAAAACAAACCATAGCAAATATTTTCTCAGTCAATATTTATATCATCAGGTTTGTGTTTTTGGTGGAAGTAAACTTTTATTAATTGTTTGTAGGTTGTATGTGCTGCTGCCTCACAGCTCCATGTTCTAATTCTAGTCCAGTCCCTTCCTGTTTGGAGACAGCATGTTCTCCTCAGTCAAACGTGTTTTTGTCCTGTATATATTAACCCGGTGTATGCAACGGTAACTGACAAGGCTAACCTGGCCCTGTACAAGCGAGTGTGGGTATATATGTGTGTGGGAGCCCTCCCTCGCACCCATTGTTGCTGGGGTAAATTCATTTGTTACCCTAATTTCTATAATGCAGTACCCTATTAAGAACGGCTTATATGAGATTTATAGGCTGTCAGTTCAGACTATACAATGTAAAAACTCATGTTTCTTTTACTTCTTTTATATGCATATCTTCGTTTGTACAGTTCCCCATGTATTACTAGACAGAGTGTGCATGAAACACCTGCCTATAGACAATAAAGAATACTAAATACAGTACATAAGAAATAATTATTTAAGAAGCAAGGTGGAAAAGAATGTATAATTTAAATATTGTAAAAAGTTAAATATTCCATATAAGATATATGAGTCAATGTATAATGGACTGGCATTTCCATAGCAATATGGATTTTGTCAATGAACAGTATTAAAAATGTTCCCTCTCTTCCTGAATTGCTGTGATTCTCCAATCTAGGATTATCTAAGATTAATAAAATATTTGCTTTCTATAGTCAGGAACTTGGTTAATGACATTTTAATTTCAGTTTACGTGTGTATAGTTCCACATGATATGAATATATCTAGTCTGATAATCCAAAGCTGTCCTGTTCAGCCTGGAGTGATTGGTGATTTTCCAGGAAGCTGTCCTCTTACAGTATGTTTCCTGTACAGTATATTTCTATTTTGTTTCTATTGGTTTAATTTTGGGTCTCTTCCCAAAAATTATTGGTGGAGAAGTTAGAGTTTTGAGTGATGTGAACCTAGAGCTGAAGTGCCCACCAGGACAGATCTCTTCACGTAACAGCCAAATTAGGATGTGTGTAAAGTGATGACACTCAGTGTTTCAGTGGCTGACAAGCAGTTTGATTTCACTACTGTTCTCAGGAGGGATGGAAAAACAAACTGCTGTTTCACAAATACAGAAAAAAGGAGACAAGTGAAAAAAATGAGTAGTAAGCGTCAGTAGGCTTTGTACCTTAGAAACCAAGTTACCCAAACTATTCTGTAACATTTCAGTAATTTACTGTTCTGATACTGACCTTTCCGATCATAAAATAGGTCATTATGATAGCAATTGATGAGAAGAATTTAATTGCAGAATTACAGTATTTGTGGGTTCCTCTAGAGCAGGCATGTCAAACATGCGGCCCCCGAGCTGCATGCGGCCTGCAACAGAAATCTGTGCGGCCCACATGACAGATCCTAGTTAGCACTGAACTTGTACAAAATGATTACTATCGTTTATGATTGAATCATTCTGCATCTTTGGTGTTACTTATTGACTTTTCTTACTTCTGCCTTCTGACAAAGGCGCATCTTCCCATGGCATTACGGTACTGGAAACGTCATCTGCTAGTATAGCCACGAGCCTTGACCAAAGTTTATGAGCCGCAATGTCACAACTGAAGTGCTAGGCTGCAGCAGCAGGGGCGGCCTTAGGCATGTGCAAACTGTGCACCTGCACAGGGACGCCAAGCCAATATATATTGAATATAAAATAGAAACAGAAAATAACAACACAGCTGATGGCAATGTGGCCGAAAAACATTGTGTTTCTTGTTAATTAGTACGCTGTATTTACTAATGTCGCTAGAGTCAGAGCAGTAAGCTATATGTTGTATTATAACGTTCTGCCGTAATGAGAATATCATGGGCTGCCACTTGGTTTTCAAGTTACAGACACGCGCATATAGAAGCGTGTCATGAGCACGAGGCGGCTATGCAGTGTCCGCAACGGATGTGGCCATCCGCCGTGCATAAGATACCATATTGACATTGGCGGGCGAAGGGGCCACCGATTTCTTTCTCTGCCCAGGGCCACCCCTGCTAGGCTACACTACTGGCTGGGCTGCTAAGACTGGCCACTTGGCAGAACTGACCATCACGAGTAGTAATAGCCCGCATATTTTCACATTTTTTTGCTCTAGTTTTATGTAATTCTGTGCTAGTATTGTAACAAACAGTGCAGTCTACAGCTGAAGATCTGAAGTGGACGCGAGAAGTTGATGAGTTGTTAACATATTTTTGTGATTTTGAGTTTGTAAAATTAGTGTAGGTCAGGTGGCTTTTTGCATATCAGCTTATTTTACAATATAAACTTTGAAGTAAACTTAGTAAAGTAAAATTTGATTTTTGGAGGATTTATTTTCCAACTTGAATTACTGAACAATGAATTCAGTGAGTGTTTTCGTGATTTCAGTTCACACGAACAGGACTTTGCGCTGTTCTCTTACAACGTTGAGAATGCCCCTGAGAATATCCAAATGGAATTGATTGAACTGCAGTCAGATTCTATTCTGAAGGCAAAATACAACAAAGTTGGTGTGCCAGGCTTGTATGCTTACCTGCCACCCTCGTATGTGCAGATCCGTAAGTTGGCATCGAGAGTACTGTCTATGTTTGAAAGCACTTACCTTTGTGAGAAATTATTTTCGTTAATGAAAGCTTCCTGTCGAGCACCTTTCATTCCTCATAAAAGCTGCAGCTGCACAAGATTTCAAGCCTTATATTGACGAACTGGTCACTAACAAGAGATGCCAAGTGTCGGGACAAAAGAAATAGATCTCAGACTGTAAGACTCCTATATAATATAATGGATATAACAACATAATAATATAAGGACCTAGCTAAGAGACTAAGACTCTAATTGTACGCTGTTGTACGGAACTTGTATGGAAATAAATAGCTTTTCTTTAAACTATAAGTGTTACATTTTTTAAAGTTTTCAGTATTGGAAAAAAAGCTACAGTAACTTTGTATAATAGTATTTATTACAGTGCGGCCCGCTGACGCACGTATGGCAGTTGAAGCGGCCCACCAATAGTAATGAGTTTGACATGCCTGCTCTAGAGTGCCTCTTTCTCTTGCACAATTTGGCTCGAAAACTAATCAGCACATCGTCATCTCATAACAGGCTTAAGTTTCAAGTTTTATATTTTTCCATTCAGCTGTTTTAGTTCTAGACTAAGAAACTGTTACACACAGACACACAGGCACACACCCGTCATTGAGATATCAATGTTTTCGGGACCCTAAAATGTCGAGATCCATCAGAAAAAAAAACAGAGATTGAAATTTTTGATGAATCCAAAACTTTCACTCCTTCCCCATAGATGATAGGTTATGGTGAGGCAGGGCACAAAGCAAAATATACAATTCATTGTTATAATTAACAAACACTTAGTATTCCTATGAATAATAATATTGAACTATAACTTATTATTTAAAGTTCATTAGGAAATATTTATTTGGTATTCAAAATCAACAACTAAATTTGTTTCAATAGAATATTTTAGTACAAGTCACATATAAAAAAAAAAAGCTGTGCAAGAGGTTAAAGAAAAAAATTGCAAGACAAA
Organism: Polypterus bichir lapradei; assembly: GCA_026402145.1. Classification (NCBI taxonomy): domain Eukaryota; kingdom Metazoa; phylum Chordata; class Cladistia; order Polypteriformes; family Polypteridae; genus Polypterus; species Polypterus bichir. The sequence continues at coordinate 5,734,614 of JANRMT010062796.1, read as the reverse complement.
AAAAAGAAAAGCATTAAATTAGAAATAAATAAGTATATAAATGAATAAAAGAAACATCAAAAAACTAAATAAGAATAAATCTATACAGACTTAGTACATATACATAAGTAAAAGACAATAACAATTATTTATATAGCACATTTTCATACAGACAATGTAGCTCAAAGTGCTTTACATGATGAAGAAAGAGAAAAAAGACAAAATAAATAATTAAAATTAGGAAACACTAATTAACATAGAATAAAAGTAAGGTCCAATAGCCAGGGAGGACAGAAAAAACAAAAAAAAAAAAACTCCAGACGGCTGGAGAAAAAAATAAAATCTGCAGGAGTTCCAGGCCATGAGACCGCCCAGCCCCCTCTAGGCATCCTACCTAACATAAATGGCCTTAATCAGTCCTCATTGTATGCAGGGTTCTCATGGAAGAATTTGATGATGATGGTCATGTGGACTTCTGGCCTTTAATTCATTAATGTAATTACATCACAGTGCTTTGATTAGGCAGTGATGGCGCAGATCACCACCACAGAAAACTGGAAAAAGAACAGAAGAGAAAGTAGGGGTTAGTACGGATTTTGGAGCCACCATGAATAATAATGAGATTAATTGAATACACAGAGCATCAGGATGTAACTAAGATGAAGCTATGAGAAAGCCATGTTAAAGTAATGTATTTTCAGCAGTATTTTAAAGTGCTCCACTGTATTAGCCTGGTGAATTCCTATTGGCAGTCTATTCCAGATTTTAGGTGCATAAAAGCAGAAGGTAGCCTCACCACTACTTTTAAGTTTATCTATTGGATTTCTAAGTAGACGGTCATTTGAAGATCTAAGTGTAAGGTGTAAGACATTCTGAAATATAAGATGGAGCAAGATTATTATTAAGACAAAGTAGAGTCCTTAATTATGGATGCATTATGAAGTTTTTCATGACTATAATAAGTCCGATGTTTTGGTCAGAGGTCTAGGGAGGAAAGGAAAAAAAATAATCACCTGCATATACAACTATAGTTTTCCTTTTATTTGGATGCCTTGATTTTAGAATCGTCTTTCATACATTTAACCATTACTTTTTTTTACTATCTTTAAAATTATTTTAGCATACATGTTTCCTAATTTCTGCAACTTTAAAAATATTGATCAGAATGCAAAAAAAGCAAAATTTTAAATACCAGTTACAGTGCTCTGCACGATAATGTGCAGTGAATAAACTTGACTTGAGCATTCATAGTTTTTATACTCTTTCTCTGTCTCTGTTTAGCATTTTTTTGCTCAGAGGTTGATGCACTTGCTGTTTCCTGAGCAGCTGTTCTTTTCTTCACCCTAGCGGCCCACTTATTCTCTTTCGTCAGTATCTTTACACGTTAAAACTGATTAAGTGAGTGTTTGTGTTGCAATTACTTTGTAAGTTTTCCTTAATTTTTCAATTAAGCTGGCACTTAAACCTTCAATCTTCCTCAAGAATGATTTAAGATATGAAGAGGTAGGGGAAGTGATGGCGAAGGGTGGTAGGGATGAGAACGGCGCCCATTGGCGTGAGCTGCACGTCCGCCCTGCTGCCCGCTGCCAAAAGTTGATTCTACAATAAAATAAAATAAAATAAAAATAAAAAGAGGAATAACCTTGGAGGTCAATCATCAACCCGAAAGTGGATAGTAGATGTCACGTAGTATGTGTGTACCAAATCTCAGGTCAATTGGTCAAATGGTTTGTGAGCTACAGGTGATTAAAAATCCTGGACAGACAAACGAACAACCACGGTAGCGTATTATATATAAAGATTTTCACAGTAACATCACTTCAGTATTCTAGTCGTCCTTTTCAGAATTAACATTCTCACATCCACTTAATGTTTTTTTGGGGGGTTGGGGGCTGGATTCTGTTCCAACAACGCTGAGGACAAAATGGAAAACAGACCTGGACGAAGCAGCAGTTCATTACAGGCCCTACTCATGAGGAATCAATGTGCTGTCATCGATTAACTTAAACCAGTTTATATTTAAAGATGGTGAATCTATGAAGTCGACAGTGTTACCCACTCACCTGCTATGCTGGCCCTTTTTAGTAGTGTGTGATATAACTGATTCTTCCACTAGCATGTTTCAAGTTTTGTGTCTCTGTAAATTCAAGTGGTTTTAAAATAACAGCCTCTGATGGATGTTCCTTTCCTCTTCTCCACATCTCTCTTGTTTGTCTTTCTTTTTTAATGTCCAAAAATAGACTACAGAATAAAAAATTTGATGGTTTTCAGTTTGGTAGGTGTTTTGCATTGATTTGCACTAGAAGAAAATGTACAGCATACCAAAAGTGTCAGAGTTCCTGGATATGGGAATTAATAAAGAATAAAAAGTATTTTGTGCTGCCTTACCACACATAATTGCCTGCAAATCAGTATGTTCTTGTTGAGCAAATCATTTTAGCAATCTGATTCAATTTACTGGAACCTGAGCAATTTGTTTAATTGATTCATCTATTTGGTTCACTTCACTTGCTGAAACAAGCATCAATTAAAGAAAAATGTGCCTTAGATTAACTGAACAATTCCGAAGGATGTTGAATGACTGAAAAAAAACATTGGCTGAATAAAAATATGGCATCTAATTTCTTGAAATGAATTTAACCTCAGTAAAACAATAGAATGAATATATAGCAATGTCCTAAATTAAAGTCATTAAAGAACTTCGCTACCTTAATGAAAAATAAAGTTAGACACCATTTGCATATAGACTTTGTGAAAATGCATTAGTGCTATGAGTATTTTCTCATGTTACATACCTCACTTTCACTTTGCTTAGTTGTTACTTTATAAGAGAACAATAACCTCCAAAGAAAGTTATGTTCTTGGTAATTGCAAACCACAAACGTGTTGTAATCAGATTTGATTATCTATGATAAGAGTAATGGGCAGATCAAAATTCTGATCATTCAAGCAAAACCTATACTCTTTATTTGCTTCTGCTGCAATATATACTTCTCAAGGTCACAAATCATGTTTCAACCTGCATGTCCATTATGTTCAATCTGAAACACAGACAGGTTACTTGTCTTCTGCCTTTCTTCTCCAGTGCACATTGCCACAACTGGATGCACACTCACACACACACACACACACACACACACACACACACACACACACACATACATCAAGAAAGCCTTGAGGACAATAGATTCACTCTGGAATGCAGCAGCGCACTAACACCAAAAGTAGATACAAATTGTGTCTCTCCTAATGGAGCAGTCTGACCTTAATGTGCAGGTCATCTCTATTACAATAAAAAAAAAACTGAGAAGGCATTGGCACTTCCTAAATAGCATTACAGAAAAATGTCCGTTTTGCTTTATTTTAACTTTGAATTATACAGCATTTTTCATAGTTCCTATCTTCACAAGTTTCCTTATATTGTCATTTACATTACAGATTAAGCAAGGAAAGGGTCAGTCAGTCAGTCATTTTCCAACCCACTATATCCTAACACAGGGTCACGGGAGTCTGCTGGAGCCAATCCCAGCCACCACAGGGTGCAAGGCAGGAACAAACCCGGAGCAGGGTGCCAGCCCACCGCAGGCAAGGAAAGGGTATATCTAACAATTCTGGTAAAAAAGGAACCACAAGTTGACTAAGTGGTTAATGCCTTTGCCTCACACTTCCATTAATCTGTTTCTGATTATCAACTAAGTCACCATCTTTGAAGAATTTGCATGTTCTACTCAAGTTCATGTAGAAATTCTCAAATCACTCCTTACATCCTAAAGACATGCATATTGGGTTAATTGGCACATACAATTATACTGGGTTATATTTATATGTGGGTGCCCTTTTATGTACATGCCCTTTTATGACATGTCATCTGTATCCAGCAGGGGGTGAACACTCCCTGGGAATAGATTAATAACAGACTGCAGCATTTACTAACCCAAATCTTCCCCTAGTGGTACAGCTGTGATTCTACAAGGAACAAGGAATTGGTAACTAATGACACATTATACTTAGCTTCTGTTTTATATTGGATTAACTCTTAAAATAATATAATATTCGAAGGAGAGCTACTGGCCAAAACGTGATGCATATAAAGCTTCCTGCAGTCGGCACTGTACAACTTCGAGAGAGAGTGTGGGAAAGCATTTTGTCTTGGGAATGGGCAGGAGTGATGTCTTCCATCAGCTCTGAGGTTCAGTGCAGTTGACTAAAATTGTATGTTTCCTCTTCAGTTCAAGGTTCCTGCAACTTCGAAACATTGGGTACAATTTTTTGCTGACAAGCATGAATAGAAAATCGCACATGGTTACTGCAAACCATAAATTGACTGATCGACCACTGGGCACACCTCCTCTCCTTTAATAGTCTGTCTGCTTGCACGGCAGTGTCAACTTGAGAACCCTAACCCTCTGCATAGTTGACAGTGACCCCTGTCCATATATTGATTATCTCCAAACAGAGCACATCAGCACTTTTAAATAGCCTGATTGAGTCATCTTCCACTTGTGTCTTGTCATCTCCCTGTCAGGTTGTGTCTGTCAGCTGGTTTGTGTGGCTTCAGCAAATACCCATTTAAAAAAAAATAATGTATATGAAACAACCATCACAGATCACAGTGCCACGCTTAAGACCTTTGGCAAGAGCATCAAGATGTGTCTCTTTCCTTGTACTAAATACTGGGAAAAGCTTTTGGTCCCTGTGACTCTATAATGGAAAAAAAAAAACTATTCCAAAATAACTAAGATATACTGTATGTTATATTGTTCTCTTTTAGGAATTTGACAGTGGAAGGGGGTTGGGGAGTTTTGCATCTCAAAGATCTTTAGAGTTAGGTTGTTTTTAGATATTTGCTTTGGATAGGGTTACCAAAGGCATATTGACCTTAGGGGAAGGGTCAGATGAAGAACAATAAATACATGACCCTTATGATAGTTCTGTTCAAACCAAAGAGAGTCTGGCCTGCTAGAAGGCTGCTGGAATCCACTTTTGAAAGCAAGCCTTGTGAGTGGTGGTATGAATATGATAACTTCCATTTCTTGGTTAAATTCAGTCCAATAAATTAAGCATGAAGCCAACACAAAGCAAAAAATTACAGGCAGGTACAGTGCATTTCAGGCCACAAGCAATAGTTTGGTGTTTGACATTTAGATTATAACTTTTTTGGTGGGAAAGGAGATCGTGGATGTGGAACAAATTAGAAAATACCAGCTACAGTCAGGTCCATAACTATTTGGACAGCGACATATTCTTAATAATTTTGCCTCTGTATTCCCCCACAATGAATTTGAAATAAAGCAATCATTATGTGATTGAAGTGTAGACTTTCAGCTTTAATTTAAAAATTCTAAAAATATTGTATGAGCCACATTTTCAGGGGCTCAAAACTATTTGGACATTTGACTGACAAGCTGCTCCATAGCCAGTTGTGAGCAGTTCCCTTATTATTTCATTCAGTATTAAGCAGGTAAAAGGTCTGGAATTAATTACAAGTGTGGAATTTTCATTTGGAAGCTGTCACTGTGAGCTCTGAGGTCCAAAGAGCTGTCCATGCAAACAAACAGTCCATCATGTGAGCTGAGAAAACAAAACAAATCCTTTAAAAATATAGCAGAAACACCAGGGGCCTCATGCATAACACCGTGCGTAGAACTCGAACTATAACATGACATAAGCACAAAAGCCGAAATGTGCTTACACACAGAAAAATCCAGATGCAGGAATCTGTGCGTTCGCCAACTTCCACGTTCTTCCTCTACATAAATCCTGGTCAGCGTGAAAAGTAACACTCATGCACACGCCTGCTGTCCCGCCCTAACTCCTCCCAGAATTATGCCTCTTTGAATATGCAAATCAATATAAATAGCCCTTAAGCTCAGCGTTCTGTGAAAAGGCAATGGCAAAAGCAAGAGGGAAAATGGAAGAATTTCAGTTAATACCAAGTGGAGGCAAAGAAAAACGAAAAACAGTGTTATAAACAACAAAAGATAGTTGATCAACTGACATAACTGTTGGAGAAACTCGAAAGCTCAAGTTCACAAAGTCGCACAGTGCCCGAAATAAAAAAGGAGTTGTCAGATATCAAAGTCGCCGTGAAAAGGCGAGTCATAGCCCACCGTCTGAGTGTCATATGAAAGCTTATTAGGGTATAGAGGAAAAAAAAGGAACACAGTGGGAAAAAGCATGAAATGTCAACTTCAATCTCGAAATTTCCTCTTTAATCACGTACTTTATTTTGTCATTAAAGTAGAACATCATAAACTTCATCATAAAATCATTTAATTAACTAGTTTTTTAAATCACATCGTAAGTAAAATAGCACGTTAAATGCTTTGTTTTGTATTTGATCGTCTATGTGCTCTATGTGTGTGAATCACGACGTGCTTCTTAAACGGGCTTTCTCTTCCTCCAACAGGACACAGAATCCATTACATTTGTAATATTACAGCTCTCTGAATAACTAAAATACTGACATGTACACGTGATATTCTCATGATGATAGGAGTTAAATCATGTTATTAAACATGGGAAGACGGTGGCGCAGTGATTGTGCGCAACCTTCGATGAAATCATTTATTGCAGCAGTACTCAGGGGCGGCTCTAGGCTCGTGGCGGCCCTGGGCAGAGAAAGAATCATTGGTTCCTTCGCCCACCAATGTCAATATGGTATCTAATGCATGGCGGATGGCCACGTCCGTTGCGGACACTGCATAGCCGCCTCGTGCTCATGACACAAGCATTTAACTTTTGCCAAAATTTGCTGCTGTGTTTTTTTGCTGTGTCATTATTTTCTCTTTCCTTTTTATATTCAATATATATTGGCGTGGCGGCTGCTGGGATTTGGCGGCACTGTGCAGGTGCACAGTTTGCACATGCCTAAGGCCGCCCCTGCAGTACTGTCTCTTTCAAACGTACTAACATACTGAAGAAGAACACCATTAGAACATTTAGCCAAACCAAGACCATTGTCTGGGAGGTAGACTTATCATTGCTACTATCTAGAAGTGTACAATCAAGAGAAGACTTCATGAAAGTAAGACAGAGAGTTTACCATAAGGTGCAAACCACTGGTAAACCTTAAGCATGGGAAGGACGGATTAGACTTTGCCAGAAAAAATGTTTAAAAGCCAGTCCAGTTCTGGAACAGTTTTCTTTGGAAAACGGAAACTAAGATCAATAGATACCAGAATGTTATAGTGAGAAGTCAAGCAAAATGACACCTTTTTATTAGCTAATTAAATGGATTACAGTATGCAAGCTTTCGAGGTAACTCATGTCCCTTCTTCAGGCAAGATTGCCTCAAAAGCCTGCATATTGTAATCCTTTTAGTTTGCTAATAAAAGGTGTCATTTAGCTTGACTTCTTACTAAATCCATAATGGCTAATGTGGTACAACACCCTAAGACTAACAGAATGTTGGAAAGAGAAGATTATGTAGAAGATAACAAATGGCCCATGATCTGTAGCTTACCAAATCATCTGTGAAACATGGTGGAGTTTTATGGCATGATCATGTATGGCTTTGAGTGGAAGTCAGTCACTAGTGTTTATTGATGATTTGACTGCTGGCAGAAGTAGCAGGATGAATTCTGAAGTGTATAGGGCTATTCTATCTGTTGAAATCAGGTTTTTGTTCAGAGCTACTAAACTCACTTTCATGATAGGATTCAGCATTACAGGAGGACTTCAGATTAGAACTGCTTTTTCTCTGAATCAATAAGAGTAATTTTGGCTGATCTGAGCATGGAGTAACGATGTAACTAGGGACCTCTTTTTGGAGGTGAATAAGGTACACACCACTGGTAGAAGACTCAGGGTTGACCGAAGACACAATAGAGGGAGGGATTTTACATTTCGACTGGCCTGTGAGAATCTGTGAATTTCCCAGAAGAAACCGGAGGGAGTTGTTGGACGTGAATATGGTGAACCTCCACAGGAAAAGTAAACTGGAAATTATGAAATTTTATTATATTAGAAACAATACCAATTAAGAATACATTTTTGTGATGATTCACACTATTATTGCCACTGGTATTGTAGGAGAATGGCCTCCACTTTATTTACCAATATATATATTGCACAGACACGCTTTCATGTTTGTTCACATCCAGTTCCATCATTTCATATTGTGAGGAATTTTAAGGGTGAATTTTTAGTATATATTCCTTATACTTATTTAGTATAAGTTCCCCTAATTGCCAGTTAGTGAGAAGTGTTAGTTTCTGTCAAAAGCCAAATTTCCCCATGGGGAAAAAAATTATCTATCTATCTATCTATCTATCTTGTTTTTACACTGTAAACATTGAAAACATTAATTCAATGTTTAAATTTATTTAAAAAATAGGAAGAATGTGTGCTTTATTTTCCAAAATTCATAACGGGTCCTTTCCAATCTCCTCTATCAATATTAAATGTTTCTTTGTACATTACTAATTGTAATTGCATTTATTGGTTTAGCATTTTCATACTGGAACCTAGTTTGCTCTGCAAAGTATCTTATAATGAGATAGATCATTATTAGAGCTGTAAACTCTAAAATAAAAATGGATTACTTGACTGAAGTAAAAGATTACCCTATTGTGACAGCCTTGAAGCAGTGGTGGTTAAGGCAATCAGTGCCATTTAGAAAATACATACACTGTTCCTCTAAAAAAATTCAGAATAATAACAGTGAATTGATTTTGGTAGAGTGTTTCACTGATTTGTGGTAAAATTGTGTCTGCAAAGCAGCAATACGAAATTGTTTAACCCTATTTTATTTTGGCTTAAAAATCAAAGCCTGTGTTTTATCAAATCTGTGCACTATGTACTAAAAAAATATATGTTAATAAAGTATTAACTAACTCTAGACCAACGTTAGCCTTAAATATAAAACCATTTTCAACAAAACTGTTAATATGAAAGCAGTGACAACGTTTGTTTATAATCAGTTCATATAATTTATGGCATTTACCAGTAGCCATTTTTGGGGTTCTTGTCCCCTGCAAACACTCACCTATTCCTGACTGTTTTTGTCTTTTATTACAGAAACATAGTCTCATCTTCTTGAAGGCAAACAAATGCTCTGTAAAAGCTTGAAGGCATTGAATCTTTAAACTGACATCTACTACAACAGATTCACAGTAAGCAGACTGGATGACTAAAAAGTGTCATCTGTAAGCAGGGGTGTAGCCAGGAATTCCTATCAGAGAGGAATGAGAAGCTACATGAATCATAATTCCATCAAAAATCAATCAGTTGAAACTGTCATAAAATATATTTAAGTGGTGAGGAGTTCAAACCAAAAATCTTCTGCCAGGCTACTCCTATGGTAGCTGGCATGATGCTGGTGTGATGCACTAGGGGGTTCTGCTACAGGTAGAAATAATCTGATAAACTTGAACATTTGAAATTACTTAATAATTGTGAAATTTCCTTATTTTGCTATCTATAGAGTGTCTCCTCCTCCTCCTGTCTTCCTCCCTTCCCTTTTTCTTCATTTCATTTGAGATAGTCTTGCAAAATCCATCTCAGTGGCCATGGTAAAAAATTATGTTCTCTTTCACTGGTGGCACCTTAAATTCAGCGTCTTTTTCACTCTCTGATTTAAAGACTCTTTCTTTCTTTGTTCCTTCTGTATATTTCAAATGCCATTTCTGAGGTCACTGAATGTGATTCGTTTATACCGAATTTAAAACAGTGGTTATCACTGCTGCTTTACATCCTGGCCCAGTTAATGTCTATGTGGAGTTTGCAAGTTCTCTACATCCTTGAAAGTATTTATCTTTCTATGGATACTTTGGTTTCCTCTCACACCCCAAATATATACTTGTAAACTAGTTGCTAATTATACACTGGCCCCAGATAGGTGTAATGGTACATATTATATTATCTTATGGTTGCATAGTGGCACAGTGGTTAGTGCTGCTGCCCCACAGATTCAGCATTTTGTATTTATGTCCTGAACTCAAGTGTTGTCCATATGGAGTTTATCTCTGTGTGCGAGTTTGAGTATGTTGCTAATTAGTAATTTCCAAATTACCTGTAGTATTAATAGTACCAGTGTGAGTGAGTATGCAAAGGTCATGTGTGCAATGTGATGGATTAGTATTCTGTCCTTGGCTGCTTCCTGACATTGACCATAGGGTTATCAAGAAAATGTATGGATAAATTGGGGTTGATCTGGAAGTGACTTTAACTATTTTTTATATAACCACTAATATAGTTATAGGTCTTCTGTTCAGTGCTTGGAGAGTACTGATTTGGAAAATCTGTAATTTTTAAACCCTGCACAGGGGAAATTGGAGGTTCACTCTGTTATAAATTAACTTCATTAAAAGGGAACATTATTACAAAAAGTAAAGGTGTGCAGCTGTTTAAGATACACTTTATTGATTGTTCTGACAGTGGGTGTTACAAAAGCATTTCATCTCAGGCCATAGCCACATATTCTTTTTTGCTCCTCAAAGGCTAATGGCTCAGTCTTAAAATAATATACATTATGTATAAAAATACATCAAATGATTTAGAGGGACTTTTTTTATACACTATTCTATTATTAGCAACTTACCTTTGCAGAATGAATGTCTTCTGTGGATACAAGAATAACTTCATGCATTAATTGATAAATGTGGTCAGTTCCTATCTTCTTATCTAAAAGACTAAAAATGTGTATAGCCTGCGCAAAGCAGATGAAGGGCCAGCATGTGGTCAGGATAAAGTGGTAGCTGGAACCCGGGTAGGTGGGAGTAAATAGTGTCTTCAGGCTGTAATTGACCCGTGACCTTCCTTGTGTCAGTGATTCTATGGTCATGAGGTGAAGAAGCACTGGAGGGCAAGAGTAAAGTACCCCGTCATAGAAAAGAAACGAGACAAAAGAGAAAAGAATTTAGCCATGACATGGTGATAGGAATCTAAGTGGTAAATATGACCATGCTTTGTAAGCTCTCTTAGTGAACCCAAATAGATCAGTGAAATGTTCTCTCTTTGGGTTCTCTGACTCCTTGAAATTTGCTCCGTTTATTTTCACTTACATGTGTATAAACTCTGACTTAAAAATGATTTGACCTACCATAAAAATCAGACTATGAAGACGCATGTTTAGAATAATAAAACTTTGGGGAATGAATGAATGGAGAACAAATATTGGTAAATTTTAGGCACCTAATCAGTAAAACCGGTGCAGATCATATACATGCAGGATCAAACAAATGTATTTTAAAAAAGAAATACATCAAAAATTCAAATATAGTGCAAGAGAAATAAAAGGCAAAAAAGGCACCGCACAGAAGTGCAGTAAAAATGCACTGTGGCCTAAAGGACAATACGATTGGAGAACATCAGACAAATATACTGTTTCACCACATCACTTAAAGTCCGTAATAGTATCCTATTAACACAAGAAGTTCGTGCACATCATAGTGCATATATAGCATTCTGGCAAATTTTAGTATGTGTGAGAACATGAGTTGTACATTTTTATCAAAGATTGGAGAGACATATCTCTGCCACAAATCATAAATAAACCATTGCAGCAATCTATTCTTGTAGCAATAAAAACAAAAACATTTGGCATTTTTGGTTAAAAAAAGGGCACAATTGTGGTATATTCATCTAGAGAAAAAAAAAAAAACTTGGACATGGTCATTCACGCCATCTCCAGGGAAACATGAAAGTTTACTCCTCAGATTTTGTACATTCTGACGGGCCTTGCACTTTTGAACAGGTCATTCACCTGAAGCTAAGCATGTTCGGACCCGGCCAGTACTTGAATGGGAGGCCATCTAAGAAAAGCTTTGGGTGCTGCTGGAAGATCTGTTGGTATGACTATCAGGAATTGCTTACTCTGAGGTCTGAATGTGGATCCCAATGCCCCAGTGCTGTGACGGGGGCACTGTGCTGTAAATATGGTACCTTCCTTTTGAAGAGATGTAAAATCAAGGTCCTGACTCTCTCTCTATGGCCATTAAAGATCCCTGGGCAACTTTCAAAAGATGTCCTGGCTAAATTGCCCAATAAATCCCTGTCCATTCTGGCCCCCTAATTATCCCCTGTCCCTAACTGGCTTACTATCTTTCACCCTTTCACCACCTAACAACTAATGTGTGGTGAGCTTACTGAAGCAATAATGACCGCCATCGCATTATCCTGGTGGGTGCTACATATTGGTGGTGGCTCAACTAGTTCCTCACTGCCTAAGCACTTTGAGTAGCAAGAAAACACTATATGAATGTAATTAATTATTATTAGATGTTAGGGATCACCAAATTTAGTCATATGGAACCTTCTGACACTAAAAACAACTACTTTCCTCTCACTATTTAATTTCAGAGAGTTATCACTCATTCAAAGCAGCATACATAATAAGGTACTTTTCATTTTTCCTTTGGATCACCTTGTTACCTAAAAGATTTTAAAATCTATGTGTCATCAGCATAGTAGTAAACAGAGTAAGCTCTCAGATAATGTCAATAGAGGGTACGATATAAATAAAAAAGGATGACCCAACATTGAACATCATATTCAATTACACTTTCCTGATTTTGTAGCACAGGAGAGTTTTGGTTATCTTCTGCGGCACCCATCTCTGTATGCCTCCTGCCTCCAAACAGAGATCCACATTCTCTTATATATTAAATCCACAGAGTAAAGCTGTGTATGTGAATGAAGGTCTCTGGTTTGTTTGAGAGGGTGGGAGTGTTTAGTGGTATTATTAAACGATGGTTTCAGATTATTTACAATAACAAGAAGAGGAGACATGACCAAAATAGGAAAAATGACAGATAAAAATAAGTCAACAAAATGGGCAGTAGAGGAAGAAGTTATAAATTTTGGAATTAAGGTCAAAATCTACACAAGATTAGCAGTAGCAAAAATGTTATTCAAAATATAATCGAAGAACATAGTAAAGGATCAAAAACACACAAATAGAGATATTATAAATGTTTTGAGGTATTTTTTTAAGCAGAGCATGGGTGCTTGAATGAATTGCCATGAATGTGATGTACAAGGCATGGACAGGCCTAGAGAGGGCCTTAGGAATTGGAGAAGAACATACACAAGTAGTAAAATCGTACAACCTGTCTGTGCTCTCCCATCAGGGACTAGTATGTCCTTCCTAGGGAGATAATGTCCTGGAAATAACTCTGTGGGCACAAAAGTAAAATAAGTCCATCAGGTTGTAAAATAATAGTACATGCGTGTCTCCATTTACTACATATGCAATTAATGGCAATTCCATAGACATGAATGCGTTCATCTTCTTCTTCTTTTGGCTGCTCCCATTAGGAATTGCCACAGTGGATCATCTTTTTCCATCACACCCATCACCTGCATATCCTCTCTCACCACGTCCATAAACCTTCTCTTAGGCCTTCCTGTTTTCCTCATGCATCCTTAGCATCCTTTTTCCCAATATGCCCAGCATCTCTCCCCTACACATGTCCAAACCAACACAATCTCGCCTCTCTGACTTTTTTACTTACAAATAAAGTCAAATGGTTCTGACTAAGATGAATACGTAGAGTAGCAACTGTCACTAACAATGAGACCTAGTACAGTACAGTATGTGGCCACCTTTTTAAGTAATTGTTTTTTTATGCATATAGTTTACTAAACACAACCGGCAGTGTGCAAACCCTGTTCAAGGATCTGTCAGAGGGAGGCAGCTAGATTGGCAGCTGTCTGTTCATCTTAGTGGTATGCTGGGATTGGCTCCAGCAGACCCTCATGACCTTGTAGTTAGGATATAGCGGGTTGGATAATGGATGGATATAAGCTGCTGTTTGTAATTTCAGACAGTAAGTAAGGGGCCCAGTTGTACCATCTCAGGAGTATAGCTGCTGGGAGGAGGTAAGTGACCCTCTGAGGAATTCCTCAGCAGAGACAACATGCATCTTACAGTTAGGGGTGGAGTTTCATGCCATCATTATGCCTTTTTTGCTTTTTATCATTATTAAAAACTGCAATAGGTTTAGTTATGAGGTTAACATACTGTACATACTCATATTTCAAACTTTAACTGATTTGTTTTGTGATTTAAAGTGGAGTAAATTTACATTTAATTATTATGTTTGAAACATTTTTCTGTAAAATAAGTAATAAAGCATTGTGCATTTTTGCTGATGTCCCATTAATGAACATTTTTCTATGCAAGTTCTGACTTAAAAACCAAATCAGGTCACAGAATTCCACAGGAACGTGTTTGTAACCTGAGACCTGACTGTAGTATATGTTATAAATCAAAGAGTTTCTAAGCATAAAGTCCTGAACAATGAATCAAAATGCCCACTAGAGTGGGAAATACCATCAAACTTTGGCTAGTCAGAAAAAGGGCAACATATCTTCAGAAATAAATGATTTATTTGTATAAATAATGTTCTATAACAAAATAAAGCCCCACAGAGCAAATGGCAAACAAGTCCTAATCACAAATCCAAAGAGAATTAAAAAAACAGAGCAGAGAGGTGAAAAATCCAGAAAATGTGCCCATTCATAATTCATAATATGAATTTTCTTCTGCCTTTATTAGACTGAGAGCAGCCCCTTGATGGTGATAGACAGGAGCCCCACCTCTTGTGGGACCATCCACAAAACACATGGTATATAGTAAAATGATGCTTAGACATAACAAAACTAAAGAATCCATAATGTTAATATAAACAATGAACAAAATAGACATAAAAAAGATGTTGAAACCCCAGCCAGGGTTTGAAATCCTGGTTAAAATGTAACAATATATTGAACCTAAAACATATATTTGGACCTCTACTGCACATTATATGGACAAACTCTTGACTTGCAAATGTGTGTCATCAATTTATGTTTTAGCCTCTTTTATGTCTGTCTGTTTAACTTTTAGAGGTTTTTGATATATTTTTCTGTTTACCTATTATTATTATTATTATTATTTATTTTAAGCTATTTAATTTTTTTTTTACAGTATGTTATTTATATCAGGGTGCAATTTTGTTTTCACAGTTGGCTGCTATACACGTTTCTGTAGTCACACATGACACTTTGTTAACTGCAAGGTCTATAAGCACTTCATCCAAGATCGTGGATAAAACATTAAAACCTCTCTGGTGTATTTTATTTCTTGTTACCAAATGTATTGCTTTTTCCCTCTCAACCTTTTTATTTTGGATTTAATGATTTACATTCATTGTCCTTCTAGTTTAGACTTTTTGCCCATTTTTCTCTTTATGATTTTGTCTCCCAAGCCATAATGATTTTTTTTCTGACTACTCCCTGCTAGCCATAACTATTTTGTGTTTTATTTTTGAATGGCAAACCTCCATTTTGTTGTTTTTTCTCTATGGCCATTGCCATATTGTTTGCAGTTGCTTTGCCCATTGTTGGTGGCATGACATAGCATGGATGTCACGTGGCGTACGGTGTCATCAGGCACTATGTTTTGGAGGTGGGGGCATACTGTTATACACTACCTAGTATTGGATCTTTCCTGAAAAATAAGGAAAATCCTTGCAAATTTATATGAGGGATGTTCAAAAAGTTTTCGCACTTTTATATTTTCGTTGGAATGGTGAAGGCAGGAGGAGTAGTAATTGGACATTAAAAAGTTGGTATGATGCTCTGAAAATTGCATCGCAAACCAAGGTGACTATGAAGAAAAGTGATGTAATTTGTTTTTGAAATTCTTAATAAATAGAGTTTAAAAAAAAAGTGTAGAAACTTTTTCAACATTCCTAGTACTTAGAGAAAGAAATTTCTAGTTTATAATAAGTTTTTCTGGTTCCACAATGACTTTTGGTCTTGACTATTTTCCTGCCTAGCTTATTGGTTTTAGTCTTTTGGCGTATTCCTTTTTTTTTTTTTTTTTTTGGCTATTTCATTAATCCCTTTCATGTTTCCTGACTACTATCTTCTATGCTCTGTTTCATTTATACCTACTGCCCAGTAATTTGTTATAATCACAATTTAATCCAAGCACACTTTTACTTGTTTGTGCCTCTGGCATTTCATAAGAGTGTGGGACTTTACAAGAAAGGAACATTAGAAGGATGTCCCTAGGATATCCAGAGATACAGAGGCCCCAAAAATGGCTCTTAAGATTACTCTGGATGTTATCATGGGATAGGGGTTAACATTTCCTAATGGCCAGTAGCCTCCTGAGTGTAGAATTGGGAGGTGAGCAGAGGACAAGCTCTACACTGCTAGGCTGAAGAGAGGGCAGAGTCTTTAGAGACAACTTTTTTATTGTATTTGTGCTGATTATACTACTGCAATTTGTTCACCATCCAGTTGTTGCCTGGTAGGGGCAAATGCCACCATAGCTGTTTAAATATTTTTAATAGCAGCCAGTTAGACCTTTGTTTCATTTGCTGTATAAAGATCAGTTTCCTTTGTGTTTACCATACATATGTACACAATATGTACATATTGTAAGAACAGGAACCCGGCAAAGAAAGAGTTGGGGCACAAGATGGTGAATCAAGTATAATTTGCAAATTGGCCAAGAAAACAAAATTGACAAATTAATCATCCAGAGCTGTAAATTGACACATTTCCTTCAAATGGGCATCACAGAATGACTCCATCCATTGCTGGCGTTCTTAATTATGCTCCTGGTTTGTTGGTGAAAGTGAACGTGATATCATCACTGATACTTTTGCCTTTGATCCCCTCCGAGGGCAAAAAGGAGAGAAGATATGAACGACAGTGCCAGCCCCCAGCCTGGAGTGGTAGTGCAGTATCGAATAAGCCCTGAAGATTTCTGCTGTTCACATGTGTATGACTATATACTGTATGTGTGTGTGTGTGTGTGTGTGTGTGTGTGTATGCATATTCTAAAATGGAATGATAGGGGAATGCAGCTACTTGTCCACACTGCCTCCCCCAAAACGCTAGGTGGCAGCTCCTCTGGAGTGTAGTGTTGCCCTGGCTTCCTGCCTCTTTACTCATGTGATGTTTTCATGTTACACTCATTTTTCTTCACAACCATATGTCATATAGTGTACTGTACCTCTATATATCATTTATTTCATCTTCATTAAGAGAATACAATGATACTCATATCAATACAACCAATTTAACGTGGATATGTCAAACAAAATACCTTATATACATCTGCTCCGCTAAGAATAGTAGTAGTTCAGTTGTGTGTTAGCAGTAGACAAATAAAGTCTTAGTAATGGCACGCACTTGCAAATTGTAAAACTGCATAAACATTCAATTGCCAGCAAAATCATGACTGGTGATCAAGGAGGTCCAGGGAACGAGGTGGCCATAGTCCCTTTGAAATGACCAGATTGCCAAAAAAATGATTCAATTTGTGCCATGCTGAGAGCTGATGTGTGACAGGTTGGCCCATCTTCCTGGCAATAACCTTCACTGATCTCACGCTCATTCTGTTCATTCACAAATAAGCCAAAAATGTTCAGGTCCATGTCAGTATTGATCTTTATTTTGTTTGGATTCCTTCATTATTAAGACAGTAATACATCATAACTCGGGCCTCATTGTATCATTGTATTCCTTTTGCATATTAAGTTAGATATTGGTGATTTAACAAGTAGATTACCATTCACCTTCCAAAGATTTCCAGTAGTTTTAGCATTTGCTATAACTGTAAATAAATCTCAGGGTTAGAATAATACCCATGGACTGATAGCAAGCTATTGAGGGTGGGGTTGGGCTGCCATAGTATAATATTACAGGGCAAGCATAAAAAGTTATTTTTAAAGCTAATTATCAGGATAGTATTTAAAAACACTATTTTTGTGTGGTCTCCTTTAGAATGCAAAACTGAAGCAATTCACTTTGGACAACTATATAATTTTTTTTTTTTAAGTATATCTGTGATACGTTCTTCAAAGCTTCTTGCAGAATTTACGGTAGCTCTACTTTTGATTTTGACTGTTTTTTGTTATTCTCCCTGGGCAAGTGATCCCACCCAGCTTCAGTTATGTTAAGGTCACGGCTTTGGGGGCCCCCAGTCTAATGCTTCGAGTATTACATCTGCAAACTTCCACTCCAAGCAAGTCTTAATTGTTCTTGCAGTGTGCTTGGTGTCATTATTATATTGAAAAATAAAGACTTTGCAAATAAGGTATGTTTCTGAAGGTACATCAGAATGAATCAAGATCAGTTTCTATTTCTTAGTAGTTGTCATTCCATCTGTTTTGACAAGATCCCCTACACCACTGTCACTGCCTCAATGGATTTGCTTCTGTCTTTTAAAGAAGTGACTTTTTCATACTGTTCTTCACGTGCAGACAGTTTTTGGATCATCTGTGATATTTTGCCTTCAGGTTACCCATTTTCTAATATTTAATGACAGCAAAAATAGCACATATCAAAGGTGCTGTGTAAATAAAATGTGTTATTATATTGAAAATCCAGTTTGGTGGCATTGATCATTGTCAGCTATAGCCTTTCTGATACAAAACTATTTTACGTCTGTCAAAATGGGTTACCATAGAAATTTCTACACTTCTTCTCCAGGAATCCCATCTGTTTATTTGTTCAATTGCTCCGCTAGCACACCTGGTTTCGCTAACCCCTACCTCATTAATTTGAATCAGATGTGCTGCTGGTGGTATTTAACAAATACGTAGAATGGCTGGGATGCCTTGAGGTTTTCAGATCAAATGTGTTGTTCTAGCCTTTTGCAAGAGATCTGTACATTTCTGGAAAACAGAAAAAATGCTGTTGCTTTATTTGTATCCATCCATTATCCAACCCGCTATATCCTAACACAGGGTCGCGGGGGTCTGCTTGAGCCAATCCCAGCCCACACAGGATGCAAGGCAGGAACAAATCCCGGGCAGGGCGCCAGCCCACTGCAGGACACACACACACAAAGGACAATTTAGGATCGCCAATGGACCTAAAAAGCATGTCTTTAGACTGTGGGAGGAAACCGGAGCACCAGGAGGAAACCCATGCAGACACGGGGAGAACATACAAACTCCACATAGGGAGGACCCAAGAAGCGAACCTGGGTCTCCTTATTGCGGGGCAGCAGCACTACCACTGCGCCGTATCACTGTTCATTATTTGAATAATGCCTTATGAGCAAATAAACACTGCTCAGGCAACAATCTTTCAAAATAATTTTCTTCATGGCCTAAAATGTTTACACAGTAATATACATGGTGGCATAATATCCCAACTTCCTTACAAATCACAAATACATAGAGCTGTGCTTTTCTTATTCTAATGACTAGCAAAATGACCTGCATGTTAAGTGGCAAAACATGAACTGACTAGGCTTTGAATTGTAATAAACCAGCTAATGTGACAGTGAGACTTTCGGACTTTTCTTGAAATCCAATTTTCAACTGTGTTATACTCTTCTAGATCTCCCAGACGCGAGAAATTACCCAGGCCATATTAAAGTGCATCTTTTTATTTTAACCTCTGTAATAAGGACTGACAAGGCATTGTAAGGATGCAGAAAGTGTTGTGCATCTAGTGTCTTCATCTAATGCCCTTCACAGCAGCACTGCTGCACCGATGTTCATATTCCAAAGAGTGCACAGATTACCTAAGATGTGAGTAATTAACAAAAAGGAGCATATAATGATAAATTTCACCACATTAATATGCTTCAGGCGAGATGCTAATGAAGCTGAGAAAAACAAAAATTTGGAAAAAATTAACCTTTGTAAGTCTGCTTTTCTAACTATTCCCATCTTTCAAAACACTTTCATGTGTGCAAGGCAGGAAACAACCCTGGATGCTGCATCATTCCATCAAAAGACATCAAAAATATGACTACACAATTACTCAGAAAAAAACACATGAAAACCTCTTTCGCCTTTCTTTTGAAAATTATTTTTGTATTAACATTTCCAAAAACAATTAATGCAAGGCAGGGACACTGCAAGCTGCAACAAATCCAGGAAAAATGGAGCACACCGTTGGAAACAAATCCTGGTTTGGGCATCAGCCTATTAGAGAGCCCACACATACACACACCCACATTCATATTACACAGAACCAATTTAAAATTGCCAATTAATATACCATGTGCATGTGGGCAGATTACCTGAGTAAAACCCATCCAAACATGGGGCGGTCATGCAGACTTCATACAGACAATAACCGGACATGGGATTTGAGCAAAGTACATTATATTTATGCAGTGCCAGAGCTAAACAACATTCCAATGTGGAGCTTTACACTATAGTACATTGAAGGCAGTAAATAATATCAGTTAAGAAATCACAATATTCTCAAATGTGCTTAATCCATTTCACTTGGGGACCAGACCCTATTACAACAGCTTTGAGCACAAGATAGAAAGAACAGGGGTACCAATTCATCACAAGACCATGTCACGCACACAGCCGCACTCGGGTGCATTTAAACTTGACAAAAATGTTGGCACACATTTAAGGGTGTGGGAAACAATTGAAATACATTGGGGAATACATACATGAACATGAGAACAACATAACAACTACAAACTGACAGGATCTGGGATGTTGGATCTGTGAAGCAGGAGCTTCTAACTACTGCACTACTGTACCCCAATAAGAAGCCACTATGATAATATTAAATATCTAACTGTGTTATCCAATGGACAGTGGGCATTGGTTATAGTACTGTTAGTTAGCTGGATACATCAGAAGTAACTAAGTGCTTCTCTGTATACAATATTTGTAGATTTTTTTTTTTTAAACCAAGGGCTAATGTTATTGGAAGGCAGTGTGGTGTAGTGATTAAGGCTTTAGACTTTAAACCCTGAGGTTGTGGCTGTAAATCCTGTTACTAACACTGTGTGATCATGAACAAATCACATCACCTGCCTGTGCTCTAATTTGGAAAACAAAAGAAATACAACCCATTGTATCCCAAGTTGTCAGTTGCCTTGGATAAAGGCATCAGTCAGACAATGAGTAATAATATCAGTAAGTCACAACTGTCCAGGTGTATAACATTCCTACATTAGAACAATTCCTCTTTTTTGTAGTATCTTGGCTTTTGTTGGTGGACATTGCAAAAGACAGTTGTACCCTATAACCCAGAAGTGCGTCATAGGCAGAGCGACGGCAGAAGTGACGTACTTCCGGGGTGAAGAAAGGACTTGTACCTGACCCGGAAGTGATAAAGAATCACATGGACTGGGGATTGGGAACACTTCCGGGTCAGGGAGTATAAAAGGACTATGGGAGCTCCCAGACGGCGAGCTGAGCTTGGTGGAAGTGTGGCAACGCGTCTGGGAGGGGTGGAGAGTATTATTATAGTGATTATTGGTTTGTGTATGAGTATTGTGGAGGAGAGGGTGCTTTGTGCACTGTGCAGAATTAATAAAGTCAACATCTGGACTTTTATCTGGTGTCTGGAGTATTGGACAAGGGTTCAAGGGAGCGATAGCGCCCCCTATCTGTCACAATATATATAAAATAGAGAGACAGATGTAATATGGATATGCATAACTATATCTTGGGATAAATTGTATGTAGAAATATTTTTATATAATTAAATAAGTAAATGTATTGTGAAATATCATAATGAGTAAATAAGAACAGAATTGTTTGTGTCCATACATAATTAGGTTAATCATGATCTATGTTGCTTGTTTATTTCTATACTTATTTGTTTCTTCATTTATTTCAGTAGCACTGCGCCCAACACGACATATGGCTTGAAATTAAAACTGTCATTAAAGTTGAGAGGGTGGGCTCTAGCTAGTACTGTGTTTTGATAGGTGAATTGTCAGTGCTCAGATTAGTGACTGCGCCTATATATAGTGGACAAATGTGCAAAAATAACTGCACACAGCTGCTAGTTCAATTCACAAAGCCCTAAATTTGTCATCTTCTCAGGGGTCTCCACATTAAGTGTCTGCTGAAAAAAATGACTACCAAATTTACACCCACTCCACTGATGATTCACCAATGAAAATACAGGACACACTAGAGCCGAACCTCTGAACTTTATGACCACAAGGGGGAGCCAAAAAGCCCCAACCCATAGACACAGCAATGCAGCACACATTTTATGAATAAAATAAAGGATTTTATTCCACAAGTCATTTCTCTTCTCCAGTAATCAGCCACAATAGTACAAAATACTATTGAATTGAATAATAACCAGAAGAAAATCAACACGTTACAAAGCATGTGGCATGTAAAGTTTACTGTGATTTGGTGTTTTGAAAAAAAACGTCCTGAGGAAGTGAAAGGTTGCTGTGGTCAGATCAGCACTGAGGGAACATGCACAGCAGGTCTTCATTTACAATGGCCGAATTTCATATACTTTACTGGTGTTTTTTTGCTTGAAAATGGCATGTATATGCTATTTTACTATGTATGTGTGATCTCAAGAAATGAATCAATGCTTGATAACTCTCTTGGTTTGAAGAATGGATGAATTTGGTAAGTTTTTAAGCTTTTATCCTCTGGTGGTGCTCCGTGCCTTAGAGCCTCTATTACAAAGCGGCAGTGTGGCAAAATATCTTTTCAAATATATAGAAAATGCTTAACTTTAGGACAAAATTTCATGTGGCAAATGCATATATGCTATGATTGTGAAGCAATAACTTTGACTAAAGAATAGCACAGCTATCCTTTAAATAGATCCTCATTCCACAACAACCCACACACACCCATTAGGGCAGGGGTGCCCACACTTTTTCGGTTTGCGAGCTACTTTTAAAATGACCAGGTCAAAATGATCTACCTACATTAAAAATGCTATATATATAATATAATATTTGTAGCTGGAGATCCACAAAGGAAGAAAATGAATCACGTATCATAAAGTAGTTTTTATTCCTGAGCTTTCAACCCCTGCCCGGGGTCTTCATCAGAGGATTATGCTTAGACTTACAAAAATCAAAGGCTATATATATATATATATATATATATATATATATATATATATATAGTGGTGAACGCCCGGCATTTCAGTCCAGTCAGGATGTTCCTCCATGGAAGAAAACAGCCTTTTCAGGACACTACATCCCCCGGAACGCTAGATGGCAGCTCCCCTGGATGAAAATGGCTCCTCAGATTCCCGCAGGGCAGCATGGGACATGGAGTACATATCCTCAACCCTGTTGGGTGCCGTGGGTGCCGCCTGGGGGAGCTCACCAAGAACAAGGGGGATATTTTGAGGACGTCAACCCGGAAGTGCTTCGGGTTACGCGAACGGAAGCCCACAGTACTTCCGGGACACTTGATAAAGGAAGATGTGAGGGTGACCCGGAGAAGAAATACTTCCGGGTCACGAAGTATAAAAGGACTATGGGAAACCCCAGCAGACCGAGCTAGAGTCGGGAGTGGGAGCAGGACTAAGCTCCCTTAAGGATAGGAAAGGTGGCCACGGACTGTGATAGAGAAGCCGAATTAGAGGTGATTGGTGCTTGGGCACTGTGTACTGTGTGGGAATGTGGTTATTTGGTGATTAATAAACGTGGGAATTTTATAAAGATGTGGTTTCCGACTGGTGGTGTCTGGGCAAGTCTCACTATATATATATAATTTGCAGCTGGAGATCCACAAAGGGCGAAAATGAATCACGATTCAAAAGTAGTTTTTTATTCATTTTCTCCCTTTGTGGATCTCCAGCTGCAAATATGCAAACCGTATCACAGACCTTCTCTTCTATATATATATATATATATATAC
>JANRMT010062796.1:5636051-5710959 GCA_026402145.1 Polypterus bichir lapradei | reverse complement strand
GAAATTGTACTTCTAAGAGTAGTTTTACTGCACCATACTTTTTACTTTTACTTGAGTACGTTTGTGAAGAAGAAACGCTACTCTCACTCCGCTACATTGGGCAACACTCGAATCGTTACTTTTTTTCCATTAGATAAAGTCTGACAGACAATTTTCAATCTGCTCTGTGTTGCGTATGCTGTCAACTTGCGCACACGCCTTCAATTGCGTCTCCAGCTCTGACGTGAGGTTTTGGATGTTCCCCAAATCAAGGCGCTGCAGCTTTGAGGACGGATGTTGTATTTTTCGTTTGAAAGTATTAACTGAGCTAATCATATTGACCATGGTTTTCTCTTTTCCTTGCAGCTGTAAATTAAGCTCATTCAACATGTTGGTCAGATCAGAAAAAAATGCCAAGTCTAGTGGCCATTGATCCTTGTTAAGTTGCTTGTATTCTGCATATTTAATGACAAGGAGAAACTCCTTTTTCTCCAGCCAGGTGTCTTGAAATCTAAAAAGGAATTTCTCCCTAGCCATCCGCCTCAACGAAGGCATCTTTATCATCTCTCGATCTTGGCAGGACTTCTTATGCTTAATGATCAAGTGACTCACCCGGAACGATGCTTCGGTGTGTCTGCCTTTGCTTTTGAATTCAGCCGAGTGAAAAATGACGGCTGTCCGATTAACTGCGATTTTAGTTCCCTCTCTTTTCTCTTTCTCAGATCACCTTTCGGAAGGAAGTCAGTTTCGTAGTTTTTATGAACAGTTCGAAAGTGCCTTTCCACATTTTCCTTCTTTGGAATAGCAATGATAGATTGACAGATCAGACAAACGCGCTTCGATTGTGACATTGTGAGAGGAAAAAAATCCTCTTCCAATTCCACATCCAGCCCATAACCAACAATTTTTTAAAATCTCTTCTTTAGTCGATATAAATTGGAAGGCTAACTAGATCACTTAGATAGCCGGAGTTTTGCAGTAGCTCGAGCGTTAGATCGTGCGTGCGGGATGGCCTGTGTGTTAGAAGAAAAGAGATCTCAGACTGACCGCCCTGTATGTCAATCAAGTGGCAAATGCCATAGGGAGGATATATGATAGACTAACATTTTAAAAAAAATTTTTTGAATGCAACGCGATCTACCTGCGTTACCTTTCCGATCTACCGGTCGATCGCAATCGATGTATTTAACACCCCTGCATTACAGCATTAGAACCATCTAGACGAGAACAGGCCATTCAGCCCAACAAAGCTCGCCAGTCCACCCATGCTCCGCTACAACCAACAATTCGGATTCTAATCAGCCCAACCTACAAATCTTTAAGAAGTCGGAAAAAGCACTAGAGAACCCAGAAAAAAACTAACATGTACAATGGGAGAACCTTGCAAACTCCAGGCTTTATACAAGCCCTGGTTATAAGCTGTGTGAAGTTCCAGGAAGGGTAAGTTTGCAACAGTTTCTATTGCACCACCATGAAGTAATTATTATTTTTCATTAAGACATTTGAAAGGTGATGTGGTTGCAGGTTTCCCTGCAGAAAAATATGCCAGCATGTGTCAGATGATTGTGTGGCCAGTTACTTCATAATATCAAGGTACTGTACTGTGAACTGAGAAGCGTTTAGATCTACAATTTTTAAGCGATTCGGTGGGTAATACCAGGAATGTAATGTGTTATTCAATAAGGTTCAATTAATAATAATGTCGGAGTCATTACCCACCAAAGTAAAACTTCTGAACAGCATTCTACTACTCGGACAAGAAGGAAAACTTTAAGGTCATGTATTCTGTATCTTAACTGCAAATGAATCGTGCAAAATCTGAGATGCCAGTGCAGCTGGAGAGTGAGGTCGTGAACCACCCTGCCTCCCTGCACGTTCTCCCGTGTCCACCCACGTTAACAGTGGCACCCGTTTCACGTGTGTGGTGTGAGTCGAGTGTGGTGTGTCATGTGACGGACTGACCACCCTTCAAGAGTCCCTTTGTGTTTTGCGACAAGCAGATTCTATAATTGTCACTCTGTATTGAAAATCAGTCTTACAAACTGGAATTTTTTGCCTTTGTTATAGCACCCTCTACAGGAGTATGACAGCACCCTGAATAGATAAGTTAGACTAATTTACATTACTTGTTCGCACATTTTTTTAACATCAAAGTGTATAAATTGCAAGTATTATTCTATTTTTTTTTTTCACATACCATTGATGAAATTAAAACCGGCCTTTAATCATTTTAACAAGACCGTTGTGTGCTTAACAGCGGCAATGTGCATTTGCGCCTCGGGCTAGCGGGGTTGTCCGACTCAATGTACCAGGTGTTTGATCTATTTTTGGGTTTCAGGTTTCTCTTTTTTTCCAGAAGAGGGCTCTCGCTTGCCTTCGTTCATAAGCCGGTTATTATGCAATGGCATTCGCTTTAACATAAAAAAAATCAGCTTTTGCCTCTTTCTAACTGATCGTGATTCCACGCGCACTCCACTCCAGGATTTGTTCACGACCTCCCACAGGAGTGCCCCCCACTCCCCCACTAGGTCTGGAGTGTTACGATGTGAAAGACATCGGCACCTTTGCGTCTTCCGTAACAAGTCAGCGAAACATTCGAATGGGATTTTATCCGATGCCGGGTGGGTTCGCTGCCTGCACGAGGACATAGACAAACCACAGCGCAACACCTGACATTGGAGCCACTGACTCAAAAACTGTTAACAGCCAAGCGAGGATCTTTATTTCTTTTCTGGTGGCTTTGCTCCAACTGGGTGAGTTGTAACCTTCTTTCAGTTATGAATGAATAGACACGTTTTGTCTCTGTTCATTACGGTCTGTAGTGTTATCTTATTACATGTACGCGAGGAGTCATCTGCCACGCCGCTGTCATTATAACCTTTATAGGCAGCTTCTGCTTTTCCTGTCTGATCCGAGCAAATCTTGCTTGTCCAGTCGATCTGCGGTTAATTTCAGCTGATGTGCATCCCGAATCTGCATCAACCAGGTCTGCAGTTGCTGAGAAACTGGGAGTCTGAATAAGGCACAAAATGAAAACGTGTCCATATCCGAGGAGAGCGTTTTAAATGATCGGTGGGATTCCCGCACTCGTAAATGTGAAACCTGTTGCAAAATGAACTTTTTATTGAAATACTCGTATTTAATTGGATGGAATTTTTCAGAATATGATCATTAATTTTGTATTTATAACCCAGAATTACAAGAATTGTACCAACACATCAGACTGAGTAGGCTGTTAAGCAAATGTAAAATATAAAACGCACGCCACCTGTACACAGGTCACAAAACTAGAATTTGTGTCAAGTCATATTGACCTCGTCCCAAAAGAAGAATGTCTAACTTCAACAACATAGCGGTACGGTTCTTTTTTAAGAGTATTAGAAGACTTACTGCGCGCATTCAGAGGATAGAAATCCACAGAGTCTAGGAAGCAAGCGCGATGGTGCCGATTAACTACAAACGATTTAAACGCTTCCCCAACTTTACTATAAACATGATTAAAATAGGAGGTCCCTGTGCGGTCTTTTGTAGCGCACCGTTGGCGCCCAGTAGTGAATATGAATGTTACGGCGAGAAAAAAAAAATAAAAGCAACCACGAGATTCTTCATTTATTACGAGAGAGGAAATCATTCAAAGTATACAACTGATCATGTCAAAGGTGGCAAAAGGCAAATTGCTGCAGTTTGCCTCGCGATGTGTCAGTGCGCTGCAGCGGAATGGCATCCCGTCATGGATGCTGTGACTGGCTGAAACGCTTGTCAGCTGGCAAACAGAGTGGAGCCCTGCCCAGGGTATACTGAGAAAACGGATGCGGACTAATTGCGTTTCCTATACGTTTCATAATTACTGAAAAACGTTGACTAAATGGTTCATTTCCCGACATAAAGACTTGCTGAGTGCGCGATATTTTGCGTGGCTGTGGTATGCCACAGTTGTCCCTATCCAGCACCTGGTTATTGTATATGTAAAGTCTGCACGCTGTCCCAGTGGACATGTGTATTTTTACCTGTGGGGTTCCTCCTCCCATTATATGCATGTTCCATACATTTGAAATTCTAAGCTGTCTCTGGTGTGTGAGTGGGGGGCAACCCAGCCAAGAGCTGGCAACCAGTGCCAAGAAGATAGGCTCAAATTCCCCTAAATTGGACTAAGCAGGTTTCAGGAAAGTTATTTTATGGTTTGGAGCTACAGTAGGATATCTTGTAAATCTAGCAGTGTGTGTTTTCCTTTAAGATAACAACACCGTCGTTACTTATTATTTGGTTGACATCAAGGCGACTTTCCAACATTTGAGATCCAAATGGTTACATTTCTTTAGCTTTTCCAAATTCAGCATAGGCAGATGAATTCACTTGTCATTGTCACACTGTGTCAGCAGCAGCTTTGAACCTGCAACATCAGGGTTTTAAGTCCAAAGAATTAATCACTATGCCACACTGCCTGCCTAATCCATCCATCCATCCATAATCCATTATCCAACCAGCAATATCCCAACTACAGGGTCACAGGGGTCTGCTGGAACCAATCCCAGCCAACACAGGGCACAAGGCAGGAAACAAACCTCTGGCAGGGCGCCAGCCCACCGCAGCCCGTTGCCGTCTATCTTGAACCAGCTTCTCGATGGTGCCCTGCTGTGGTTCTTGTTTTTCACCTCTAGTTTCACAATACGCCACCATGTAGTACTGGGATGCCCTATCTTGCCTTTTCATTTAGGAGTCCAATGCAAGGCAGTTTTATTGGTGGAGCTTCCTTCACTTCTGATGACATGGCCAGTCCATCTCTTTCATTTCCTCATCACGAAAGTGACCATTCAACATTGGAGATGATTCTTAGCCAGAAAATGCATGGGATTCTTCACAGACTTTTTGCATGGAATGTGACCAGCTTAGTCATATCACCCTAGTTACATCATATATAGTAAAAACATGAAATGTTTAATGTATTCTAGGTTATCTACACTAGCAGTAAGGACACTAGGAAATTAAGAAAACCTGAACTTAGCCTGTGTTAGTGTATGCAAAACAGTCCTTTTACACTCAGGCATCCATTGATATTTCACAAATCTGTTATAATCTATTCATAATTGTTTATGAAACCTGTTATGGATCCAAACAAATAAAGATTCTTTCTGGAACCTTCACGGTGGATGGGTTTTTTGGGAACCAAAAATGTTTTTGTCAAAGGCATTGCCCTGAAGACCCTATTTGTGTACTCACCACCACACCAACACTTGCTTATTGAGAATTGTCAGTTAGTTAAACCTGCATGCCTTGAGATCGTAGCAGGAATCTCACTGTTTGAATTGTCACGTGTATAAGATATTTATGGCAACTGTTTTCTCAACTACCACAGGTTAATTAACCTTTGACTTCCTTTTTTTGTTTAAGTCTTGTATAATTGAACACACACACTGATGTGTTTATAAAGTCAGACCACTTCTTTTAAAAGTTTTCTATAGAGCAGTACATTTCGGAGGAGCAGGCACAAGTATGAATAATTAAATATTAGTTAGCATCACAATGGTTTCTACTAATCACTTTTACTACTAAGTGACATGAATGAAACTGTGTAGGTGATTAAAGAAGGTATATGACCTAAAAATGCAAAATTCAAACCTGCAGTGATATTTTGGGGAAAGACAAAGCTCACCTTGGTGAGAATTTTTACATTATCACCCGAAAAAAACAAACTCAAATTTAGTTCAATTCAAACTTGACTTACAAACACAAAAAAAAAAAAAAATGAAAACATGCCAATGCATCAGAGATGAGAATACATATTATAAAAGGAGCAGAGAAAATGCCCATAAGAATGTATGAAGAATTCATCAGTGTTATGCCTCCTGGGCTCCTGCCAATGCTTCTGTTTAAGTCCTGTTATTTTAAGAAATATGAGAAAGTGTAATAGAATGGGGTTTTCACTGTTAATTAGCTGTCTGCATTGGGAAAAGGTAGAGTTTTAGCAATGTTTAAAATGAACAAATCTGAACATTTTTTTGATTTGCTGATTGGGACAATTTTTTTACATTTGTTTATAGTCACCTTTATTTGATTGTTCTGTAATAACTCTTTTTTTTTTATAATGCATGTATCTGGAAATAAATAAAATTAAAAAAAAAAGAAAAAGAGTTGGGGTTTCTCATGGCATTTCCCGTTTAATAGCCATTGGAATGGTTTTAATGAAATAATATATGAAAAGTGCCTATGGTACACAATGAAACACAAGAATCAAAATAATAGGTGATAAAATCCCAAAGAAAAGTAAATGCCAGGGGTTCAGGATTGTTCATGAAAATTGAATTGAAAGTATCA
Organism: Polypterus bichir lapradei; assembly: GCA_026402145.1. Classification (NCBI taxonomy): domain Eukaryota; kingdom Metazoa; phylum Chordata; class Cladistia; order Polypteriformes; family Polypteridae; genus Polypterus; species Polypterus bichir. The sequence continues at coordinate 5,704,668 of JANRMT010062796.1, read as the reverse complement.
GCCTGTGCTTTGTTCTACATAGGCTTGGGTTTACCATGATGGGATCAGGCACTGAAGAGGCCTGCCATGTGTCTTGACGACTAAAAAGACTCTGTTCTCTATAAATGTAACATGAAATGAGACGAGTGGATTCAATGCATACAAAGAATAGCTGCTGATTGTCAGACTGGTTGAAATGAAAACTCGCATCTATAGAGACACTTGTATAAGACTGAGTTTCCTGTCTTTGGTTTATTTCTTGTATGTTATGTTTATCATAACATACATTTCTTTAATAGACTGTTAACAGAGGCGTCAATGTCTTGGACTTTTACTACAACTTACAGCAAGCTTTTGCAGAAGAGACACTTCGTTATCTGTTGGAGTGCACTGCATAGGTCTATGATGTAATTCTCCCTTGCCATTGCTAATACCCTATGTACATTTAAAAGCTTTTGATAAATCTCTTTCTAACTGACTACTGTGGACACTAGGGATATTTTATTTTATATCTTCATAATCCAGACTCATCAGCCTGTAGGCATCTAGTATATTATATGATTTTTGGATTGTACTTGTCCTAATGTTGTCATTCCTCTTTGTACAGTATAAACTGTAATTAGAGATAACAATGGGTATTACTAGAACTCAGTGAAGCATTTGATCATGATCTAATTAATCACATATAATTTGATTGCCAAACATTTAGTGACAGTGCCCACTGTATAAAAATATGTATTGATTGATTTGGTTTATTATAAAACTATCTGTGTTATCTGGCTTCACCTGGGAAATTTTCTTTCATTGGGCTTTGGTTAGAGTGCCTTTGGTTAATTGGAAATATCAGAGGTATTATCTAACTTCAGTGCTTTTCTGTATAAAATATTAGTATTTTTTACCTGGGCTAATATTATTAGTTCACTTGAGTTGCTTACTGTTGAACATGCTATATTTAGTTTTTTGTGGTATTGGTGTGAAAGAGATTGCAGCAGGACTCTGTATTAAAGGACATCATCAAATTAGGGTATTTGACAAGGTTACAAAAGTTGATTTATTCAAAGGTAAAAATGGCCAAAAATCTCCACTCTCCATTAGCATCAAAGCCTAAAAACTAGTACTACCCCACTATCCAGTGGGTTTGAATAAATATCCAACAAAAAGCAAATGCTACTAATTTCCTTTTACTCACTCAAAAGTATCATCCTGTTCTCTTCTGAAAAACAGCATCTCCATCAGCTATAGAAAAAAATCGCACTTCACTGTCTCTGTTGGTTTAATTGTGTTTTTTTTTTTTTTTTTAAATGATCCGATTGACGGATCTCTCCCTGTGAACTGCATTGCATTGCATTGCGAATCCCATCCTTTCCTCCTGAAAAATATCCAACACACCTCATGGTCAGCGGCCAAATAACAGTTTGAATAGACTCAAGCGGGTGGATGCCTGGGGGATTCCCGAACAGCAAACAGAAGGAAGGGCAACATGGTGTCCAAGGAGGTTGCGTTGTCATGGGCCACATGTCAAATCATCAGTTTGAAAGTCTTGTTAAGCCGTCCTGTCAAGCCATTCGTCTGCCGGTGATAAACAGAGGTGCTCAGTTATTATTTGCAAGGTTCTTACACAACTGCTTCATGATACGAGAAGTGAAAGGTGTACCTTGGTCAATTAAAATCTCACAAGGAATGCCAGTATGCCTGAATATTTCTGATAAAGTCTTAGCAACACCTTGGGCATTGGTCTTCTGGCGAGTGGCTTCCTCAGTGTATCTTGGTGCATAATCAACCGACACATGTATGTATTGATAACCATTCTTACTCTTGTGAAGTGGGCCAACAATGTCTAACCCAACCCTTTCAAATAGGACGTCCAAAATAGGCATCGGTGTGAGGGGAGCCCTAGCACGTTTATGAACAGAAACAAGTTGACAGTCGGGGCAAGACTTACAAAAATGCTCCATATTTTGGCTCATATTCTACTAATAAAAGCGTTTCGAAATGTGATCCCTCATCTTCTCCATGCTGAGATGATCCCCGCAAAACATGGGTGTGAGCCATTTTTTTAAAACTGTCTCTCTCGATACATGCTAGGGACCATCAACTGTTCATTTGGCCCTTGCCCTATGCAATCAGAAATCACCCGATATACAAAACCCTCTTTAGTTAAAAAGTGTGGTGTTTTGAAATCGGGCTCTCCCTCTCCCTATAGTAAGAACCATTTGCAACATGAACATGTTTAAATGGAATGTCTAAGCTGCTGTCGGCCCATTGCAGACATGCAAACTCTGCTTCCCCAGGGCCCGATGTGGCACCCCGCTCTTCTCCAATTATTGTTTCTCCGGGGTCCATAGCGGCTGTCTGGCTTGTGGAGGTTGAAGGTGTGAGCGCCTGATACAAAGAGTCCTCAAATTGTCCCATACTTTCCAGCGAGAGGTTGTCCCCCACCTCGCTGGAAAAATCAGGTTCAATCTCTGAGCCGGCTAGTTCACTGCCCTTGTCAGTGGCAAGCCCCTTATTCTCTACCACATAAACAGTTACTCTTCAGGTGGCCAGGACTTATTGGAAGAGGAAGATTTTGCATGACCTATAGGGCCTACTAGGTCAAAAAGGGGGCCAAAATAGCTTCTCATCCTCTGTTGTCCCAGTGCATCAGTGTTGCCATGCATTCAAAACCGAATAAGAAACACTGCGGGTCATCTGAGGGAGCCATCTTCACCAGCACATCCTTGGGACAGACAAGGGCAGGAGCACCTGCCGGAGCCTCATGCAGCTACGATGGGAGAAGAACATTATGCGCCAGTTGAGGATCCAACAATGCAATACCCCACTCCTGTTACCATGTGACACATGAATTTCTGTCTTGCACCCAAAAGAACACTCTGAGAGCAAATGCTTCAACAAAACCTACTTTATTCTAATTAAAACAAGAACAGTAAAAGCTTTATTCAAACAAGAGCTACCAGTTTAATATATAAATGCACAGCAAAAAAGCAGTGACAGGGCCACGTCAGTGGCTGGGTTAGACTGTACCCCGCAACAACATCGGGCAACAGGCGTGTTATGTGGTGAGGCTGTGATCCGGCGGTTGCCTTGGCAATGAACAAGCAATCCGTGCCAATGTTGACACAGTTTCAGTGCACAGTGCATCTGGGGGGTTGTCGGGGTCTCAAAAATCTCCTATCTATCTATCTATCTATCTATGAGCTGCAACAACTATTCAACATTATCGATAGTAACTGATTATTATTAAAAATGTTGGCAACAGTCACTTTGATTATATCATTAGGCTGAGTATGTTGTGCCTCTCAATTGCATCACTACTTCATTCAGTTGTGAACACGTTTGAAATAAGGCAAATGGTAAACAAGTGGTAGAAAAGACAGTGTGACATAAAACTTGGGAGCACTTTACTGTGAAAGCAGGAAAAAAAGGTTGGGAATTGCAAAATGTGTAGGTTTGACCTTGTATGGCATGAGAGCGCAATGGAGGTGCACAAACATTTGAACAGGAAACGTACAGTTACAGGTTCTCTGGAGGAGGATGACTCACTATCATCCCAGTTAGTTGAAGGTTAGTTCAGTATTATGTGATACAGATACATAATGCAATATTTGCTAAACAAACCATAATAACATGACTTTCGGTTTGAAGTAAGAGAATAATTTGAGTCATAGTCCAGCCCCCTTCAATGCGAATAAAACATTAACATAGATTTACAGCAGGTGAATAGAAAATATGCCACTAGTTGGTAAACATTAAGATTTTCGCTTGGCATTATTGAGTGTGGGTTTTTTTTTTTTCTTTCTATTTCCTTTTCTTTTTTGGACGGGGCCGCTCTGCTAAATTATGGTGCTGCATTACATACTTGGATTCATATGTAACATTAGCATGTGTGTATTTTTACAAAAATGGTTGTGAAGAAACGTAGGTTTCAGTTTTGTGTGCAAAGGAATTCAAAAACTCGCCAAGAGTGCGGTGGTGCACATCAACCATGACGGAAAGGTGTAAGGCAGGAGCAGGGTGGAAAAGTGAAAGTTTCAGACTAGTTATATATATATAAAACAGTATATATATATAAAACTGCTGAAAAAAGTTAAAGAAACAGTTTGAAAACACAGCAGATCTTAATGGGAAAACAAATCATGTTGGAAATCTATACTGATATGGACTGGATAATGTGTTAGGAACGAATGGATGCCACATCATTTGATGGAAATAAAAATTATCAACCTACAGAGGGCTGAATTCAAACACACCCCGAAAATCAAAGTGAAAAAATGATGCGGCTGGCTAGTACATTATGCTGAAATTTCATTGTAGCAACTCCAAATCGTACTCAGTAGTTTGTATGGCCCCCACATGCATGTATGCATGCCTGACAATGTTGGGGCATGCTCCTTATGAGATGATGGATGGTGTCCCTCCCAGATGTGGACCAGGGCATCACTGAGCTCCTGGACATTCTGAGGCGTAATCTGGCGGCATCAGATGGACAGAAACATAATGTCCCAGAGGTGTTCTACTGGATTTAGGTCAGGTGGGCCGGTCAATGGTATCAATTCCTTCATCCTCCAGGAACTGTCTGCATACTCCCGTCACATGAGGCCGGGCATTGTCGTGCACCAGGAGGAACCCAGGGCCAATTACACCAGCATAGGGTCTGGCAAAAAAATAAAGTGTTCCTTTATTTTTTTTTGGGCAGTACAGTGGAACCTCGGTTCATGAACGTCTTGGTTCACGTACAAATCGGTTTACGACCAAAAAGTTTGCCAAACTTTTGCCTCTGTTCACGACCACACACTCAGTATACGAACAAGCCAGTTTCCCTTTCGGTTTGTACGTGTTCAGTCTCTCTCTGCGCATTTCCTGTGCAGCGAGCGAGTGAGAGAGCGAGAAAGAGCGCGACACATACACATACAGGCGCACGCGAGAGAGAGAGAGATACACACACACACACAGGCGCGGGAGAGAGACACACACACACACACACAAGAGAGAGACACACACACACACACACAGGCGCGCGAGAGACACACAAACACACACACACAGTCACGCGACAGACAGACACACAAACAGGCACACAAGAGAGAGACATACGCGAGAGAGAGAGCTGAACGCATAAGGTAGAGAAGGCAGTTAAAGAATGCACCAGGCTTGTTTTAGTTTTCATTTCTGTTTACAGCGATCGGTTCGTGGCGTGCATTGTTGCAATGTTACTTTTCTTGGTGGTTTATTAAATTACGGATTTTTCAAATGTTAATTTTTTCCCTGTTCTTAAAACTCATTAAAAAAAAGTGTTTTTAGCGAGCGGTTCTTAGCGCTATAGCGCGAACTATTGCAGTGTTAGTTTTCTCTGTTGTTCAAGGTTTTCTCAGTGTTATTCAATGTTTTTACATTTAGTTTACTATTACCCTGTGCATTCTATGGTACAATTAACTATATTTGTGCTTAAAAACTAAAAGAATATATATATTTACATACAGTTCGTACGGTCTGGAACTGATTAATTGTATTTACATACAATCCTATGGGGGAAATTGCTTCAGGTCACAACCAAATCGGTTTATGACCAGAGTTTTGGAATGGTCGTGAACCGAGGTTCCACTGTGTGTGTGTGTGTGTGTGTGTGTGTGTATATATATATATATTACAGTGCATCCGGAAAGTATTCACAGCGCATCACTTTTTCCACATTTTGTTATGTTACAGCCTTATTCCAAAATGGATTAAATTCATTTTTTTCCTAACAATTCTACACATAACACCCCATAATGACAACGTGAAAAAAGTTTACTTGAGGTTTTTGCAAATTTATTAAAAATAAAAAAACTGAGAAATCACATGTACATAAGTATTCACAGCCTTTGCTCAATACTTTGTCGATGCACCTTTGGCAGCAATTACAGCCTCAAGTCTTTTTGAATATGATGTCACCAGTTTTGCCCATTCCTCTTTGCAGCACCTCTCAAGCTCTATCAGGTTGGATGAGAAGCGTTGGTGCACAGCCTTTTTAAGATCTCTCCAGAGATGTTCAAATGGATTAAAGTCTGGGCTCTGGCTGGGCCACTCAAGGACATTCACAGAGTTGTCCTGAAGCCACTCCTTTGATATCTTGGCTGTGTGCTTAGAGTCGTTGTCCTGCTGAAAGATGAACCATCGCCCCAGTCTGAGGTCAAGAGCGCTCTGGAGCAGGTTTTCATCCAGGATGTTTCTGTACATTGCTGCAATCATCTTTCCCTTTATCCTGACTAGTCTCCCAGTTTCTGCCGCTGAAAAACATCCCCACAGCATGATGCTGCCACCACCATGCTTCACTGTAGGGATGGTATTGGCCTGGTGATGAGTGGTGCCTGGTTTGCTCCAAACGTGACGCCTGGCATTCACACCAAAGAGTTCAATCTTTGTCTCATCACACAAAAGAATTTTATTTCTCATGGTCTGAGAGTCCTTCAGATGCCTTTTGGCAAACTCCAGGCAGGCTGCCATGTGCCTTTTACTAAGGAGTGGCTTCCGTCTGGCCACTCCACCATATATGCCCGATTGGTGGATTGCTGCAGAGATGGTTGTCCTTCTGGAAGGTTCTCCTCTCTCCACAGAGGACCTCTGGAGCTCTGACAGAGTGACATCGGGTTCTTGGTCACCTCCCTGACTAAGTTTAGATGGCAGTTTAGATGGCTGGCCAGCTCTAGGAAGAGTCCTGGTGGTTTTGAACTTCTTCCACTTACAGATGATGGAGGCCACTGTGCTCATTGGAACCCTCAAAGCAGCAGAAATTTTTCTGTAACCTTCCCCAGATTTGTGCCTCGAGACAATCCTGTCTCGGAGGTCTACAGACAATTCCTTTGACTTCATGCTTGGTTTGTGCTCTGACATGAACTGTCCACTGTGGGACCTTATATAGTCAGGTGTGTGCCTTTCCAAATCGTGTCCAATCAACTGAATTTACCACAGGTGGACTCCAATTAGACATCTCAAGGATGATTAGGGGAAACAGGATGCACCTGAGCTCAATTTTGAGCTTCATGGCAAAGGCTGTGAATACTTATGTACATGTGCTTTCTCAATTTTTTTATTTTTAATAAATTTGCAAAAATCTCAAGTAAACTTTTTTCACGTTGTCATTATGGGGTGTTGTGAGTAGAATTCTGAGGAAAAAAATGAATTTAATCCATTTTGGAATAAGGCTGTAACATAACAAAATGTGGAAAAAGAGATGCGCTGTGAATACTTTCTGGATGCACTGTATATTATACAAAATATAGATTAAAGTTTGTGTCACTTGAGCCTCCATGCCCAGGCGTAATGTTGTCCAGTGTCTACAAGAAGGTAGTAATATCTGATAAACAAAAGTTAGTGGTCGACATAAAATAGTATAATGTTTTATCATATGTCCATGCATCAGGGTGTCACGTCGTTCGATTTGTAAAACATTGGTACAATGTCTAAAAAAAAAAAAATTGAGGCAACAAGAACCACAAAATTGGATGTAAGGCATATCCTGTGAACAGAGATTTGTAAATGCATGTTACGATTGAAACGGATGGAATTACTGTTGTACCATTAAGTCTGCTTTAATAAACAAGTCTTTTGCTATGCTAGTTATCAAATAAACCTAGATGGATGAATAAGAGGTTCATTAGAATTCTACAGGACATTTTAAGCAATAAATAGTTATATTCTGAGTGGATAATAGGGAATTACAAAAAGGAATTGGTAGTACAGTGGTGCAGCTGCCACCTCACAATGTTTGATTTTCAGAATGCGTGGTTCTTTTTTATAGTTTGCATAGGGTTTACTCATTTTCACTCAGTGTAAGGCGCTATACTGGAATAGATTTTAATGAATTTTCATGAAGCTGTTCCTGAGACTAGATTTCTTTCCCAAGTCTGAATTCATGCAGTACGGCCAGTTGATCACTCAAAATATCTCCAATGTAGAAGTATATTTCTGTGTTTATTTGCTCTGTAATGGATGACCATTCCATTCAAGGTGTATTTTAACTTCTGGATGTAACTGCCATACTCTGATGCTTCAATGATAAAAAAAAGCTGGTTCTGAACATAAGTGAATAAATGCATGTAGAGATAACTAGGGGGAAGAACGCATTTTAAGAGTTAGGAGGAAAATTCCATTGTAAAGGTTAAAAAGCCAGTTAATTTAGTTTTTTTTTTGTCTGTACTATTCTGGGTAAACAATTTAAAATTTGAGATGTTTGACACATGGTATCAGACAAAATGATCATGGAATAGCTAATGATCTAAACAAATACCTTACAAAGATTTTTACCAACAAAGAAATGAAGTGCCTCAGGCAAAGTAGCAAACTCTATTTTAAAGGATTTTACAATGATCCAGGCAGATGTGTTACAGACACTAGCAGTGCGCTTAAGATAAGCACAACACCTGGATCTGAAAGAATTTTATCAGTATTGTTAAAGAATGAAGAATTTTATCTTAAAGTCAAGAAATCTTTCCATTTGTTCATTGGAATAAGAGAGGTAGATATTAAGTGTGTTTACATGTGATTTAATGACCTGGTTATTCACAGAAACCCAGTTTCTAAAATCCCATGTAAACCCTTATTCCATTTTGAGAAACTGGATTATTGGTCTCTGGGAAACCTGGTTAATACAATTAGATTTCTCTGTGAGTAACCTGGTTATTTGGCCATATAAAATATTAACTGGATTATACTTAAGGATTTTGTAGTCTGCACATATTCATTGAACTCTGTGCCTGAGCACATGCTTTCAGCAGCCACAGGTAGAAGTGTCCACAAAGATAATTTTCGAGGCAAAAGCTTAAATGATGGCATTATTCATTCTCCTGAGAAAATCATGTCTGTTTATGTCGATGAGCTGAACATACAGTGCTAAGCTCAGCAGCACAATCTAAGTAGCAGTGTAGGGGGTAATATGTTAAAAGTAATGTGTGTTTATTAGTTTTATTACTTTTTAATGTAATGAGTACCCTAACACAATATTTATTTATTTTATTTTATTTTTTTAAAGTAAAAATACCTATGTTGTTATTATCCCAGAAGTGTTGGGCGTTAGGCAAACAGCATATACTGTAAACTGGTATGCCATTCCTTTGCAGGGCTCGATCACACAGACAAGCAGAAAAGACTGTGCTGCATGCTATCCTGTAACTGAAACATATTAATTTGGTGTCAGTTTAGTTTAGATCTAGCAATTTACTACAGATATGTTGAAACAGTGTGATTGGGTGATGCAGCAGACCGTGCTTATACCATAAATAATCAGTGGTTCAGGTCAGTGATGTTAAAGGGGATGAATGTTTTTACTTGAAAGAATATCAAGGATTAAATGTATTTTTAAAACACTTGGCTGTATTTCTGGTCTGTTACATGAAAGTTTGTGTATGGGCTTAGGATTTAATAACAAATGTTGGCTAGTCAAATGTGTAAAAAGAAAAAGTAACACAAAGGTAACACAGTCTTTATGCTTTACATTTTACATTGTTACCTTTTTTTGAAAGTAATGATCAATGTACTTTTAAAAGTAACTTTCCCCACGATGCTTAGAATGGGGAAATGTGTGAATGTAAACACACTCATTAACTTTATAATGCAAATGTAACTTCACAACAATTAAAAAATTATTGTAGTAAATACTGTATAACTGGATCATCCTTGCATCCAAGGAATGAAGCAATAGACAAATTATAAGTCCAATATTATTAAACAAAACCACTATCGATTCATGGAGAAAACATTTTTCTCACCTCGAGAAAAGATTTTTAAGAATCTCAGATAAAATGTAATAGTTAAAGTTTATTTTTGTCACAAGCATGTTTCAAATGGCATATTTTCTTAAGTCAAAACCTTTGCGACTTGGAAAAAGGACGTATTAGGTAAGTTTTAAGGTGTTTTTTATGACGGAACCCCAGTACAGTACCTATGAGCTCCATTATAATATGCAACAATGGTTTAAGAATTTTTTTTTTAATTTGTAAAATATGCTTCACATTAGAATGCAATGTGAATGTAATTTAGCTAGTTAACATTTACTTATTCTTTTTTTTTTTTTACAAAAATAAACATGTATAGCAATAAAAGGGCACAGACCACACTGAATGCTGATCTAGGTATATTGGCAAAAAAAAAAACCTTTATTAAAAAGGACGTCTTTACAGTACGGACACTCTGACCAGACAGGAGAGAGATAGCAGTGGTGCCGTTTATGAAGTTGATAAGGTGGAATAGGTGGCCCAAACCCGGAAATAATGTCAAGCGTTACTTTCCTATGATTTGTGTGATTCTCTGGATCTGCAGAGGGAAGGAAAGGAGGTGTGTTAGGAGTCAGCAGCAACCCTTGACTCTGGGTGAAATTAAGTCAACAAGCCCAGAAGTTGTCACCTAGGCACTCGTTTGTGACTATATACATACATTATTCATACACACACTATATGGACAAAAGTATTGACCCACCAACAGGGACTTTAATGACATTGCATTCAAATGCATAGACTTTCATATGGAGTTGGTACCCCCTTTGCAGCTATAATAACTTCCACTCTTTTTGGAAGGCTTTCCACAAGATTTTAGAGTGTTCCTGTGAGAATTTGTGCCTATTCATTCTGTAGAGTGTTTATAAAGTCAGGCAGTGATGTTGGACGAGAAAGCCTGACTTGCAATTTCTGTTCCAGTTCATCCCAAAAATTGTTCGATAGGGTTGAAGTCAGGGCTGTGTGTGGGCTAGTCAAGTTCTTCCACACCAAACTCATCCAAGCATGTCTTTAAGGACATGTTTTGTTTTGTGCACTGGGGCACAGTCATGCTGGAATAGAAAAGGCCCTTCTCCAAACTGTTCCCACAAAGATGGAAGCATAGCGTTGTCCAAAATGTCTGAAGCATTAAGATTGCCCTTCACTGGAAGTAAGGGGCCTAGCCCAAACCCCAAAAAACAGCCCCACACCATTATCCACCCTGTATGAAACTTCACATATGGCACAATGCCGATAGGCAGGTAACATTCTCCCTGTATCTGCTAGACCAAGACTCGTCCATCTGACTGCCAAACAGAGGAGCATGATTCATCACTCCATTGAACATGTTTCCGCTGATCCACAGTCCAGTGGCAGTGTGCTTTACACCACTCCATCTGACACTTGGCATTGGACTTGGTGATGTGAGGCTTGCATGCAGCTGCTTGGCTGTGGAAACCCATTCAATGAAGTTTTTGTGCTTACATTAATGCCAGTGGAAGTTTGGAACTCTTCAGCTATGGAATTATCTTAGCAGTTGTTGACCCCACTCTGTGGCTTTATGTGGTCTTCCTCTTTGTGACTGAGTTGTTGTTATTCCTAAAAACTTCCACTTTCCAATAATACCACTTACTGTTGACTGTAGAATATCCATCAGGGATGAAATTTCACACACCAGTTTATTGCAAAGATGGCATCCTTTCACAGTATCATACTTGAAATCACAGAACTCTTCAGAACGACTCATTTTGTTTCATATTTGTTTATAAATGGAGACTGCATGGCTAGGTGCTATACACCTGTGGCATTGGGTCTGATTGAAGCACCTGAATTCAGTAATTAAGAGGTGTGTCCCAATACAATTGTCCATTTAGTGTGTGTGTTTATAAATAACTGTGAATATGGTTATACTGTATATGTGTTTTAATGCATTTATGTGTGTTTTGGTTCAGGAGAGTTGAGGTGTTGCCTGTTGTAGAATTTCACAGTACAGCTCAGTACACCTAACAATACTAATGCAGCAAACTATATTTTTCTTGCTCACGGCAGCATTAAAAAATTTCTTATTTGCTTTCATTACTGTTATGTCTTCCTCCCATAGTGTTAATTCTGTTTAATTCTGCCTGTTAGTATAATTTACCAAAAAAAAAACCAAAAACATATGGACAGCACAGTGGTTAGTGCTGCTGGCCCACTGCTCCAGGTCATTGCCTGTGAGGAGTTTGCACATTATTCCTCTGTCCATGCAATTTGTTTACTGATGATTCTAGCTTTCCTCCCACTTCCCAAAAAATATGAAGAGAAGATTAGTTTACAAACTCTAAATTTTTCTAGTTTATTATCATGTGTACGTAGTCCAGTGAAATTCTTATTTGATTGTTTCTCACAGATTTGTTACAGTAATATAAAACAGACAGTGAATAAAGCAAAAGCAGTGAGTACAACATCATGCTGTACATTGAGTGTAGCCTTATTGTAAATGAATGTGAGTGTGCCTTCGGATTGAGTAATGCCAGTCTCTTTAAGGGCTCCAGTTTCCTACAACTATAAAAATTAGATGAAGAATGTTCAATAAATGGATGGATAAAGGTTTCTGCTGCTTCTTTTGTACATATCAATGGCATTACTCAGCATCACCTACAGCCTATTTTATACTTGATTCATTTGAACTGGGAGTGAGGGCCGTGTAGTGCAAAATGGTGTCAGAGTTGGAGACACACCAAATTTGTTTAACTACACAGTGGCTGTGTATCCAAAATGGTGAATTTCGAGTAGAGGCTAGTTACGTGGGTACCACAATGATGAAAGAAGGGCCGAACATGATACAGCAGGTCATCAAAACACAAGGAAGACATGCAAAATTATTTTAAATGCATCTGCTAATTATGTAGGTGCCCCTTCTCCTTTTCTTCCTCTTGAAGTTAGAAATAATAGACACAACTGTTCTTCCATCAGTAGAGTTTTGCATCCTCTTCTGTGACATTATTAGCAATGCAACACTGACCAAACTCTTGCACTTATTGATTTGGAGAATCAACACACTGATTGAATGGGCCGCTTTGCAGTGTGGTCAGCATGCCAGCTTCACGCGGTAAGTACAAGCTAGGCTTAAGAATGTGCATTCCCACTGATTTTGTTATTTGACTATCTGTAACTAACTAGACTTTCCAGATGTTAACGTCTCATAAATTGGAAAAGTAATTTTCATGCTCTAATTGAAGTTGTTTTTGTGTTTTTTTTTTTTCATTTTGACAAATATTAAAAGTACCATAAATGAATTAAGCATTGAATGTCAGCATGAATATAACCTTGTTAAAGGCAATGTTACTCTGCACTCTATCCACAAACACAGATTACCTGATGTTTCTCAATCTGTTGAAAGTTATGCCAGCAGTGGAAATACCCTTAAAGAAGGCACTGCTGTTACAGAAACACAGAGAAATGCTGTTTTAAGAACTCCTTTGCATTGGCTTGGCACCATAAAAATTTCCATTTATCTGTTGGAATTTAGGGCTCTATTGTGAAAAGCTCGATTTCATATTGAACTGCACAACCTTCTGCATCTTCATAGGAATCTGAATTTTTCAGTGCACCAACACATCATTATCAGCATCATTTGGTCAAGGAGTGTGTAGAATCTCTCTGTAACATTTTTCTTTATGCATACTTTCTCCCTGACATTCCAAAATGCAGTACCTATATAGAATACTTGAATAGTCATTTCAAAGTTCAGATACTTGCAACCAGAATGTATTTATTCAACTACCTGTGCACACCCCTATTCTTGTATGGGTTGGGGTATTGAGATGTTGAGATGTTGTTTAGCTTAACAGATGCTGTAGGCCTAAGATATAAAAGATAGCACTGGGTACATACATGTGTATTTGCAAAGCTGCGTGAAGTGTACTCAGGCCTTTAGATGTTTCGAAAGATTAAATGACAGGATGAAAACATTCCATGTGAAAAAAAAAAACATTTCTTAATATTTCAACAGAATATTTATCCTAAGGCTAGACGTCATTGATATATGTGGCAACACCCAAAAATATTTTGAAACATGCCAAAGGGAAATGAAAATAAGTAAAAAGGAGAGGGGGTCCCGATTCTGTGCTGACATAGTCATTGGAAGGCCACAAGGATTGATTTTAGCACTGTTTATTTTTCTGTTTTACTTTAGCAGTGATTAATGTGAGTAAACAATATAGTATTTACAGAAAACACTAACAGCTAGAACTAATTAGCTATCATTAACAATTTTAAAACAGTTGACAATGTTCTCATTGCCAAATAACGTATTTAAAACAATAAGCTGGATTGTAATTTGCATATTAGAAGAGCCTGCTCCTTCAGATTTGGTATTTAAACTTCAATAAGGTCAGAAAGGAATAGTGCACCTCAGCCATGTAGATTTTTGAAATGTTTTCTAAACCCAACTGGAGAACAATGAAAAAATTTATGAACATGTGCTCTAATTTCTTGTTATGATCCACATTTTTTCTGATAGCAATTTAAGTATAGAGGGCTAGAGTCTATCTCAAGAGTATCTGATGCAAATCAAGAATGAATTCTATAGTGAACACCAATCCTCTGTATGTGTATCCTCAATTTGCGCTGAGACAGACCAATTAAGGCTTCTCAATGACCCATACAGCTCATATGTTGGCTGTGGTAGAAAATCAGAGCTTTCTGAAGACAGTAGGGGAAAAAAAACCAAACACAACGCTTCAGATGGGAAGAGAACCAAAGTCAAAGGCAGTAGCAAGGCAGAACTATCCATTGCATCACTATGATGCTGTCCTGGCATTAATTAAACAATTCCAGTGTAATTCTTATTTGAAAAGAAAATGATTTGAGCTGCCTTGAAATAGGAATTTAGTTTAGTTATATATAAGTACCATATTTTTAAGAAGCAAATTAAGAGAAGTATAAAAATAAAGGGCTAAATGAAGAATAATGTCTTTTATTAGATTTAAATAAATGATTATCCTACTGACAAAAATTGTGTAAGGTCATTGTAATATACAGCAATTGAAAAAAATGGCTTTTTGAGTGCCTGCTAATTAACAGTTAACACATACATGTTAACTGTTTAAGCCAATTCAAACAATTAAATTTGGATATAATGTAATGGGTGTCCTTAGGTTTTACAGGTAAATTAATGAAAACTGAAAATGAATAAATTAAATTCTAAATATACTGTGAACATATAATGGGTTTAGAATTAACTTTGCTGAACTGCATGTCGTTTTTAGGGATGTCCATAGTCACTGAATTTTCATCCATACAGTGAACAAAGAACTATAATCTAAACCACAAGTCTGCATAGCGCTGAGTTACTGAATGAGGAGAACCCGAGCAAATCAGTCAGCCTGCCTCTGGTCCAATAGTAAAAAAAATAAATGTAACAGCAGTATAGTGTATTTGTAAAGTCATGTTTGAGTGGTATGCTTCTATAGGAAAGCACTGTATAAAGTAAAAGTTTTGTTTTTATCATAGTGTTGTTTTTAGTTTACTCAATAGCTGTTCACGTTCAATTTACAGATCCAGTATGTCTGTGTAAATTATACTACTTACACTGCCAAAAATGTTTGGGTACTGTGGTCTCAGAAATGGTTCTCACTTGCAGAAAGCGTGTTTTTCAAGCACAGTTTTGTTGTACATATTTTTCTCTGAGGTAGTGACACGTTTGTGTGCTCATAAAACTTAAGATGCTTAATTAGCATGTAAAGAAATGCCCTCAATATTTTTTTTTCTACTGTAAGCAAAGTTTCACCAGATTGCATCCATTTTCTATTTTGGATTCTTGTGAAAATGGTTAACTCTACCTCCTACAGTTTTTGGTTTATTGATGCTCTAATTGGTCAAACTGCAATGATCCACTGGGTCTGTATTTGTGAAATGTTAATGTCGTAAAACTATGGCTACTGTGGTCAGCTGACTTAATGTGACCTGTAATGACATGGCTTCAGTAATATACATGTTAATAAGGTCACATATGCTCTAGACATAATCGCTGAGTTTCGAATAGACAGGTCCAAAAGCAAGGCTCTCCAGATTAAAATAAATGTATCATAATAGTTGTAATGAATATGATAAATACTCAGCTGTCAATATTGCCCTTATATTTAAAACAATTAATGTGCTACTTGCTAGTGAATTTTAATTTATTAGAGAGTGGGACTCACCTCTAGAATTATGTAACCTGTCTGACACCGATTACACTGTTAATAAGGTTCAGTAATGTTTCCAACATCAAAGCCCAACTCTATTAATTTCCCTGACATCAGCTGCAATTCCCACTAAGAAGAGTTTATGAAATAGTGAAATAAAAGATATTATAATTTACCACAGAAAAAATAATACAATACACAAAACCCCAACTCATAGGCAGGTCACCAGCTTACCAGCAAAAAAATAGAGTAAAAATCATATAGCAAACAGTCCATCCTCAAAATGGAAAAAGGAAAACCAAACTCATGATCTAACTGTTTGAAACAGGAGGGTAGATTGGAGAAACTCAGCCAACAGCTTCACCAGAAAGAATTTGTTATTATCTGAGTTACTGTATTTCTATGGTCCAGGGAAACAGTAGCCTTTGGGAGCACACCTTTCTTTTTTTAAGTATTCATTGCTTCTTGAAGATTTTCTAGTTCAGCTCACTCTAAAATGAGGTCTAGAGTTCTTTGGTTCTCAGAGGTAATACCTTCAGTACCTCACTCCTTCGCAATAGTGTTTTGAATTGTGCTGGAATTGAATTTCCGTCTTGCCCACTATGAGTAAAATGTCAGATTGTAGGCAGATCTGACTAAAAACACAGCTGCCAGTTTTACATAAAATAAATAAAGTGCACAAATATTAGCTAATTGTTAAGAACCCACACTATGTGGCACTCCTACACATTTGTAAGATGTATAGATAAATATTGGGGACATTATGGTTGCCTTCTGCCAATAAACTTAAGAACAGACTATTTGCATGACATACGAAAAAAAAAAAAGATTTTACAGTTGCTTATAGAATTACATTTACATGGTTTACAAATCATGTTGAATTACATCTTGAATTTTTCAAAATATTTAAATTGATTAACATGATTTGAAAAGCTGGAACTTTGTACACAAGTCACAAAGTCCTAAGTTTATATCATGGAATACGCCTTTCATTAGATGTGATGTGATTTTGCTCACTTTTTACATTTATTATTCCATTTCTGGGTGTTGAATGGCTATAGTCTATCCCTATAGCACTGAATGAAAGGCGGAGACAGGACATACTCCCTCCATACTTACTCATTGAAAGATAATTTGGTATTACAAATTAGCAATGTCTTTGGGATTTGAAAGGAAAACAGAATGCCTGGAGAAAAAGCCATGGGCAGAATGTTTAAACCCCAAATGCAAGCAGGCATTTGGACCCAGCAGTATAGAGGATGGAGCAGTTCAGATCACTGCACTACTGTGCCACCCTTCAGTCTTACTTTTTTGTGAAATTGGTTATTTGGCCTATGTGCATTGGTTTGTCTCAAAAAATGGTTAGATTTATTAATGTACTATAAGCATTGATTTGGCTGTTTAATTTGCACTAATTTGTATTTGTATATTTATTTAGTAAAACTTTAAGAAAAAAAACTATGCATTGACTTGCAAATATACTTTATCATGCCGTAAGATCTTCATGTGTGTGACTATCGTCTACAAGTAATTTGGAAAATACACTTTGAGGATAATTTAAAAGATAAGATCATAAATCAAATTTAAGTCCATATGTTACAAAAACAGCAGCCATAGCTAACAAACATCTGTTTTCTGTACCCATTTGTCCAATTCTGGACTGTGGCAGCATCAGATGCAAGCCAGGGACCAAACCCATTTGAGGGGTGCCAGTCCATCACAGTGGTAGCAAATAAATACCATTTATTAGTAGAGATGGGGCAGTGAAACCTGATAAAGTATCGAAGATCAGTGTTTTTTGTTGTAATATTTGCTCACCTTAATAAAAGGATAAGTGTTGGCGTGGCTGTCTGTGTCCAGTTGCTCTCTGTCATTCCAAAATATGGCGTATCACAAACATTAACACTGTTTTTATGAATCCCATACCAAATGGCATATTACAGGGATGTATGCATTACATGATGCACTGCAACTGTTAATGCCGATGTGTATGTTGTTTACTTACATTTCAACCAATCTTATACAGGTAGCACAGCTAGTCTCATATACAAATGAATAAGTATGATGATTTTTTTTCTGCATTTTTAATTTGTTTTATTCAAGTAACAACAGTTACTTCTGATGATGTTTGAAGCAATTGCATCTATGTGACACTTTAGTTTTACTCCACATTTTAATATGCTTGTTAGTAGAAATGAGGATGATAAATACCCCCAATGAGAGTGTATACAGTATGAATGTGCCCTGGGAATAACAGTTGCCTTGTCCAAGGATTCTTTCCACATTGTGCCTGATGCTGCTAGGGTGGGTTTTGGGCCTGTGACCAGTAAACACTTGGCCACATGTATTTAAGCACTGCTACTTGACAGCCCCGGAGTCTTGTATTTAAGGCATGCAGTGTGTTTAGTCTGCATACTCTATCCATGTTGTTGTGATTTGTCCTTTTTCACCTCAAAACTGTTAGATTCTAAATTTGCAATGTTGCCATTTCAGTGTAGGCAGTTTATATTCAATGTATTTTCGATATCATAGAGTGTCACAATAATCCGATGCCAGGCAGCAACATCTCATTGTTCGGTTGATTCTTTGTGATATAAAAAGGCATGTGAACTTAAATGTTTCACGGGTCATTACCAAAAGATGGACAGACAATAATAATACATTTTATTTTAAAATGCCTGTCAAGGCACCCAAGGACACTGTACAAGAATATACATAACATCAAACAATCCAAAATATAAACATAATTAACTAAGGCAACAAAAAGCAATATTTAAAAGATAGGCTTTAAGTTTAGATTTAAAAGAGAAAGTGAGGTACACGTATGGTGCTCCAAAGGCCCTGATACATTAAAAGCCATATCACCCAAAGTGCGCAATCTACACAGTGGAATGGTTAAGAGCAAGGAGTCATAAGAACGAAGTGAACTTGATGGAGTATATGGACATAATAAAGAAGAAAGGTACGATGGGGCTAGACCAGGGGTCGGGGAACTTTTTTACCCTTTACCCTAAAATTTAAGTCACCGTTACCCCCAAGATTTGAAAGGAAAAAAAATTGTTGTTTCTAAATTCAAATTATTTATTGATCTGTTTTCAAATATAATATAAAAATAAAAGGATAAATGAAAAAATAAAAGGACAACATTCACTTGGGGGAATGGTGTTTCATTTTTGAAACAATGACATCAAAATTAGGGATCTTTATGAAAAAATGCTTGCACGTTGACCATATGTATCACACTGCATCGTATTTCCAACTTTGGTGTTTGAAATACACTCAAACCTGTTTTTATGCGGTAATAGGGACTGCATAAAAAACACACAAAATTTTCTTTGAAACTTTACAAATAGTTATAAAAAATATTGTTCGCGATAAATTAAGAAAAAACTTTTACTCCGCCTACCAAATACAGTCTTATCAGTCATTTTCAAAATTCAATGTAGATCGATGCAAAAAAAAATAGATTACAACGTAAATAAATTATTTTTCTAATAGTCTTAATTTAATTTCCAAAAAAAAAAAGGAAATATGCATAAGGATCGAGGTGTGCTATGGAGCAAAAATGGTTGACGAAAACGTGGTTAGTACGTTGTATCACCGGACACCAACGGTCGGCGCAATCATGATACCACATACGTATCACCGGCCACCAAAGTGATAATACAACACTGTCTTACCTTGATCGGCGAAGTTTTTCAGCAAAATATTGTAGCGAATCTATTTGAGACTACGGTGGCAGGGTCTTAACATGCAAAGGGGCGTGATGTATACGCTCGAGTCCTCTCTCCCTGGTGTTGTCGGCAGCGGTAATGGCACGATATAGGCGCTTTCAGTTATTGTAGTCACTGGCGGTGGTGGACTCGATGCATCTCGTTCGGCTGCTCCGTAGCGAATCAATCTTCGGTATCTGGTAGAATTAATCTTTGGCCGTTTGCCGCCTCCTTTTAACGGACACGTGCCCCCCACCCGCACAGTGTTACCGCTTTTGTGTTCGACTCTCGGTGAAGTTATAAATATTGGTTGCAATTGGAACCGAGAGCTACGAGATACGTTCATTTAGATACACCACTTTCTAGCGCGTTAACAGATCAGGAAGAAAAATGTAAGTCGCAACAAGAAACAAGCTTTTTATTTATTTATGTACCTATGTCTTTACTGAGTCCATATTACCCCTGAAAATATCACTTTTACCCCAATTGTGATAATTTACCCCTGTTCCCCGACCACTGGGCTAGACCATGAAGAACCTTAAAAATTAAAAGGAGAAGTTTATATTGAATGTGAAAAGGGACAGGTAGCCAGTGTAATTTTAAAGAGTGTAGGAGTAATATGCTCCCAAAGTTTTAAATGTGTAAATACCGTTGCTGCTGAATTTTGTAAATATTCTAGCTTGTTTAGGCTCTGAGCAGGGATACCATGCACTGTAATCATCAGTTTCGAGTTGACACAAGCATGAATAAGTGTCTCAGTTGCAGTATGAGAGAGCAATAGACGCAGCCTTGAAAGTTGCATAAGGTGCAAAAAGGCAACCTTGGTAAAATTATTAATGTGTGGATCAAAGGGGAGGGTGGGATCAACAATAATACCACATTTTTTAACCTGGGCAGACAAAGATGTAATAAAACCCAGGCTTTCACTGAAACATTAAGGAAAACAGACAAAGTGTCTGGAGATGCAATAATTAAAACCTCAGTTTTATCACTATTCAGTCTGAGAGTTTTTCGACAACCAATGTTTGATGTCAGCCAAACAGGCAGCCAATGCAGGAAGAGGTAATGTTTGTGTAAGCCTTGTTTTTAATAAATCTGTGTATCATTAGCATAACAATGAAATCATAGCTGTCTAATAATTGCATCAAGAGGAAGCATATAAATGAATAAATAAAGAACAGAGGGCCAAGAACTGATCCCTGAGGGGCACCCTGGAACAAATAAGATGGGTCAGATTATTTCATATCTTTCCCACAAATAATAAATTGGAAACCAAGAAGGTGTCAGAGCTAATCAATGAAATTACCAGAATAGATCAAGAATATGCCAGGTCTCCAAATGAGGCACTTTATAGAAAAAGACAGGTTTTGCGATCAGAATTTAACCTCTTAACAAGAAAAGGAACAAAACAGCTCATCTTTGGTAGGCCTACCGTCCATGTCACATTAGTAGGGAGAATTAATACTGTACTTAATTAATCAAGATGAACATCCTTCCCAAACTTCTTTTTCTATTTTTGAGCATCACCATGTGCATTAACAACTTGTTCTTCAAGAAATTAGATTCAATTATAACCTAATTTATTTGGAGTTCAAAGCATCCATGCATCCAAAAGGTGACAATTCAATGACCTAAAGCAGTAGGTGGCATGGGACTACCTAACTTTAAATTGTATTACTGGGTGGCAAATATACAAGCTGTAAGCATCTGGACATCTACACAATGAAATCTTGCTCTACTTCTTTATAAGCCCTACTTTATGCCCGAGTAAAATATTCTATTTCTATTCTATTTCTATTCCTGAGGCGATACTGATCAGTCTTGAAGACTCAAACAGCATCTCAACAATATATAAAAACGTTATAAAGTCTCTTCCCTTCAAAGATCCCAGAGTACAACTGGTAGGGCATCTTTCTCTTAACATTTCAGAAAAAGAGTGGAAGGTAGCCATGCCTAGAATACAAATACACTGTAGCTCCATATGCACAAAGCATTCAATCATCCAACTTAAAATCTTTTATCGAGCACATTTATCTCATTTTAAATTGCCCTAAATGTGGACCTGTGAACATTGAAATCTATGTGTGGCCTCACTGGGCTACATGTTTTGGGTGTGCACCTACTTAACATTGGTGGACATTCTGTTTTTATTGATTTGCTTTTGTTTTATGTTCTCCTGTCTGTTTAGAGTTGGGTTGAATTCTGTGTTTTTACGGTTGACATGATTATATGGAATGTTGCTTTCTTCAAATAAAATAAGATTTAAAATAGTTTTTAAAATCTTCAGTGTCAAGTTCCAGTTTTTTGAGGACAGGTGTAACAATAGCAGTCTTTAGGCTGGAAGGGACCAAGCCAGTATAAAGAGATGTATTGATAATACTAGTGATTAAAAATACGAAGAAAAAGCAAAGCAGCCTTAACCATAGAAAAAGACTGTAGAATACAGGTAGTTGGCCTGGCAGTCATGACAAGCTTATGGACTGCAGGAACATCCAACAATGGGAAATCAGATTAACAGCTTACAGTTAAGATAGGAGATGGACACAGTTTTGACTAAACAAATTGACCTTTTTGAAATTCAGAATAAATCAGATGTCTTATTATTAAAAAAAGACAGAAATTTCTGACAGAGGTCAGAGGAGGCAATCAAATGAAAGTTATTTTCAGGTTTAAATAGCTTATTCACAGTAGGTGTTTGGGTATTATGCCGACCACATAGAATGCTATTAATATAGAAAGCAATTTTAGCACTCTGTAGTGCCTGCTTATGGAGGGCAACATGTTCCTTATAGGCACACATGCTCACCATATTTAATTTAACTTAGTATCCAATCCCAATAATGTCCCTGAAAAATTAATTTCTCTAATATTTAAAGTTTATTTTAATTGATTTTTAGTTATCGTTTTAATGATCAATGTATCCAAATGGCAAATCAAACAAAAGTTCATATGAGCACTCTTACCACTATGTGTTTTTTAAGATTGGAGGGTAATTTTGAATACTATCAGGCTGGCACAATAGGTAACACATCCGCCAAGTCTCATTTTTGTGCCAACCACTTGTATGGGGCATATTTTCTGACCTACTTGTATCTTCAATGTCATTAATAAATCCAGTGTTGCTTGACATTGGTTTGAAGATATCTTTACTGTTTAAATCACCACAATTGCTGCCTGTGCTCTTCCCTTTGCTTTTCTCCAGCGCACGTAATGTTTTGGATGCAAAGAAATCCAAGACATAAAATGCGCAAATAAACATAACAATGGGATAATCCTTAATTTTGCATATATATGTGAATTTAATAAAATTATCTCACCTTGTTTCCCCATTTTTCAGAAGCAGAAACCTGTTGTCAAAATAGTAAGTTATGGATATTTTTTATTGTAGGGAACACAGATTTTTTATCTTTGAAATGTAGTACCTTAAAGTAAAACATCTCAAATTAATACTCAAGTAAAGATACAGATAGCCTAGATGAAAATTCAACTTAAGAACAGTAATGAAGTAGTTTTACTTCATTACTTCCCACCTCTGATCCACTGCAACATCGTTAACAAATGCTTTTACCATTAGTCTGAGCACATTTTTCTTCTTCAAATTTCTTATTTTAACATTTTTTAGCATCAGAGGGAAAAGCCCTTTTTGATGCCATGTTAGGTATCAATGTGGCTTTGGCTACTGTTATGTTGCTCCTCATGTGATGTGCGGCTGTCAGTGGCTCATTCCATCATACTTGTTGACAGACGTCACTCATTGTGCGACATGACAGGATACTGATAATCATTGATTTTGAATTATTTACCCAACAAAGACAAGCCAAAGCTTCCCTATCATTGTAGATTAGTTTAGTTTATGTCCTGTATTTATTTTTTAAGCATATGAGTGCTTCATTGCTATTTGGTGTCGTCACGGATGGCATCCTGTCCGGCATGCTCTCTGCTTTTACTGCTTTTTACTATTTTTTAAGGTGATTTTCTTTTTTTCTTCCTGTTTTTTCTTTATTGACTCTGGATATTTATTTTGGTTAGTGTATAGTACTTGTGTAGATACAGTAATTAGTATTTACTAGACTAGATAATTTTCAACACCAACTACTCCGCAATAACCGTGACGCCAAGCGGTTCCATTGTTTACAGACGGGAACAGCTGCTGCGGCTCCGACAGCACAGCCGAACCGTCGTCCAGCATGCCATCCCTGTGAAGATCAAGAGGAACTACCGTGGCTGCCGAGCAGGGAGAGCACGACAGCTGAAGAAGAAAAGATTTCGTTCTGCGCTTCCTGCGATAATGATGGGGAATGTTAGCTCTCTTGTGAATAAGATGGACGAGTTGGCGGCGCTAACAAGGTCGGAAAAAAATTTCTGGGAGTGCAGTATTATGAGTTTTATGGAGACATGGCTGAATGAAAACATCCCAGACTCTGTAGTGGATTTAAACGGGTTTCAGTGTGTAAGAGCGGACAGAGACACCGGCACGAGTGAAAAGAAGAGGGGAGGAAACTCGCTCTTTATGTAAACAACCGCTGGTGTTCTCCCAGTCATGTTAAGATGAGAATGGCTGTGTGTACTAACCAAATTGAACTGTTAGCAGTCAGTCTCCGACCATATTATCTGCCCAGAGAGTTTTCCATCGTCATTATCATCATTGTTTACATTGCTTCCGACGCTAATGCGGCACAGGCTTATGATATCATCAGCTCTGCGACCGCGGACCTCCCAGTCCGAATACGTTTATGGCCATCACGGGAGATTTCAATCAAACAAACCTCTCCACTGTTCTACCAACATTCAAGCAATATGTCGATTGCAAAACCAGAGACAATAAAATACTGGACCTATTCTATGCTAATGTTACAGAGGCATACATCTCCATCTCTCTCCTCCCCTGGGCAGGGCTGGCCACAACCTTGTCCACCTTAGGCCCCTTTATAAACCCGTTGTCCAGAGGCAACCTGCAGTAGAGAAAACTGTTACAAAGTGGACAAAGGAAATGGAGGAGACTCTGCAGGGGTGCTTTGAGGCAATGGACTGGGATGTTCTCTGCAGTTCCCACAGGGACAATATAGACAATCTGACAGACTGCATCACAGAATACATTAACTTCTGTGTGGACATGGTTGTTTCCAAAAAAACTGTTTGTTGCTTCCCCAACAATAAACCAAGGGTAACCAAAGACATCAAAGCCACACTCAACAAGAAGAAGAGAGCTGTCAGAAACGGTGACAAAGAAGAGTTAAGACTGATACGGAGAGAGCTGAAATTTAAGATTGCAGAGGGGAAAGATTGCTATAGGAGGAAGCTGGAAAGCAAACTCCAAGTAAACAACTCCAGGGAGATGTGGAATGGAATGAGGGCCATTACTGGCTTGAAACAAAAGAGAGGTGTTGGGATGGATGGGGACATTGAGCATGCAAACGACTTAAACTTGCACTTTAATAGGTTTGACCTCCCTTTGTCCCCTCCCTCCACACCCGGCTCTTCTCACCTTCTCCTTTCTCCTCCTCCCTCTCCCGACCCCACAGCCTGCCTCTCTCTGTCCTTCTCAGCAGATGACATCAGAAGGGAACTGTGTAGACTCCATCCCATCAAAGCTGTGGGTCCCAACGGCATCAGTCACAGGGCCCTCAGGTTTTGTGCTGCCCAGCTGTGTGGAGTGCTACATTTGATCTATAACATGAGTCTGAAACTGCAGAGAGTCCCGTCGCTCTGGAAGACATCATGTTTGATTCCTGTCCCTAAAAAGACACATTCATCAACACCCAACGACTACAGGGCAGTGGCTTTGACTTCGCACATCATGAAAACACTGGAGAGACTCATACTGAAACATCTGCGTATGCTGGTGGAGCCCTGGCTGGACCCCCTACAATTCGCTTACCGGCCCCGTATCGGCATAGAGGATGCCTTCATCTCCCTGCTGAATAGGGCTCATTCTCATCTGGATATTGTTGGGAACATGGTGAGGGTCATGTTTTTTTACTTCTCCAGTGCTTTTAACACAATCAGACCATCACTGCTTGGGAATAAGCTCACAGAAATGCAGGTAGACGCCCCACTTGTAGCCTGGATTATGGACTATCTAAACAATCGACCACAGCATGTCCAACTGAAGAGCTGCCACTCTGAAAGCATCAAGAGCAACAAGGGGGCGCCACAGGGAACTGTCCTATCACCTTTCTTCTTCACCATCTACACGTCTGACCTCAGGTACAGGTCTCAGTCATGTCACCTGCAGAAATTTTCTGATGACTCTGCCGTTGTGGCCTGTATCAGGGATGGTCAGGAGGAGGAATATAGGGGTGTGATGGAAAGCTTTGTTGGGTGGTGTGAGCAGAATCATTTACAGTTAAGTATCACAAAAACAAAGGAACTGGTGGTGGACTTTAGGAAGCGGGCGGCTCCTCCTCCCAACCCTGTCACTATCAGAGGAATGGAGGTTGAAGTCGTTGAGAACTATAGGTACCTGGGAGTACACATCGACAGTAAACTTAACAGGTCCAAGAACACAGACACTGTGATCAAGAAAGGGAATAGCCGGCTCTATCTAATGAGGAGGCTTAGGTCGTTTAATGTATGCAGGAAAATGCTGACAATGTTTTATTACTCTGTGATGGAGAGTGAGGTGTTTTTTACAGCTGTGAGCTGGGACAGTGCGGTGAAGACAGCTGATCACAACAAGCTGAACAAGCTGATTAAAAAGGCTGGTTCTGTCCTAGGTGTCAAACTAGAGGATCTGATGGAGGTGTCCGAGAAGAGAATGCTGAAAAAGCTCATCAGTATCATGGACAACCCCTCTCGCCCCATGCACCCCTCCTTGAGGAACCATCAGAGCACACACAGCAAAAGACTCATTGCCCCCAAATGCAGAACTGAACACCACAGGAGATCTTTTCTATCTGTGGCAATAAGGCTTTATAACTCCTCTTCGTTCTGTAGGTGATCTTTTCAGCCTTTATGGCGGTATGTTAGTCTCATTATGTCATCACAAGCGACTAGCTCATTTTACTGAGGCACAAGTACCAAGTCACTTTTCATAACCTACATTAATAATCTGTATTTAATAATAATCTGTTATATTTATATTTTATATATTTGCACAATTGTCATATGCTTGTTATATGCTGTCGTATTTTTATACATTTGCACAACTGTCATATTTTTGTATATTTGCACAATTACTATTTTTCTCTTTTTAAATCTTTATTGTACTATCTTTATTTCTCTTGTTGCTCTGAACATGCCAATGACATAAGAATTTCCCTCGGGATGAATAAAGTTCTTATCTTATCTTAAACACATAACAGGGCTTAGCTGGCTACAAACAGACATGTTAATACTCCCCAAATATATTGTGGCTGAACTTGCATAGGGCTTCGGGGGCCCTATGCATCTGCATAGTCCGCATATAGCAAGAAATGGCTCTGTTGTTTTCCTACTAAGGTGTTCAAGCCTTCGCCCCCAACCTTTCATGTGACACAGCTCAAAAGAAAACCAAGAAGCAGAACATGTAAATGTCACACTACGAGTTTTAAGTAGAGCATATGATCCAGACTAGATGAATTTATATACAGTAGTCCTAGTGATGAACTAAGACATCAGGCAATAAAGAAACACCAGCTGGAAGAAGACACTACCTCAGTATACTTACAAGAGCAGTGGCACTGATATTTTTCATGTTCCTAATGGTGATATTACAAGGTGATTGTTACCCATGTGACTAACCAAGGATAAGCATATCAAACAAAATAGCCTTCTGCTTTCTGAAGTGTCACTGCTCCCCTTTACAGTTAAGAGTGAGTACTGTGGTGTTGAGAAAACAGAATTTGTACTTTTTTCATTTGCCTGTAGAAGTGTCTCAGACATGACTCTAATGAGAGTAATGCTTCTGGCTTAGGTCATTTAACTTAAAATGCTATTACTTCTCTTTCAAGTTATTCAGTGTCCAATGAACTAGAGATAAAAAACATAATTTTTCTTCCACATGTATGACCAAAGCAACCCACCCATGAAAGGCCTATAATGCATTACAAATAAAAAGAAGACATTGTGTAATGATACGGTTAATGTGCTGGACATTTCACAATTCTGGAAAACCCAAAATGAAAAGGGATAAAACAACTTGCACAAGATGTAGATTTCCACATGTTTTGTATTATTATTATTACTTACTATTCAAATTACCAACAATAAAAGCTAAATCTAAAACTAAGCTGTGAAATTCTATTTAGAGACATATGGTATTGGAGGTTTTTTAAATATAACAGAGCACCATTCCAGTCTTTGCACTTAGGTTTCTGTGTTTTAAATTAATTACAAGGCCTTTATCACACCCTGAGCTGTAGGCTTCCTGTAGAAAAGTAAACCCAAAAGGTGACGTCTCACTTTAATGAATAGGGTCTGTATCTCTAAGACAAGAATCTGAAAACTAGACAGAGGTCAGATTTTGCAAGAATGTAAACAAGTACATCATCCAAAGGGGAGGTGGTGATGGAAGGTTTTTGAAAATGATTGAAAGCAGAAAGATAAAAGAGACATGTTTTTCAGAGCAGAAAGTGAGATGAGCACTAAAAGATGAATTACAGGCAAAGAGACAAAGGATACAATCAAGAACAGTTTTGTAAATTGAGATAAAAGGAATGGACTTACAATACTGACATTAAGAGAAGACCTTTGGGTGAAAAAAGGAAGAAAATGGATTCTTTGAGTTTGCCTTTGGGCACAACGGCCATAAAGTTTATGGTTGTTAAACTCAACAGCATACTACTGATGGATAAATTACTCTGATTTAATTGGTCTGGCATGTCCACACGGTGAAATGTAGAATTTTAGACAAATATTTAAGGAGATTTCAGAATAACGCAGAAATTGGTAAGGACCATAATGATTACTGAAAATGTATACTATCCTATAGATATAGATGCATGGAGGATCATGAAATGACAGGACAATAGTGAAAGAAATTGTAGTAATGGTGAAAAGTACTCGGCTTTAATTTATGGGTTTAATGCACAAACCAATAGAGGCATTAGAATTTTTATGTCTAACCAACCAACATGCAACACATCGCTGTTCTCCGACACTATGATAAATAAGAATGTATTAATATACAGAGCATTATAATTACAGTGATCCCTCCTCGATCGCGGGGGTTGCGTTCCAGAACCCCCCGCAAAAGGTGAAATTCCACAAAGTAAAAACCATACGTTTATATTGTTATTTTTATATTGTCATGCTTGGGTCACAGATTTGCACAGAAACACAGGAGGTTGTAGAGACAGTGACTTTAAAGCACTGCAAACAAACATTTGTCTCTGTTTCAAAAGTTTAAACTGCGCTCCATGACAAGACATAGATGACAGTTCTGTCTCACAATTAAAAGAATGCAAACATATCTTCCTCTTCAAAGGAGTGTGCGTCAGGAGCAGAGAATGTCAGAGAGAGAGCGAAAAGCAAACAATCAAAAATCAATACGTGCTGTTTGGACTTTTAAGTATGCGAAGCACCGCGATAAAGCAGCTGCAAGGAAGGGAGCAATGTGAAGGTAGTTTTTCAGCATTTTTCAGAGGAGCGCACACTAGGCCAGTGTGTGAATAGCACCTCTTCTTACACCCCCTCTGTCAGGAGCAGAGAATGTCATCAAAAGAGGGAGACAGAGAGAAAAAAGCAAACAATCAAAAATCAATACGTGCTGTTTTGGTTTTTAAGTATGTGAAGCACTGCGCGGGAAGCATATCATATATCATTGAGGAGTTTTATTTAATACGTAATACGTGCTCTGATTGGGTAGCTTCTCAGCCATCCGCCAATAGCGTCCCTTGTATGAAATCAGCTGGGCAAACCAACTGAGGAAGCATGTACCATTAAATTAAAAGAAATCCGCGAACCAGCGAAAAATCCGTGATATATATTTAGATATGCTTACATATAAAATCCACGATGGAGTGAAGCTGCGAAAGTCGAAGTGCGATATAGCGAGGGATCACTGTAATAGAAAGTATAAACAATCTTATCTAATGGACTCCTTACTCCTGTTTGTATACTCTCGCTACCTGGATCCTTTTTTAAAAAAGTGTGAGAGTCGGGGATGGTGTCCCATTCAGTGTTGGATCCTGCCTTGCATGGAAAACTACTGGGATTCACCTCTGACTGCTATTATAAACCACAGGTTCATGAAATCCGTTGGAAAACTGACAACTGGACAATCCTGGAAGTTTCTGCTCAAACATTGCAAAGCCCAAGTGGGAGAGTGGCTGGCATGTCACCATGGTGAAAGAGCACCCATACTTTAACCTTGTAACTCACTGTCTGCAAAGTATATAGGAATCTCATCCAGCCGTTAAAAGATGCCAAGGACATAAGCAAAGAAATCCATACCTGTCTGCCATAATTCATACAGGGTTTATCTAACAGACTAACTGCCCAACAGATGTCTCTTTCAAACCTTGGATTGCTAAGCAAAGAAACTGTGACAGAAATGAATTATTTTTTTTAAGATTGCAAGGTCATAGATTAAGTTATTCCAGCAGATTTCTTTCATGTAAATAATAAAGCAAGCACTTGCAGAAATCCAGGGAAAAAATAAAGAAAAAAGTGTTCAGGAAGAGAAATCAGAGATGCTTCTTAACATAGACAATAGTCACAATTTAATCGCAAATTTCCCACTCATTATAGTAGGAGACACCTTTGCTGTAGTATATGAACCATCTAGAATTTTTACCAGACTGACGTATAAGGATGGACTATCCATTTTTTCTTTACTTCTTATTTATTTTTCAATATCTGTTCATGAAACCTTATAAATTCATGAAACCAATAGCAAATTTGTATGGGTTATTTTTCTAAAATATTGTCTGCCTTGTAACTCATATTTGCTTACTTTGCTTAATAACATCTCAGTGCCATTTGTCTATGTACCCTGTTGACTAGGATCATAAAAGGTGACTA
Source organism: Polypterus bichir lapradei (assembly GCA_026402145.1). Lineage (NCBI taxonomy): Eukaryota > Metazoa > Chordata > Cladistia > Polypteriformes > Polypteridae > Polypterus > Polypterus bichir. The sequence goes on along the minus strand of JANRMT010062796.1, from coordinate 5,674,137 downwards.
AAGGAAGTTGGCAACAGGAAGAGTATCTGGACAAGTTAGGTGAACCCCAGAAAATGGCTGTTAAATAGACCGAAAGCAAGATAATTCCATTTCAGGATGCAATACGTTTTTAAATTACTCCACTGGATATTTGAAATTAGTTCTCTTTTCTGGGTATAAATGCATGATGTACCTCATGACATACTTTATATTCGCCTCAAAAAATGCAGTTTTATTTAGTGTTTGTTCTCCTGAATCCAGATGTATACTCTATATTATTTTTTTTTATTTCTTTAAAATACATTTTCAATATATTGCATTAAATTCCTTCAATTTAACCTAGCCTTTTATGTATAATTTTAAGTAAACTGTGCCTTATGACTTTCCCACATGAAAGGTGTTGAGAACATTCTCATTGAAGTTAAACAGATTAACATTCTTAATCTTCTCGTGTTTTCCATAGTGCTGGCTCTCTTAAAAGGAAATTTCTTTTATGTAAGCTCATTTATAGTACATTTAAGACTTGCTTATACTTTCAAAGCTATGCCTTGTCACTCTTTCTTAAAATTGCCAGAGTATGTTGCTCATTACACATAGTATTAGTGCCCAGTTTTACAATAACATTGTGCATAAATATATTGTGTTTAGAACTAGAATGCAGGTCCATGGTTTTCTTTCTCTACAACATTTAATTGGAATGTTCCGTGGCAGAAATATTTACATGCACCATCTGCTGTAATTAATACTGTAATTAATATCACAAATAAAATTGCTAATCTCAATCTGATCTTTGCTAATGTCACATTCTAAGTTTTCATTTCAGTTATTTTTATGGAGCTCACTTCCTGTTGAACAGGCTGCCCACATAATGCATTTAACAAAAATGCTTTGATTTTTCTATATTTCTAAGCTTAAGAAAGCAGAAACTAAATAAAGCATCAACTTTGGAATTTAAGGTTAGATAAGTCTTAGGAAAAAGCATTATTTTCAGAGATTTGTCCATTTTAAAGTTTATAGCTTAAGGTGAAAGTATTATATAGCTTGTTCATTATTTTCACTGATTTAGTAGGAGATCGTCTTTTCTGATTTTTTGGACAAGTCAGTTATTGTTTACCTGTTTAAAACAGTTAATTAGTGATAAATAGCATATATACATAATTTTATTGACAAGTACACCTGAAAATTAGTAACATCCAAAGGAAAGTAAAAATTCTTGATATTTATAGACAAAATAGTATTTGCCCCAGTGCTAAACCCCAAGAGTTACCATGTTTAAGCTTGTACAGTTATTATATGTATACAGATAATGAAATTACTTGACAAGTTGGAAATAAACCACCTTAGAACAGTTTCTAATATGCTGATATAATTGTCAAACCTGTACTACAGTGTACAATGCAGCGTAGTAACTTTACACTTTACTTCATCAGAACATATTACAATATTATTAATATACTGAGTTAAGGCAAATTCTGTGCTGTTACCACTGTTAATTTTGACAGACATTGTCATGCATTTATAGTGTTTAAAGTAAGAATGCAGCTGCGAGTATACATTTTGTTCTCAAACTTTATATAGAATAGATGCATTTCAAATTAGTCTTTTACAGATAGGAATCTTTGGGGTTTTTATGTGTTTAATTTGGCATTGGAACCCCTGCAGATTTATCTTCTCCAGCATGCTGCTGGCTGGAGTTTTTATTTTCCTGTCCTCCCTGCCCAATCATTACTGACATAAAAAAAGAATTTTGCAATTTAATACAGGCTTTATCTGTTACTTATTTATCTAAATTACAGAAGTGCTTATTGATTTATTCTTATTCATTATTTACGGTATTACATTTTTTATTCTTTCATTTACTTTGTTTCTAATTTATCTTTCTTTTTACTTGCAATTTTTTTCAAAGCAGTTTGAGTTACATGTTTGTTTGTATGTGTGCTTTAGAAATAAATGTTGTTTCTGTTGCTGCAGTTAGTGTCTGAGGTAGTGCCTTAAGTAGAGCACAATAACTGCCAGTGCTCTCTGGTTTTGTTGGCTTCTTGGTTCTTCTCTCAGTGCATTGCCAGTTTTACCGCATTTCCTAATCAATCCAGTGTGATGTTTTACATATATTTTATCAGAGATCAGTTCCCCCTTGAGTTTCAATTAGAGATTATATATGTTCATTTAATCATAGAACGTGTGGGGGGTGGTATGCTGCCCTCCTTGGAGTTTTGATTAGATATTAGATGATTAGATACTTATATTAGACTAGCCATGTGCGCCCAACTATGTTGCGCATGTTAAAGTTGTCTGTGAAGGGCTCCCTGTTTAAACGTGGCTGCCAGTCGTGAACTGGGCCCTTCGTCGCACAGCATTGTGATTTTTCATAAGGGAAACAAAATTTCAAAAGAAAACCCTTGGACATTAATTCGATAGGAACGGCCTACTAGGAATCACTGTCCGAATACTAATTATGTGGTGGTGTAGGAGCATTTCTGTTTCTGTCCGTTCACAGTCCGTCGCGTTTTCACGACGCTGTCGTTTCCTCTCACGATCTCTTCTCAACCTTTCAGAGGTTTGATAGATAAAGTAAAAGAAAATCCTGAAGGAAAATGGCTTGACTGAGGAGGAGAGGCAGAACCAAAATGTATGGAGTAGATCAAACACATCAACCCCACACAGAAGTAGGAAAAGATGTAGACAAAGAAGAAGAAGATATGTAATTGGGTCAAAGAGACATCATTGCCAAATGCAGTCAACAGGAAGTAGCAGTGACATCTGCCATAATATTGGCTTCCAAAATATCTGAATTAACTTTGTATATTCTCCCTTTGTTTCTAGCTGTAAATTCTTATTTCATTTCAAGGAAACACTGTTTTGGCAGATCACATATCTATGTTTTTACTAAAAAAGGAATGTTGATGTTGAAGAATGAATTATTCCCTCTCCTTATTAATTTGCCTGTACTATTCATGAGGCAGACCCATGGGTTTCTGGTAAGCTATTGAGGAAACTCCTTTGCCAGTTTCTTAATATGGCATTGCAGAAAGTGCTGTAATTAACATAAACATTTTTCGCATTATTAATTTCATCATTGTCTACATGGCTTGAATAAGTTAGTAGTTCTTTAATTAAAACAGGAAAGGAAAAGTATAATCAATTATGAGAAATTACATCTACTGAAAAAAATATGGGCATTTGTTTCAGTATTTGCTCCTGTTTGCATCTTGAAAATTATTTACTAATTTACTAAGTGCCTAAACCTTATTAATATATATTCTTATATATTTTATAATATTTTCATCACAAATTAATTTATATGCTTCTCCTTATATTTTTCATATTTTTACCACTGTTGATCTACAAGTCTGCCACTAAATTATGATGTTCTCTGATACATTAGGAGAGTTTTTTTACGTATTGCAGCAGAAAAGTTTAGGAATAGATGTAGAAGAGAGAAAACTCCTTTTTACACATTTGGCTAACTTCCACGCATCTGTACACAAATATAGAGTACATTGTGTGTGAAATTTGTATGCTCCTCCTGTTTCTTCAATTTTAAAAAGTTTTGCAATGCAGGGGTTCTAGAGATGAGTTCTGGGTCCCCCAATGTGATTAAAGATTTTCATTTCAACCAAGCTGTTCCCAGTTGTAGTGTTTTGATATCAATCCACAAACTGCAAAACTGGGTCTGCTAATTTTTTTTGGAATGTAGCAAGCATTTAAGTAAGTTAAATGGGTGTAATTTAGTGTTTTTGTTTCCATGTTTTTAAGGTGTTATCATCATTATGCCATTCAGCATTTTGTGTCATTTGCTCTGGTATCTAGTGTACTTGTCAGTAAGTGTCATTTTTAGGATACTATTAAGGGCACAAACACACTGAGAAAGGGAAATTAATAAGAAAATGACAATAGAGAGTTAAGCAGTTATTTTTAAATTTCTTATAAATCTCAAACTACTATAATTTTTAAATTTACAGTAAGAGAATAAAGCACAGCTAGTTGAATATTGAAATTACTCAGAGGTGACATGTCTGAGATTCTAAAACTAGTTGGAGCAAAACCGTGAAGCCACAGTGGACCACAACGATTAAGGTTTAGGAGGTCAAAACTGCAGCTGTGTGTAATATTAGCTATTGTGCTATTGTTGCTATCTGCCTTCTTCCCTCCTTAAAAGTGCCTGATGACTGCTATCAAGATTACAAAACCATGTTCTGGGTGCACTCATTTTTTTGCGAGTCCTTTAAAAATTTTAAATTCCATCAACCTCTTTTTATTTGCTTTAGTAAAGTGCAAAGTGCTACATTAGAGAACAACATTTTTCTTCTGTCACAACTGATATTTACCAGCTTTGTGATTGCTACAAGTATGGGGTTAAGAGGCTATTTTAATTTTATTAGTGCTGGTTTTCAAGAAACACTGCCTTGTGGGAGTGTGAGTGTTGTTACAAGAAAACACACATTAATCATTTCAATCATTTTGACCTTTGTCTGAACTGGACTGTCTTGCTTTATGCAGAGAAAGATAATTATTTAGGCACTATAAAGCCTACATTAGAATGTAGTCACATATTTTGGTATTTTCTTAATCATCTAACTTTCAATGTCATTATCTATATCGGCGGATTATGGTGTAATCTCCATTTATTCACAGGAAGCATTTGTAAAGTAGATTCCGAATTCATCCATTAGTGGTGAGTGTCACACAATATGTTACTTTTCAAGCTGTAAATTCTGAAACTCACAGTCATGGCCATTATTTTGAATATTAATTCTTTTGTTTATTCACAGACATGTATTATGCTAGACAATGATTAAACAGTGCATAATGTGGGTCAACATTTTATAACAGGAAATGAGCTTTTGCACATTTTAAAACCTAGTATGATCTCAAATCATTTTGTGTTTTTTCTGTTTTGTTAGACAAGTGCCAAATTGGAACCTCTACTGCTAGATTACTTTTTTTAAAAACAGACAATTTGGCTTCCACGTGTAATCTACACTTATGTCAATTAACCACACTCCTTGATGCCTGGGTTTCCCGCAGCTATCATGCTTCCTTTGATCCAAGGTCATCTATGGTCATGAAACCGAGATGGACTGAGCAATGAGGACACATAGAAATAAGAGAAGAAGGTGTAAATGTTTAAATTGCCTTTTAGTTCCACAATCAAAACTGCATAAATGAAGTGCAAGTTCTCAATAAAAATAAACCTTGTTAAAACGGTGTTTGTGGATTTTAAAGCCTATTAAATAAATACATCCACAAGCAGTTAAAATCATAGTTAAAACAATCTAGATCAATCCTTTTAAAAAACACAACGAGCCTTAGTGCTTCCTTCTTATTCCACATCCCTGCTGTTCACTAGGCCTGGGTAAAAATATCAATTTTCCGATTAATCGATATTTTTCGTTTAAATGATTCTATATCTATTCTCAAGATCTCTAGATCAATCTTGTGAATCTCAATCCTACTCAATTACCACATGTAGCTTTTTGCTTATCTTTGTTTTTGGCATCCGATCCAGTAGATGTCACTAATACACCTGTCAAGGCTTTCTATGGAAGAAGCATTTTACGATCTAATTGGCGCCTTCAACACTTAAATCAGATGTGTGGACTTCGTATGGATTCAAACAGTTCATCGGTAAAGAACAACTGGATAAAAGCAAAGCCATATGTAAGCTATACAGCTCAGAAGTTAAGTATTGTGGTAACACAAGAAATCTGAGAAATCATCCTGACATCACACATAAATGTAATCTCAGTTGACATCCAAACGAGCAGAGCTTAAATAATCTACACTGGAGACAGCGAGTAGTTCCAAGCTTCCATTTAAATTGCCTCATGCCTAGAAAATAACAGAAATTATAGCAGTTTTTATCTGTAAAGACATGAGACCCTACACTGTTGTTGAAAATGAGGGCTTTCCACAAATGATTCAGGTTTTTGAACTGCAGCATGCAATACCAACTAGAAAGCAAACGCCTGAAGTTATTGTACATAGGAGTTATGAGATAGTAGCCCTAACTTGCTACAGCTGAACATCCAGGGCAACAGACTCATATGTGACAGTCACTACATTAAAAATAATTCTGTTGCAGACAAGAACACTTCATGCCAGTTACAGCTGGAGCAACCTCACTACCTATACAGTATGCAGAGCTGCTCAGATGAATGGCTGTTGTTACAAAAACCTTTCTAGCATTTCCAATTAATGTTACATCATGTAACTGCATCAGTCGCAAGTTTGTGTGTTGGCAAGTCCAATAAATGTTGCTTCTCTTTAAGCATGTGGATAGCTGTACTGCTACGGTGGAAGAAATTTGCAGCACGCCTCACCTGGCCAAGCAAGTGGCTATTGCTGGGATTTTCAAAGCATCCTGTGATACCAAAGTAGCTTGTGCACAAAGCAGCTGACATGAATATCTCCATAAGCTGCACCATATGAATCATATTAGTGGAGCTGTCAGTCACGATGGCCTGTTTTTTTTTTCTTTTATGTTCCATTCATTCAATTCCGCTGTCAGCAAGCATGAGCTCTAGATCTTCTTCTTTTGTCTGAGGAGGATATGTAAAGAAACATTTTTGAAAACCGATTAATGCGACTGTTACATGGGAGCAACTGAAGATATGTGTAACTTTGCAGAATTATAAAAAGACATGAATCATCCCATTGTATCTTTAATTTCCACTAATTTTGAATAAATTGTGGTAACAGTTTAGTAGAAGGTTGTCTACATGGAGATTCATAACACATGCATAGGTTATTGAATAACATACTTATTATATAAGAAGCAATATTTGATTATTTTATAATAATATTCTTCACAAGATAATACAAAGTAGATTCCACTACATTGTATTATAACACAGAGTCTCCACATAATATTATGTTTCGATACATTTGTTAGTTAAATTATGGTGAATTCTGAATGAGTGCAGTGCTGTGAAAAAGTTATTTTGTTCCACATCTTCTAAATATTGATATTAACTGTTCAGTACTAATCAAGTATTTTTTCTTAAATGTCATTCCATGCTTATGCATATGTTATGAAGTCACTATGTAGACACCCTTCAAATAAAGTGTTGTTGAAATTTGTCACATTATATTATTATTGGGCAATATGGAAAAAAATCATCACATTTTTTCATATCTGTTGATATCAGTATATATCATGTTATAAATCAAATCACTTTTTCTGTCTAGCTTAAAGTTTCCTTTTTACTCATATGTGAAATTTGAAGATATCATAAGACTAATTTTGGTTTAAATATTATTTGTTTTCTGTCAGAAGTTGAACATGATAAATCAACTATATAACATTGTGTAATTGTATTTCAAATAAAAAATAGGATGGAATAATGACCAGAAATAATAATAAACTAAAATCTTATTTCTAGCCAGTCAAAAGTTTGAAGTGTTACAGGAGAACAATCAAAATACACAACCAAATGCTTTGGTCAATTCCAAATACTGTAAATAAAATATGCAATGCAAAATAAAAAAGTCTCAATTCTGACCAGTCAAAAGCTTTGAAGTTTACAAGAGAACACAATACATTAGTTGGTCAACTCCAAATAAAATAATGTTTTAATTTTAAAATTCTAAATCTTAAATCTAAAATTAAAAAGTTTTACAGAAGAACACATAGTAAATTCTTCAGTTTCAAATAAATAAAATAGGTTTTAATACAAAATAAAATATCAAAAAACTACCTCTATACTGTATCCTTTCCTTTATATAGATTCAAACTGTTTTAATTGGTTGGGAAACAACCCTACAATAAATAGAAAAACATTCTGTATATATCCTCAGTACAAATTCAAGCAGCTTTCAAAGGTAAACTAAGGAGAACATAAACCAAATTGATATATTTACTCAATTGTAGTCAGCTTATGCTCTAAGGCAAACAAAAAAAAAAGAAAAGAAAGGCACAAGAAATCCCTATTAGTGCAGTAAAGTCTATAAAGTCTGTATTGTGCATGCTCTAAAGGATGGCACTGCTTCAGTTGGCTTAAAAGATTAGTGGTATTGACCGTCTTTGTGGGAACATGCTTTTGACACAATTTGCAGTACACACTACTCTGTTTCTTGTCAGACTTTAAGTAGCCAAAATATCTCTATTCTACCAAATTCCTCGGACCTTCTTTTCAAAAATGTCCTCGTCGTTTGAGCCTGGCAATCAGCTTACCTCCTCACTGAACACCCTATGGCCTCACCCACAGAACCTGAGACACACTGTTTTTCTTTTTAAAAAGTCACACTGCTACAGATTGCGATTTACTGCACTCCTTTTTCAGTGCAAATTATTGAGAAGGATTCAGGGGTATATATTAGGAGATTATATTCAGTCAAGTAGGACATGTCTTTCGACAAGGATGCATGGAAGCAATACTAGCCTGTGGCACAGGCAATTTATAAAACCGCAGTCACTTTGAATTGTAAGTGTTTAACAGGCTGCCCTTCCTCAGGCTACACTTATTATTCCTGATGTCACATTGCTTGCTGTATTACCTGATTCTGCATTATGGAAGTTTGGTCTGGGCATCTTAGTAGATCCCCATATGTCTGAGTGGACCTCCCACAAATCTAAAGATGTTCCGGTTAGATTAATTGGTAACATTAAATTGGATTAATGTGTTGGAGAACTTTCTGTCATCTTTCTAGATTCTATAAAGAAATTCCAGTTTCTATGTTGAAATGCAGGGTTCTTAGTGGAGAAAAGAAGTTTTCTTAAAAATGATTTTTGAAGTCCTGTACTTCCATAACTGTTCACACAGTTCATGAAGAACGTTCACCAAATGGTTACAGAGTGTGTTTTGTGATGTTCTGACCAGTACAGTGACACGCAGTTGTTTTTAATTAGCTTTAAATTTCTTACTTCATTTCCCAATGTCACGTTAGTTTTAACTGGTGGCACCATTTTGTGGTGTGATTGCAACAGGGTTACTATGAAATCTGCATAATTTGTGTGTTCTGTAGCGTCATCATCACAATGGCATAAAATGGACATTCCAGATCATCTGAGATTATGATAGCGATGGTGAACCTTTCATGTGCTTTTGGTTTTCTTACTTATTCTGTTTTAAAGACAAATTTGATGTGAACTTTCACTTGTTTTTTGGTTTGATGAAAGATTGGTTAGAATTCTTGGTAATGAGCTTGGATAGGTTTTGAATTCTTCTAGTCCCCTTTCATTCTGTCTGTTCCACAGAATGGTTTGATGGGTAGAAAGCATGTGTTCATCTTTAGGGAGTAAAGTTTACAAGAAAAGATAACTCAGCATAAAAGCTGTTATGTTATCCTTGTAAGATATGAAACACTTAACTATAAATAAAACATATGAAATGTCAGCTAATTAATTGCAAACATCTGAATTTAGACCTCACACGTTAAAAAAACAGACCTTAGATATTACTAAAATATTATTCAGCCTTTAAAGCTACACTGGATATCTAATTGCTAGGTCGTTCCTGTATCTGAGTGCTTTTATGGCCACTTGAGTCTCCTTTTCAACAACATGACTTAGAAGATTGTTCAAGATTTCCACAACCCTTTCCTGGTTTCCATCTTGAATGCAATTCACCTTATTTCAGCTAACATTTTCAAGTATACCATTCACTTTTTAAATAAAAGAATGTTTTAAAAATGACTATCAATGTTGCTGAGGATCAAGAAGACCAAGTTTAGGCTCTTTGTGCAGCCTTCTGTGTTCAAGACTAAATCGATACAGTTCCTTTGGCAATAGGCTTGTTAGTCTAGAATCTCCAAGAAATAAAACTCTAGAAACAAAAACACAAAACAATGCAGTTTTAGAAACAGTAAGGCTCAATGCTTGAACACAACCCGAGTAATATTTCCCCATTTGTTATTCTCTGCCAACAGCATGACTTAACTAGGTTGTCTTGCTAAGAATAAGAACATTTACTTGTTTGAATATAATGGCATACAAATATCAAATTTTATTTGTCACATACAAATTTTACATGGAGTACAATGTGTAGTGTAGTGCTATGCTGCTTAACTATAAAAGCTGTGCCTTTAAGAAGAACATTAAAAGATAATAAGAATAGTAATATAATAAACAGAATCATAAATATGTGATAAATAATAACTAAATACATGACTTAATAAGTTAAATAACTTACAGTAATAGAGTTAGCAATAAGGCATCATTTATTTCTAGACACTTTCTTTATTCAAGATGCAGATGGACTGTGGGAAAAGCTCCTCCATTGTCTCTCTGAGCTGTACTTTGGGCAGTGATATTATTTACCTGACCAAAGTCAGAAAAGATTCCACTGTTGGGATGGCTAACGTCACGATTAATTTTCTTTTCCCCGGTACGACATTGCAGATAAGGAGAAGTAAAGGGATAAGCCCCAGGCAATGCTTGTGGCCATTTAAATGGATAAAATCAAAATCATGGCTGAATCAAAACCAGTTAAAACATGGAGCAAAATAGATTTAAAGTAAACTTATTTAAAATTAGACCATGTCAATGAAATAGATTAAATAGTTTTGAAGATTGTGAGACATGCCCGGACACCATCAGACAGACACCGCAACTTTATAAAAAGTTCTTTTATTTTTTTCCTCCATTGTTAACACAACTCAGTCCCGCACAGTCCACTGGGCCTTCTTGCCCCAATCACCTTGTTACCAGGCCTCTCTCACTCTGTCCCTTGGACCACCTTTCCTCTGTCTCTCCGTGGGAGCCTTGTCCTGCTCCCACTCCCGACTCTAGCTCTCAGACTGTAGGAAGGCGGGCCCTTTTATCTTCACCCGGATGTGCTCCAGGTGCTCCCTCTGACGTCACTTCCTGGTGTGGCGGAAGAGCACTCTGAAGCACTCCGGGCGACCCTGGAGGGATTCTCCTCCATCTTCCCGGGTGTGGCAAAAGTAAATCCATCTCGGGCCCCCTGAGACTCGGGGCACCCCCAGCGGTGGCCACAGGTTAAAATAGGTGTAAGCCTCCTTGTTCCTCTCCTGTGGTCCTCCTCTGTTCCAGAGCAGTTGCCCCCTCGTGGCCCGGAGGACGTATGTGCCACCTTCCGGTTCTTCCAGGCATCCTGGCCAGGTCGTAACCCCAGCGACTCGCCACAAAATGAATGCCTAGATTTGAAGAATTATTCTAAATTTCATGCAGTGTCAATCACAAAACACCACTTACTTCATATACATTGATCAGCTAGATATATTTTATTTCTTGTGTGTGTAGAATGATTAATTATGGGCGATACCGCTGTTGACTGAAGTTATGGCACCATCAAGTCAATCACAAAATGTTTTCTGATTTTAAAGCACTGAAATGAATAATAGAAAATAAAAATTATAACAGTGTTTTCAGTCTTGCTGTGTAACCATAGCTGTATGAGTGTCGGAGCACGTTCTAGACTTTATTATAGGTCTAAAAGGTTTTTAATTTTTAATTCTAATTGGGGAAAAAATGCAAAAAACGGTCTGTTAACATTTTTCTAGACATGAGTCCAAACAGAGACTGATTAAAGATGTTGGTGTAGCCAGTTGTCAGGCAGAAGAGGAAGAAGGGGTGGGTCCAGGGGACCAGAAACCAAATGTGACGTCAGATCTCATAGTGTCGTCAATCTTTGGATCTGCAGGTAGAAGAAGAGGAAAAGCATTAGATTAGACAGTGACAACCCTTATCTTGAGGTGGAATTACCATTTGATGAACTCTGAAGTTGTCTCCCAATCGTATGTGTGTGACAAGAGTTATTATTGTCACATTTACAGAGTACACTGAAATATTTACCTGCATGTGTTAATTAGTCTTTGGCATCATGACTACCTCGAAACCCTCTGTCTTTCTTTCTCGTAAAAAACATGAAAATTTACTTGTATTTTTTTCCATTGTTACAGTATGTTTTTCCTTAGTTTATATGGTTTGGCGTAATCCAAAGTTGACTGTATTTTATAGTTCTCTTGGTAATTTTGGAGCTTTAGTAGAATACAACTTGATATTTATCCCAATAATTTCAAGAATTCTGAATGCAACACAGGTGAACTTACTCCCTGAGGCATTGCCTTCTTCCTCATTAACAGGGAGAAACAAGCCATTGCCCTGTTATCTGCCTGCTGATTTCCTACATACTGTTGTTTGCTTCAGAGCGAGTGTTGTTTCCTCAGTGCCTCTGGGGTCATACTGTGTTGATGGGATAAAAACCAGCATGTCAGGCTATTCAGGAACAATTTCCTGAATTTTCTTGTCATGCCTCACAGCTCTGAATACCAAATGTAACTGTGGGTATACCATTCATTTGTGTGTGCTGACAATCTTCCCCATCATTATTTGATATCATAGAAGACTTCGCTGAACTGAACTCTAGATCTAATAAATAATCACTGCTAATCTGCAGGTTAGATTGTTTAGGCATTTAGGTTTATTGAAAACAATGACAATATTTTACTGATTTATTTGGGTTAGTCCTTTTATTTCAAGGGTTAATTAATAAGGCAAGCATTAGTGAACTGTGATTTTCTTAATGAGTATTATTTCTGAGTGTTTTGTAAACAACTTGCATTTCAATTGTACCCATTTTCACATTTCAACTTCAAAACATGATGACTGTATCGTCCGGACATCTCAGATTTCTTTTCTTATACTTAAGAAAAGTCAAAATATAACTTCACTGTCTAGCTACAGAGTTCCTAATGAGATACTGTTTAAACAAGTACATGTAATACTGTTTTATAGTATGATTCATTATTGGAATTCCTTTGTGGCTGCCAGGGGATATGGTAGTGGTTCAGTTTAATCCATCAATGCTTCAGGTTGGTAAATGCAGCTGGGAATGTTCACTTGTTTTTTGGCTTACATTTTAATGAATTATTTTCTAATGAAATAATTGATAATGAATAGTCAGGAAGGAAGCTAGTCAATTATGGAAGGTGTCTTGTGATCCACACTGTGTAATTGTTAGGTATTTTCAGACTCATGGGAAACAAACCTCTACTCTTGTGGGAAAATTGCCCCACCAGAATGTTTGTTTTATTTTAGTGAGTGAGACTGGAATCTTGAATAGGTTACAGGGTGCAGCCTGTACTCAAATATTTGGACAAGGACTAATGTTTAAAAAAGGGCACAATATGTAGATGGAACAATGCAATAAAAGTGGATGTTTTGTCGCTCACCGCTAAAAGTATGCCACATTGGTAAGGAAGCAAAATAAAATGCAGTATTCAAGAAATTAGTATTGTCTGTCTTTCTGAAGGCCAAATTCACACTGGAGAGCTTACGCCATTCTTTATTTAAACATTAGCTAATCTGATTTAATTGTGTGTGGGTGAAAATTCTAATATGATTAATAAGTATATAATAAAAGAATACTGTTCAAAATGTGTGGAAAATGGTTGTTCTGCTAACCTGCAACATTTTAGATAGGAAAATATTAAAAAATATATTTTTCATAATTATTGTATAATAAAGAGGTATTTACTAATCAGGTATGCAAAGGTACAATTTAACTCTTTAGATGTAAAACTGTCACATTATAATGTAACACCACTACATACATTATGTGAATTTCCCCTTGGGATTAATAAAGTATCTATCTATCTATCTATCTATCTATCTATCTATCTATCTATCTACTGATACTGATACTGTTTTCAGAACTTGCACATTCTTATACATGGCCGAGTGGATCTGGGACTCTTCAATAAAGTTTTAACTTTGCTTGCACTTTATTCCTACTAACTGTCTTTCCTTGCAGCTCTTAAACACTAACCTTGGCCTGGTACTTGCTTCATTATATTCACTGTTATTTTCTATTTAAAAGCATTTTAGTTAAATAGATATATTCTTGTACTAATGTACATTTTTTAAATTCAACTTAACATTACTTAGTAAGATCTTTTGCTTTTGAGTTTATACATGTATTGCATTTTGGTTCAATTGTGCTTAGTTAGGAAATTTAATTTAGGAAATCATCTTCGCTCTTTGAGATATTAAGCTTGCATAGTTTGTTGTTAACTTTAATTAGGGACGTTTTTCTAAAATGCTATTATAATTGAATTTTCCCAAATTTGTTTTTATTTACAGACTGATGAATACTTATGTAGAAATTGCCTTGCAATGTTGAGGGTGCTGATAGAAGATTCCAGTGAAAGCCAATAATTCGGCTTTATTACATACTTCGAGATTTGCATCCCTTTTGTCCGATGGCAAAAAGTCCAGAGGTGAAACTTGCCATCTTCGGCACAGCTGGAGTCGGAAAATCAGGTGAGTGACAGGAAACGCATATAAAAATGTCATATTAGTTTTATTTAAGCCTTTATTTATGGTAATCTCTTCTCATAATTGAAACTCTCCTAACATTACAATACATAAAGAATGCCTGTGACTCTTTCTTTACAAAACTTCAAAAAAATCACACAAGGGTGACTTTTACATTTGTAATCCTACTGATTTAAAAATGAATAGTAAACTGCTCTTGTAACCCTTTACAGTATTTTTTAAATAAAAAGCAAAAACATTATTTCTACAGTATGTTTATTTATGTATAGATTGTGTACCATTTCTGTCTTCTGTTTACCAAGGGTCTGTGACAAATATAGTCTGTTCAGTAACTAAAGAGGATATATGGAAAGTGGGGTGGTGACATGATGCATACTCTAAAGGTTAAAGGCTACATATACAAGCTGGGGTCTTTATTGTGTTTTAGCACATACACTCCTAAAAATAATAGCTCTTTAATGACATTTCATGATTTTCTGGGTTGTATGGATCACTCGTAGAACTCTTGCTTGACAGAGTACTGTTTCATTCTGGGACAGGTTCTCTGCATATGAAGTTGTTTTTTTGTGCTTTGAAAAACCTCCTAATATGTAGAAAAATAAATCCAAATTTCAATTTACAATACATGAAGAATGCCTGTGACTCTTTCACTTGATGAAAATCTTCTTTTTTTAGTTAAAAAATATATTTTAAAATGTTCTGTTGTCTGCTTCTGCTCTGCTCAAGGTCAGCTTTCCAAATGCTTTTGTTGATGCAATAACTTCAAGGTTGTAACAGTAAAATCTCTTCAGCAGTAACGTATCAAGAGTCAGTGGGTATTTCTGATCTGGACCTCCTTTAAAGGGACTGTGAGATGAAAAGTTTGACTTGTGGCCATCATTAAAATTGATGAATAGATGGTCTGGTGGTTCACTGTTTAAGGCTACTGTGTCACAACTCCATGGGGCTGAGTGCGAATCTCACCTCAGTTGCTACCTGTGTAGAGTTTGTACTCTGGTTGTCTTCTTATATTTTTCACATTGATTGGCAACTCTGGAATGAAAAAGAGTAAGTATGCCCTGTAAAATAAATTAACAACATATACTAGGTTGTACTCTTGTGACTTATGCTGCCAGACTGCATTATAGTGTACACTGTCCTTCGCTAGCTTATTTCTGCAGAGTTGCTCTACATATTCTCTTTTGATCAGGGTCAGCACCAGAACAGACTTAGAAGGGGGGCACTGAGTTTCGTTGAGTTTGGGGAGGGGTGGAGCTGAGTGATTACAGTTTAAATAAACAAATATGTCTTAAGAGTACATGTGCAACAGACTCGAGCACACTACTTTATCCTAGCAGTGCATTGTCTCCGGTATGCAGGATAGCTTAGCAAGCCCAAAGCCAAGCAGAGGTTGTATCTATCAAATATGGGTAAGGTGGCACCTGAAAGTGCATGTATTCATGCATACAGAAAACACGACACACAGCACTAAGTATACAGGTCAGTGCAATGAAGTTTGTAAAAGAAAAAGAAACATAGGCATAAAAACTCAATAATCTGTAGCTTAGCCTACCACTGAATTAGTATCAAACAACTTCTCTGTAGATACAGTTAAACTGCACTAGGGTGGAGACATGATATTGTCCAGGACCAGACACTCACTTTGTTGTTTGTATGATAAATGATATTGCAGGAGGATTTTCGCTGTGCTGTAGCATCATTACTGGGATGCTGAGGACACTATGATCCAAATTGTTCTGATTATCCACTTTATATTGCAAGCCTGTTATTTCTTGCTCTTGTGGGTTTTAGTGGGTTTCATTAGCAGATTGGAGATACAGTAATTTTCACAACTGGTCATCCAGGTCATTAATGGTGTTTTCAAATGTGGTTACAGGCAGATGTTTTCATACTGTAAGTGATGAGAAAGCATAAGTATAGAATGTCAATTTAGTTAGGACCAGCTAACACAGCTGTCATTCTCAATTTAGGCAATCAACACAAATAGAATATTATCATCTGTAAAAAATTTAAACAAGTAAACTGAAGAGACTGAAACATTTTTTTTTCCAAAACCCTGCTGTCACAATCCAGCAGTTCAAAACAAAAACATATAATTTTTTTTAATGCATGTTGGATCATTTATATTGAAAGTTTAGTGCCAGAAACAAAGTATAGCTAGTTAGTAGTAAGCCTTTCTGAAATATGAAAACATTAACCAAGAATATAAATTCAATGTCAAAAAATGCTGGGTCAAAACGATCTATTCACACAATATTATTTTAAAGGATAACAACCTAACTCTTACTCAAGGGATGCAGGGTCAGTGCTAGATATTTAAGATTTTTCTTTTGCAGCTGAGGGCTGTAAGCTACACAGAAAAACATGTGCTGCCCACTGTGGTTAACAGTTGACTTTTACAAAAGCTTGTTTGTAGCATGGAAACAAGGCAGAGCTGCACAGACAGACAAAGATAAGGCAGCTAACTGCTTGTTGGTTGAAGGTTTCACAGATAATTAGCCCAACAGGCAGACATATTATAGCTAGGCAAGAGATTGGAACTAAACAAATAGCTCCTGTAAATTTTACCAGCCCAAGCTCAAAATGACTGGGCATTTGCCTCACAGGGAAACATGGATGTCTTCTAGAAAAACAATTGTACCATCTCAGTGAGAGATTGCTTTGCTGCTGTTAGGATTTCACAAAGGGGAATGCCAATGACATTCAAATACCTCCTCAAAGCAAGAAACAACTGTTATGTAATTATATTTATGTAGCAATAATTGAATAAGCAGTAATAGGGGGGCCAATAGTTGACTTGAGGCTCCTGAACTTTTAGGCTTCAAACTCAATGGAGAAAAATTAATTAAATGTAGGAAAAGAAACTGGGGGACAGGTGACAGTCAGAGACATGGCCCAAATTGTTGTGATCAACAATTCTTATGTTTTGGTTGGTTCCCCTGAACATTTATTTAGACATTTTGGAGCATAAGGATTTTGAAAATAACATTTATATTTGTCTACAAGGCATTTTGAGAAAGTTGAAATATTTTAGTGTTGTGCTGCAATGCCCTCTTTGTTTTTTTCTGTGGTGCTAACATTTTACGAGTCCCATTGTCAAGACAGATGGGAACATGTTCACTGAGGTGCAATACCTGACACATTGATATTAAAAGGTTAAAAAGGTTGAATCTGGCAGCCAATTTGCATCTGAGTTTGCTCATAAATGCGGGCTAATCCTTTATTGAGCAACTTCCTTGCTTTACAACTTTGCTGTTGTTATTTGATATCAAAAAATTAGGTTATCAACTAATTAACAATTCTTACTGTATCATCCTGAGTCACTACACAAATTATATCATGACAGTTGCACAGAAAAAAATGTATATAAAAACTTCAAAAAATAAAAATGTTCTTTTACTTGAAATTTCTTAAAGCTCCTGTTGAGCCCAGGGTACCAGATCCTGCCAGCTAGAAATACTAGCAGCTCTAAAACAATGTTTTTCTACAGAAGCATATCTTAAAAATTAAACACTAAAAGATATTTTATAATACGACTACACCTTAAAAGTTTAATTTGGAGGCATAAACTAGCCTTTGGCTTTGAGATAAAAGACAAAGACAGTACCTACTGAAATATACCATGATACAGCACTCATTTCACTACCTTTTCACAAGAAAAAAATAGATACAAAGACAAGTAGTAAAGTTGGGCTGAAAAATAATTATTTGTCAGAGGAATTACATAATGTTTAGTTACTGCTGAGACATATGAGATGCATACATAAGCTTACAAAAACACATTTTCCAACTTTGCTCTCTCTCAGCTTTATCAACTTCAGGATACCTCTTTATTAGATACACAAATACAGATGTGCAAATAAGCCATCAGCCACCTAAGACATTAATAATACTGAACACAAGAATATATCAAAGAATGACCTAAAGAGATGTTGGTCAAAACAGGAAGATTCAAAAATAAATAGACGGATGGCTAGATGGATGGTGATCAGAGGCATATCAAAGTAACAATCTATTAGGGAAAATAAAGCTAATAATTTGGCAGCACATATATTCTGCCTCTTTCTTAATTATTCTTTATATAAGTTTCACAAATGCACAAAAGAAAATTCTGTAGGTGTTGTGTCTGTTTTAAATGTGATGGATGGCATACAGGCAATTTCAGCTCTTGAGAGCAATATTGACTGATGCTTTCTATACAACCTGCTTTAAACAATAAGAGGCAAACATACATTTTAATTAAACTAACCACTCAGATCTCTCAAAGATAGACAGATTATTTTAGTGAATGGTTAATGTCCTTTGTTAGATTTGTATAGAAGATAATCATTGTTGTCCCTGGGTTAGTTCTTATTTAATCCCGTAAACTGAAGACATGTTGTTTTAACTCAAAATTGGCCCAGTGTAGAAGTGCAGGTATGTACATTATAGCTGCATGATTAGGTTGTTTTACACACAGTTGACATATTTTTAAAGCCATTGTGAGTGATAAAAATGGCTTGGGTGGTGCACATGGCTGTTTGATTCCTGCCGCTTATCCTTTGCTGCTGGGGAATTCTCTTGTTCTCTGTGATCTTCTGCTAGAAAAAGCAGATTAAGAAAACAGATTGAACATCAAACAATTCTTCTAAAATTCCTTTTAATAGGAAGTATTTTACAGTTCATGAAGGGTTAAATTATTGATCCTCTCTCACAAAAAAAGTTGCCTGTTATATGACTAAAGGGGAGGCTGACAGACATTAACGTCTACCATGTGTGCCTTTGCTTAACGATCACTCAGCATAAAAACTGTTGGCAAGCCATTCATCGCCTTAGTGTAGATATTTCACTTGTGAGGCTGATAACAACCTTTCAAAGCAACATCTGTTCTGAATTAGCTCCTATGAAGAGTGCTCCAAGGTTAACAATGCAGAAGGTTTTGACTTGACAGACTTTTGTTTTTAGCTAATATTTAGTAAGGTTCTCTTTTAGAAAAATTCTTAAAATGTCTCTCAGGAAAAAATAAATTAAAACATGCTTAAGTGACCTATACTATAGAAAGTAAACCTTCTAGTGTCTCTCAGATTTACTATTAGGGAAGTACTAAATGTTTTATTCATTTCTGGAACTGTGTTTGAACCTGAGGAAGTTACTTCAGCTATCTGGTCTGTACTTATAACAAATAAAAATATATACCATATTTTTGTCATTGTAAATGGTAACTATAGAAGTATACTAAATAGATTCAAACTTAGATGCAAATGGTTCAAAAATAAAAAAATATGAAATGCATTATTCCAGATTTGGAAAATAAACCGTAAGAATAGTTTCTTGTTTCCTAACACTTGCTTTTAAATAATGTGAATGAAGCGCTGTGTATGGTATAAGTGATATGTCTGCAGTGGCACCAAAGAGGTGCAATATGAATATAAAATGTTTGAGCTGGGGGGATTTTAGAATTTAGAATTGGCTTGTTGTTACTGATACCATTAAAATACCTTTAAGTCAATTGTGTTATTGCAATATTAGAATATGAATCCAAAAGTGAGTGTGAAGTATTTGAAATGTCCTGGACCAGACTGTATATGGAATAGTTGCTGATGCTGAATATTTTATGAGAAAATGCCAGGATCCAAGGAATGAATTTTAACAAGGTAAAAATGTACTCCCTTTTAACAAGAAGTTTTAGCTGATGGATATGTTCTCATGGAACCCAGCAATTCCTAAGTGTTGGCATAGAAACTAAGCCTAGATTCTGTACAGCAAGTAAAGAAATAAGAAATGGAATGGCATTTAATAATTATTGCATTACATATTATAATGTTACAAAGATGGAAAAATACGGTAACATATTTTTTAAGAAGAAGACTTGATAGGCTTTATTTTGTTTTATTCTGTTAATAAGAAGGGGTTAACCTCTTATATTAGATGGCATGGTAGTGTAGTTGGACGGTCTGTCACACAGCGTTAGAGTCCTGCATTTGAAACCCATCTTGGAATTTGCTTGGAGTCCTAAAGAGGTGCAGCACTCCTTGAGGTGCAACTACTTTCTCCAGTATATGACAAATTTAATTTTATTGCAATTCACAGCAAAGTTTGCAGTTTATCAGTGGCATACAATTGACGTTTATTATGAAAGTCATAAAAAGGTTTTTTGAAAATGGCAAGGATAGCATTTTCTAAGGTTTCTAAGAGGTAATTTTAATAAATTATCTAATAGTGTCTCAATTTTGAAATAGAAATGAAGAGGTTGATAAAGGTAAAATAAAATGTCAAGTATTTTCATTAGGAATTGCACATTGCTGGAACAGACCCATATATTGATCTAAATTAAAATCTTGAAAACTCTCCTATCCTTGAGAAAGGTTTAGTTTACAATGCACAGTAGTAGCAGATTGAGGAAAATCGGTATCCATCTGGTCATTCAATGAGTGTAAGATGGCCAAGTGAGTAAGTTGTAATAAGAGGACTTGAGTATATCCTTTGAAATGAAAGTCAAATTAGGCTACACTTACATGAACTACTTTGGGAAGAATGTTTTATTCTTTTTACATTATTGCAAAACATATAGTTCAAGAAAGTATTTTTTTTTAAATTTCATATATAAAGGAGAATATTAGTTTAGCTGATAAAATTGCAACGGATACATTTTTGGGGCTTTAGACTTTAAATGGCATACTGTACATGGGTACCAGGCGCTTCCATTGATGGTTGATTTGGCCAAGTTTAGATTCTATGGGCATTATAAATTATAAATGGCTGTTCCCACAATGAAGTGGAAATGGACTAATGGACACCATTTTGATGAAGTTGACTTTGGCAGATCATATAGTATGTCAAAATGAAGGTACATTAAGAAAGAGCTAAGCTTGCAGAGGTACACAATGAATAGAGTTTTGTGAGGTTTTTCCATTGCAAAAAGTATCTATAGTAGACAGGTAATTAAATCCCCCAGTTCTGAGATTTTTTTCACTGTCATAAATAACATGTATATTGCTCATGCATAATAAATACATTTTTATCAGTTCTTTCTGATAAAATACATTTTTCAATATAAATGCATTGACAATAACATTAAGAAGAGTTGTGGTACCAAGAGGTAACACCATTTAATAGCTGTTGAGTTGATCAATGTTAATGCTAAGAAATTCAGAGTGCTGGTGAACTCTGGTGCAAATGCCTCTCTTTTGATCTTCAAAATGAAGGTAATTTAGTGTGCTAGAGAATCTTTTAAGAGTCGTGGCAAAGAGACAGGACTTGAGGCGAGGTAGCTGCTTCTCTTCTGGGTCAGGTACTTCTGGCCTGAGGGTGAAAGGGTAAAAATGTAGGCTGCCCTTCCCACTTCCAACCTTCAATTTAGTCCGTAAAAAAGATACATCATTCCCAAACATTTAATAGTAAGTAAAAAAAAAAACTTATGATTTTCAAAACATCTCTAACACTGTTGTTTGTTTCTTTCTTTTTCTTTGGATATATTTAATAGTTTTATCTAAACAAACACCCCTTCTTATCAACTTACTTTTGATCAATTATTGAAAGAACTGGAATCCTCCAACTATGAAAAAATGCACCATTTATGATCTCCACTCACCAATGATGGTTGCCCTTGGATCAGGCATGCTATCTGATAGTAAACCACTGAAGAGATCACCCAGGAACCCTCCTGAACCTTCACTTCAGCAAATCTTAGTTTAAAAAGAAACATTTCTATCTGAGAGAATGTACCAGACTGAAATGGAGCAATCAAGTTTATTTAGTTGGCTATTTGTCAGCAACTGCTTGTATACACACATTTGAAAGGATGACTTTGTAAAGTTCAAAGTAACCATGGAGACTATTCAAGTTGTTTCTTGTTTGCTGTACGTTTTCCAGGTTTCAAGAATAATGTGCCATTTGACTTTTTGAAACAACAAGTAAATTCTGATATTAATATGCATAGGTTAGTTCAATGTAAGTTTAAATATATTACAATTTTAAATTACTTGCGCAAGTGACAAATTCACACATTTTGGAAAAATGAAGGTTTCGAGAATAATGTGCTGTTTGACCTTTTGAAACAACAACAAGTTCTAATATTCCTATACATGAGTTGGCTCATTGTAAATTTTAGTACAGTCTCAGATTACGTACAGTTCTCCTAAAGCATACATTTTGGAAAAATGAAGGAAGTATATTATCCAATTTAATGTTTATTTTACTTACCTAGGGTGACAAGACAATGTAAATACTATTACATAATTGCAGTTTTATCTTTTCTTCCGTAATCAGAAAAGACATTTGCCATAAATTCACACCATTAATAAAGTAACGCCATTCAGGAACTGTTCACTATGTAATCTGGGATGTCCATTCAAATCTAAAAACATTTTTAGAACGCCTGTTGAATGCTAGAAAAATAAAAATGTTTGCAAGCTTCCTTCACATGTTTAACGTGAGATGTGAACACACTTTAAGACTGCATCTAGTTGTCAGTATTTGCTTTACCGATTCCCTAGTCAGCCACCTCTGTTATCCCTCTTATTATCCATTTACAGAACTGAATACATCAGTGTAACATCTCCTCCTTGCAATGCAGTTTATTGTTTGCATCTTACACTGAACTTTGACATGTCCATTCATTGTCAAGAGAACATATTGACACTCATACTGGGTGAGCTTATAGACACCTAATCAACCTAATGCATGTAACTTTGGGATATGGGAGAAAATCAGCAGTACTAGATTGAGTGATGTGTGCTTATGCTGGGACTTAAGAATGATAATAGTACACAAAAACAAATCAGTAAGCGATTTCGGAGCATATTTCCAAAACATATTAGAAGGAAATCTAACGTGTAGAATTAAAACTAAAGGTCATGTTTTTGTTGTAATGGAAAAAAGTGTTTTATTGTTGGATAAGAAGAATAAATGTATAGGTCATAATTTTATTCTTAAGTAATTTGGTCTCTGTATTTATGACAGAATGGAGGCATTTGTACAGCACAATGAATCCTTTAGCTTGAATACCAAAGAGATCACACCTATGTTAAAATCTTGAGGATTTACTGTAACATAATATGATGAGCCTCTGTAAACTGTTGCTTGAAAGCAAATAAAAGAAGAAGGTCGATATCGCCAATTACTGAGGCTTTTACCATTCTTTGAAGAAGAATACATGGAATCCTGTATTATATTTGGTAAGATGAGAAGCTTTTGAAATAGAGGAATGAGTAATATTAAGAATGAAAATTTTATAGATAATACTGGGTTGATATTGAGCTTAAAGATAACATCAATTTAGAATAAAGGAAATAATACTGGTTTACTTCCAGCTAAAAGTAGAGACTGACATAAAAAATATTTGGAACAGTTAAAAAAAATATTTTTTAGTTAGTCTTTTATTATTATGTTTGTGCACCACTGTCTCCAGAATTGCCTAATTAATTTTATGGAAGCAGAAAATAAGAATTTATTTGATGACTTACTAATATAGACACTATTCTAAATAGTTACAAATAATTTACGAATATAATCAGACAATCAACCAATTTATCAATTAATATTATTATTTTTATTTAGCAGACACCTTTACCCATCACAGCTTAAAAAATACAAAGAAGTAATTGTTTTGAATACATTGCCATTAACAGCATGTACCATCATGAGACACTTTACCAAGCACGAACAGTATAAAACAGAATTATAATTTACCTATACTTTGTAGAATAATCTTATTCTTTCTGTTAAAGACATTTCCTGTTAATACTAATCTGTTTAATCACTGAAGGCTGTCACCTTAGAAATTTGATCTTTCTAACATGCACAGATGTCTCTTGTAGTGCAAGTTTACATTCTCTTTTAACAGGTGCATGTTAACTTTCAAAACTTTTGTCTTTCACAGATCCTGTTCTCAGATTACATCTCCATTTAATAAAGGACCTTTAAGCACTTTTGTATTGTGAAAAAATACATTAAAGGCACTTGATCCTCAAAAGCTTCTTTTTTTATTGGTGGACAAGATTAATCCCAGAAATGCCTAAATACTGTCCCTAAGCTTAA
Source organism: Polypterus bichir lapradei (assembly GCA_026402145.1). Taxonomy (NCBI): domain Eukaryota; kingdom Metazoa; phylum Chordata; class Cladistia; order Polypteriformes; family Polypteridae; genus Polypterus; species Polypterus bichir. The sequence continues at coordinate 5,649,899 of JANRMT010062796.1, read as the reverse complement.
TGATCTTATTTTGCTTGTGCACCTTACAAAACTTATCTCTGGAACTATCAACAGTGACTGTGTACCCCTGAAACACTTGACCTCTAAATAATCTAACAAAGGCTATGTATCTCTAAAAGGATTTAACACTACAGAATACTTACCTCTGAATAACTTAAAAAGAGAGGTCTCCTGAAACGACCAAACCTGGGCGGGATGTGTTTCCGTTATATTACAGAATTACTGATCTCTTAAAACCTGTGTCACAATCCTAGAGAACCTGGATTAGTAGGTCAATCCCTCACCCTACAGAACCACCAACCCCCCAGTGATTGCTAGTATTGCCGTAAACACAAGATACTGTAGTTTTATAAAATAATGCCAAACTTTATTCAACTAAATGTTTATTTGCAGAGATGCCAAACGTATCAAACACAAGAATAAAAAGTAAACATACGTATGACCTAAATGATTCAAACCAGTTTAGATACACACAATGAAAATAGTGCTTGCTTTCTCTTTTGAGCTCTGCAGTCTTGCTTGTATAGTTTTATTCTTATTTAAGTAATCCTACTGTATTTTCCTTTATTAACACATCAGACAAATTAAATATTAAACGTCTTATTTAACAAACTATAAAATGGAGTAAATTGAAATAACAATTTATAGATGTTTTTTCTCTTATCCCAGTAAATCTTATGGTGGCAGAGAGGTGATAGGGATGTAACTAGCTTTGTTTTTGGTTATGGGCGCTTGATCTCAGAGTTTTATTGGTTTTTCTCAGATATAACAATAGGTTTTCCTTTCACCTCAACACTGAGCCCACCAATTTTAAATGTCGAGGAGATGTAATGTTGAAGGACTTGAAAAGCCTCTGCATCATGCTTTCACTTTGTTGATTAAGAATACTGTATATAGTCTATTCAACATATTTGCCTTTTTGTTAGTTGTATCTACAGCTTTTTAACTGTATGAACTGACTCATTTAGAAAGTGTTAAATGCAAGTGTTTTCATCAGTATAAATTCCAAGATTATTACTTTGATTTGTGGGGTCACTGTGTACGAGCATTTAATTTAGTATTTTAGTCTTGTGCAATAGTCCTGTCACACCCCCTTTAAGGAAAGTTTTAGCTTAATTTAGCAACATGTATATACTGTCTGCATTTAAGCTTTCTAAAATTACATTGAAAATCTTTGGGGAAAAAAATCTATATTTCTGTCCGAATACTGGTAGCTACTTAACATCTGCCTGTATGATCACATCACCAGGTGACATACAGTAATAAAACTACAGAACCATCTTACCATTTTTTACTTTTTTTGCATTAAAAGTAAAAGCACCCCAGGGAGGCTGAATAGTTGTCATGTGAAAACACAGTTATTAATGCTTTGTTTTACTTTGTAAGTGACGGCCAGCAGCTCAATCCGGCCGGGATGCTCCTGCAATGGAAGGACGGCAGAAGGAAGCATTTGTAGGACACTGCCTCCCCCAAGACACTAGATGGGCAGTTCCCCTGGACTACAGCATTGCCCGGATTCCTGCAGGGCACTATGGGACATGTAGTGTAATACCACAGCCCTGCTGGGTACCGTGGGTGCTGCTAGGGGATGCTACAAGAGGACCGGAGGAGTTGTGCTTCATCCATAGTCCAGGAAGTACTCCCAAGTCATGAGGACGGTAGCTCCGAAGTGCTTCCAGGCTGAAGAAAACTCAAGTCCTCCATCTGACCCAGAAGTGCTGGCAAGTCATGTGGGAGGAAGAATGGAAGCACTTCTGGGTCAAGAACTATTTAAAGGACTGCTGAAGACCCAGCAGGCGAGCCAGAGTCGGGAGGTAGTATACAACGCTTGCTGGGAGGTGTGGAGGAGAGAATTGTGCTTTATTGTGTATATTATTGTTATTACTTGCCTGTTATTTGTGGCTGAGGTGCTTAGGGCACTGTTTATAAGAAGACAAAGTATTAAAATACTTCTTAGTACTTTTGCCCTGTGTCCTGAGCATCTGTCTGTTGGGTTTAAATGGGCAACAGCGACCACTTGCGTCTCACAACCTATTTAAAATCATAATTTAAAAATATAATTTCCAAACCATAACACATGTAAAACTTTTAACTGTTCTTAACACTAGATTTCCTGAAGCCTACGAAAAAACTTGTAATCTTGGGTCACCTTAAATTCCTTTGCTCCTCTCCGTCAGGGTCTATTGTTTTGCAAATGTCTCAATCAGTACAAGCAGCCTGCTATCCCATCATTCCCCACCAATGGAGCTGAGTCCGTTGCAAAATTCTCAGAGCTCAAGTCTCTTTATCTGGCAGTGAGGTGCCTGGAGTTATATAGGGTAAATAATACAGTATATCGTTATTCGTGTCTACAACGATCTGTGTGTTAGATGGCAGGAGAAGTGAGGCAAGAAATGCTGAACACATATGTAAAGCGTAAACTTTTTCCATGTTATACTAATAATGACGTTAATTACATAATCTGTGAAAACTTTTGTCCAAATATCAAATAAACACGTGCACTTTTATTCAAGAATATAACCAAACTTACATTATATGTAAAAAAAAAGTTACATCTAATGTTTCATTTCCATTCTGTATTCATGACTGTATCTCTATAAAACAATAACTTACATGTAACATCTCATTTTCAAATGTAATATTTTTTGCAGTTTAGGAAGTGGTGTTATTTTTTTATAGAGGTATTGTCAAGCTTGGGTCACAGAGTTAGTTACATGAGAGACAGAAAGGTGAGTCCTGGTTTCCAAGGAAAATACAGGTACTTTATTACTGTATAGTGAAGGCAGGTACAGTCTCAAGACTTCATTCAAAATAGGAGCTATGACTTCAGCACTCAAGCACACAAGACAGGGGCCATGACATGAGGGCATTCATCCTGCTTTAGCTATCATCTTCAGATTAGAAGAATGGCAGCAACTCAGATTCACTGCTGTGGCAGACAAGGAGAGCGCGAGGAAGACCAGGTCAAAGCCCAGTGGTAAATGCTCTAAACATCATGCGATAAGCATGTTATACGGTAAGCTTCATCCTGCAGAGGACAACCAATTACTTTATGCTTTGCTTACTGTTACCAGACACAGCAAAGCAGCTACAGAGCTGTCCTTGTGCCACTACTGTTAGAGATAGCAAATTGCCAGTGATCACAGTCACAATAGCATTCATTTTTTCCCCATATTCGTTATAACAAAATTGCCATTACAACTAAATATTTTTATGGTCCCATGAATTTTGTTACAATGAGGTTCCATCTATATACTGTAGTTTGTATCCATAACCCAGTAAAAACACAAAGAGAGAAAAAATCAATATGTATGTGCTTTATATCAAAGAAAGCTAAACGTTATTTTTGTTAAGTTCTAACATCAGTTGTGTGAGTGTAAGTGCATTCAAAATTCAAAATGTCCGATAATGAATATTAGGCTGCACCATTATGTAACAATATTATTGAAAAAGTTAGTTGTGGATCTGGATGATTGTGCTGTACAAATGTAAACCACACTTGATTTTGATAGATTGTAAAATATATGTAGTACTATTATCATTTAAATTATTATAAAGGTAAAATTTTATAAGAATAAAGCACTTGCCTAGTTTATATCTATTATCTGTTACATGTGGTTTATGTAATGCTAAATTACAGTCATTTGTTACCTTTTTCTACATTACCTTAAACCCTTAAACTGCTTTTACACTTTGGCTCTTTATTATGATCCTTATTTTTGATGAATGCTCATCCCTTACATAACACTACATCATTTTGACAAGATGTAATCCTGGGAACATAGCATAGCAGAGCAGTAGCTAAATAAAACTGCTAATCTGTCATGCATCACAAAGAGACACTTCAGATTTTCCATCCAAATTAGCCTTTTCTGTAGACTTTAGGTTCATATTTTCTAGTAGCTATATGCCAGTTTGCAATGTTTATCCTAAAGAATCAACTATGTTTTTTTATTAATTTCCTTTGGTAGTTTTTTGTTGTGTTATCAGAAAACCTTTAGCCTGATGTCACAAAATGTAATATTTTTATGTCCATTGTTTGCATAACACATTAAACAGTAGATGAAAGTACAACCGTTTACTTAGACTGTTAAAATAAGTGAGTCTATTGTATGTATCCTTTTAATTTTTACTTTTACAGCAGACTATTTTTTTTTTAATATGAAATGAAGTCAACCAGGCGGCACGGTGGCGCAGTGGGTAGCGCTGCTGCCTCGCAGTTAGGAGACCCGGGTTTGCTTCCCAGGTCCTCCCTGCGTAGAGTTTGCATGTTCTCCCCGTGTCTGCATGGGTTTCCTCCGGGTACTCTGGTTTCCTCACACAGTCCAAAGACTTGCAGGTTAGGTGCATTGGCGATTCTAAATTGTTCCTAGTGTGTGCTTGGTGTGTGTGTGTGTGTGTGTGTGCGCGCCCTGCAGTGGGCTGGCGCCCTGCCCGGGGTTTGTTTCCTGCCTTGTGTCCTGTGTTGGCTGGAATTGGCTCCAGCAGATCCCCGTGACACCTGTAGTTGGGATATAGCAGGTTGGATAATGGATAATTAATGGATGGATGGATGAAGTCACCCTGAAAATATACACATTCTTAGCTTGATAGCGAGAAGCCTGAAACAGTTATGTTTGTGTTAATTTTACATCATCAATCTAAATGAATCTAATATATGGAAAGAAAGCCTACCTAGATATGCAGAGATCAGAATAAATGCAGACAATGTCTGATGAAGCTGTGGACCTAAACCATCTGATATGGTAATGCATTTGGTACCAATGACATGGAATTTGGAGCTATAATTTTTGGCAAAGATTAACTTTTGTTAGCTGTCGGGGATAGGGATAAAGTAGTTAAAGTGGAGAACTATAATGGGAAGTTTGTGTATTAATTTAATGTTGTTGGTAAATCATCAATAGATTAATTTTTTTTATTAATTTAACAATAGGAGAGAAGCAGTTGTCTAAATAAATAGACCTGTTTGAAGTCTCTTCCATTTGCAATTTGCTTCCTAGGTTTTATTTTGTCAATATACAAAAACAAAATATATGATAATTTTAACATTATAAGTCTTGTTTCAGAAATCTGAAAGGTATTGGGCCTGCTCTTAGAGCTAGTTCCTCAAGGCTTACAGTCAGGTTATTATCTGTATGGGGTCTGCATGTTCTCTCAATATTTCCAGAGGTTTTTCTTCAAGTATGCTGATTTTCATTCTATATAACAAAGATATTAAAGGAGTCGCACTATGCCTAAGGTTGGTTCATATCTTGTGCCCAGTGCTGCCATCATAGGTACCAACTAGGTGAAACACTTTGTTAGAAAATGTCCATTGTTTCACTCGTCATATATTGAGGTCAAATCCTTAAAGAATATAACCATGGGCAGATACTAATAAAAAAATCCTTATAGAGAAATTGATATTGTCAACCTATCACATTTTGCAAGTCAGAATGCAAGTCAAAGCAACAATGTAACAAGTGGATGTACAAGGTAATTCAAATATCACAGTGTATATAGTACAATAATGTTACAGTCTAATAAACCAATATATAAGGTAACTTTAAAATGCAAGCTTTAAAATATAGGTTTTGTGGTTTGAACTAAACACGAACATTAATGAAGCTTTACCTAGGGAGATTGTTCAGAGAGTGGGCGCCACAAATCAATATGAGCATGCCTTGATAACTGCATAATGAAGTGCTGTAAAAGTGAGAAGGGTATTATCAGAAGATCTCTGGCATTTGACAAGTATGCAGTGAAAACAGGTAGAGTGAAGGGTTGATTTTGAATGCTGTATATGTACAAGAAGATATACGCTTCCAAAATTATCAAAATTTTCCATGCTAATAAATAAGCAGTACAGCTGAGTCAAAATTGTATATCTTGAAACTTGTAAGCAACTTGAAGAAGGAGCGGATCAATGAACAAGAATTATCATAAAAATATCTGCCTATCTGTTCCAGGAACATTCCTGTCATTCTTACGAATTTACCAAATTCTGCCAACAAATCAATAGGACTTGAATACCTTAGACCAAATTTACATTGCTACATTTACAATCTTTAAAATCAATTAAGATGTTTAAATTATTTAGTATAAGATAAAATTGAACATTCATATTGAGTTAAAGCTTAATATTTTTTTATTCATTAAGTCCGACACTAAGTTTCAAAATATGGCTTCTGTATTAATTTTATGAAATGCATAATTGTGCATTAGGATGATTGGCACCTGTAAATTTGCTTGGAGAGTGTAGAACCTCAAGTGGACTGGCATTCCATCCAGCATTGTGTCATTCTTTGTGCCTAACACAGCTGAGATGGTCTCTGCCACTCACAACTCTTAAATTAAATAAGTGGGTTTAAAAAATTACTGAATTCCACAGAAGTTTTCTTTTACATTTTTTTTTAAAAGACAACATGTCCATATTGGTGCTGTGCTTTTCAGATATCACAATGCAGTTGTGGAATCCTTGTAATCAAAATGGGACAAAATAAAACAATAATTTTCCAAATATCATTCATTCATTCAGCACACACAGAAACTGTTATGAATGTCAGCACGTAGTGTGATTTTTTTTTTTTTTTTTTTTTGGTTTTTTAATTTTTTTTTTTCAACTTCTTCAACTTTTTTTTTTCTTTTTTCTTTTTTTAATTGTTATTTATTTGGAGAAAATAACATTGCATACAATCAGGTTGAACTTCTACAACAGATGACTTCCTAGTCAAACTATTAAAATTAAGAATAAAAGAAAACCTCAGAAAGTTAAAAAAAAAAAAAAATGAAAGCAGGAACAAAAAAAAGACCAAACTTGACAGAACAGAGAGAAACAGAGGAGAGCCAAGAGCATAGGCGAAAATAATTAGTAAAATTAAAAAAAAGAAAAAGGGTAAAATGTTATTTTCCCCCCGATTATAAATGATTATTCTAAAATTTTATTAATTAAATCTTGCCATATTTTAAAAAAGTTTTGAACAGATTCTATAAGCGAGAATTTTATTTTTTCCAGTTTCAAATAGTATAGAACATCAGATACCCACTGACTTATTAAAGGTGAGTTGGGATTCTTCAAGTTAAGCAGAACACCAAACACATAGCTGTTAATATGTTATGAGTGATTGTGACACCAAGGCTGTCTGATAAGCATTCAAAGAACTTGTTAATTTTTTATTGTGGCCTTGATATGTAGAGAACAATGTTTCATTTTCATTTCTTAATTTAATTTTGGTGTTAGACTTATTTTATTTTACTGTCATGTTTTGGATTACCATAACGGCATCTTGTTGTATTTATGTGCACCATCATTTTGCATACTCATTAGTGAGACACGGGCATTTGTTGCTAAGGATGCACCCACAACACAGTGCTGTTCAACACAGCACTATGGTCGACTCAGTGTCCAAGCTTGTGGATACTAAACAAAAACTCTTGTATGTGCTTTGCTATTAGACTCTTAGGTTATTGACTTTTTTTTTTTGCAAGGCTGTTTTTGACTTTGATTTTTAAATATTGTTTTTGCCTTAGACACATGATTGTTAAGACTTTCTGGGTTGAACCCCTGCTTGTATCCTGACTTACCTTTCATCTCCTGATTCGTCTTTCTTGATTGTGTTCCTGACAACTTCTCCTGTGACAGGACAGTATATTAAAGAAGCCTTCATCTTTGGCATCATGTAATGCAAACATAGCGCTTGATTTAAATGGTACAGGTCAGTGAGTGTGTCCCAATCAATGAAAAAAGGAGGTGCCACATTAATACAAAATGTTGCACTGGCTAAAAAGCATGTGTATGTATACACTAGCATAACAATTCACGTCATACCTTTTCCAAACATCTAAATTTGCAACAGTAATTCAAGTCACAAAAGCTTGTACATTTATTTATGCACCATACTAATTGTCATATACGTTATTTGAGCATTTTGGACACTATTTGGGTTTATTTGGAAACACTACAATAGGGGTCCTACCTAGGTACATCTTTGTTACTTCTGTGTACCAAGACAGTAACAAAATTCTTTGTTTTAATAAGACTTAAAAAGCACAGATGATGCTTTAGAATATATACTACTGTACCTATAACTCTTTTGTTAGTTTATTACTACAACATTACAGGACCACTGATACAGTATGCTTTGTCCTGGCCATGGTCCTTGGTTCACATTTTTGCATGGGTTTCCTCCCACATCCGCAATAACATTCAGGTTAGATGACTTGCCGATTCTAAACTGGCCATGTGTGAGCGCACTACCTGTCATGTACTGGGGAGTTGCTCCAAACAAAATCCAAAAACTGTTTTTGAAAAGCCCCATAAGAGGAAGGGTCGATCAACATTTGGCTTGTGAACCAGAGGGCAAATAAAGAATCTTAATAAAATAAAAGATTTATTTCACAAAAATAATATTGTATAGAACAAGAAGTTCAGAATAGCACAAAAGGCCCAGAAGAAGGTGCCTTCACAAAATAGGTAATCCAGTGGCAAACAAGTTCTAATAATAAAATTCAAAGAACCAGGACAAAAACAGAAGATAGAGGTCAAATTAATCAATACAGTAATCAAGAGAACTCACCTCCACCTACCACATACAGTGTACTACCAGGGACTGTGTTTTCTCAGCCTTTAGTGGGTTGAGGGCCATACCTTGATGGAGATGGACAGGTGGCCCTCATCTCTTGGGGAACCTTCAATAAAATACATAGAACACAACAGAAATACATAATACACAAAAATAATATAAATATCGAATAATTAAAATAATTAACTTAAGTAACAATATTAACACAAACAAATAATCTAACATGAGTAAAGAGACATTAAAAAGGAATTTCAGCACCAGACAGAGAAGGAACCCTATCCCCATATAGGTGCCAGCCATGTTGCAAATCTGAATTGTGAATTAAACAAGCTGAGACAGAAGAGTTAGGGTGTAGGATACCCATTTTAATGTTCTAGTTGAAAAAGACAAGAACATTATTCAAATGAAGGTAAATGTCATGTTTGACATGAGATTTTCTTCTCCTGGCTTCCTAGTGTGTCCTTCCCTGGTGTATGTTTTTTGTCTTTTTCATTAATTTTTCAAACTGAATTATTTATTATGATTATTTCTGTTAGTATTGTTCTGTTTATTTGTCATTTAGTCAATATGTTTAATGTATTATTTTTTGTTTTATTAAAGGTATTTATGTACCATTTCTTTAAGTATCTGTATCTTTGTTTCGTGTATTTTTCCCCAGGAGGAGGGGCCACCTGTCAATCTCCATTGAGGGACTGCTCCAAGTCCTATAAAGGCTGATTGGACTTGCAGTCCCCCTATAGTACTTTGTGTACGCACTGGTGGTTTGATTGTTTTGCTTTTCCTTTTCTTGGTGTTTACTGGCATTTTGACATTTTTTGCTCTGTTTGAGGATTTTGACTTGAGATTTTTGTATTGGGACCTGGTTTACCATGGATTGCCTTTTTTAGGCATCTCTTTTTTTTGCTTCTTTCTGCTATTTTGAGCTTTTGTTCTTCATTTATGTTTTCTGTTAATAAATCTTTCATTTTATAAAGATTCTTGCAGTCTTGTCTCTATGCCCTTCCATAGTATTTTTGGGTTTTCCACTGGGAATAATTTTTTAGGAGATTAGTTTTTTTCTTTTTTTTGTTCTTATGCCTTATTTCCTGTCTGAGGCCTAGTTAGGCCTTAAGCTGCCCATTTTCCTCAGTCAGGCTTTCTTTAGGTCAGATCTGTTTCCAGTGGGCTTTTTAGAGGCCTTGCCCTTTTGCTATTTTGTGAAGCTAGAAACACAATAGCGGGAGAGAGGTGAGATCTGTCCTCTTCAGAAGCTAAGTCTAGAAAGACAGGGCAACTGTTTATATAGCGGAGGAAGGAGAAGGGGTGGGGTTAATGACATCCAGACCAGAAGTGACATCAGAAATTGTTTGGTTTGGTCTCCTCTACACTGACGGGAACCAAAAAATTTCATGAGACACTCTGGATGCTTGTATGTGTGACAATATATGCCTATGTGTACATGCTATATTAAAAAATAGTGGTACCAATTGGAAAAGAAAATGGTGGCGTGCTGAGATCTGAAAAAAAATTAAGTTCCTTATAGTGATTAAAAATCTCTACACTAGAATATTTAAACAGTTACATTTTCTACATAGCAAACCCCATGAATAAAAAGAATTAGCCAGAGAAAATTTGAAAACTTTTTTTAATAAATATAAGCATCAGGGTATTAGAGTGTTGCTGTTTTCTAAGGCTTCATTTCTGTACATTTCTCCAAGTAAATCGTACATCATATTCCTGTTTATATGTGTAGTGGTTTCTCTTAGGATTCTTGATGCCTACCTCATTCTAAACAATTGCATTTTAAGTTATTTAGTATCTGTGAAGTGATCCAAGAGTAAATTTAGGTGCATAGTGTGTCCTGTAACAGAGTGGTATCCTTCCTTATGACTGATGTTACTGGAACACATAATTGCATTCACTCTCGGTCCTGACCAGGTCCCCCTTCACACATGCTTCCTGTGACTCTAAAACTGGATTAGACGGGTAAGGTAAATGAATAGGTGAGTGTTATATGAATGCAAATAAGTATGCCATTTGATCTCCTCGTATCCTTTCCAAGGTTGGTTGCTGAATTAAGTCTAGTGCTGCTGGGATAGGCTTCAATGACCCTGTACTGAAAAACATCTGTACTGAGTTCTTCCACTAGGCTAGACCTTCTCACTGTCCTCTGCCTATTTCCCCACAACGTTTAGGTCAACCAATATGATTTTATTGTATAATGCCCTATTTTGTTGGTTGCCCAGTAATTCATGCATTATCACAGCAGCATTGTCTCCTCCATGGTCCCCCTTCACAGTAGTAGTGCAGTCATTTAATTAATATACATGTGGTAAGTTACAAGTCACAAATGCTGTACTACTGTAGGAAAAGGAAAATCAGCACCTTTTGACAAACTAAGCGGCAGTAAATTCACATTCTCATTGGATTTCCTCTTAAAATATTTACCTTAATTAATTGCATAATTGCATAAACATTTCTCTCACTAGTCGAAATCTGCAGTTATCATAATTAGCATAATCAAAACAAACATACCATATATTCATTTAACACACAGAGAATGTTAGAATAGTAATTTCATATACTGTAGATCATGTTGGATGCTATATACTTGTGCAGGTGTGATTTAACTTGCTTACCCTGCTAAATAATAACACCCACATTATTCAATCTAATTTCTACTCACCATTGGTATTTACCTTAGAGTCTAAGGAGATAAACTAGAAACTGTATTTTTCATGCTCATTTACCAGGTCAGAATGTATTGACTTGTACTCAGCAAGTTGTCTATTTATACAGTACATATATGTTGGTAAAAACTGATTTGCCCTATACAGATTAGGCACTTTCTGTAAAAAAAATGTTGAGTAATTTCCATGTATGTATATGTAGTGTTCATGTAATAATTAAATTATTATACCCTTTATTGGTGGGAAAAAAAGGTTTGATGATATCTGAAGTAATATTATTCTCTGCTTTATGTACTGCTTGACTGTGTAAAAGCTAGCATGGCCACAGACAGACACAACAACGCAGTGTCTAACACACACACATTTATTTACAGCAATTATTATATACACTATTTACAGTTCACAGTCTTTGGCTACTTTGGCTGCCTCCAGTCCTGCCCTGCAAGCTCCGTCCTTCTTCCATCCGACGCCGGCTCCCTGATTGGAGTGAGGCGGCCCCTTTTATCCTGTCCCGGGTGTGCTCCAGGTGCCTGATGACGGACTTCCGACAGCAGTGCTGCCCTTGCACCCGGAAGCACTCCGGGCATAAACCATCCCTGGTCTGTCAGCACTTCCTGGCTGGCCGGGTACCCAAGGAAAAGAAGTGCTGCTCTACCGGTTCCTCCTTCCTCCAGGCATCCTGGCGGGGCAGCGTTCCTGGCCGTCTATCACAACTGTTTTTCATGTTTGGCATTATTTATTAATACATGATGTAGTTTAATTATGTAGCTGATATTTTGTGCCTGTTGTATTGTTTCATTTTTTAGCTAATGCAACAGTATATTAATATTGTTGAACAGAACACTTAAATATGCTAGTTCACTGAATCAATTTATGTTTCAGAATAATCTGCCTTTTAGTCTAGCTCTGGCTTTTGCTTTCCCTGCAAGAAAAATCTCAATACAGTTAAAAACAGAATCACATTTATGAAGAGCGTCATAGGTTGCCATTCCACAGCCTGTGGCCTTAATAAATGCAATGGGCCCAATTACATTAGCTTTGTAAACTGCCATGTGCTAATAAGCACATTGACAAATCAGGGCTAATTAAGGCTAGAAATAGACTAGGGTGGGAAAGTCACCCTTCGAACAGAGTACAGAGGAAGGCAAAAGAGCCAACAGAAAGATAAAGAGCCTGAATAAAGTAAGTAATTGATTGAGCTGCTGTAGACATGCTAGAACTGCAAGAGTACTTCTGTTTAGAATATGATTTTATTAAAGACAGCACAGAAGACATAATTGTGGTCAGGGTACCTATGGTGTCAACCTTTGCAGGTGGAGCTGTCATAAGAAAACTGGCCATAGATGCATGGCTTTTTGTTTTTGTTACCATCAATATCTTTAATAAAAATACACTGTATCAATTCAGATACTCAGTTTATACTTTGAAAGCATAAATAGTGTGTGTTTGTGAATTTATGGTAATGTAATAATATTGTTTTTATTGAGGTTTGGGGAACAAGACTCCACACAAAATACTCAGTCAGTTATTTAACCTAAACTTTCCTCTCAGTTCTTTCACTCATCTTTACAGGTTTGTTTCTCTAAAAAGTCCAGAAGCAGTTTAATTGCCAACAGCATTTTGTGCCAATGTCTTCACAGATCTTGTTTTTGATTCACTTTATATATAGATGTATTATAGATTTCCTGTCTGTGATCTTTGTCTGGGTACGTACTTTACTTCCAAACTCTGTGTTGCTAGATTATATCACTCTGCAGTGGAGAATATAAAATTTATAGCTGTGTAGAATTTCTAGCACCTGATTTGGCCGTACCCAGCCAGTGTACATATGTGGTTGTCTTTTTAGACCTAGAAATTTTAAATTTTACTTTCTGAATATTCATCCACTGAATGTCCATCCATTTTAACTTGCTTATCATTTTCAAGGCAGTTTAAACAAATTCAATAAAAATGCACAAAGACGTTTATACACATATAAAATAGTGTTCATTTTGATTAGGTAGGTTGGCCCAGTAGTCTTTTTTCAGATTAGAATGCAAAGTTCCATTCTGTGATTCAATACAGCAGTAAATTACTCATTTTTTATTCATATGAAATGAAAAGCAGATAAGCTGTAATGCTTTATTTTAGGTTGTTTGTGTACATTTAAATCCTAACAAAGACTTCTAACAATACAATATGATTTACTTTCAGTTCAAAATTCTTACTTATTCAAAAGCCAATATTTATTTAAAGACAACATTACTTTAAGCAGTTTTGATGACAAGCCTATTGGCCTTATAACTTGCAAAAGTGTGATGTGATTACATCAAGCTGCTCCCACTAGAAAAAGAAAAAAAAACTTGTGATTGGATGAATCTAGAAAAGAATGAGAGAGAACAGCTGTAAATTACACTCTGTGACAGTTTCTCAAGTAGTGCACTTAAAATTGCTTATTGATGTCCATATTTTCAAGCATACTGTAGGTCCTTTTTTTAATTAAGTAGGAATCACTTTGTTCAACAGTACATGAACTGTGCTTTATGTGCTGCTTTTAACTTACCTGCTAATTGCAGCTACAATTTTTATTGTATATACTATTATTTACTATTACTATTTACTATTATACTATTTATATA
>JANRMT010062796.1:5603527-5622968 GCA_026402145.1 Polypterus bichir lapradei | reverse complement strand
TATCTATCTATCTATCTATCTATCTATCTATCTATCTATCTATCTATCTATCTATCTATCTTGTACATCACACAATCAAAAAATCAAAAAATATAATGTGGATAGCACTTTACTTTATTACTTTCACAATATATACAATATGAGCACAAAATATGTTTACCATAATATATGCAAGATTCAGTACCACTACTGCATTTCAAAATCTTGACCTTTAACAGATCAAAGCTCAAGTTTTGGATTGTACTTGAAATTCACTAAAGTGTTTCTTTCAAATCCTAAATGCATATGCCATATGTGTGTGAATGTCTGAGCAGTGATTTTTATAGTGTCAGCTTTAAAAGCTGAGGTCTAAAAGCTCAAAGCTGAATTGTTGGAATTTACCCAAAACCTAATCTGCACTTAAGACAAACAAGTGCAAATTGTCCTCAAAATTTCAAAAGAATTGGTCCATTCCCTCCTCAATCGCAGTGTCCCCAATATTTTACCGTACACAACTTAACTCTCAAGCACAACGACACACATACATATATCTGTGCGTCAGTGACTGAAACATTCTCTAGGATTCTAGAGATATCGAAATTAGTCAATTTTTAATGAAAATAGTACTTTGTCCATATGTAAAATATAGAGAAAGTAAAAATAAAAATAAACTTTTAAACTAAGGTGGCGTGGTGACTTAGTGGGTAGTTCTATCACTTCTTGGATCCAGTGTCCTTAGTTCCTTAGTTTGAATCTTGTGCCTAGTTGTTGTTTGATTGTGTTTTGGATATTTTCCTCATTTTCTTCTTTTTCTTATGCCAAAGTTGCCAAAATAGGCTCCACCAAAACGAACCTTTATTAAATTACAAGGTTTGAGAATGCTATATGGTGTATTACACATATTATTTTTACAGTAAACACCAAGCAATTGGCACAATGAGCCTTAAGTGTTACCTAGTTTGTCACAGTGAGCTGTTCAGAAATAATCATTAAGGGCCTCATGTATAATGCCTTGAAATTTGCACTAAAACATGGTGTACAGACAAAACTGGAAATGTGAGTACACACACAAAAATCCAGATGCATAAACCTGGGAGTACGCCAAGTTCCACACACTTTCCTTTTAAAAATCAGAGTAAATGTGAAATTTAATGTACATGCACGTGCCTACAGCCCCACCCGACTCCTTCCAGAATTTGAATAAATCAATATAAATAGCCCCTTCTGTTCAGTGTTTTGTTAAAAGACAATGGCAAAAACACATGGGAAAAAGAAGAATCTCAGCAAAGTAGAGGAAAAGCATACTATATGTTGGCTTAAGCAGTGGTATAAGCAACAAAAGGAAATTGATGGAGTAATACAGCGTGGCAGAAACACTTGAAAGTTCAATTTCAGAAAGTCGTACATTGTCTGAAATAAAAAAGAAGCATTCAGATATCAAAGTCAACATGAAAAGCGAGTCACAGCCTACTGTTCGTTTGTTCTGTTTCAGACAATTTTACAAAGCTGACCCCTGTGCCAAGGACACAACTCCAGGTGGTAATGGCGCTGCTTTGCCAGCACACATTCGGGCGCTGGCTACACACACACCTTTGCCTCAGAAGCTGATGGGAGACCATCTGACTATGTGCCGATGGAATGCTGTTCTGGAGTCACAAAATGCAATAGTGGATGCTGTAATGAACTAAGGAATACAAGGGCTGTGCTATGTGATACTGACCTAAAATTTAATGAATTAGTTAAAAATAAATGCTCTATCTGAGTACCAGTTTTTACATTCTGCTAATTACATTCAAACAAAGTTGTACTGATGTCTGATTTGGATGATCATTTGGTGGGTCAGGGTCAGGTAATTCATACCACATCTCTTCAGGTAAGGGCAAGCCACAATTGTGTGCCACATTATGCAGTACTCTTCATGCTTACACAATGTGACACACTTTTTGTGCACTACAGAGCAGCACTTTAATACAGTGGAAATTTAGATAAGCAAATTCATTCTCTGAATTCACCTTTATAGTCTCGCGTCAGCACCAAGAGCCACAATGGACAGATTCTCTTCTCTTTACATGGCTCTTTGAGGTGACTCACTATCCTTAAAAGGACTGCTTGCCTTTTGCCGCATTAGTTGGATAAAGCATCTGTGAATGTGCGGTGGTGGTGTTTTTATAGGCTGCCCTGCTATAGATGATGTAATGCCAGCTCATTCTTTTGGTGATTCATCCCTGGCTGATGAAAATTGTCCAGCGCCTTTGCTATAGTAGTTGACCTCTCATTACATTTGGAAAAGCAGACGTTGCTGCAAATTGCACTTTGATGTTTGCCAGTTCAACCACATCTGAAAGAGAAGCAGATAATACCATCCTATACAGCTGGCATGGAGCGACTTAATGATGTTTGTGAAATGCTCGATTGGTCAGCAAGTAAATCTCCTGTAGCTAAAAACCTGAGAGCAGACAGACCTTGCAAAGAAGCAGGTAGAGCACAATTCCTCAAAGTCTGCTTTTGTAAAGGTGGGGCCATTTCAGCACACAGCTGCAGGAGGATAGCTCTTGGAAATCGAAATTAGCTTAGAAGCCTGTCATCAGCATCTATAAATATGTGTACTCTTCTAATTCTTCATTTTGCGATGTCTTCTAACATTAAAGCAGCTATGGTAGTTGGAATAGTTTGGTCATTCCATGCTCCATTATATTGTTACCGAATGATTACAATCAAGTGAATGAAATTTGTAAACGATATGCAATTATTTTTGGTGTATTTGATAACGCCCCGCGTCATGGATGCAAATATGAAAAAGAAAGGGAAACAACACAGAAGTGGTAGCACTGCTTTTGACGCTGGGTACTGGCAGTTTGCAAAACAGAGCAGAAAAGTGTGTACACAACGTGTGAGGCTGCTGTGAAATTGGATGTGGTTTTATGACAAGTTTGTTTTTTATACATCTTGAAGTGAACTCGGAAACGGATGTACACAACATTTTTGTGCATACATGAGACTCCAAGAGCTTGAAGAACATAATTCTTACTAAAACAAAGTAATGTTTAATTATTTTTTACAAGCTACATTATTTTAATGTATCTAATACAAAGCATTTTGTCTTCCTTGAACATTTTCCTATGGAAAAAGTTACACATTCAGAAGATATACTGCATGGGATCTATTAAATAAATAGGTGTTGTACATATTT
Source organism: Polypterus bichir lapradei (assembly GCA_026402145.1). Taxonomy (NCBI): domain Eukaryota; kingdom Metazoa; phylum Chordata; class Cladistia; order Polypteriformes; family Polypteridae; genus Polypterus; species Polypterus bichir. The sequence goes on along the minus strand of JANRMT010062796.1, from coordinate 5,619,799 downwards.
TACTTTTTTTTTTTTTTTGCAGGTTCATTCAAAGCAAAGGAATGAAAATAAAAATCGATTTATTTCAGTAGGGTCTGTACCAGATGTTGCATTACTGATACTAGTTTATTCGATCATCAGGCTAAAACTGTACATTGTATTCTGACAGCATTAAATAAAAACAATATACTGTATATGCATGTGTCAGTTACTTTGACTTGATGGTAGACAGCACTCATTTCTTTTTTCATTTTTTTTTTCTCTAAGGTATAACAACACCTTGAGTGCTAGTGGGAGGGGCTTTCAAACTTATGATTTCTCTTTAGCCCAGCCCCCTGAACAGGGCCATACCAGGGGCCTCATGTATAAACAGTGCCGTAACAAAAACGTTGCGTATGCCCGTTTCCATGCTCACATCGCGATGTATAAAAACTAAACTTGGCATAAAGCCATGCACATTTTCACGCCAGCTCAATCCCTTGCATACGCAAATTCTCTGCTCAGTTTTGCAAACTGGCAGCACCCAGCATCAAAGCAGTGCTACTGTTCCTGTGTGGTTTCCCTTTATTTTTTAGAGTCACATCCTGATGCGGCTTTATCAAATACCCTAAAAATAAACTGCATATTGTTTTTTAGCTCAAGGCATCTGATTGTAATCAACCTGTAACCATATAATTGTGCATCGAATGGCCAAACTATTCCAAATACCATAGCCATTTTAGTGTTGTTACTATCAGTGCACCACTTTGAGTATTTTAACCCACAGTATCTGAGTGTGGAATCACAGCTGTACAGCAGCTGATCGGAAAGCTCTACGGCAGAATGTGTCAAGAGCGAGGAGAAATATCTGGATACAGCTTCTAGCACATGCTGCCTCAGCCATGGGCACAGTCTGCTTGAACTTCTGCCATTCGGCAAACGCTTCAGAGCCTTTCCTATAGGGACCTCATGGTTCGGAAACAGTTTTATCCCAAGAGCTATAAATGCACACAAGCAGTCCATTAAGAGCTCTTGGTAGAACTGTTTGTACTTACGGCTCAGCTCCTTTTTCACCACGACAGACCGATGCAGAGCCCGCATCACTGCGGACGCCGCACCGATCCGCCTGTCGATCTCACGCTACATTCTTCCCTCACTCGTGAACAACACCCTGAGATATTTGAACTCCTCCACTTGGGGCAGGATCTCTCCCCCAACCCTGAGAGTGCACTCCACCCTTTTCCGGCTGAGGACCATGGTCTCGGATTTGGAGTTGCTGATTCCCATCCCAGCCGCTTCACACTCAGCTGCGAACCAATTCAGAGAGAGCTGAAGATCACGGCCTGTTGAAGCAAACAGGACAACATCATCTGCAAAAAGCAGTGACCCAATCCTGAGTCCACCAAACCGGACCCCCTCAACACCCTGGCTGCGCCTAGAAATTCTGTCCATTAAAGTTATGAACAGAATCAGTGACAAAGGGCAGCCCTGGTGGAGTCCAACTCTCAGTGGAAACGGGCTCGACTTACTGCCGGCAATGCGGACCAAGCTCTGACACTGGTTGTACAGGGAACGAACAGCTCTTATCAGGGGGTCCGGTACCCCATACTCCTAGAGATTTCCTGAGGGACATGGTCGAACGCCTTTTCCAAGTCCACAAAACACATGTAGACTGGATGGGCAAACTCCCATGCACTGTTCCGCGACTAGGACGAAAACCACACTGTTCCTCGTGAATCCGAGGTTCGACTATCCGACGGACCCCCCTCTCCAGATCCCCCGAATAGACTTTTCCAGGGAGGCTGGGGAGTATGATCCCTCTGTAGTTGGAACACACTCTCTGATCCCCTTTTTAAAAAGGGGGACCACCGCCTCGGTCTGCCAATCCAGATGCACTGTCCCCGATATCCATGCAATGTTGCAGAAACGTGTCAACCAAGACAGTCCTACAACATCCAGAGCCTTGAGAAACTCCGGGCGTATCTCATCCACCCCCGGGGCCCTGCCACCATGGAGTTTTTTGACCACCTCGGTGACCTCAGCCCCAGAGATGGGGGAGCCCACCTCCGAGTCCCCAGGCTCTGCTTCCTCATTGGAAGGCATGTTAGTGGGATTGAGGAAGTCTTCGAAGTACTCCCCCCACCGACCCACAACGTCCCGAGTCGAGGTCAGCAGCGCACCATCCCCACCATATACAGTGTTGACACTGCACTGCTTCACCCTTCTGAGACGCCAGACGGTGGACCAGAATCTCCTCGAAGCCGTCCGAAAGTTGTTGTCCGTGGCCTCCCCAAACTCCTCCCACGCCCGAGTTTTTGCCTCAGCAACCACCAAATCCGCATTCTGCTTGGCCTGCTAGTACCTATTAGCTGCCTTCAGAGTCCTACAGGATAAAAGGGTCTGGTAAGACTCCTTCTTCAGGTTGACGGCATCCCTCACCGCCGGTGTCCACCAACGGGTTCGAGGATTGCCGCCACAACAGGCACTGACCACCTTACGACCACAGCTCCGGTCAGCCGCCTCAACAGTAGAGGCACGGAACATGGCCTATTCGGACTCGATGTCCCCCACATCCCTCGGGACGTGGTCGAAGTTCTGCCGGAGGTGGGAGTTGAAGCTACTTCTGACAGGGGACTCTGCCAGACGTTCCCAGCAGACCCTCACAACACGTTTGGGTCTACCAGGCCTAACCGGCATCCTCCCCCACCATCAGAAGCCAACTCACCACCAGGTGGTGATCATTTGACAGCTCCGCCCCTCTCTTGACCTGAGTGTCCAAGACATGTGGCCACAAGTCACACGACATGACTACAAAGTCGATCATTGAACTGAGGCCTAGGGTGTCCTGGTGCCAAGTGCACATATGAACACCCCTATGCTTGAACATGGTGTTTGTTATGGACAATCCGTGACGAGCACAGAAGTCCAATAACAAAACACCGCCCGGGTTCAGATCGGGGGGGCTTGTTCCTGCCTTGCGCTGTATGCTTGCTGGGACTAGTGCGATCTGGATGGATAGATGGATGGAATAATTAAACATGTACTACGAAGATATTTCAATGTCCCTTAAAAGTTTTGAAGTATCAGCATTCTAAGCTTACAGATGGCTTGACATTTATTAAATAGCTGATTGTGTGGGAATTAGTTATTTGAAGAAAGAAAAGGAAGGCCAGGAATTGGGGGTTAGTACATTTGAAAGGGACAATACTGGTGCAATAAATTATTTTATTGAGAGTCGCACATGGCGCAGCAAGCATCTTGTGGGAGGCAGGAACAATCTCTGGAAGGGGCACCAGCTCGTCGCTATGATTGCGCCAATGTGCCTCAATGTTTTATACATGCTTTAATTTCTATCATCATGAAAATGATATTAAGTATACATCTTAGTATTTAAACTGAGAGCTGTAACATCATAGATGTAATGTATTCTTTGTCCTGTTGGCGTAAGAGAAAGCCCGTTTAAGAAGCACATTGTGATTCACACACATAAGAGTGCATAGAAGAACATATATAATACAAAGCATTTAATGTGCCACTTTAGTTACGATGGGATTTGAGAAACTATTAAACGATTTTAAGATGAAGTTTATGACGTTCTGTTTTAAAGACAAAATAAAGTACGCGATTACTGCTTGCCTTTTCACAGCGACTTTGATATCTGACCACTTCTTATTTATTTTGGGCACTGTGCGAGGTTCTAAACTTGAACTTTCGAGCTTCTCCGCCACTCTGTCACTCGATCAACTTCCTTTTGTTGTTTATATCACTGATTAAACCAACAAATAGTACATTTTTCCTTGCCTCTACTTGGTATTCGCTGAGATTCTTCTTTTTCTCCTTACTTTTGCCATTGTCTTTTCACAGAATGCAAAATATAAGGGGCTATTTATATTTATTTGCATATTCAAAGAGGCGTAATTCTGGGAGGAGTTGGGGTGAGGCCGCAGGCGCTTGCATGAGCATTACTTTTCGCGCTGACCGGGATTTATGGAGCAGAAGAACGTAGAAATTGGGGTACGCACAGAGTTAAGCATCTGTATTTTTTTGTGCGCATGCACATTTCCGCTTTTTTCTATACACCATGTTTTAGTGTGAATTCTACGCACGGCGTTATGCATGAGGCCCCAGGTGTTTTTGTCAAGCAACTTCCTGATGCAACACTGCTAGTGTTTTCTGTGTCTGTTTCTCTAAATTTGAAGATTACAAGCTATACCAAAGCACTTTAAAAATGCAAAGAAACTTCTTATTGAACATAGAAATTAGAAGACTCTGAAAAAAATCTCTCCTTCTTCAAGTGATTATCTGCTATGCAACAAACTGAAAAGAATTTTACTTAATTTACTGGGTGATTTTAACCTTCAAACGTAGCCCAAAATATATATATTTTTTTAAATGTTTCCCAAAATTACATCTCATCCAATTTAGACCAGTTGAGAAAGTAAACTAACTACATTTCTCCGCAGAACATACAGGATTTTCTGTAAAACAACTTCAACAATATAGTTATTGCTGTTCATTAATGAGTCAGAAAGATAACCAAATGTTTTTCATTTAGCTAGATTGCATTTTTTCTCTGTGTAGACTCATTAGGCCTTGATTAGTTTTTTGGCAGCATCACTACAGGGCTAAGGTTGAATTCCTGGTTTAAAGGAATGAGCACATTTTCTCAAAGTCTGTGTATATGTTCTCTAAACCCTTAAATCCCAAAGACATGGATGTTAGGGTTAGTGGAATTTGTAAGTTGATGTGGAATTTGTGAGAGATTTGTATTTTGCTATGAACTTGCATTCCATTCAAGGCTGTTTCTTGCCTTGCACTCAACGCTACTGGACTAGAGTCCCGTTCCTCTTAACAAGGCAAAGGGGGAAAAAAGATGGATGGATGTATGGATATATATATGTACAGTATATATCTATATATATATACTGTATAAAATCCAACATCTATATGTCTGTCCTATTTTCATGAGAGAACTACTTAACGGATTTAGATCGGGTTTTTTTCTAGAATTTGCTTGAACATTCCGGTTAATTTTGCAACTTCTCTCATTGCACTAAGAATCATATTTCACTTGCGGGAGGGATATATTCGCGCTAATCTGAGACAGGGGCTATGGGCCAAGGGGAGGGGGAAGTGTGACGTCAGGAGTAGGGAGCCAGGCAAGACCCTCCTCACTGTCCTGTTTCACTATTACGCAGGCAGAGTCTTGGGGGACGGCTAGTGTATATCGTATGTGTGTGTGTGTGTGTGTGTGTATATATATATATTATGTAAGAAAAGCAACAAAACATGGACAGACACTAATGATGTTACCTTAATTATTCTTAGAGAAAAAGCCAAATAATCATTGTTTTCTTTAACAGAATTTTAATTGTAACTTTCATAAAGTCAAGCATTCTTCTGTATTTTTGAAAGTCACTTCAAAATTATAGGTTGGAATTGTGAAGATATTTTTTTCACTTAGTAAGTTGCAAAGCCAAGACCCTGGCTTAAAAATATGTTGCATTAGATTCATGTTTCTGTTTTCTTTGCTAAGTTTACTGTATTGATTTTGATGTAGAGTCCCCTAAAAATTAGAACTGTGCACTTTATGAATAAGGGTTTTCTGAACATTCAGACTGTCCTATACATTATATTAGTGGCACTGAAAGAGTGCCAAAATTCCAAATAACATTGCATTAATGAACATTACCAATTACACATTTAAATGTAAAATCAGTATATGAATTTTATAAAATGCACATATCAAAAAGCAATTCAGTCTCTCATTTGCCTTCAGAAATGTCTGCATTTGTCAGAACAGTTGACAATAGAAGCACGTTGTCCCATGTTGATTCTAGTGTTTTCCGGTGGTTGTTTTACATTAGCTGATGATAAACCTTTATTTTTAAAAGTTGCATCTCTCCCACAGAAACTGGGAAACAGAAAGACCACTACATTAAAATTGAGTTCACTCTTGCATTCCTGAACTATTCCATACCTTTCCTTTGTTGTAGCATAGATCACTATCCTGCTTCAAAAGCCCATTTTCAGATGTGAACACTTTTGTCAAGAAGGATTGTACCTGATCATTAATGATATTTATACATGCTTTGTGTTCAAACACTGCCTAATTCTTGTATGAAGACATTTGTGTGTGTATAAATACATTATTACTGCCAGCTTATATTCTTCCCACCCAGTAGGATGGATAACATGTATTTTGGGAAGTTAACAATAGCCTTTTCTTACCATCACAAGAAATTGGAACAAACCAGAAATCAGACTAGACAATGTTTCTCCAGATTGTCAGTGTCCACTCTTTCTGTAGCCAATTCATACTGCAACTTCTTTGCAGACAGAACTGGATTTCTCTCAGTTGGTCATTTGTGTATATCGTCCATGATAAATTTTGACAAGTCAGATATTCCGGTGTTTCTCCTTCAGTTCTAGTGCTGTTCTGAACAGTTAGATGACTGACTATCTGTAATCCTTCTCAGGGTGAGTAATTATTTACTTTTCGTTTTCATAATAAGACTTCTTTATGGCTATAGGTCTTTGTTGGCTAGTTGTTTTTTGGGTGTTAAGGTATTTTGGATAATTAAACATTGTGTGTGAAATTTCCAGGTAGGTTGTTCTTTCTGTTACATTCATGCTGGTTTGTCAGGCTATTATTACCATGTCAGATTCAAAGCCACATTATTTGTACCCATGCTTCCTCTGTATTGTGCACCAAATTATACTTCAGCTTGTATAGGTACAATATTATCACTGATTGCACGGTAAAAGTAGGTGTATCTTACAAGGCTTTAGTGAGGCCTCCTGTGAAATATTGTGCTCAGTTTTGGTCCCCGTATTACAAATAAGACAGAGCCACACTATAATCCTAAGAATAGCAAACAGACTGATTTCAGGATTGTGTACTATGAGCTACGATAAAAGATTGAAGGAACTGAACCTTTTCAGTTTAACCAAATAAATTAAGGGCTAAAATGATAGAAATGTTCAAAATTATCACGGGAGTTAGTATGGTGAATCAAGGCTGTTTCTTTAAAATAAGTTCATCAGAATACAGGGACACAGAAGAAAACTAGTTAAGGCTAAATTTCATGCAGACTTTAACAAGTATTTTTTCTTTCCACAAAGAATCCCTGATGGAATAAGTCCCCAAGTAGTATTAGTATTTTGGAGACTTTCAAAACTTTTTTGCACCAGTAATATGAAGAGACACTGATTAACACTGGTGGGCTGAATTATCTGTCCTCATGATAATGGCTCTAAGGTTCTAGCTTTGGCACTTTGTTACACAAGACTGTCAAAAGGAAAACGATTGGTTTGATGTTTGGCTTGAGGCAAAATAAAATAACGGATACTGCTCACTAAGTAATACAGACAAAATACATTTTCTTCCACTAAAAGACATCCCTATCTGATGAAAGCAATAATGAAAAATAGACAGTACAGGTCAAATTCCGTTACAACGAAGTGCACTGACCTAAAAAATATTTTGTTGTAATGAAAATTTTATAGCAATGAGATTCTGTATTTGTCACTATAGTGCTTTCTTTAACTTGTAATCATTTCAATAGCTTCTTTCACATTTCCATCTCCTCCTGTCTACAAGTTATGCTGATGAGAATTTTTCTCAGCATTTCCTTTGCGATAATACATTTTCAGGGTGCGAATGATGCCCAAATCCAATGGCTGAAGCACTGCTGTGCAATTGGGTGGGACGAATTCAATGCGAACATTATCTAAATGTAGAAGCATGCTGTGAGCAGCACAGTTATCAATCAGAAGCAGAATCTTCCTTTTCTTCTTCTTCATATTTTGAGGTTTCTGAACTGTTTTTGGAGTGCCGCAAAGCAAATCCAAGCCAATCGCAGTCACAGGATTGTCGATGGGTGATGCAAGGAACATTATAAATGCAGGGAACAGTATTACTTGGCCACTAACCTGGCCGCGACACTGCCTGACTGCGGTGTCTATGTATAGGAGAGTGGTAGATCCCGCTACAATAAATAACCCTGCTGCTCCTGTTTCAAGCTGAATAAATCTGGTTTTGCTAAAGTACTGAGACTCAGCCTCATGGTTTGGGGTGCAAGACAGTGATTCATGCATCACAATATCCTTGTCAAGTTGTTGCAGCCAGTTTCCCAAAAAGTCTTGAGTCATCCAAGCTCGCTGGTTTGGTATACTCACAGGAAAGGAATGTAATGCACTTAAAACACAGAGGACTGGTCGACTTGCCAATGATGAGAGGAATGACTGCTTTTTTGACGTCTTCAAATGCAGCAGTTTGCATATGTTTGTGCTGAGGCCCAAGGTTTGCAACCCAAGATTTTTCTTCTATTTTTGCTCAGTCTTTCAAGAAAGTTGACAATGTCAATGGCGAAATTCTGAATTCACTGGCAACGTCTTTTTTTTTTTTTTTTTGCTGAAATCAAGACACCCAAAAATGTCAAGTTTTTTCTTTCTAATGTGAACTGATGTCGTTTTTTCATATCTGTCTTTTCTATAGGAGGGTGACAATGGGTTAAATTCCGATGGATGTTTTTCAAATGTTGACGAGAAATAAGCAAAAGCTGTCACTGAAAACCACAGAAAACAAACACAGCAAAAAGTTCGAAGAAAGAGAAAAATTTACAGTCTTTCTGTTTGGGGATTGTTGTGCACAACTTAGCTGAGACCACAGAACTAACTGCTCTGATTCATTCATGCATTTCAAGGTCTTTTGGACACTTCATTGTAAGGAAAGTATTTGCTGAATGTATTTTGTAGTAATGAGTGTTTCCTGAAGAGGCATTAGCTCTCTTGGAAATGTGTTCTTTTGAAATTGTGGCATATTAAATAATTAAACAATATCATAATATACCAGAAACGTCGATATCCCTCCCATCGTGATTACGGCGGTACAAGAATCACATGAGAAACAATATCTTTTAGCTTACATTTACTGACGATTAACGCGGTTACAGACGGAGAGGCGCATGGACAGACTTAATCCAGGTGGGAAATCTGGATCAACACAGTCAGCCATTTTCTCGTCACCACGCAGGGAGGTTTTTCTTCGAGCTTTGTCGATTCCGCCTCTAAAGGTCTGGCTGTTGTCCAAGCTTTTATAATGTCTTGCTTCATTTGCTGGTCATCTCTGTCTCCAAACAAGGGCTGAATTCCTCCTCCACAAAATATAGAAATATCAGTGCTTACATGCCGATTCTCATTCTCCCAATAAGGAAAGAAGATTTGTGCTGATAGAGGACAGAAATACCCTAACCTGTGTTTAAGCTGACTATACAAGCCTCCAGTTGTCTTTGGCTATCTAATCCAATGCTTGGCTAGCAATTCTAACTGCTGAGCCCCTGTGTGCCACAGTTAACATGCACATGTGAATAAAACTCATAACAGTATTGTCCAGATATAGTGACATAAATAAAAATGTAGTATAACAATGAGATTTTTATAGACTTTGCCTTATGGGGAAACTGTCAAGACTGTAAAATACTTTGTTGTAATTAAAATTGTAAAGATATTTGTTGCAATGGAATTTGACCTGTATATAAAGCTATCTTCAATAGTATTTACACAGAATATAAAATAAAGCAAACATAGGTTACTATTTGCAAGACTATGCATATTATGTGCAGAGCTATTTTATGTACAGTGCTACCTCTTTAGACTTCATCTGATCACTTCTGTCAAAGCAAGTTATAAATTGCACACAAAGTTTTTAAAGCTACTACACCTTGAAAGTGCACATAACAGAAAACACCAGTGTTTTAATTCTGCAAATGGTGCTAATTTAATGGTAGGACAGTAAATGATGAAATTTGAAAAGTATTTTCAAGACAAGATATCTGGAATTTACATTTTGAAATTTGTGTTTTTAATGACTTTGGTCTGATTTTTAGTCACTTCAGCCTTTACAAAATGTAATTGTATGGTTCAAATAGTGTGGCTAATAAAGTTTTTCAATCGGTGACAAATCACAACATACAGTAAGTGTGGAAATTTGTCAGTGTAAGATCTTTGATTGTTTACTTCTGCCTCTTGTGCATAGTGGCCTGAAACAGAATTTTACCTGAATTGAAGTTATTCTGTAAAGGAAATAAATTAAGGACTTTTGTTGCTGTTAAAAAAATTAATGCCTGGGCCCCACTGTTTCACAAGATCAGAAGCCATGGTCTCTTATTAGATTATGATGTATGTGAAGGGTAATTTAGTTTGCCAGATTTGATGAAGTATTAGAAAAGAATTCTTTATTTTCAGTTTTACTATTTGGAACCTGCTAATGGTTCTAAATGGATTATTTTTTTCATATTTTACAGGTGCTGACAAATGAATTGTACTTACATGAGCAAGCATTTATTTTGGCTGGGAACAGATTTCATCTAAAAGGGATCTTGTTTGCTCTGATTACTAGCAGACGTGTGCTCCTTAACATTTGTCTATCCGTGTCTTTGAAAAATCTTTCAGCACTCTAGGGTTTAAAGCTGACAATGCTCACGTGTATTGAAACTCTGGTTTCAGACAAATGCAATTACTGCAACTTTCAGACCTTCTTGTGAGCATTTGCCTTTAATTTGTAAAATAAATATTACAGTAATATTGCTGCAATATGGCCTTATCAGTATTTACAAAGCAGGAATGATTGACAGAATTATTCATAAAAATAGATGCATTTGATTTTTGCTTGAAATGTAAAAAGCACATACAATGTCTATATGGGGAGTAAAAGAAGGGATATAATAAAATAATCAAACAAACTTGTGTAGCAGGCTGCTTCAATATTTTGGTGAGTAAAGCAATCATAGCTCAGAAATTTAACATTATAAATTAGACCTTAAACTAAACCAAAATCTCTTTGTTCTACCTTATGTATTGTGAACAACAGGAGGCACCGCAGAGCCCCAAACCTTAAGCACAAATGCAATGATACAGTCCAAAACACAAACTGTTATTTAACAAAATACCTCAGCACAATAATATATTTCTCCTTTCTTCTTCTTCTTTCTCTTCTGTGCTACTCCTCCCAGAGGGGTGTCGCCTGTCTCCTATCCAAGCTCTGACTTACCTGGATAAGGCAGTACTTCTCCTTTTATTGAAGACCCAGGAGTTCTTCCGGTGCCAGGGTATTGCCCATCTGAACTAATTCCGGGTCATAAGAGAGTCCCACAAAGTAGGAAGTCAAAATGGGTATTGAAGCCCAGGGATGCTGCCATCTAGTGGGTTGGAAGAGCATTCAGCCTTAATACGTAGCCTCGCCCGATCACTCTATTGTATTGGCCCCCGAGACATTTAAGAGAATGGGGCCAGTCCCTGAGGGGAAATCAATCTGTGCAAAATGTCCATTGCAGTATCCTTTTTCTGTTATGCTAATTTGAGCCTTATATGAAGAAAAAATATGGTTTTCATCTCTCTCACTGAGCATGGTCATGTTGATCAAACACAGGAAGCTGTGTAGTCTACTTGTGACTTTACGCTGTAGGAAGATAAGTAAATAAATCAAGATAAGTAATATTCGATCTGGCTTTTATTTAAGTAACATATAAATGTTTTTATGTAAAGACAATCACAAAACATAATCACGAACAGGACTTTGAACGATATGTTGGCAAGCTCTGTAAGCCCTGTTTTTTTTCTTTGAAGGACACGTATATGACAGACTGACTGGCAGGATGACGCCCAACCTGTTTCTGCATCCAAATGGTGCCATCTTTTGCCTTTATGCCTGGTGCAGCTGCGTTGTTCTTATGTGTGAGTGGACGTTTCTTGCGGGGAGGTCTTCTGTTTTCTTTCTCCGATGTAGAACCCTAATCCTCATCTAAGTTCATCCCTGTTATAGCATGTCTTTATTTGACAACTAACAATGTCAGATCGGCGGGAGCATGAATGTGACTGAGAGAATAAAACTGAATTTAAAAAACAAACAAAAAAAAAAAAAACTCTTACAATTACCATAAATTTACACCAGCTGTTACAGACTCAGATCCAATGTATGTTTTTATTCTATAATGGTAAGAATAAGAGCAGCTCACTACTCAAAACAGAGGCGTCTAGGATCGAACCGCAAACATCTTGATTACAAGTCAGCCGTTCTTACCGATGCACCACCAAAGCGGTTGTATTAAAGGCGTCTCAATGTTGCATCCTAATGTGAGTTCTTTCTCTGCAGTTGTATTGTTGAATAAAGCTGCACTTGTTTTGTTATACCTTTCGTGAAAGTGTAAATTTGATATTTGGACTTCAGGCTTCACACATTATACATTTCATGTCTACATTTTGTCAATTATTACTAAAACATGAAAAATGCTTCTGTTTTAATGATATGTTTACATAGATTGTTGTGGACATGGAACACATATGAAATGTATGTATTCCAAATTATGATATATTATTTACCCTCTACAACTCCAGCACTTCACTCCAAGATAAACACTGAGCACTGAGAACCTTCTTTGCGAATTGAACTGCGGCAGTGGGCGGGGAGATGGGATGCAAGGCTGCTTGCTGCTTGTGTTGATCAACACATTTACAACACAAAATACGCTGACGGAGAGGTGTGAAGGGATTTAAGGTGGGCCGGGATTACGAGTTTTTTTGTAGGCTTTGGTAATTTTAGTGTTAACTGTGCACTGCTCTGCCAATCCTTTTTGAAATGTACATATTCAGTTTTAGTTCCCTGATTTTGGTAGGATAAAATCTGTCCTGAATGAGAGAATATTTATGTGTATATAGCCTGTTTATGTGTGTGTGTATGTAAGATGTTTATATATTCACACAATGCACTGTATACTTTGTAGTTAAATCGCAAAACATTTACTGTAAGTAAAAATGGAAGAAATAAAGTCACAATTTGCTTTCTGTTGTTTAAATTTGTGCTTTTTTTCTGCCTTTGGAGTGTCAAGGCTTTTACCAGCCACTCTGCTTCTCATCTTTTCACACTTCTGAGAGTGTTCTTTTATGTTTTCTATTAACACATAGCTAGTGCCCTGCTGGTTTCAGATTCTTACCTGTGTCAACAGTTCATGGCATAGCTAAAACTCCAAGAGATGGCAAAAGCATATTGGAATTTTTTCAAAAGGTTTATTGTTGTAATGTTATCAATAAATTAAATTTCAAATTAGGACAGTAATGACTAGGCTTGTGCAAGATTGCTGTTTTACTATAAAGTCTTTTATGTGGCTTGTTCACATGTTGAAAGATGGTAAAGTCACCTGAGAAAAAAATACATTTTAAAGGTGAATAGTTAAAATGCACTGTAAATAAATCTGACTAAATCTAAATATCTAATATCTAAATCAAATAGTTCTTATTACATTTCTGAAAGGTATACACTGTGCATTGATAAATTTTTTTATTGTACCCATGTCTGATATTTGATATGTCTTTTATAGATATGCAAAGAAATCCTGTAATCTTCAGAGAGTCATAAAAAAGCAGTAAAGGTATATAAAATCAGTTGCTTGTTTACTAGATTAGACTTGTGTAGTAACTGATTAATATCTAACATTTTACAATAACCTCTCTTTTAAGCTAACATTGTTTATACAGCCTTTCTTCATTCTAGCATTTTTTCATTGGCAAAATATATTCATATATATGGAAGACCTAAATTAAGTATACAATCTTCTTTGAATTATTTTTACTGCAGTCTTTTGTTAACAGTGGTCTGAAACCAAGGTTGTAGCAGGAGCAAAGTACCTCAGTAACTGAGTATGTAAAATTTAAGAGTAGATTTTCTGATCAAAGTTGTAATGAAATAATAGACAAGAGGTAAATAATAGTGTTGGGGACCAGCCAGTACCCCATTTAATTTGTGTGACTGAGGCAAAAAGAAAGGGAAGGGTTGACAACGAAAAGGGCTGCAGACCTTGGTTGTCCACTGGTTCTTCTCTTCTCAGGCTTGTCAAATGCCACTTAGATTCACAAGTGAATGCCAACTTCAAGAACAACTGTCATTAAAATAGACCTTAGAACAGAAAAGGTGGAACCTCCAGGGCCAAGCCAAAAGTGACGTCTGCGGGCTTCTATCCTCTTGGCTGTGTGCAAGAGTGAAAAGTATGTTAGTGGCTGCATTTTTCCAGATCATGTTAAGATTTTTCCATCTTAACATGATCTTTAGCTATTTAGCAAGATGGCTAAATAGGTAAGCCACCTTAATAATGGGATGGGGATTAACCTTTGTTTTGACAGGTTCTTGGTGTGAGTCTATTATTTTTTTTCTTTTGTTTTCTATGTGCATTTCCGAAATCTTACAATGTTCTGTTTATCATTTATTTTTGTAATAAATTCTTTTTCTTTTCATACTTTGGACTCCTACACATTTTTGGTATAAAGGTATGCTTAAGAAAACCCCTATTAGCCACTTGTCTTGAAATTTAATTTTGGTGCTCAATTAACTTGAATATATATGATGATTCCGTTCTTTGCCTTTGTATTGCATTAGATCGGACTAGGTGCTGCTGTGAAAACAATTTATTCTATTTAATGTTCTTGCTCGTCTTTCATTATGTTTTCATTGGCCTGTTTGTTCTTTATATTTAAAGAAGATGATATGCATTTTTGTAATAAAAAAATCATCAAATATTTTACAACCTTGCCAAGGGTTCTGTACAGAATTCAAAAAGGAAAAACCTAGCTGAAATTATTCATACATCGCAAAACAACTGAATAATTTAAAAGTATGGAATTTGTATGCTGGTTTAATATGAATGTAAGAGCTTTAATGAATTGATATACACTATTTGTTTATTTTCTGTGATGCATTGGGCTGTGTTTAATGCAGACTATCAAAAACAGTAACTATTTCAATTGTTTAGGTTGACTTTATTTTCATATTACATCTTTGAAAGGCTAGTGATCCTAATATGTTCTAAGAATCATGTTTTAATTGGAATATTTATAAAGGAAAGTGAATTTTTCCTGGACTAAACTTTCATATGCCATTTAAATTTGTGTAAAGTTGGAATTTTTAAATAGGTCCAATTGTTATATAACTAAATTATTACATTACAAAATGTGTTTATTTGAATAAAAATTAAATTAATTTCAGATTCAAAAGTAAAACAGTTTTAAAGTTCTCAAGAAAAATCTAAAAACAACACCAGATATAGTTTTTTTATATAAAGAAATACATTGTACATGTAATATTTTTCTTGCAATATGGAGGTAAAGTCTTTCCCTGGTATGTGAATCTAATCCATTCTTGAAGCCCTTTTGTAAAGTGAATTTTCATAACGCAAATGGGATTCATTTAAATGGAAAACATTTTAAAGCATTCCCTGGCCTCATTTTTGCTCAGATAACATCAAAATATTGACAGAATTAATCTAATAATAACAATCTCCAAAACAAAACTGAAATTAGACATCTTCCCTTTATTAAATACTGCTTAATAAGGGTGTTTACTTATACTTTAGCTGTACAAGTTTCATATTTGGCCTTTTCTACTTTCTCTGGCTTTACTCATTCACAGTTCTTTTTGGAGCCATCATGCTCAAGAAAATTCAAAAAGACACATGAGCAACGCATGAACAGCATACATGGCAAGTTGACTGAACTGAGCTGTGAAGGTGACTGAGACTGTGATTTTGTGCATCACCCACTTCTAGGTCTTCTTCATTCCTTGAGCTTCAGCAAGGTTACTTTGACTGTGAAGATGACTGGATGTAAGTGCTATCAGCACATATTTGAAAGTCATCACAGACTTGATCTGCAACTGTAACTGCATAAAATTAAAAAAGAGTATTAAATAATGTTTGCATCTCTGAATTTTCGTATGGTAGTTGGTAATTTGGGGGAAGCTGTTCTTGCATCTTTCAATACTTGTAATCATTTAAAATATCACTTCTGGATCTTTTGAGGGTTTTAATGTTAATTTCAGTAGATGTTCTAAATCCCCACAGTGTGGTTTAACTTTATGACATGGGATTGACACTGGGGGATGCAGCATGGTGGCACAGAGGTGGCACCAGGATTCGTGTCCTGGGTCTTCCTTGCATGGAGTTTGCATGTTCTCCCCATGTCTGCATGAGTGTTCTCCAGGTGTTCAGATTTCCTCCCACAGTACAAAGACATGTGGAATAAGTGGATTTGCGGTACCAAATTGGCCCTAGTGTGTGGTTGAGGTGTGTGTGTGTGTGTGCATGTCTGTCTGTCTGTCTGTGTTTGGCCTGCAATGGACTGGTGCCCTGTCCAATCTTTGTTCCAGCTTTGCATCGTTATGCTAGCTAGGATAGGCTTCCGTACCCCCTGTGATCCTGTTCAGGACTAAGCTGGTTAGACAATACCTGACACTGAGGCTCACATCCCTGAATTATATGATATATATAT
>JANRMT010062796.1:5541145-5603127 GCA_026402145.1 Polypterus bichir lapradei | reverse complement strand
ATTGTTATCGGACAAGTCATCGTGTCATTGTTGGTGAGTAACCATAATTAATTTTCTTCTTACAGTGCTTAGTACATGTACGTACGTTTAGTGTCACTGTACACACATTTACTGTATACTATTTTCTTGCATTGTACGTATTTATTGCTGGTGGCCTGTCTATCGTAATGGCTGTAACATATGTGATATCGGAGACACTCAATATCTTTAAAATAATATTTAGGTTTTACTGTATATAAACAGTGTGTGTTTATATACATAATTTCAATGAATCTTACCTAATATCTAAGAGAATACAAAGGGATTATGCTGTATAACGCTGCGGGGAATATTTATAAACAGTGCGGGAGAGTTTATAAGGGCTTAAAATATATAAAAATAACCATACAAACATATGGTTTCTACTTCGCGGATTTTCACCTATCGCGGGGGGGTCTGGAACGCAACCCCCGCGATCGAGGAGGGATTACTGTATACTCAAAATATATATTTATGACAATACACTTTACATTGATTTGAAAAGAGAACCAAGTGTATTCTGTAATGCTGAAAGACTATAATTTCTTTCAAGAATTTTAAGGGGGTGTTGGAATATTTCATCACCAGTGTTCAGGACAAAAGAGTGGCAACAGTACATTTTGCATATTGTGTTGCACAGGCTGGAAGTGGTGGGTGGCGGCAGACTAACCATGTAGCACACATTTGTAAACTGAGGAGATATCATCTAAACAATCTGGCTGATTATATGCCATGTCTAGTTTGAGCTGCCAAATTACCTAATTTGTAATTTCAATTTACACTTAATAATATCAAAGAGATATGGACAAGTGACAATGGAAGAGAGGAATACAACAACTCCAGCCAGCAGCGTCCCTGGAGAAACTAAGCCCCTTAGGGTTCCACAGTCAGTTATAACAAACAAAGTCCTGGAAGCCTTGGCCAATTCTCTACTAAGCTCTTCCTGGGTATTCTACTTTATTATATAATATTGTGTCAGGCACTCTAAAAAGATGACCAAATCCTTCCATTTTTGGGTTTATTGTTGGATTTCAGGGCTACCAAGTATTTGTGGTTTTTTTACATATATATAACAGTTTAGCAGTAGCAGTAATGGCCACAGCAAAATACAAACAAGAGTCAGTAACAATAACACAGAACTAAAAGATTGACAGCTACCTTTGGCTCATGAGTCATGTAAACCCTGCTGGTAGGCATGCAACAGCTAAGCTTTTACTTGACCCAGCATTAAAAGACTAACAGCTTCTGCACCCAAAGAGTGGGTTCATTTGCTTGCCAGCACACCCAGAGTGGCTGCCCTTAACTCATGGCATGTCTATCACGTAGTGCAGGAAAACCGATCTCATAGTGACACATTCATTTTTTTATTGAGTTCCGTAAGGTGAACAGTACTCTATACTTTATCACAACCGGAGTCTTCTTGTAATTTGAAGCAGGATTTCTTTTAAATATGTTTCATTAACTTATTATTTTGTTACCAATGAGGATGTTTGTTCATGAATAATATGTGTCACCAGGTAAGTAAGATGTTTTAGAGGCAGATGTTGAAAATGTTAGCCAAAAGACAGCCGAGGTTTGTGTGGAAAAAGAAGAATTGTAGTCATGAGAGAATTTCAACAAACACAAGTCTTTCCTTTAATTGAATTTAAAGTGCAGATAGGGTGCATCCATAGTTCACTTCCTAAAAATGTCACAAATAGGTGCTTGTACACCAAAATTGCCTCAAAAGAAACCAGTTTTTCAAACTAAACAGGAGAGGAGAACATCAATGACAAAAAGGGTGCATTAATAATAATTAATAGTTCTCTTTAGGGAAAATAATGAGAAAAAAATGTTATAAATGGTCTTATACATCTGCAGATGTTGACACATTTCTTTTTGTTCATTTCTGTTGCTGAAAGACCTTCAGAGTGTATTCTAAAATATACTTACCATAGCTACTTGGTGTTGGGAGCATGTTTGTATTGTGTGTGTATTTTTTACATTTCAATTTTTAAGTAATTAATGTTTATTTCTCTTTATCTATTTTTACCATTGTTGTGGTAACATCATTGCCATTTTGTCTTTTGTTTTTCAGTAGAGATTTTTTTTGTGTAGTTATTGTCATGTGTGCCATCATTTTGTGTTTGTGGCCGCTATAATACTGCTAAGCACAGGAGACAGTGCCATGGAACCTATACAATCACAGCAGCCATAATAAAAAAGATGGCTGTACACAATCCACATTTTGAAACTAAATCTTTAGGAAAGATTAGAAGAGGATTAAGAAAGATTAGGAAAGGAAAGATTTTTAGAAAGGATTTCTTTGAACAAAATAAATCATTGAATGGTTTACTGGTATTAATCTTGGCTTAATTCTCATTTCATTTTTTTTTTTGCTCTTTTAATGATAGCAATTAATTTCTTTCTTCATGTATACTGACAATTGGTTTTATCTCAAACCACTCTTGATTATTCTTTAAAAAAAATAGCATCTTTATTAATCTCAGCCACTTATTTCAAAATTAAATTGATAGGGTTTTGGACCTGTCTAAACAACAATAAGGAATAATCGAGTGGAGTCTATCCACCCATTCATCGACCATTCTGTGAACCAACTTTAGTTCAGTTCAGGTTTCTAGGAATCTGCAACTTATCCCAGCAACATGGGACCACCTGTCAAGAATCAGCCACTCGTGTGTACACCACAATCACATGCACATGACCATTAGACATACAAATTCTGGAAGTCTAATAATATTTTTTGCATGTGTTTTAAGGTTCACCTTTATAGCAAAGTTACAACTGAAAACAGGCACACAGAATATAGTATTCCTCATCACTTTAGTTGTTTGTAATAATTTAAGCGATGGAAATCATGCAGTTGGAAAGAACAAGGCATTTTATAAAGCATAAGAATTTTATCATGTGTAAACATATTAACAAACATCTCCACTTTGTATACCTCTAGATTTCAGTCCAGGAATGGTCTATGCAGGCAACCATACCATGATATGGCAAATGTATTCATTCTTGCAGAAAGAGCGATAATTGGGCATTGGCTCACATGCACAAAGTATTCTGCTGTTTCCATTCAGGGGCATTTGAATGCTAAGGTTATATTGTTTTATTTAGACAAAGTTATAAACTGGGGCACTGTGGTAATGCAGGAATTAATTCAATTCCTCTGCTGTGTACAGTGTGTGCTGGCAGTCATGTGTTATTCGAAGTAAGGAACATTTTTCCCATATTGGAAGCATAAAACTTTTTTCTCTTTGTAGTTTACAAAAGAATGTGGTAAGCTTACCTATTGCAGATATCTAGAAAAGTGGTTTTGATTCTGCTGTTTATAAATACACACAGCATGTGTTACTTTGATATGCTCATTTCTCACCAGGTTTCTGGGTTGCTCATGAGAAAATTGCTCTAAAGGAAGTAATTCACCCCTGTGAAAGTGAATGCTACCTAAAAAAAATCTCTACTTTAAGAAAGTGGCTTGCTAAAAATTTGAAGTAACATTTTTAAAAAGGGATCTAATGTGAATTAAATGACTGTTGCACAGAGGGAACCAGCTAACTGTATGATCGCGGTGATCTGAAACTCAGGTTCTAGGAGACCAAAGTGCATTCTTTATAGTCGTTAATGGAATATGTTTTTGTTTTTTTACATTATTTACTCCTGCTGTCATTTTATTATATGAATTAGGGCAGATTTCCTGAATGTTTAATGATTGGTGAAACAGTCATTCAGTAGCTCCACTGGCGACTTCTCTCCAACTAAAATATAGCGTATATAAATGTATAAATGAAAAAAAGTAAAGAGTTGAGTTTTGCCCAATGTAGCGGAATAAGAGTAGCGTTTATTTTTCACAAATGTACTCAAGTAAAAGTAAAAAGTATGGTGCAGTAAAACTACTTGTAGAAGTACAATTTTTTTAAAAAGTTACTCAAGTAAATGTAACGGAGTAAATGTAACTCATTATTACCCACCTCTGGTGACATATATATGTTCTGTATGTTTTTTACAGTAACTTTTTGACTCACTCATTCCACTATATTAGTTGAACCAGTTTACATTGTCAATAAAATGAATTCCTTTGACTCCATTATTATTATTATTATTTTTTTAATTCCCTAAGCCAACATCTGTTGTATTTGATTTGCCCAATGATTCAGTGTTAAACAAATAATTTGTTGACAACAAAAGAAGTTGCATTAAAAGACTTTACTTGTGTGTGAAAACCAGTATTTTCCAAAATTAGTATTATAGCGTAGTATAGTAAGTAGTACTGTATATAAAAATGAACAAAAGGAATCAATTTGATGTTTCAGTATAGACATCTCTGCTATTTTTTAAATGAGACGCTATGTACAGACTTGCTCAGTTTTGTCTGTTTTTTGAGGCTCTTCTTTTAGCCTTTGCTTAGATGTGACTAGCTCTTTTGCAGCACTCATGAATGAACGTGAGCTGCATTTGTAAAGCTGCTGCTGACTTGTAAGACTGATCTGTCAAGAACCATTAATATGAACTGGCTGCTGACAGTTTTCCTCTTGAAAAATAAAATCACTTTCATTCTGCTGTATTATAGTAATCAATAAATCACTTTTAAAATCTATTTTTGTCACAGCATATATTTTTTCTGTTATTGGCCTCTAAACTGAGGAGTATTTTCATCATTGCTTTCTTTTATGGGATTAGTGCGTTCACTGAACCTTTGTTCAGTGTGTCCTTCCTACTATAACTGGTACAAATGAGCATCATAGACTGCATAGAAGATTTAAGTTGACACACAGTTTTTCTAAACTAACTCAAAATTGCACATGTGCTTAATTGTCTAGGTTCTGCCACTGGTTTCCCCTTCTGCCTATGGTAGTAAAGCTACAAACGCAGCAGGCTCAGCTTGGTTGACTAGTCATTCAACAGCGTATATGCCTTTGATATATCTCTCTCATTAAAAACTGCATATAATGTGTTGGAGAAGTAGCCTCTGTGTACTCTGAGGTATATGGCAGAGGTCATTGAATACAGTATGTGACTATCATTTGCACCCTCTTAATGTAGAACGGTTGTAGTAACAGAAAGGATATTTATTAAGTAAATAGAATCTCACTATTTGGTTGGAGATCATGTGTGTAATGCATTGATAATGTACATAATGTATGTTATGCACTGCTTGTGGCTTTTAACCCTGTATTGTTCCTCAACCCTCTTACTTTCTCTGATGTTACAAGACATGGTGAGAATTACTTGAATTTTTTCCTCTTTAGCCTATGCCCATCATCATCAGAAGAGGCTTTTAAATAGCTTATCACATTCAGTTCAGACTGGCAGCATATTGAATTGGCATACAGCATACTGTGCTCAACTGAGAATTGTTTGATATACTGCGGCAATGTGAATTTCAATCTTTTTACTTATATATCAGTTGAACATTTTGTTATTGCAGAAAATATCCTAGAAGAAGGAACAATTTCAAGATTTCAACCCATCTGTTTTCTCATTGTGTATGTCTCTGCCAGGTATAAAAATAGAATTTTGTCTTTTCTTCCTAAGGTAACTGACATAATGAGGCAGATTATACATTCACAGTACAGAACTCAATGTTTCACTACTGATATCACCCACAAGGTTCAATCACCTATGAATAACTTTCTTTATATGCCAAAGGTTGGTGACTAGATCATTATATTTCTCACTTAAATCATTAAAATATTTTTTAAATTGGCAAAATGAAGTATAGAATTCTAAGTCCAGTCTCCATTTGTTTTATTTACAAAAATACAATTTGTTTCAATCAGCTACATGAATTTAAGGTAGTTTACAAGCTAAAATGGGCTAATGAATCCATTTAGTTGGATTTTCATTTTTAAAGAAATACTCCAACAAAAAATGTAATATTATTTATTCTTTAGGCATATGGGTATATGTTTGAAGTGAATTGTGATAGTGACACATCTCATGGCACACACAAAGTTAAGAAATGCTTGCCATGGTCCTTTCCAATGTCAGTAAAATCACATATACACACACAAGAGTTTCATTCTTGTCAGCTGCTTTTCTGTTGCTTGTGATGGTTTTTGCACCCAAGGTTAAATGGAACTCACTCATAAATGTCAGATGATTCGTAGTCGTATCTCAAGATGAGACACTGAATGATTGGGTGCTCTGTACGTGAAGCCCATAGTAGGCTTTGGAGGATCTCATGTCACTGCTGACACCAGAGTAGCATTATAGTGCAGTAGTAAATACCATTGTTTCACAGCTCCATAGGAGCTGAATCCCTGCCCAATCTCTTTGTTTGGAGTTGGCACAATATTACCATGTGGAATTTTATCTGAGTACTCCATTTTTCCTGGCCACATTTTAAAGATCTGAGTTTTAAGTTCAATAAGGATTTGGATGTGCCCTGTCTTGGTTGGTTCCTACCCTGTGCCTGAAGTTTCCTGGATTAATTAACAAATGGTTGTATCAGAGCATACCAGATATTCAGATGGCTACTCCACTAAAAGTTAAACAAGGTGGTTACCAACCCTGAATGGGATCCCAGTCCATTTCATGGCTCATGTTAATTTCACAGAAATCCAAACTGGCCATGTAACAAATGAATGTGAGTGTGTTCATGGTTGTGGTCTGTGATTGACTAACTGTCTGCTAAGTTTTGGTTCCTGCCTTGTCCCCATTGCTACCAGGATAGGTCTTGACTCCCATAAATGCTGCACTGGAAAGGCAAGGCAGAAAATGAATGGATTAATAGATGTTTTAATGAACTGTACAAAAATGCTTACTATTCCCTAATTTTCTGGCCACCAAACTAGAAAGCCATTGTGCTTTAGCTTTGGGGAAAAACAATTTAAAAAATTAATGTAAACTGTGCTAATGCTGAAAAAGCAATATTTTAAATATGTTATGTCTCACTGCAAACTAATTGTGCACCTTCAACCATACATACTGCATGTAGCCTTTAACCCAGTGATGTTTATATGTTCATAACCTCCATACATGTGGCTTATACAGGGTGTTCCAGATCTAATTATGCAGATCCAAATCGTTCGGATGACTTCGATTTACGCGTATATGGGGACAATTCCAGTTCGGCACAAAGACGATTCTTCATGTCGTCAGTTTGCACACTTCTTGATGGTCCGGAATTTTTCGGGTGATTTTCTATGTAATAAACTTAATAAGTTATAGTGTAATGAAAATTGCATAATTAGATCTGGACCACCCTATAGTCAATTCTTGCATTCACAGCCCCTCCCAAGCACATTCTGCATTTATTAAATTGGAAGCACAATTAACTGGAGGTGGTTTATGTTTCCTTTTAAAATAAAGGGCTGTTCAAGATGAACAGCTCCTTCAGTCAACTGATCCTTGTACATCTCATTCAAACCTTTAAAAACCTTTGCTTGTCCTCCACTCATAAACAACCCTTCTGTAGTGCTACCTTTGTTATGAGGAAGGGAGTTTAGGTAGGGAGGGTAAATATTAGGTTAGCCATAAATAATTTCTTCATTGTAGCTTTATTCATTTGTAATGTTTGAGCAATATTCATTAATCTCTCATTTTTTATACATTTCTTGAAAACCCACTGAGGCAAAGTACTCTACATTCTGTATGAAAAATAGGAAACACTTGTTTGGTAGAGGAAGTATAGAACAAAAGCATCATGCGTGGGTAGAGCTGGATTCCCTGCCACTGTATAAGAATTAGAATAAATAAGCCAAAGGATGTTCATTTATAATCCAAATGAACCACAAAGGCTGAACACTCTTTATGTTCATTTCAAATTTAATCGAAACCAATGGATGTTAACTCATTTCCAGCAATAATGTGTCAGGAACAAAAAAAAAATGAGACATTTCTGCTGTTGGTCCTCAATTAGTTCTGAATGGACAATCCTGGAGGGAAACTGAGTAACACTTGGTGGACCTTTGGATGAAAAAAGAGCGCTGAAAAAAATGGATAGATCAGACAGAGAGAGAGGTTAGGAGCACACGCTGATGCAGCACATTGTCGCACCCACTACATGATAAACCAACTCAGGATCCCAGAATAGGACCCGAGTGCAGCCATGCAATGAGTGACACCTCAGTACCACACTGGATCAGACAGGCTTTTACCAAATTGCTTAGTCTACCACAGATTACATTACCATCTATATTAACAGCATTATTTTCATTCTTTTTTAGCTAAATATATATTTTAAGTTTTCTAGGAGTAACTGGAGCTTATTTCTGACTGATTTAATTAAAGTACTACATCTTTTTTCCTTTTCTGTTTATTTGCATGAGGTAAATGTGGCCACAGACCCGTGAAGAATACTAGTTGTAGACGAATGGAACATTCTTTTTAGCCAGTTCATTTCAACACTAGTGCGCTGGTAACATCCACTACATATTCATAAAGTAATATGGAAAACACATTTTAAATAAAAGAGTTATTTTTACATTGGCACTGGAAATCTCTGCTACAGATTCTTGTGATCACTTCTGAAACAGAATCCTAAAACAAGAAGTATGCTTCAGAAATGTGGAGCTCAGCCAAAGCACAAAAGAAAAGAGGAATTCTTTACTTTTAGGAACAAACTTCTGCCACACTGTATTAAAATTCCTCATCTCAAAGAGTTTAAGACTAATTCAGTCTCTTTTGGGAAAACAAGCAAACCATTGAATAGTACCCATAGTGTAATTCTTTATTATATTTTAAATTTCCACTTTACTAATAATAGATATGTTTGTGATACTTGATGTGTCATGTTATGTCCTTTTCTAACCTACTTAGTCCTGAACTGGGTCACTGAAGCCTATCCCAGCTAGCATAAGGGTACAAGGCAGGAACAAACTCTGGACAGGGCACCAGTCCATTACAGGGTGAACACACACACACATCCCAGCCACACACTAGGGACAATTTAGTATCACCAATCCACCTAACCTGATGTGTCTTTGGACTGTGGGAATAAACCAAAGCACTCGGAGATAACCTATGCAGATGCAGGGAGAACATGCAAACTCTATGTAGGGAGGACCCGGGATATGAACCCTGGTATACTTAATGTGAGGCAGCAGCTCTACCACTGCACCACCATGCCAACTATATTTGAACTGAACAATTAAAATCAGTAAGTAATTTGCTAGAGTGTTACATGTCTATGGTTAATAAAAATAATATTGCTTCAATATAATCTCTAAATTTATAAAAGAGGAAAGAACATACAATATGGATAATCTGTTTTTATGGGTTAACCTGTCATTAGAAAACAAGGAGTATCACAGACATCCAGGAGAGGGTCAGAGTAGAGCCACTGACCTTCCACATAGAGACGAGCCAATTGAGGTGGCTCAGGCATCTAATATCGATGCCCCTTGGACACCTCCCTGAAGAGGTTTTACAGACATGACCAGCTGGGAGGAGACCCTTGGGAAGACCCAGGGTTCGCTGGGAGGATTAGATTATCTCTCTCAGAAGGCCTGGGAACATCTTGGGATCCTAAAGAATGAGCTGGCATGTGTGGCTGGGGAAAGGGACATATGGGCCTCACTGAGAAGACTGTTGCCTCTTCAACCCAGTTTCAGATAAGTGATGAAAATGAATGAATGAACCTATCTTTAAATATCTTCTTCATTATACGGGTTAAATATACAGAACTGTTTACATTAATTTAAATAGCATAAGAAAATAAAAAAAAAACATTATTTCAGAAAAAGCATTGCTTACATTTTATGTGGGTTATTCATCCATCAGTCACTGAATCTGCTGAATTCAGTTTAGGATCGTAGTAGGAAGAGGCAGAAACCAACACCAGACTAAGCACATGGGAGCACAATTAACCTAACACACACTCTCATATCTTTGTAACTTGGGAGGAAAATTGAAGTTCCTGGAGGCAAACAAGAAATGCAGAAATGGGGTGAATTTGCAAAATATATGCAGAAAATATTTAGGTCAGAATGTGAACCATAGAACTCTGAAACAGCAGTGCTATGTGCTAAGCTTCCTGCCCACCACTGCAACTTAGACACCAGCATCAATATACATGACAGTGCGAAAACCTATGATGGACAAAATATGCAAACTACAGTTTTACAATTTTACATACACATCCCTTTCCCAGTCCTTGTTTTGGTTATTTACACACTCTTAAATATGAAATATATGTGTGTTATTTTTCAGAGTGAGAATTTATAAAGAGAGAAAACAAGAGTCTCATAACAAAGAAACACCTGACATTTTTGTTTGAATTTTCCGACCAGTAGTTTGGTGCCTTGCATTTGTGAATGTGTATTATCACCTTTTTAAATTTTTCACAAGCTCACTTTTATGTTCTCCTCTTTCATACACCCTGAAGCTTTGTTGCACAAACTGGTAAATTATGACAAAACTGACCTAATTTTCTCTATTCTTCACTATTCTTCACTCAGCGCAGGTGATTTCTCTTGTTTCTTGATCATCCCTTTTTTTGAGTTTTGGCAGCACTGATTAAAGTGACATCCACCAATCACAACTTTCCAATGCAGGAAATGCAGTTAATGAAGATCACTTATTAATTCAAAGTTCTGTCTAGCCCCACTACAAGTATTACTTTTAATTCTTGTTGGAAAGCTTGTATCTGATGAAGAATCAATGTTAAAATCCATCCATCCATTATCCAACCCGCTATATCCTAACTACAGGGTCACAGGGGTCTGCTGGAGCCAATCCCAGCCAACACAGGGCGCAAGGCAGGAAACAAACCCCGGGCAGGGTGCCAGCCCACCGCACAATGTTAAAATGCTCTTCCTAATATTTCCTTGTTTTCTTGCTGTGCTGGAATAAAAAAAATCATCAATACATCACAAAAAGAAGAAACAAGTGGACTAATAAAGCTCAAAATTCAAGAAAAAAAATATTAATATGGCTGGAGAGAAGGCTGGTGGACAAATAGATTCCACTGGGAAAGGATCACTGCTGATGCCATGTATGGGTGCAAATCAGTTCTTATAAGAAGTCCTTACTCCCAAACAATTATCCATCCAAAAAAATAGAGGAAAAAATGCGTAATCTGTACTGGAATCATTGTAAAAAAGATTATAGTATCATACTCTTAATTTAAAGAGTCCACAAAGAAAATACAAAAAAACAGATAAATAAAGGCAGAAAAAACAAACCAGGAAGATCCTCAGACAACACCATCCCTTTTGTATTATATTGTTTATTAATGTCTCTTTAAACACGATGCATCTTTTTTCCACTGGTGTTCTCCAGTTCTCAGAGTTAGTGTGGCAATTTGTGATGTGTGGGATAGCATAACTTTAACAAAGAGAATAACACTATTGCTCTACCTACATTCAATAATTCAGTCAAGTCCTTCTTCTTTATTGGATTATCTCACAGTGCAAAGTTACTCAGCACGCAGATATTTTGTTTCAGCAGCCTAACCGAACACATTATGTCATACGTGTGACGGTACTACTAGTATTTAGTACCACAACTACTGCCACTACTACTACATGCAGAGGTAATACAAAGTGTGAAACATAAAATGTATCAATTGATATTTAATTCTATTGATTGATTCAAAATTTCTAATTAAATTTATTGTGTGTAGTTTTCCTAAATAAATACTCCATTCAAAAACAAGTCATATCTTTGACAATATTTTGGTAAAATATAATTATATAAATACTTCCAAACAGAGCAGTGCACTGACAGAAAAGTTGTTCAGTTGGGACCAAGCTTTTGAATTGAAGACCCACATCTCCCCAATACAATCATCAAGAGCCCTGCCTTTAATTGCTGTTTACATGCACACAACTGAATTATGTGACACAACTATTTCATTGATGTATTTAATATTGTTTGCTATTGAACAGTGTTAGCTACCATAGATGTCTATGGAAGCTTTATCTCTGTTTATCTGTTTTTCAAAAGAAACATGAGATAAAACATTTTTCTCACCAATAACTACAAATCATATAGGGTAAGTAACGTAAAATTATAATTTTTGGGTGTATTCCTTTATTTTAATTTTTTTTTTATTTTTGTTCTTGCACAATTCATTTTGGAAATGTTAAATATCACTCAGTCTTTATTTTATATAGGTTCCGTAAGTGTTAATAGGCCAAATGTTTCAGTCCAGGAGTCCTACCACTAATCAAGACATTATATTTGTGGCTTCACCTTTAGTTGACTGGACTGAATTCAGGGGAGGCTGTGAGAAACAGGGAATTACTGAGAGTTATGCTTAAAATCCTATAATGTGCATATTTTTCTGATTAGCCCTTTTGTTATCAGTATCTATGACCTAATAATACCATATGCCTCTTTTAAGTTCAGTTTAAAATACTTCCTGAATACATTTCTGATTAATGAACTTGTCATATTAAAAAGTTGAAAAACTAAATATCATGATGTAATGTCAATGAATAAATCAGTATAGGCTTAGATATTTTAGCATGCCATCAGGAGTGTTCAGTAGACATGCTGCTTAACACATATACAAGCCTGCCATGTGAGATCTTATTTGTATTTGAAGTTTACTGGAAAAACAGTCAGACGAGGAATGTGTTAATGATTTAGAAATGGCATGTAATATAGTACTTAGAATATTTATTTTCTGAAATTCAAAAAATAATCAAGAAAATATAAATTGGTTTAAATAAAAATAGCCAATTTGATTCCAGAAAGGTCACTGCATTTTCATCCGTCAGTGCATTTTCAGCATTTTTAAATCTTTGAGAATACATTAGCCCACTTAGAGAAGGTGTATAATGATGGTGGTAATAACTTATAATGGTGGTAATAACTTCAGTGTTACTGCAGCATTATTCAAATATTTTAATTGGACTCTTTAATCCTAAAGCCTTCACTGTTATATTGATCAGGCTTCTTTACCTTTTTGTTCAGTCAAAGACAAATCGCACACAGTTACCTTCAGCCAGTAGTCAAGCAAAGTTGAAGGTAGTGAATACAAATATTTTACTCTACAGTGTGTTGAATTTCAATGAAATGAAATCTGTTGATTACACATCTAAGAGACAACCGGTCAGAGCATTCTATACACAGTTGCTAAGCAGTTTTGAAATTCTTACATTTATAGATAACTAGCAAAATGCCCGCACTTCGCAGCGGAGAAGTAGTGTGTTAAAGAAGTTATGGAAAAGAAAAGGAAACATTTTAAAAATAACGTAACATGATTGTCAATGTAATTGTTTTGTCACTGTTATGAGTGTTGCTGTCATCATGGATTTGATTATCATTATTCCTTTCAATCAGATTCGTATTTGGAGGATGTGTTGTGTTCAAGTTATATTCCGTCTTTGTCAACCGTTGTAAAGATAACAGGTTTCATTCATCGAAGTGTTCAGTACCCAAATCGGTACTCATGATTCTAAGATGTTTAACAGGTATTCCCTGTATTAAGTTGTGGATTTGCCTGTGAATATTTAGCAGCAGCGTGTCTATGAACTTAATTTAAACTTAAGCTTTACACCTTGCTTTCCTATTGATATGTCTACAAAGGCTTGTTCAGATTCAGAGGGTTGTTCCTTTCTTACTGCATCAATAAACAGCTCGTCTTCCTCTTTATCTGAGACATGACACACTGCATGCACGGGTTTACCTTTCCCAGTCCTGCAAAGTCAGTTCATGTGAGCCGCTCGGAGTACATGCATTGAAGGTTCTCAGCTGTGCTTGTGCATCTCGTGTGATGTTGCGATGTCCATGGCTTTATTTAATGTTAGCTAAGACTCGGCACTTAAAAGTTTCTCTCGCACTTTCGCTGAATTTGTGCCAAACACTAGTCTATCCCTGATTTTCTCATCATCGTTTGCATAAGCACAGTCCTTCACCCACAAATATTTAGCGGCAGCGTGTCTGTTGGATTGCTGGTGACGGACGGCCTTATATGGGCAGGCACTCAATTACGTGGGAGGCGTGACGATGAAGGACGCAACTCTGCCTCACACAGCGACTGAGCTGCAGGCTATGGCCGTATATATGTACATAAGTAGGTTCCAGTTATGACGGTTACGCATAGAATTTCGAAATTAAACCTGTCTAACTTTTGTAAGTAAGCTGTAAGGAATGAGTCTGCCAAATTTCAGCCTTCTACCCACACGGGAAGTTGGAGAATTAATGATGAGTCAGTCAGTGAGTCAGTCAGTCAGTGAGGGCTTTGCCTTTTATTAGTATAGATAATCACATTATAATGTCATAGTGTATCTTACATTAAAATGTTCTGCATAACAGTTCTCAACTGATATCTACAAATTATATCAGTAAGTAAACAACACAATACCTAGCTTCACCATTTAAATTACTAACAGTATAATTCTATGTAAATTTTTCTTCTTGTTCATGTTGTCTGTACCCAAGAAAAAAAGAAAAGATCATGACTCAAAGCAGCACAGTAATTCCAATGTAAAAATGATCTTTCATTAGGTGACTGGTTGGTCCAGTTTTTTTTTTTTCCAATTCTATTTTGGTTTGTATTGGCTTTTAAAGGGACTGGCTATAAATCAGTAATAGGAACTGACACACAGGGAGACAGTCAAGAATGTGTGGGGTCCTGATGATATACCTGCTTGGAACAGAAATACCCTTTAACCTCTTTGGCATGACTCAAGCTCCAAATTCTGTGTTATTATGGTTAAGCCCTAGTCAGACTTGGGGTGACGTGTAATGATCTGCTTTACAAAATTAAGCCCAAATAACTTTTGGAACAGTATTCTGCTGCCATCTAGTGGATAAAATAGCATTATGCCTCAAAAAACATGAATATTTCTATAGTGGCATTTTGCCACTCAAGTACAGTATGTGATTAATATTCATGTGTAGTACAGAGCCTTCAACCAAAACACAATGCCATGTAAATGAAACACTGTATAATCAGTTTTAGAATTAACTAAATCTGAACCATTAGTTAAATCAAGTGATATTGACGACAATGTGAGTTTGGCAACAGACATTAACACAGATAGTGAAACTGATACATATGATACTGTATGACCAAACCACCATGTTTTGTCTATTGAATTTGGCTGCCTGAAGTTTCACTGCAGTGCAAGTAGGTGTGTGGCAAAAGCGCAAAATGACTTTAATCACATAGAAAGTCAAAAAAGATGTCATCTCTGTAAGTACTGTTCATAGTGTAGCAGCTGTCGTCCGCGTCAGTAGGAATCTGAAAGTCACTAAGTCTTGTGCTGTGATTGGCTACTATAACAGAATGGGTATAAAAAAATGTGCAAAGAAACATGCTTCTACAGTCTTAACTGCAAGTGCCATCTTGGCTGGGCTGTTCTTTGGAGAAATTCAAAACTTGTCTCACGAAGGAGGTGTACTAAATGTGCACTAATGCAGAAGTGTACACTAGACATATCTTTGCTACTGTATTTATGTGGATTTTTTTCATATTTAGATGATTCTGTTACATGTAATAACATTTTTGACTTTCTCTGGGGTTAAACATAATGCTAATGAGGCTATAGACTCCTTCAAAAACAATTGGCATGTACTGTACATTTTGCATAACTGCTCTTAACAATGGATGGAGTTTTTAGAAGCAAAGTATGCTTCATACTGTTTCTTATATTAAAAAAAACTCCATCCCTCATGTTTTCATCTCACTTTTTGCGTGTCATTCATGCATGAAGTTGAATCATATAACAGCATCAGGATTAAGGTAGGAACTAAAATCTTAAGAGAATGGCAGTTGATCGCAGAGCAAAATACTTTGAACTCAAGCAAATTAATCTGACAAGCATGGCTTTGGATTATAGGAGTAAACATTGTAATGGGTCATAGTTTCCAAATTATCTTTCTAACTGCTACTCTATTTAGGTTTAACCTGCCCTATACTACTTTTTGGACCTATTAATTTTTAGACATAAATCAGATTTCTCCCAAATCACACTCCAATATCAATATTATGAGGTAAACCACATTTAAAAAGTTCAGTTATATAAATATGATGTAAATACAAAAACAAACAAAATACACAATCCCAGTAAAGATCTAACAGTTTCAATGTAAGATAAAATTTGCACTGCTGCTTATTGTATGATCTGAAGAATGAAATGATGTAGCTCACCAGAATTTGCCTACCCTGAGTAGGTCTCCGATGCTTAGTAGTAGAAGCACCAATTAATGAAAGTTGTCTTCAGGAGGAAAACAAGAAACTGTTGATTGCTAAAATCACTTCTAAAATCATGGCTCAGGGTGACTTTTTAAATAAATAATCAGATTCCAGTAATATGCATTTTCGGAATCGGGTGTGGATGTGTGAGTGCGCTTCGCTTCGGGGCTGGTTAGGGTGCCTGGATGCTCATGCGTACACGTGCAAATGCGTGAGTCAGTCAGGTGCCTCATTATTGTCTTGCATGGAGAAGCGTCTTACACCTGCACCCAATTAAGGCAGTATGAAAGGAGCCTGCATGGCAGAGAGGGGGATGAAGAAAAGGAAAAAGGTTCAAGAGAGAACAAGAGCAGAGGTTAAAGGACGGAGAGAAGAGCAGGAGTGAGTAAGAGAGAGCTGGGGCGAAAGTGAGGAAGCAGGCAGAAGGGGATATGGAGCCCCGGGGGTGGAGTGTGTGGCCAGTGCTCAAGAGGGGACTGAGGGTTTCTCCTGCTGAGCAGTCTGGGAGCAGAAGCAACCAATGTACTATGGAGGACTCCCCCACAAAGCCGTAGGTGGCAGCGGGAGTCAAAGGAGTGGAGGCTTGGTGGCGGGAAGATGAGCAGGATCTAAGGGTTGTCTGCACCTGTTGGATGATGTCTCTCCGTACTGCGAGACCAGAGTAGGGTAAGCCAAGCAGACGTTGGTTTTAAAGGGATGAACCAGGGCATGGGTATTTTAAAGGAAAATTTCCTGCTTGTTTTTAACTTTCTTTTAATGGAACTATTGATTTGGATTTTTAACCTCCACCATTACCGTTTTTAAGGGATTAGTTATTGAAGATTTTTAATGAACTGTAATGTTGTTGGACACTGCTTATTTGGATTGTTTTAATAAAACCACTCATCACTTTTGTACCTATCCCTTGGCTGGATGTGTGTGTCCTCATTTGTCTGGCTCATCTCAGTTATGACTATCAATGATCTGGGTTCAAGAGGCTTTCCAGATGCAAAAGGGAGGTTGGAAACTAACCCGGACCGTCACACTCCTCTTTCTTGGCTCTAGCCGGTAATCATTAAATAATTTTCCAATAATGGTTTACTTAAGATACATCTATGTAGCTTTGTGATAACTGGAGTACCTATAAAAATCTTGCATGGACATGGGTAGAAGCTACAAACTCCACATAAGCAAGTTTTGGGTTTGAGGAATGCAGCAGTAACCACAGCACCACTGTGCTTCAATGTTTAAACATTTAATGACTATTACTACTTTGGTTACGCTTTTATTAGGGATTGCAAGATTTTTTTAAGTGTAGAACCATGATGACCTGGCTAGGAAGTATCAAATGAACTACAGAGTACTATTTTGATAGACTGATTTAAAATATGCATATCTCAGTTTAGTTGGGAATGTTTTGACAGTAAAATAATCCAAAGTCATATTGAATGTTTCTTTTTATAAACTGTTATTTTTGTCCTTTCTCGTACATATCAACATATTACTTCTTATGTGTTCCAGTAAAAGTAGTAAATGGGGTATTTCTCCAAAGGAAATCTCATAATCTGCTTAAGTGAAAGCAATTTCCTCTTTGAGTAAAAGCAGTTCAGGGATCAACAAAAGCAGATAAAACAGAAAAAGTAGCAGTAATGAGAGCAGTGCATAATAGAGACAGAGCAAAGCATCCTGGGACACAAAATGTTGGCATTTCACAGACTTCAAACATATATATTTCAAATGCTTAGCATATACTCATATTGTGGCGTGTTTATTTAAAGTTCATGTTGCAGGTTCTTCTGTTTATGATTTCACTAGAGTGAGAGATAACACTATTCTGATGCGTTGCAAAAAGAATAATAAACATGCAGTGTGTTCATGTTTTTATGAAATACAGTACATTATTGTTGTGGTATATAAGCTTAGTGACAAGTTTTATTTATAGATCTCTTTTATCATGCTTAAACTTCTTAGTTTGTTGTGTGAAATGAATTTTAATTAGTGGGTTAATATTTGTGTCATTGATATCACTGACTGTTTTAGTAAAATTAATTATCTTCCTAAAGGTACAATGCTATTGTCACAGCCAAGAAAAAAAATTGACTCTGAGTTTACTACAGAAGACATTGTTGCACTGTATCAAAAATATTGCATGATCTCCCACTGTGAATTTGTCTGACTTTGACTGCACTTTGTTGTTCCAAATCGACTGTAAGCAAACCAGTTTTATTTCCTGAAGAAATTCCCTTAAATGTTTTGAAAGAGTTTTCCTCTCCTTCATTGTTAACTGGCTACACCTCTATTATTCATCCATCCATCCATTATCCAACCTGCTATATCCTAACACAGAGTCACTGGGGTCTGCTGGAGCCAATCCCAGCCAACACAGGGCACAAGCCAGGAATAAATCCCGGGCAGGGCGTCAGCCCACCACAGGGCACACACACACACACACACACACACGCCAAGCACATACTAGGGACAATTTAGGATCGCCAATGCACATAACCTGCATGTCTTTGGACTGTGGGAGGAAACCAGAGCAGCCAGAGGAAACCCATGCAGACACGGGGAGAACATGCAAACTCCACGCAGGGAGGACCTGGGAAGGGCCAGGTCTCCTTACTGCGAGGCAAAAGCGCTACCACTGCGCCACCGTGCCACCCTGACACCTCTATTATAATGTTTATAGATTTCTGTTATCATAATTTTATGTTACATGTTCAACACAATTTGTGTTCATGTATGTGAATACAGGGTGGTCCAGATCTAATTATGCAGATCCAGATCATCAGAATGACTTTGATTTATGCATGGATGATTCCAGTTCGGCGTGAAGACCATTATTCATGTCATCAGTTTGCACACTTCTCGATGGTCTGGGATTTTTTGGGTGATTTTCCACGTAATAAACTTAATAAGTTATAGCGTAATGAAAATTGCATAATTAGATCTGGATCACCCAATACATATAACTACTATTGTTACTACTTTACAACTGTAAACCTGTTTACAACTGCAAAAAAAACTGAATTGAAGAAAATCGGATGTGGCTAGGAGTAAAAAAAAAAAAAGCACAATAAACCATTTCTACACTTGATCAAAGTTTATCAAATCACCACGAAGCCTGTGAGCCTGTTCTTCCAGGTAGCTTATGCCTTTATACTCTTTGATACTCCCCCTTGTGCATCTCATATTTTCTCATTCCTCACACATTTTCTCATTGATTAACCATGTGGTGTAAACTGTGAAAATCTTTGTTTTTCTCTACTCACTTGGAGTTTTTGTCATGGCTAATACGCCTCCAGCATGAATTGCTTCTGATATTCAAACAAAGTTTCAGAGATTCAGTTCTTAAAGCGCATCTCCTGCTTCATTGATTCTGCCTTAGCTCTGTGTGTAGCTCTGTTCTTTCTTTTAGTGTTTTTCTTTAACAGTGCTTACATTCACGAACATACACATAGTGTAAAGAGTGGAAAGGTTCACATGTATATTGGTGTCTTTAACTTAATTTTTTTTAATTATTTGTGTAAACTTCAGCTATGTGCAACTATTGACTTCACATGTTTTGCCAATTCTGAAGTTCATGTGAAAAATTTGTGGCTTGCCTGTATATGCAAGGTGCAATAATACTGCTGGTACATTTACAAGTTTTGAATTTTAAAATCTCAGACTTCAAGCCAAATTTGGACTGAACACAACATTCACAAGTCTATCTTTTAAAATGCTGAATACCTATGCCAAATTTAGTGAACCTTTGAGAAGTGTTTGCTTTTGTTGGTACTGGCTTTAAAAAAAAACATGCAACATTTAAAGCTCTAAGACGATTAGTTGAAAATCACCCAAAACCTAATCAGTTCTTCAGATTAATGAGTACAAGTTGTCCACAGAATTTCATTATAATTGATCAATGTTTTTTTTAAAGTGACAGCATCCACAATTTTTTTCCAAAGACATATATCTTTCCAAAAAGGTACAAAATATGTTTTTCAACTGCAAACTCAAACTTACTTTTTCATGAAAACAGTACTTCCTTCTAATATGGAGAAAGTAAAAAATTGAACTCTATCATATACAGAGCTAAGAGTCAGTAATATAACAATTATTTTGAAGTCAGTTATAGTTAAGAATTAAATAATAAGTCAGCCTAAAGCCATTGACAGGACATTTTTGTAAGCAGTCTAAAGATCTATGTTTATAGTATCAGCAATGAAGAAAATACTATTCTATTTGTAGATAATGGAAAAATATACATTCATAAAAAATTAGGACTAAAGTGTGCTTTGAAATGCATTAAATACTTTGAGAAATAAAGAACTCCTTAAGTGCTATTTTTCAACACTAGATTTAAATTCCTCAAATGGAGTAATATAAACTAACCATGGATTTTAAGCACATCATTGATTTGGAAATAAAGCCTACATATGTGTTTCTTTCTTCTTTCTTTCTATCATGTATTATGTTGTAAAGAAAGCAAAAGTAAGACCACTTTTCCAGAATTTCAAGAATTGAAAATTGAATTGAATTGTACGATATTACATTACAAAATCCACTATTAAAGGGTTATATATCTTTAAAACATAATTATTATGTTCAGATGATCAGTATTATTTTGTATAGCAGACTTTTAAGATGAATAAAATGCTAAGTACTTAACATGTAAGTTATAGAAGAAATTAGGATACAATGGAAGCTACTGCAGCACAGCTCTTCACCCCTATATATTAAAATTGCACCCTTAGCTATTAAGTACAATTGCTGCACACAGTAAATGTGTCTGTGTCACTTTATTGTTATTCTTTTATGTTAAGTAATTGAGTTCTTTAATTGAATGGGGTTAACCAGGGACTTTATGGCAAAAAACTCAGTTTGTTACTGAGATATCTGCTATAACTAGCAGCTAGGGGCAAATAGTAGGACAAAAAAAGGATTTTTTATTTATTCAAGTACAATAATTGGAGTAGTCATCAGAACAAGCTGCGGAATCTTTAGACCATGACCTCACCAGGGTTGTAAGTGATATACATTTCCAAATATCGAGTTGTTTGTTCAAAGTTATGGCATCTGGGTGTACTGTTGATAGGGTCTGTTTAAGTGAAGTGTGGTATGTAGAATTGGAGAGCATAACAGCAGAGAGGAGTTGTGGTATTGTATGAGGAAGTTGACAGTGGCAGAGAAGTATGTAAGAGTTGTATAGATATGTACGAGGGAAGTGTGACCGTGGTGAGGTCTGCGGTAGGAGTGCTGGATGCATTCAAGGTGAAGGTGAGATTACATCAGGGATTGGCTCTGAGCCCTTTCTTATTTGCAATGGTGATGGACAGGTTGACAGATGAGATTAGACAGGAGTCCCTGTGGACTATGATGTTTGCTGATGATATTGTGATCTGTAGCGATAGTAGGGAGCAGGTTGAGGAGACCCTGGAAAGGTGGAGATATACTCTGGAGAGGAGAGGAGTGAAGGTCAGTAGGAACAAGACAGAATACATGTGTGTAAATGAGAGGGAGGTCAGTGGAATGGTGAGGATGCAGGGAGTAGAGTTGGCGAAGGCGGATGAGTTTAAATACTTGGGATCAACAGTACAGAGTAATGGGGATTGTGGAATAGAGGTGAAAAAGAGGGTGCAGGCAGGGTGGAATGGGTGGAGAAGAGTGTCAGGAGTGATTTGTGACAGACGGATATTAGCAAGAGTAAAAGGGAAGGTCTACAGGACAGTAGTGAGACCAGCTATGTTATATGGGTTGGAGATGGTGGCACTGACCAGAAAGCAGGAGACAGAGCTAAAGATGCTAAGATTTGCATTGGGGGTGACAAGGATGAATAGGATTAGAAATGAGTACATTAGAGGGTCAGCTCAAGTTGGATGGTTGGGAGACAAAGTCAGAGAGGTGAGATTGCGCTGGTTTGGACATGTGCAGAGGAGAGATGCTAATTATATTAAGAGAAGGATGTTAAGGATAGAGCTGTCAGGCAAGAGAAAAAGAGGAAGGCCTAAAAGAAGGTTTATGGATTTGGTGAGAGAGGACATGCAGGTGATGGTGTAACAGAACAAGATACAAAGGACAGAAAGATATGGAGGAAGATGATCCGCTGTGGCGACCCCAAACGGGAGAAGCCAAATGGTGAAAAAGAACAGCAGATACATAACTTAACAGTGAAATGCAAATTAAAATATGCATCTCTTATCTTGCTCTTTCTCTAGCTCTCCAGTTCTAGAAAGTAATTAGAAAGGAAAGAGCTAACTTAATGGTAGCAGAATTGCCTTCAAGATATTATAGTATTGTCATGTTTAAAATAAATAAATGTTTTTTGATTTGTAAATAAATGCTTTGCTGCATGAAAAATAGTACAGCCCACTTGTTTTTACAAGTGTTTTCAGAGAAACCATCACCATCCAGTATATTGTCATAAAATTGAGGATTGAACATATAGTATGTGATGAAAGGTGCGCCTTGTCTCCTTGTTTGACAACACTAGTGGGGGAATGAAATCATCATCTTCCTCACAAGGTCTTCCGTCTTTGAGAAGTGTCAGATAGCTGAAAAATGAGAAGGGTGTCTGACAAACCAATGAAAGCAGGTTGGTGCCAGAATTAATACATTACTTTGTAGCATTTAACGCCACATGCAGCTGTGTCTCTAAGAGCAATGGTTCTGAGAATATATTCAAGGACTTTGTAAAATGAAAAATAAAAGACAACATTTAGTCAGATGCTAATAAAAGCAATGGGGGATGCTGTCAGCATGGAAAATTGGCCTTCTGACAAATGTTTCAATTTATCTAAACGTTTATAAAGTCAAATAAATAAAACTGTTTTCCCACACACATTAGGGTCATAAGGATTCAGCAGCAGTTCCATCTGCATTGAGCCCTGAAAGCAAGTGTTTTTTATAATAAAGCCTTGAACTAAAAACACAAGCAGCAGGCAATAGGTCTCAGAATCAGTCTCCACTGGCCATGCATGTGTTTTTATAGAGCACAGAATCACATAAGCAAAATGCCAACTGCCAACATGAGTCAATGCAACATGAGAATACCAACTTATGTTTTCTCATCCTTTGATGAGATACTATTTTGGCAGCCACCTTACTTGTTCTGTGCAATTAAAAAAAAACCTGCAAAATGTCTAATTTTAATCTTGATTTCCTTAGGCTAAAAGTAGGTATTACTGAGACATTACATTTTACAGAGAATACATACATTCAAGGATTCTGTTAGTCTAATGTTAATAGACTATATACGTAGTCCATATGGGCAACAACCAAATACCTTAATAAGAGCTTGTGCATGCAGTGTAAACTAAATTCATACACAAGTTGCCACCATAAGAAGTATAAGAAAACAAAGCAGAAAGTAAAAACAAATAAATCCCTGCCATGCTGGATGTGATGACAAATAAGCAACTCTAGTAAATCACTGCCACAGTGCATGTGCAAAATGTACAACTCTAAGTACATGAACACAGCAAGGCTGATGGTTAAGTGTAATCTAATTTATATTAAAGCCGCACACACATACATGACAACAAAGTCAGTCTCCTTTAAACTGTCAAAAGGTGTTGGACGGGACAACTTTTCTCTGTGTGCTAGTTGAACTCCTGCTGTTTGTTGAAAGGATTAAATAACTCAAATGCTCCTTTAGACTCCTGTCAATTAGCTCTAGAAAGGTACCATGGCCTGTTGTAATACTCTGGCTACTCTGCAGCTAAAATGAACTTGCTTTCAGTTTTGAGTTCATATCCAATTGTTCAAATTGATTTTTCAAGTTATCCAAATCTGATTTGACTGTCTACAGGTATCAGTCCTGAATGTGTCTCTCATATGCAAAATGAATGCAAAAAGATGTCATTGTGATGCAACCTAATGGGTCAACATTGACACCAACAACATGCTGGCAATGAATTTGTCAGCTCATGATGACAGTGAAGAGAAAAAGAAATGATCACTGGTGTATTTACAGAAACACGTAGACACAAGAGATAAGCCAGGGCTATTGAGTGTAGAAT
The DNA here is from genome assembly GCA_026402145.1 of Polypterus bichir lapradei. Classification (NCBI taxonomy): domain Eukaryota; kingdom Metazoa; phylum Chordata; class Cladistia; order Polypteriformes; family Polypteridae; genus Polypterus; species Polypterus bichir. The sequence continues at coordinate 5,579,034 of JANRMT010062796.1, read as the reverse complement.
GTGGAGCATTTGGAGCCAAAACAGTGCTTTAATAATTTAAGAATGTAGAGGGGACATTTCATTGCTTATCTGAATGTCTGCCAATGACACTAATGTCAGACAACACGTAGTACTGCTTGGCAGACACAGCCACAAATTCAAATGACTAGGTAACTGAAGTGAATTATTTGACATGAGCATCATGAGATTTTTTTTTTTTTCCTTGGTTGTTCTTCACATCATTTACCATTGTACAGCACTGCTCACTATTGGCTTCTTCTATATCATAAAATGTTTTCCTCATCATTCTGCAGGAAAACATAAGTTTAAAATTTTTTCTTAGCCACCACTCTAAAGTAGATGGAGTAAGTAACATAAAAATAAATATTTTTGGGTGGAGTAAGTAACATAAAAATAAATATTTTTTTGGGTAAGTATTTCTTTAAAGGTTGAACTTTTCAAAATTAGATTGTATTTTTAAAATAAGGCCAACATGTTTATGATATACTAATTTATTGAATTCAAATAGATTTCTGGTTTTGCATATAGTGTGAGAACGCCATAGGCAGAAAGGGTAGAGTTAGTCTCAATTTGAGCCCTGCGAAAAAAAGGTGAAGCCTGTAGTCCTAAACAGAGAATCCCTCGTATGTATAATGTAGAGGAAATGATATTTAATAATAGTTACAGATATGATAAATCAGAGGTGCCTATTGTCTCTCTGTTAAAGATATGTTTAGTCTTTTATTATATCTGTGTCAAGTATTGACTATGACACATTTTACTTTGATTCCCACATGACATCTTCCTCCTTCTTGATTCCCCCCAGTGTTAAATGAAGCTTATCAGCCACCAAATGGTTGTTTGACTTTGAATGTTGAACCTAAAAATGCTAAATTACTAAGAATAGAAAAATACACTGATTATTATGCCTGACTTTTACTTTCATTTGTAACTCCAAGTTTGCCTAGCTTGTTTTTTAAAAAATATTATTGTGTATTTATGAATACTGAGTCTGGCTTGACAATTTATTTTTATCATTCAATTCATGTTAAAAGTCCTCAGAGGTGACCTACTATAGGTGGACTATCTCTGTCTCACTTTTAAATAAGAATGTCAGAACCATTAAGATATCTCAATTAACAAAGGTGTGCAAAAATCTTCCTTCACTTTATCTGTTTGTTGTCCAGTTGTGATGATATTTTTAATAAATGACCCAAACATGCTTGGTGTAATAAACAATATAATTATTTATTATTACAGTTTATTTATTAATTATTATACAGTTTATTTATAACATAAGGATAACAGAAAATTAATATATGCATGTAAACAGATATGAAACAATATATAAACAACATAAAACATAAATATAAGTTATAAGTTATAAGTATTCTTCTGTCTACTTCTCCCATTAAGCGTATGAATTATATCTCGCTTACCTAATTCTTATTGCTACTGCTCAAGAAAACATTATTCATTAGGAACCAGGTTTTAAATACTTTTGTAATATTTCTGATCTTTTAGTCAGGTGATTGAATAAACCTTTCTGTAGGTCTTTCAGTGTCATGCTTTAATCCACTCGCTTGTCACTTCTGCCAACAGCTCCTCCATGCAGGTTTGTGTGTGGGTGTGCTGCATACTGTTTGAAGCAGCTGTATGACTATGTGCTCAAAGCATGGAAGCATTGCATTGTCCTGATTTCTTCAGGGCCTATGGAGAGGTTTACATAGGTACACTTCAAAGGAGAAGGACCTAAGAGTAATCAGTCTCTAGTGATTCCTGTTCTAAAAATTTTTGAATTGAACTCCAGATCCTCTGACAGCTGTGAAAAGGAATGTGGATCTGTAGTAATGGCATAGTGAGAAGCTGCTTAAGCTAGTGTTGTACTATTTATATGATTTTTGTGAAGTTATTTTTTATAGCATTACATCAGCTTTAATGTTTCTCTAATTTTGCTTGGCACATAATAAAGCAGTCAAAACTCAGTTTTGCAATATTTAGTAAGCAAGTTCTTGGTTTATCCCTAGGTGTCTAGAGTCACTGTGTAAAGGTCTTGTTGTCAGGGTGACTGCACAGACAGCCTCCCACAACTGGGAATAAAGTGCTAGAAAATACAGTACACTTGTTTGGTAAAATGGTGAACCTCACTATGTCAGTAGATTCTATATTTGTTCTCAAACAAATGCTACATGTTGTCTGCTGTTATGCCTCTTTTTTCAGATTTCATGAAAAAAGCCTCTATAAAGTATATAATAAAATATTTTGTTTCAAAACTATTCCCAGAATTCTATTTTCATTCTGCTTTTCTATTCAAATTTTCCTAGCACCCAGTTATACTTTTAACATTTTTGGTTCTTTAAAAAGAGAAATGCAGCCCATTTACAAGAAAGACCATTACATCTGGTGCAAACATGCATTAAAAGGAGAACTCACAAAGCATGAGTGAACCAGAAAAAAAATGATCTTCTATAGCATCTCTTTGGGGCATATTTTCTTTAGATATGTTTTAGGATGTTCCATATTCCTTATAAAGCAATTATTGATGTTACAGCATGCCATTGTACTGGTTATAGTATACTGTTTCCCTGTGGTAATGATGGTCCTGATTGCCCTCCTACAACAACAACAATTGAAACACTTGACTCTATTTTGGGCATGTATTATTTTTTGTGCAAGTTTATGACACACTCACATAATAATGTTGATTTATCATTAAATATACTGTATTTATATATTGTGGCTGGATGCAGGGTACAGTATATTAGTTCAAGGTGTATTCAATGCATGTTGCCTTGAGCTAGCTTGGATTTGCTATGTCAAAAGGTGTACAGATTTATGTAGTCTATTTTTATTTACTTTTTTCATGTAGAAAGTCCAAAGAATGATATGTATGAGTGGTGTAACAAATTTAACAGCAAAGTCTCACACAAGTTCAGCTGTTGACCACATGGCTTGACAAAATTCAAATAAGTTATAAAACTGATTAAGCAATTCCAAGCAATGCTTGTTATGATTTTTTTCCTGTTTTTATATTATGTTTTGCTAGTAATCACAGATCCAAGGTCATGCAGATTTCAGCAAGTGGCATCACAGTGACCATAGTTTTTTTCTTCTATAAAGTAAAGCTCACTCTTTTGATCATTTTCAGGATGCCAAATAGTCATTTTTTGCCATTACTTTTAGAATCCTGGTTGGTGTTGGTTTATTTTCTTTCACAGGTTTAGGCTTTCTTTTGCTCATTTATGATTTTAGTTATGGTAATTATTTGTGCTTGTGGAATTGGCGTGTTTTGTTTTTTTTTGTTTGTTTGATCTCTCCTTATCCAGCACTGTGATGTTTTGTGTCCTGTTAAAGAGATGTTTTTAGCCAAGCAGGTGATCTGAATAGTTGTGTCAGTGTGATTATTTCAGTTTTGTATTTTAAGAAATTTGTAAAAATTTCCAAAATCCTGCTTTTGCTTTGTCATTCTGGGGCAATAAGTGTTAATTGATGTGGGGAAAAATAACTTAAATGTTTTTTTATCATAAGGCTACAGTATAACAGAATGTGAAAAAGGTGTGAAAATGTGATTTTTACTTTAAAAGAGTTAGATCAATTGTGTAGCCAAAAGTCTACATTAACACTTTCACTTTTTCTGTTGTGGTTTCGAAGTGTGACCGAAGACTTATGAATTACACTAAAAAAATAACAATTGATATATATATAGATAGATAGAAATCCATAAAGAGAGAAAACATGAATCACGTATCTTAAAATAGTCTTTTATTCCTGAGCTTTCACCATCTACCAGGTGTAATCATCAGAGAAAAATGATTAGACATACAGGAATCAAAGGCAATATATAGCAAATGAGGAATGTGGGGTTCAGAGGGTATTGGTCTTAATGTCTTTTTTATTATTCGGATGTTCTTTTTTTAAGCCTGAATATGCCAGGTTCATTTCCAAATGTCTGTTAATGGCCTTTTCATTTGATAGCAATGATTCAGCCACCTCTCTGGCAGTCTTAGTACAGTACACCCCCAAAATTCACAGGGGTTACGTTCCTAGAGCACCCGCGAATTGTGAAAAAGCGCAAATTTTGGATGTGGTTAAAAAAATGTCTATTTTCATAGTTTAAACACTAAATATGCCCCCAAAACACTTTAATTTAATTTCAAACTCAGCTTAATACATTATCTAAAAACAAAGAATGCAAAGGTAAACCTGTATACTGTACTGCCATGTCTCCGGCAGTGCTAGAATATAAAATACTGATGTTACCGCTATATGTACTGTAATTCATGCAAGCAAATTTTCATTGCCAGAAGCCTTAGACGGTGCAACTCGTTTCGGCGGCATCTTGGGGCTTTAACCCTTAAACTGCCACATACTTGAGGGTTAATGCATCCCTAGACAGCAAATAAATTTTAATGGAACGCTTTTTTTTTCATGCAAAGAACATCACACTTACTGCAACACTGATCATTTTACACACTGCTAATGAACTGTAAAAACTATTTAAAAAACTACTGGAACAATATGTACAAGGTGCAACTGATGCCATGGATAAAACTCAGTAAATCACCGCACTTGAACTGGCTGCACGCAAGAACACAGAGGTAAGTGCTGATGCTTGTAGGCTATTCTAGTGCAATGACTCAATCCCAGGGACAGTGAGGCTGCAGTACTGCAGGGTGTCACGCTTGGGTCACAGAATTGCACAGAAACATAGTAGATTGTAGAGACAGGAACTTTATTCATACACTTCAAACAAACATGTCTCTTTCAGAAGTAAAACAAGTTCAGTATGCAGTTAGTTATCGATTAAAGAATAGACAAACATCATAGGGGAGCACAACCCCCAACAGGAGCAGAGAATGTCTGGGGGAGGAGAGAGAAACAAAGCAATCAGCCAAAAAGGACAGGTGCTGTTCAGGCTTTTAAGTAAGTGTAGTGTCTCACGAGAAGCATATCACGCAACAGAGCAGCCGCAAGTAAGCCTAGCAAGTAAGGGAGTAATGTGAAGGTAATCTATCAACGTTTTTTAAGAGGGGGTTTTCGAGGAGCGTCTGTGTCTTCTAGGGGTGCGTTCAGCCTCCCTGCTCACAAGGGGCTGCCGCTAAGATTCACATCGTCGAGAAGACGGTGATTCATTTATTTTTATGGTGGAGATTCCAGGGATGCACCCAGCCTTGACCCGACCCGCGCGCACTCATAAACAGAGACAAAAACAAACCAAACTGTTAATAAAACAGCAAATAAAGAATTTAATGAAAACAAATGAAATAAGAAAACAACTAAACCACCCCTGTTCCCCTTACGATGATTACACATTAAATACAACAAAGCACAAACAAAACACACACAGTAAATCATGAAAAAGTTAATGAAAAACGGCAACGGATGAAATGTAATGATGAAAATAGATAGTCCAGAGATCCACACATTCAATGGGAATGTACAGATAGTCCTACCGGTAGTTCCTGAAATGGTGAAGACGGGTTCAGGAGCACTCCTTTCTTTGCAGGATGGCCATGAATCCACTTACAGTTCTCATGTACACAAGCAGACGGCAGACAATCCAGACGCACGAAACGATCCAGGACAAAATGATTACATACAGGTAACCCAACAGAAGGCAGACAGACAGGAACTTGAAACACAAATTACAAAAACTTTTTTTTTGCTTTGGGTCACCAGCTCCCTTTTTAAAAGCCGCGCTGACATCCTTTGACCTCAACAGCCCCAGCACCCTAAGCAGAAGACCAATCAGAGCCACTGCAGGAACTGCTGGGAGTTGCAGTTTCAAATCCTATTGGGTACTTTCACCATCCCAAGGCGTGGTTTTCTTTACAGTTGTTTCCTGTTCTCTCTACAGTACAGTATTGCCACGAAAAAAGCCATAAAAATTGTGGAGGATATTTGTGGTTTCCGCTAACAATTATTAGTTAGGTTCTAAGGAAAAATCCATGAATATCTGATGCCGCAAACTCTGAACTGCGACTTAGCGGGGATCTACTGTATTCGCCTTGTATCTCACTTGCACTGTGTCCCAGTTAACACTAGAATTACCAGAGCCTACCGTAGACTCGTAGATCCGTCCCACCCTAAATCGCTTCTCACCTCTCCATCAGCGTCTTTTGTCCCTTAAATGTGTTGATAAGCAGCAAGCAGTTTACTATCACATCCACCACCGGCGCACAGTTTTCTCAGCTCAGATTCTGTTTACCTGCGTGTCAGTTGCTTGGAGTTGTATAGAGTGAGAAGTCAAGCAAAATCACACCTTTTATAAATACTATATCATTATTTGAAACACACGCATTTCATGTGTGTTCCGTGTCTACAACGATCTATGTCAGGGGTGCCCACACTTTTTCGGCTTGCGAGCTACTTTTAAAATGACCAGGTCAAAATTAATTACCTACATTAAAAATGATTATATATATATATATATACATACTGAGTATCAGAGGTGAGTAGTAACGAGTTACATTTACTCTGTTACATTTACTTGAGTAACTTTTTAAAAAAGTTGTACTTCTAAGAGTAGTTTTACTGCACCATACTTTTTATTTTTACTTGAGTACATTTGTGAAGAAGAAACGCTACTCTTACTCTGCTACATTGGGCAACACTCAAATCGTTACTTTTTTTCCATTAGATAAAGTCTAAAAGACAATTTTCAATCTGCTCTGTAGCATATGCTTCAAGTTGCGCACACGCCTTCCACTGCGTCTCAACTGCGATTTTAGTTCCCTCTCCTTTCTCTTTCTCAGATCGTCTTTTTGGAAGGAAGTCAGTTTTGCAGTTTTTATGAACAGTTCTTCTATGGAATACCAATGATTGAGAGATCAGACAAACACACTTCGATTGTGACATTATGAGAGAAAAAAATCCTCTTCCAATTCCACATCCAGGATATAAACAAAAATTTTTTTTAACATCCCTTCTTTAGTTGATATAAATTGGAAGGCTAACTAGATCACTTAGATTGATCGTGCATGCGGGATGACCAGTGTGTTAGAAGAAAAGAGATCTCAGACTGGCCACCCTGTATGTCAATCAAGTGACAAATGCCTGAAGTCCAAATATCAAAGAAACACTTTCACAAAAGGTACAAATATAACAGAACAAGGGCGCTCTTCAGGCTTCACACATTATAAACTTCATGTCTACATTTTGTCTAATTATTACTAAAACATGAAAAACGTTTCTTTTTTAACGATGTGTTTACATAGATCAGGGGTGCCCAATGAGTCGATCGCGGTCGACCAGTAAATCGGAAAGGGTGTACAGGTAGATCATGTTGCAATCAAAAAAATTTTTTTTAAATGTTAGTCTATCATATATCCTCCCTATGGCATTTGCCACTTGATTGACATACAGGGCGGCCAGTCTGAGATCTCTTTTATCATATATATATATATCATTTTTAATGTAGGTAGATCATTTTGACCTGGTCATTTTAAAAGTAGCTTGCAAGCCAAAAAAGTGTGAGCACCACTGACATAGAGCGTTGTAGACACGGAAAACACATGAAATGCATGTGTTCCAAATAGCGATATAGTATTTATAAAAGGTGTGATTTTGATTGACTTCTATACAACTCCAAGCAACTGACACGCAGGTAAACAGACTTGGGCTGAGAAAATGCCGATGGGGGATGTGATAGCAGACTGCTTGCTGCTTATTAACACATTTAAAGGACAAAAGACACTGATAGAAAGGTGAGAAGCTATTTAAGGTGGGACGGATCTACAAATTTTTTCGTAGGCTCTGGTAATTCTAGTGTTAAACATGTGTCTGCTTGAATTGGTACTGTATGTGCATATATCAGAGACCATGGCCTACCTTCTGAAAGCACTGCAATGTTCTTGCATACGTGTTGCAAGACGTCTGTCCCACTTATACAGCTAGGCATGTACTTCATGGTATACTGTGTTTCGTGTCTCTGCTGCAGATTTCTTGCTTTTGGCATTTTAAAGAATTGTCCACAGTGTTTCCTGGTTTATGTGCTTCTTTAATGACTGATCTGGAGAGCAGGATGCGGTCTTTGATTTCAGATACACCACGGTGATAAGGAAGACTATACCAGGTAGAGTGGAAGATCGGGTTGGTCCCATTTGTATGCTGAGGTCTGGGGCGTCTCCTGTGCATTGTTATTGTGTCCGTTCTTTTCTCTGTCCATAGTGAACTGAATTGCAGTGAATACTGAGATGATGTGGTTGTGGAATTCATTCAGTTGGTCGCTCAATATGATGAATGTGTCATCGATGTAGTGTATACAAAGCTTAATAACCAGCTAAGCCTGGTGTCCTGATAATGGAGATTCCTTCGGCATGCAATGGTGTTTTGCACAGATATTACAACTCACTGTAGGGCTTTGTGGTCCATGTACTGTTCCCAAACCTGACTGTGAGAGAATAGATGAGGATACTCCCAATTGTGCATCTGTAGAAGTTGCTGAGGATAGTGCTTGGCATACCAAACTCCCTAGCCTTCTTAGAAAATATAAACGCTGGCAGGCTTTCCCTACTAGGTCTGTGAAGTTCCAAGTGAGATCCTTAGAGATATCAATGTCTCTTGAGCAACTGGTGATCAGTCAGTTGCTGTTTCAGCAAGATAAATGTGTGGTTTACTTACAGTCTCTCCCTCTTACTCATGCACTTGATGCCTCAGCAAGGTTGGTCGAATGACATCCTCTTTCAAACTCCAATATGGACAAGTATTCCACCCTTACAGTCCAGCACGATTGATCCCTGGAGTTAAGGGATTGCTTCATCCTCTGTTACAGCCACATCCTATCAGCTATGGCTTTGACTATGGGCAGCCAGGGCTGGCCAGGTTATGCTGTAACATGGTGAGAGAAGAGCAGTTAGTTAGGGTGTTACAAATGTTTTTAAAGGAATAAATAGGGGTCTTGTCATTGGCTTGTCGGGTGCAAATAAGTCCATCCTCTTGGTTGACCACTGGTGCAAATTTCTTCCCATCATTGTTATTGACCTTAGATATATAGTCCTTTGTTCAGAGCTTCAGTTTCCAGTTTTTTTTACCTTTAAAAGAGATGTCTGTGGCTGTTACATGGTTTGATACCATCTTATCAGATAAGGGAGGCCCAGACATGCAAACTGAGACTTTTTAGTTTCAGCCACTCTTCTTCAGTGTGATTTGGTGGCTTGATTGAGTCTGCTGAAAATTTTAAAATGCTTTCAGAAATGGATACACGTTTATGATTTATGTGGTTAGGAAAAAACCCAAACCCTTACATCAATCTTTTTTGCAGTCCTTACCTCAATTTAATTTTACAACTATAGGACCACCTATAGTACTCTTGATTATTGACCTACTAGGAGATTTCGGCTCAATAATTCTAGGGTATATTAGCAAAGAGTAAGCCTAGCCACAGGGAATTGTAAGCAGCATACTTCCACACCTCACCCTGCTGGTCTGTTGAAAACCTAGATGCCTTGAGATCTATGACAATGAAAAGCAGTATTAAATAGCATTGAAGCACCTGGCAAAAAACAAGGTGTGAGAGCTGAAGCCTTATAAAGACAATTCAATAGGGGTATTTTCCTTTGGTCATACTAACAAAACCAATCATCAGTTGTGACGCATTTCATTAAACCCACATAAAACCGTGCAGACTAAAGAAAGAACATTTACAGTATCTTGAACTGGCAATTACATCAATTCATATTTACCAAGAAAATAAACAAAGGCTAGTTTTTCTTACGTGTCATGGTCAAAACCAAAAATGTTGTTTACCAGGAGATCAGTTCATTCAGATTTCTGTATATGTATATTCATCCTGTGAGGTGTTTTTAAGTCCAGGTAACATCAAATTTGTTTGATGCATTTCGTTTGTGCTTCAATGCATTTACAAGCATTTAATGCATTGTTAAAAATGACTCACACCCTTACGTAATAATTATATTTTTATCATTTGCAGTTAATTGTATTGTGTTCACCACCTACAGTAGACCAAGTTAAACTATCTACTCAGTGCACACCTATAACATAGCAAAACAAACTATTTGAATGTTTTAAAGCAAAATCTCATGAAAAGTTTTTTTGTTTGTTATTTATAACTCTACAGTATATGGATTCCAATCAGGTTTTATCAAGCACAAACATGACTGAACACATCTTCTAAAAGACTATACAGCAGAATATGTATTCAGAATGACTCACTGTTCTAAAATGTTTCATAAAGGATTTTCTTTTGAATTTACAGCTGAATTGCTGCTATGACAGTCACTGATAAATTCTAATTCTGCCATGAAGTGAGTATGCTAGCATCTGTTGATTAATTTTAATAGAGATGCATCTTTGTCTGACCTTTGCTTGTAATGTTCACATCTATTTATTCCTGTTGAAACATAATTTCTAAAGCATGTGCCCTATAGCATGTGTTGCTAAACTTGCTGTCAGAATCACAAATTAGAAATCATGTATTCTGCATTCATATTGCATATACAGTATATACAGGTGTGTGTATGTGTGTGTATATATATATATATATATATATACATATATATATACAGTATTTAAGAAAGATGTATATGTAGTTATCTATATATCTATATATACAGTATATGTAAGCTTATTTTGGATTATTTAATATAAAAGATAGAACTCCCCATTAAATAGTAAAATGTACATTATGAAGAATGTACTGTAGATGATGCCAGCAAAAAAGGTATACGAGTATGTGAATTAGGAAATAATCCTAAGAGAACTGTTATGATTAAAACTGGTTCAGAGTGACTGGCCATATTTTGAATTTACTGTGCACAAGTAACTTGGCAGATTAGAATCAATACAGACATGGAAGGAAATTAGCGAAGTAATATTATTTTTAAAATAATTTTAAAACATTTATCCAACACTGGTGCTGAGACTCATTGCACTAATAATGTAACCTTGACAGGTGGTGTTCAGCCAAATCTGACTTCAAGTTGATGATAAGAGTAAGTAATGTTACAACAGTAAACATATTTTTGCTTCTGATAATACTCTAGATTCTATTAATATGGTATATTCATTCCAATATATAATAGTATGGCAGCAGTTGGCCTATCCTGGCAACACTGGGTGCAGCCTTAGAAAGTTTTCCAGGCCATCGGAGGGCACTCACACTCATCTATTTTGGTACAATTTAGAGTCAGCAGTTCAAATGTGAAGGAAATCTGAGCATGCTGAGAAATATTTGTAAAGTCTGTACTTACAGTGACTATGTTTCGATTTGAGCCCAACCCTCTAGATCAGTGTTCCCCAAACTCGGTCCTGGGGACCACCTGTGGCTGCAGGTTTTTGTTCCAAGCAGCTTCTGTTTTTAATTGGACTCCTGGGTTAATTAAGTGATGTGTTATTTCCCAAGTTCTGTATTTTGGGAACAATTTAGAAATTAGAAAACTAAGTTTGGTAAAAAAAAGAACAAAATACGAGGTGTGGCAGAAAAGTAATGAGACTGGCAAAACTGCAAGCGATCTGGCAACGCTGAGCTGTTGTCCTTGATAGAGCATGTGTATCAGTACCCTCCCATAGCTCAGTGCGAGTTTCAACTCCTTCCGTTAACTACGTGATTTTTGTGACTGCTATTAGCGAAGTTGTGTTTTTGGTTGTGCGTCACGCAAAATGAAACAGCGGAATTTGGAGCAACGTTGTGCCATTAAATTTTGTGTTAAGCTTGGAGAATCAGCAAGTGTGGCTCAGAAAAAGGGTCATTCGCGTGAGACCAGACATTGCAGACAAATGGATGCTCCATCATGACAACGCCCCATGTCACACTGCCCTCTCCATAACAGAATTTTTGACCTCAAAAGGCATTCCTGTGGTTCCCCAGCCCCCTTATTCACCTGACCTCAGTCCATGTGACTTTTTCCTTTTTCCTAAACTGAAAAATGTCCTCAAAGGACGTCATTTCGGGACTTTAGAAAACATCCAAAAGAGTGTAACGGACATGCTGAAGACCATACCGGTTGAAGACTTCCAGCGCTGCTACCAACAGTGGGAACAACGTCTCCATCGGTGTGTAGCTGCCCAAGGGAACTACTTTCAAGGGGATAACATTGATGTTTGAAAAAAATAAAAACTTTGGTAAATAAAAAATCAGTCTCATTACTTTTCTGCCACACCTCGTATATTAAAATGTACCAAGCAGTTATATGGAAATAATGTATTTTTTTTATTTTTAACAATATTTTCATCTTGATTTTCATTCTACTTTTCAAGGTATTCTAATTGTTTAATTAATCCATTATTTACTAATCAGTTGGTCTAACGCTAAACTTGATTATTCAGTGTTGTTTTCCAGTGTGTCTGCTCTGTTCGTTTTTAATTGTCATTAATAAGATACAATGAAGGGGAAAAACTGCACAGAGAAAGGGCAAAATAAAATGAAATCAACAAAAGAGAGTTAAGCATTTAAATATATAGAAAAAGCAGAAATATTTCTAAAAGTCTTATAAATGTAAAAATCAAGCTGCTGTGCTTTTCTGAATATAGAACAGGAGAAGAGAAAAAAAATCACAGCTAATTAAATGAGATCAGTGTTATCAGGTGTTGTCACTGATTAGGATTCTGGTTGGAACAAAAACCTGCAGCCACAGGGGGGTCCCCAGGACGGAGTTTGTGAAACACTGCTTTAGATCATACCACTGCCGTGACATCTGGTTTTATACATACCATCAATAAAATGAAAATTTAAAAAAAAATCCAACTTCAATAAAAGAATCCACATCAATGTAACAACTAATGCTGCTACCCCAAGCTGTGGACCTTGGCTTTGAATTTTGGCCTAGTTACAGTGTTTCTAGTGTGTAAACAATCTCCTATTTTAGAGATGGACATTCTCAGGTTTTCTCACAATTTGTAAAGAAGCTCATATTGACTGGCAGCTCTTAATTCTCTTTGCATGAGTCCGTTATGCCAGGAGTATGACCAGAATTTAATCCAGAATTGATTTTGACTAGTGTCCAGTGCTGTCAGTAATTCTTTGAAAATGCTGAAATCATAAAATCATGTTCAAAAATGGGATAGATGGATGGTAAAATAATTATCAACTAAAACGAAAAGCCTTTTTGCCAGATGTTTCCTACTAAGCAAACCTCACTTGATTCATTTTGTGGAACCGTGTTTTGCAGTATACACAAGATTAACAAAATAATCCAAACACCCACCTGAAATGTCATCAATAATACCAATTTTAATTGAAACTGAAGTCTTGTCATGGCATATTTAAATAATAGTCTATTCAAAAGGAAATATCTTTAAATGAAAAATATTATCTGTCTTGAAAAGATTGTTATAGATGTGACATTTAATGCTTCTTATGTCCTTTTGGGATTCAGTGAAAGCTAAGAAATTAATCAGTTTGTATTCTCACAGCTGAATAAAAAGTTAGCATGACTAGAAAACAGAAGGCTAGGTTATGATCCCAAAATTCAGCATTTTGCAATGTAAGTTTGATTTAAGTTAACCTATGAATTTGATGTATTTTATTGTTAGGGAAAATTTTACAAAAAGCTCAATTTTACATTTCCCTTTTAGTTCATTTTTAAGTGATATTTTTATGAAATTATGAAACAGGAAGAAGAAAATGAAGATGGACTTGAACAGAGAGAATCAAAAGAGTCATCAAGCAAAGACACGGGTCTGTAAGCAATAAGATAAAGTGCTAATGAGTAGTATTTTCCATCCAAAGCTAGGTTGTAAATGCTAGCATTACACCATCTTATATAGCAGTGATGCATGACGTGCTAGAAATGCAGTATCATCAACCACAATTTGGCCATGGCCATGAATGTGTATCAGAAAATGGCAATGCTAGTCACCAACAATATGATGAATGAGTATCAGAAAATGGCAATACTCGCCAGAAAAACAATAAACAAAATGACATTAACCACATAATGATAAAATTTACAACAATGTAAAAAATTAAATAAACCAGCAGAACCCCATGTGTGAGGGGTAACTTTAAATAATGGAATCACAACGTATGAGTAAGACATTACTATTTTACTGTTCACTATGTGAGTGTTGCTATAGTCACTGACCCCAGATGTTTGGGAGGTCTAGTTGTTAGGTATTACTTTGTTACTGTCTTATATGCAAGATAGCACTGTAACACTCCCACTCGCATTGCTTTGCTATTACAGGTAATCTGTAGAATACATGTGTGTTTGATTTTGGTTGTGAAGTGATTTTAATAACATATACAAAAATATCTTGTTCCCAGTTTTATTTTCACTCACGGAATCTGATTCTACATCACATTTAAAATGCTTATCCATTGAGATTTTAACATTGCAGATTACAGATGCTTTCAATAAAGTTCTCATAGAAGTTAAATGTGTTTAGAAGAGAACCTTCATAAAATAATCTATTTAAGAAATAGGTTATCTTTTATGTGCCCATTTGGTAGCTTTTTTACTACATCGTTAAAGTTTACACTTTCTGAGATGAAAGCTCATTATAACATTTAGTAGGGGGTTTGTCAGTTCCTAAAGCCATTTAATATATTCTTGTACAGAAAGATTTACTTTAATAAGTATAAGTTACAGCCCCAGCTTTCTACAGAAAGCCAGTGAATATCAATATCAATGTTCCATACTTTATCAACACACCGAGTTGTTTTTCAGAACTGTAGTATTTTTTACAAATTCGTTGTCTTTTTTTCATCATTTTTCCAGTATCTCTCAAGTGCTATCAAGTGAATGCTTTTCAGTGTGGATGTGTTATCTGGGAATGACCAACACGATAGGTTTCACTCTTGTCGTCTCTTTGTAATTTCCTATGTTAAAGTAAACTAATTAAAGAAACTCCTTTTCCTGTGTGTGGGAAAAAGACCAATGAAATTATGATAGTCTTTCAAAGGCAAGAAGTAGGCATTTGTGTTTTTAAAAACAGTTGATACTTATTGGAAGTGTAATGCCGACGACATTCAGTACATTGTTAATAACATGATAAATGACTGAAATTTAAAAACTATTGTGGCTCACTTCACAACTGAAAATTTACCAGAAAATTGCAAAAATAAAAATCCAAACAGGTGAAAAAGCTTTCTTTAGAGCGTTGAAGAAGCCCTGGTGACATGTTATGACAAACCTACATTTGAAAAGATATACAGTATGAGATATTAAAGAGTACTAACATCCAAAGTTACTTCTTGACTAACTGCAAGATATCATGCATGTGTATTAGAACAAGTAAGAAGATTTTATTTGTATAGCATTTTTCAATAACAAAGTGCTTTACAAATAGTCTTTTCACTAATAAATTAAAACCAGGAATGAAACACGTAGTCATAAACGATAAAACTTACTAGAACACAAAACCAATTTTAACCAAATTAAAAGCAACAATAAAATGCATAGACATACACAATTAAATTTAGTAACACACAAAAGAAACTAGTGTGCCAGATACAGTGGTTTATTCTGTCATAAATATAAAAAGCATCATTGCTGGGATTTTCTTAAAAATAATATAGTCCTAGGTATTTTTGAGGTTGCTCTTTAAATATGCCTTATCATTTTGTGTTTATAAGTTGAAATATTTTTGACAGCACAGAGATGATAATTTTGGGCCATGTTATGTAATAGTCTGCTTCTTTTTCTTTTGTTTTTGGAATGTTTTGAATTTGAATTCTTATTTACTCTTTATATTTTGAACATAGAACATTATGATAAGATGATCTCATTTTTTTTCCTGTGGGTGATACTGTATAGTGTGGTTATTTGCATTTACGCTACCATTTTCTGTGTCTGGCCTCTGCGATGCTGCATTACCAGGTGCATCATCAAGTGTTGTGTGGCATCACTGTGGCCATGGCCTCTTGCTTTGAGCAAATGTCTGAACTTCAAGATTGGTTACATGACTCTTTCCAACTCGGACATAATTTAATTCCATGTATTCACACGTTTTGTAACCTACTTATTCTATTTCAGCCAAGCATCCTATACTAGTATTATCAGATGTGAACAAGGATGCAGATCTAGGGCCAGATTGTCAATAATGAATTATGAGAGATCCACTTAGCGTCTTCTAATTAGCTTTTCACCAAGCTCTTTTGTCCTTTACTGATAGGCTTAAGATAAGATTAGTGAAACGAAATCATGGAATAAAAAAATTTCCTTTTAAAAGACAAGGTTGCCTAAAGCTTTAATAAAAGTGGTAGGAACTGATGAGAAGCAATGCAAATTTAAAAATGCAATAAAGGCTACTCTTGATATATCAATATAGAAAATATTATTATAAATGAAGTGTGGACAAAACACACAAGAAAATTAAATTCCTATTTCTAGACAAAAATTTTTGACAATTCCAACACATTGTTAAAGGTATGTAAATCAATTCCAGTATAGTAGAAAGGATTTGTGGGGAAGGCAGCTTGTGACGATGCAGGTCTTGCTCCATGCTCCCATCTCCCTTTTAGGAGCCCGTTTAACCCAATACTGTCGGTAATGTAACTGGATGAGCTGGACAATGAGGACAACAAACAAAGCAAGGGGAAGGTGCAAAGTGCAAACAGTGCTTTTATTAAAAAAAATCAAAACAAACCAAAAACAGTGTCCAAAGTGCAGTGCATCAAAAGTCAATAAATAAATAATCCATTAAAAAATGATGATCCAAAGTGGAGGTTAAAATAATCCAATAAATATTCCATTTAAAAATGAGGTTAAAACAACTATGGCTGGAAGCAGTTCTTTAAAAATCTAGGGCCTTCTTTAGCTGACGGCTCCCTTGCATCACCCATCCGGCCCCTACACCAGGGGAGTTACCCTACCTGCAGCTGACCTTCTTCTTCTGTTCTGGTAGCCTTTCGATCCCTGGCTCTGTAGGGCTCCTCCAGACTGAGACTCAGGTTCCCCAGAGACCAGGGCACTCATACTGGGCCTTGCACCTCCCAAGGTTCTGACTCCCGTTGCCTTCCGCGGCCTTATGCGGAAAGCTGTCCTCGATCGTGAACACTGGTGCTCCTCTGCAAAACTCAGCAGGAGTGACCCAATTTATCTGCCTTGGGGGCTGGCCAAACACCCCACTAGGGCTCACTTCCCAGCTGCCTCTCATTATTACAGTGAGCCTGCTCTAGTTTGCTCACTCACTCACGCATGCACAAACCGGCTCCTTCGCCTCCTGCCTTCTTCTCCCTTATCCTATATTCTTTTCTTTCCTTTTTTCTCTTTCCACACTTGTGCTTCACCTATTTATAATGGGGATGTGGCACAGGTAACAGCTCCCAGCATCAATCACAGACATGGGCGATCTCACACCTGTGCACTTCAGCGTGAAAACGGCCAAGCCCCCATCGCTCCCAGAAACCGCTCCAGTCACACTACCATGCCCCCCTCTTTAAGCCGCAAGTGCGTCAATTATTTATTTAAAAACTGGCCATCCATTTCGAGCCGCAGACCTGCTATACCACACAGCCGTACAGGGAACGTGCAATGTCTGAACTAGTGACAGAAATGGACAAGTCCAGGAAAGAGATATTGGCAGTGGGTAGGAAAATGTGCCAAATTAAAAAAAAAACAAAAAAAACCCTCTAGAAACACATCACCCATTGTTTGGGAGAGTACAGTAAGATACTACGTGACTGATGAAGGAACCTTTAAAACAAACTAATACAAATCTCAAAGTTGTGTCTTGTTTGTACAGGGTTCATAAAGTATGTCTGACTCCTGTCAAAGATGAAGGGTGTTTCTTAGTCTTGAACAAGTAGAGATGGAGACATAAAGGATAATCGCAGTCTCCCCAACAACACACACCATGAAACTTGCCTTCTCATGCCAGACACTAAGCATTTGCAGTTCCCCTTTAAGCTGTATCTTTTGTGGCTACTGGCAACTTGGCACCAATGTTTCAGACAATGTGATTGTTATCACAGATGATTTCTACATCTACATCTACATTCTACATCATTATTAATTCTTACTGCATCTCCAAGGACATTCTGAAAAGAACTCCTAGCAAGGTCAACTTTTCGAGTAAACAGAACATGCACATTTACAGTCAGGAGACACTGTCTTGCTGCCTTTTAACAGAAGGTTGGAGTATGAATGTTTTGATTTTTTAAATTATAGTTTTTAGTGTTTCTTCCTTACTTACTTTACCAATATATATTTTAAATACTTCTTCATCCCACCTTTTAAGGTGTGCTATGTCGTTCTCTCATTTGAAGCATATCTAAAGAACTCAGTGTGTAGTAAACTGACCAGATTGAATCTCCCAATATAAGGAGAACCTTAAATATTTAACAGTTTGAAAGCTTCTAACTCCATCCTGAAGTGGTGAGAAGATACAACGAGTTGGAGTCTTGCAATTTCTTCTCACTGTTGTAAGTCTCTTCTTGCCGGTGAAAGATGTCTGAGAAGCTGGCCCCACAAATACCACTCACAATAAAGACTCCAGCCTGCATGTCTTTGGGAGGTATGAAAATAGCTGCAGAGCCTAAAGAAAAAAACAATACAGACTCGTAAAGGAAGTACCACCTCATACAAAAGGTGACCAGAATGGGATTTAAGTCCTGTGCTGTGGAGATGTGAGGCAGCAGTACTAACTGTACTACTGTACCACCCATGTAATCACTAGCTGTACAAAATTAGGGCATTAAATTCACTTAATAATGTTTAATATCAGGAGTCACATTTAAGTAGCAGCAATATTCTCACACAATGTATGTATTTACTTGCACAAAAATCCCTGGCACACATTTTTTCTGGCACACAGCATATTGTAATAAAGTGCCTCATTACACTGCTTGTTGTGTGAATGCATTTAAATCCCCACTTGTTCGAAAATATTTCCTTGACAAGCTAGGTCACGCAAAAAGATGAAATCTGCTCTTTTTTTCATTGTCGGAATTCAGCCAATAATTGCTATTCATTATGTAATTTGTCTTCAGCAAACATAAATCATTTTGCACTTTTTTGTAATCTATCTATTGCATATTGAGTGGATTGTATAAACAGTTGTCAAACGCTACATCAATTTAATATACTCCATTACTTGGATCAACATTGTTTTAGCATGCATGGAATAAATATTGCTCTTGCCCCAGACTTAGTCCTGACTTTTTTTTGAAAGAGACAAACTCCAGGACTCTGTTTTTAACATAATACAGAAAAAATGTCGTATGCTTTTGTTTATAGAAAACAAACCAGCAGGAAGTGTCTTGCTGAAAAAAAGAAATATCTCAATAAATTTTACACAATCTGTCTTTCTTTCCAAAGATGCACTCTTAAGTGTTTACATGTCAGATAGCATCACAAAGTATAATACGTTTGGTATAGATTTGCAATATTAATATAATAATCATTGCATAAAATAACACACAGAACATCATTCTTTTTGTGAGTCTTCCCATTATGAATGATAACCAAACATTAATTTAAGGGAGCCAATGACTAATAAATGGAAGTACAATTTACAAGTCCAGCACAGTATCTAATCATAGTATGTGACTATTCAATTTCAATATACTATATAGCCTGCATATTTAATTTCTCAATAAAACCACTAACTTAATTTTTATTTGTTTTTCCTAGAAATCGTAAACAAGCATTGTATTTATCTTTGCCATATTTTAGTGTTATCCCCATACAGGAAAAAGGGTTTCTCATTCCAGTTTGTTAAATATCTTAGTAATTTCCCACATAATAACAATAAACATAAATTTAAGTAGTTTGTTTACTCTGCCAGTGCCAGTAGCTGTCAAGAAAAGATACACTGATTACACTAAAGGAAGTATCTTGTATTTAATAATTGAGTTAATTTTTATATTGTCTTGGGAGAAAAAAAAAATAAAACAAGCTTGAAATTACGGTGTCCATTTGTCTATTTGCCTGTCTGTTCAATCAAATATCTCTGGAACCAAAGAACCAATTTTAATGTTTTGTTTTTTTGTGCATGTTGAATGAAAGCGTATTTTAATTTTAAACAAAAGGTGTTACTGAGGATTTTTGGGATTTCTGGGAGCACAAATTATTTTTACTACCCATTTGAGATTACAGATGTAAAAAATCTATTCACACACTGGCAGTAATTTTATAGCCGATGGTGTGCAACAATGTGTACTGTCTTCAAATAGTCAGAAATAAATATTATGAACATAGGCCTATTTCTGATTTATAAGTGCCAACAGTACTTAACTAGTGCACATGTAATTAAAGAGGTCAAACTGATGGAGTTATTTTAGAAAATCATATTATGAAATAATGGTATCTGAATATGCAGTCTCTACTAAAAATCAGAATAAAAATCCTTTATAGATAATTGTTCATAAAATCTGAAAACGTGCTGATTCCATAGTCCAATTTCTTTGTTCTTAGAGTTAGAAGTTCAATAATCGTCTTTTAGCAACACCAGTTCTATCACTTTATCATGTTTAAATTCTGTTCATCCTTGTTAAAAAGCATTTTGCCTATTCACATTATAGGTCTGCCAGTGGCACCTGGTATTTTCCTGCTTCTTCTTTTTTGTGCAAATGCCACATGTTGAAAATCAAGCAATATGTATTTTTGTGTCACTATTTGAACTAAATTAAGAACAGTCTAACCTTTTCTAAAAGCTTTGAATACAAATTATACCAATGCTTTTTAACCCCTGAATTTGTATCATTGTTTTTACACATCAGTCAAAAATATTAGTGAGAAAAACTGCTCAGCCTGAAAGAAATTATGTGTCCTGTCATAACAGAAACATTCCTTATAGTATGGACAGTGTCTTTTCATGCAGTTTTGTCTGGTGTTCAAGGTTAGACATAATGTGGAAATTGAGATATCTGTTGTAATAAGACTAGTCAGTCATTTTCTAACCCACTTTGTCCTGAACTGGGTTGCGGAAGTGCTGGAGCCTAATCCAGCCAGCGTAAGATGAAAGGTAGGAACAAACCCTGTACAGGGTGTCAGTCAATCGCAGGATGAACACATACATACACACACACTTGCACGCACACACATACACACCCACCAACCACACACTAGGGCAAATTCAGTATCGCCAATCCACCTGACCTGCATGTC
This sequence comes from Polypterus bichir lapradei, assembly GCA_026402145.1. Classification (NCBI taxonomy): domain Eukaryota; kingdom Metazoa; phylum Chordata; class Cladistia; order Polypteriformes; family Polypteridae; genus Polypterus; species Polypterus bichir. The sequence goes on along the minus strand of JANRMT010062796.1, from coordinate 5,558,044 downwards.
TTTGAACAGTGGGAGGAAACCGGAGCACCCAGAGAAAACCCACACAGACGCAGAAAGAACATGCAAAATCCACACAGGGATGACCTGTGATGTGAACCCTGGTCTCCTTACTGCGAGGCAGCAGACCAATATCAGCTAGGCATACATTTAATTTTAAAAAATCAGTGTCTTAGAAACATGTTGAAACAAGGAATCTAACCATAAAGGACAATCTCTTGGATGTTAGTACATTTATATTTTTATGTCAGTGCAGAAACTAGAGCGACCAGGAGTTGAATTCTAAATATGCAGACTGTCTTTGATTTCCACATATACATTCAGGTCATCACACCCAAGACTGCAGTGCTGTCAGCTTTTAGGTCCCCTAGAAACATTTTTGAAACCATGAATTCATCATTTGCTTTGCTGCCTACCAAGTAAGATCTTTAATCTGTAAAACAAGTAAGGACTAACATCTAAATTAGCATTTTACAAAAAAAGTAATAGCAGATTCAAATCCCAGAATGTTTTCTGCTTTCTTTGATTATCTGTCTATCTTTGCTTTGTTTTGTTGTCTGGAATTTTCCACTGCAGGGTTTTCTTGACACCACCATGGACAGGATATCAGCCTATCACAAGATGCTGTACACTCATGTAAACACTTATAGCCACTCACACATCTTCATTCTTGGGTCACTAATGAACCTAATGCCTTTGTATAGTGGGAGCAAACCCACACCCTTTTATAACATCATCTGTAACACAACAAGAGTTGCACTCAGAAGCAGGGGTCTAAATTGCATATAAATCATCTTCGGAGAGCTGCATGACCAGGCTAGGCATATAAATTAGTAGGTTTTTTTAATGCCTTGTCAATCAGTTACACTCACAAAAACTGTTTCAAAATGATAACCAGAATGGTAACAGTGATAACAGTGACTTCACGACACTTATACGGACTATCCTGATGATGTGACATACATACAAGCCATATGGACATTTATATTAATAACTCTGAGAGTTTTACCTACACAAGTTGACATATAGGCCCAATCTAATAAATAAATAAATAAATCTAATAAATTCTTAGTTTGCTGTTTTACATTTCATTAACCTGTAAGCCACTTCCCATGCAAATCAAACCACTGCTTCTAGTTGCAAGCCATATATCGATGCAAGCATAAAAATGAAAAAATGGAAATGATTTTAAACTGTGCATCATTCTATAAAAAGTATTTATGGTAGAATCAGCTTTATATGCTGTACGTTCTTTTATAGGAAACCGTAAGCAGACATGACCATTCAGTTTCCCTCTATGTGCAATTACTTTTTTTTTTACTCCTATTCGTGTTTTCCTTTTGTTATTGTTTCAGTAATATCATGATCATGAACACATTGGTGTTTATGTTTTTGTTTTGTCTGATGTATTATTAGTTTTAGTTCATACAATCTTTTATCATTTTGTTTGGAAGTGGAAACACCTATTGCACTATGAAGGAAGGCAGCGGGCAAAAAAAAACCTGTTTAAAATTTGAATGATCAAAAGGATGATAGTTTCTAAGAGCATCTTCTCAAACAATAAACAAAAGAAAAAAACATTTTATAAAAACAAAATATGGCCTGACTTTTCCTTTCGTTTCAAGTATGTGAGCCTGGTTTAGTCCATGTAACAGTTTAGACATGTCATGTATTTTCACTTATTTTAAAAGAGCATGCTAGTCAGGTAAAGTAATATGGATAGAGTCCATGTTTTTTTTATAATTAAGAGCTGTGTGATTATTCATCTCTTTAGTAATAAAAGTGTACAAAAGTACAGTATGTATGGTTTAGACCAGGGGTCCTCAATCACGGTCCTGGAGGGCCGCAGTGGCTGCAGGTTTTTGCTCCAACCCAATTGCTTAATCAGAACCACTTATTGCTCAAGTAACACTTTTGCTTCATTTCTGTTGTCTTGCTCGTTAAGATTTTGAATCCATATTGCTTATTTTAGTCTTAAACAGCTTTATTCTTGGTTTTTAATTGCTCCTAATTAGCAATAACATGCAAATGACAAAAGAGACCAGCATTTCTCCATTTAGCTTGTTACCATTTACACCTGTGTGTATTTATCATGCACTATTGGGTTTAATTAAATACTTGGAAGGAAAGTGAAGAGAAAAAAGTGAAGGACTGAGAATTACTCATCCATTTTAGCCTTCAGATCATTTGGATGATATACTTAGAAAGGGGAAGAAAATCCAGGAATAGAGAATTACCTGTCATAGCAGAGTTAAAGCACTAACAAGCCATGAAATTAAATTATTGGCAATAATTGCTTTCTAATTAAGCAACCGGGTTAGAACAAAAACCTGCAGCAACTGAGGCCCTCCTAGAATGTTACTGAGGACCCCTAGTTTAGACCATGCTACATAAAGAAAGTTTTTCAACAAATTCTGTATTCTGATTTTTGTAAAATCACTATCTATTCTTCTGCCGATTATTAATAGGAATACCTTTACACTGTGCCATTCACAGAATGCATTTGTTCTCAGTGGTGTCCAACCTGTTCCATCTTAAATGTTAAAGAATTAAGAATTAAGAAGTTTCAGTCTTACTGATATAGAATCCCCAGAACAGGAGTTGTAACTTCCACACATGTGTGTCCCATAATTGATTTTTAATTAAATGCAAGAGAAACATATGCAGTATATCATAGTTACAAGCAAATGTCACGGACATCACAGAGTTAGGTAATCAGAGAGGTATGGATTCCTTAATGTCTCAAAGGTATGTAGCTAGAAACAGATTTGTGCCAGCAACCTGTAACCAGGTTTATGATTATATCTTGGTAATTATTTATTAATTTCTAAATGTTTTAAAACACAATTATTATTGTTTTTTATTTACTTTATTACTTTTCATGTTGCAAATATTTTTCATGATCTTCTTCAACGTTTGGGCCTGAACTCGGGTATAAAACTCCTTATATAGGGGGTTGCATAAGATTTTAATAAAATACATATAAAATTCAATTTAAAAGTTAAAAGAAATGCCCCTGAACCAGGTGTTCCCAAGGTCACATAAATGTTCATTTTTGACTCGTGAACAGATGCCCTTTTAACAACTCTTGTTGTATTCAAGTGAAGGCTTATCTCCAATCAGTGAGCTGGCTGAGGAGGGTTTGTTTCCTTAACTCCTTCTCAGGAGTGTAAGACAGTTAGGAGCAGGAAGACTTTATCGCTCATAACTATTTTTACCTCACTGCCTTCTCCATGACTGTGTTAAAGAATCTCAGTATTATATTAGCTAAATATATTTCGCAAACTTTCATTGTTTATCCACTTTGCATAATTTATAATGATTTGCTCTGTTCTTTTAAAAGAGTAAACACTGAGGGGAAAATACTGTATTTTGTGTTCTAATATAAAGCAGCTTATGATTTAAGTGGAAGATTAGTAAATTAATAGCCATTCAGTTTTTATTTATTTAAAAGGAGATTCAAACAAAGAAACTATGATCTGCAACACTGGTTGAGACTTTTATAAGAGAGTACTGTATGATTATCCATTTCTTTGGTAGTAAAAAGTGTACAAAGGTATGTATGTATATATGTGCTGTTTAATGAACAGATATTTAATGAGCAGAATTTTCTCTTTATATTTATTTGAAGTATTCATACAGCTAAAATATATTGTTACTACAATGACTATAGATTCTTTAATGTAATGATAAAAAAGCAAGGAAAAGCAGCAGGTACTATATGTTCAGCAAATAAAAACACTTGCTAAATGCACAGCGTCTCCATTGTGAATCTTACATTTGCTGCAGATTACCCCATGTACAGTTTAAGCAGTTATCTCTATCTTCCAAACAGCACACACTCTTTATGTTTTTGGAGTAGCTTAAGGCAAATGGGGGTCTTGCTATTTGTCTACAACCAGCTTTGGGCAAACAGCCACCTTATCATGATGGTAGGTCTTCATAAAATGGGCTATTTAATGTATTTCTTGAGTTATTGAGTAAGTCCTTTATGCGACGTGCTGCAGAGCAATGTATCCTGGTAGATGTGAACATGCTAAATAAAAAAAGCATTGTTTCTTTACCATCATTATCTATCTATCACATTCATCTCCCATCATTATCCATAATTATCGTGCAGGCACCTCACCAATTATCACAATTGTCAAGTTTTAAATGTTTCTGTAAAAATGAACTAGTTTCACACCTTTTTAATATTAATCTCTTTTAATGACAGTAAACTTTTCTTATTAATTCGACACGAGGCAATGATATAAAGACTAAAAGAATGAAAAGGTCAGCACATAACTACGCACAGAAATGTAAAATTCATTGCATTCTCATTTTTGCCTATTTTGGAATAGTAACATTTTGTTTTCCATAATGATGATTCCTATCATTCTATGGACTACTGCTATTTTGAGTTATCTCACTATTATAAGGTATAGATGGTGAAGTGGTCTTTTACTGCTCTGGAGCTTGAAGGTAAACAGCTGTGTCCACGAATGGCTGATATTATGTTAATTTGCCACACCATAGAAAATATTACAAAAGTGTACCATCTTTAACTTCATAGTCCATCTCTGCAACTTAAATGGCAAATGCCATGATTCAAATAATTTAAAAAACTATTTAATAGCAACCATAAAGAGGAATAGACTCAAATGAAAAATCATCCCTGCTCCACCCTTTTGCTTCTTTTTTCAGATTATAAATTATTAGATTAGTGAGAGTAATGGCAGCAAGATGTAATTTAGCTAAATCTATTTTAGAAATACAAATCTCCTGTTACACCATTTTTTACAAATTGAAAAATTTTAAGCAGGATTGCAAAAATATGAAGACTAATTAAACTTAGAAATCTGCTGGAAGCAAAGCATACATTTCTCGAGTGTGGCTTTAGCCAGAATACATTCCAGAACAACTTAAACCCAGTTTGTATTGCAAGTGCAAGGAAAATAGATAAGATTTTTATATTTAGTACTCAGTATCCATTATTAAGATTATGCTTACAGAATATAATGATGCATAAGCACGTATTTTACTGGAACACAAAAACGTTAAAAGCTCTCAGTGTTAATATTTGTAACAGATTTAAGAAGTAACCCTTAATAAGAGTTCTACAGTGATATTACCACCACATAATAGTCAGCTTACTAGACTACGCAATGTTCATTTCGCTCAGCAGGCCCAGGCTGTCATTTTCCAGCTTGGCAAAACATGGTTGGATTGAGTCCACGGTGGGGACCGCCTGAAGCAGATACTGCACTAACTGGCACTGTAATGTTAAAAAGTCATGAAACAAAATCATGCTGTATACAATTTAGCACGATCTGTACCTTTATAGGGAAAGCTACTGAATAGAATTACAAGAATATTTAGTATTTCAGAATGCCATCGGGTATCTGTAATGCCTCAATTCAACCACTTTTTCCTTGCTTCAACATAGAATTTGTACAAATCAAATGTGTATACAAATCAAACCAATGTCATAAATTAATCAGCACTAATATGATTTACAACACAGTAACTAATTAAGAGAGATATTGCAAACACAGAAGATTAAAAAAATCAATTCTGGGTGCTAGCAGGCATAACACAAACCATTTTATCTTCAGAACTAATTAACTGTGGTTTGTTGACAGAGTCATGTTTGCCAAAATAATTGGCTATCACTAAATGCTGAGTACTTTTAATTATTCTCTTATTTTTACTTTGATTTATTATATATATATATATATATATATATATATATATAATATATTTGTAGTTCCACACAGATTTAAGAAGTAAATCTTCTACTAGAATTTGAACAGCAGTGTTTTCTCTTTATGTACATGTCATTAGCTGGTAGGAGTGAGAAAAAATATGATAAAATATGTATGGAATTTTATATGCATAAAAGTGTAAGAATAAGTAATGAACCTTGGAAGACTGCTGTTGTACTTTGAAAGCAACTGGTCTCATGCACATTCAGATTGTAAGAGTTACACACATCATACGGCTTTTTTGTCTCCTCTTACATTTAAAGACTATCTCACATATAATACGCAAAGCTGGCAGCTTTCTGAGATCATTAATTAGCCAAATAGTTTTTTTCTGAGGTGAATATACAGATTGGAATAAAAAGGATGTCTCATATAAAGAGCTGGAAGCCCCCCTGATGTTTTTGAGGTAGGGTCTTATAAGATTTCAGTTTTCTTGCATGTTTCAATTATTTGCTTTAAGTTTGACTACATGTCTCTAGTTTCCCTTGGACTTGTATTCATCTGTACTAAGGCTTATCCACTGGTATGTTTTATTTTTGTATAGCGCTACTCATAGCAGATTGATTCATCTTTGAACAATCTGTAACATGCAAAGTACTTAAGGAGAAATAATATGCAGTGCTACAATATAATAGCATATTATCAATATGTTTAAAAGTTATGTTTGTGTAATTTGGATCATTTTTCTGCTTGATTTTAGCTGCATTTTATTGCTCATTAAGCCTGATGTTTGAGAGTTTGAGACATTTGGAAAGTATTTGATGTTTGCGAATGTGTTTGAAAGAGGCTTCCACCTGCACACCCATATGAACTCTAAGGGTAGGGCTACTTTTGAACATTAATGCAAAATTTATATTGCTAATTTTTTAGTAGCAATGTCTCTATAATAGACAAAACATACCATTAGTTCCATAAGTATTTGGACAGTGATGCAATTTTCATATTTTTGGCTGTATACACCACCACAATAGATTTGAAATAATGAAATAATTATATAATTGAAGTGTAGGCTTTCAGCATTAATTCAAAGGGTTTAACAGAAATATAGTATGAGCCATATAGGAATGAGAGCCATTTTTATATATGGCCCCACCATTTTCAGGGACTCAAAAGTATTTGGACAATTGACTGAGTACCTGTTCCATAGCCAATTGAGAACGGGTCACTCATTATTTTATTAACTATTTACCAGGTAAAATTTCTGGAATTGATTCCATGTGTGGAATTTGCATTTGGAACTGGTCACTGTGAACTCTCAATATGAGGTCCAAAGAGCTGTCCATGTAGGTAAAAATAGGCCATCATTAGGCCGAGAAAACAAAACATACCCATTAGAAAGACAGAAGAAACATGAAGAGTGGTCAAATCAACCATCTGGTACAGTCTTAAAGAGAATGAACACACTGGTGAGCTCAGTAACATCAGAAGGCCTGGTTAACCATGGAACACAGCTATGATGGATGACTGCAGAATTCTTTCCTTGGTGAAGGAAACACCCCTTCACAACATTCAGACAAACCAAGAACATTGTCTGGGAAGTAGACCTATCTTTACCAAAGTCTACAATCAAGAGAAAACATCATTAAAGTAAATACAGAGAGAATACCACAAGGTGCAAACCACTGGTAATCCTCAAGCATAGGAAGGGCAGATTAGACTTTGCCAGAAAACCTTTTTTAAATGTGTGTCCAATTCTGGAATAATTTTCTTTTGACAAAGAAAAGTAAGATCAATATGTACAAGAGTGATGAATAGAGAAGAGTATGGAGAATAAAAGAAATGGCTCATGATCTGTAGCATACCACATCATCTGTGAAACATGGTGGAGGCAGTTTCATGGCATGATCATGCATAGCTTCAAATGGAAGTCAATCACAAGTGTTTATTGAGCTGGATGAATTCTGAAGTGTACAGGGCTATACTGTCTGCTGAGATTCAGACAAATACTGCAAAACTGATACAACAACACTTTACAGTACAGATTGACAATGAGCCAAAACATACTGTGACAGCAAACCAAATGCTTTTCAATGCAAAGTCATGGAAATACTGTTCATGTCAAGTCAATCAACTGTCCCCAACCCAACTGGACACGCATTTCACTTGCTGCAGACCAAACTGATAGGAGAAAGTCCAATGAACAAGCAGCAACTGAAGACACCTACTGTAAAGGCCTGGCAAAGCAACACTAGATTAGAAACCCAGCACCCAGAGATGACCATGGGTTTCAGACTTCAGGCAGTTATTGATTGGAAAGAACATTCAACCAAATATTAAAAATAATCATTATATTCATGGTTATGTTAGTCTGTACCAATACTTTTGAGCCTCTGAAAATGGGGGGCCATGTATAAAAATGTCTCTCTTTTCTAAACAACTCACAATATTTTTGTTAAACCCCTTCAATTCAAGCTGAAAGTCTTCACTTCAATCACATCTTGATCGCTTTGTTTCAAATCCATTGTGGTGGCACAGAGAGCCAAAATTATAAAAATTGTGTCACTGTCCAAACACTTATGGACCTGACTGTAATTCATACACAATATAATAAAAAATGTGTAATTTTCAAGTGAAGGAGAAAAAGTGTACTTGTGTAGGTAGTATTTCCTGGAGAGTAGCCTGTTTGAATAATGTGAAAATATGATCCACATATCAAGTCCCAGATGGTCTCAGAACTATGAACGTGATGTGGCTTGTCTTAAGGCTGCAGTAATGGGATACAATTAAATTGAAGCCTACACTAAATAGTACGGAGGCACTGAATTTCTGCTGCAGCTATGATAATTTGGGAATGTACTGTGAGTGAAATAAAAGGGTAAACCAAGAGAAAGAGATACTAGAGGAAAGATTATAATTTAAAAAAGAGATATCAAAATAGGCAAAAAGTAGAGGTGAAGTATTCACAATTGTGAAAAAAGTGCTCCTTAACATTCTGTACAACTAAAAAAGTAGTAAGAGCAAATAAAAAAAAAAAAAAAATCACACAACGATAATGTGAAATGAAGAGGAACCCATTAAAGCATTCATGGTGTTTTACTGAGAACTAGTGTTTGATAACTGTTTGCACAGGAGGAATTTTTATGATAATAATGCTAATATCAACAACCAGAATGATTGGTATGCAAATAAGTACACTATAAATAGGATACAACTAAATTATAACTCTCCTAAATGTAACAAAATGTCTGTATAAGCTGTCAACTTACCAGTCTAGTAAGGAATTTGATGTGGTTATTTCAAGCACTTGCTTTTCTGAAAACTATTCAACATTAAATAAGACATGACAATAACAAAGAAGAATAGAAGCGCATGCTGAAAATAAACTGATACATACAAACTTTAAATAATCATAATTTTAATGGTATATATGCTTTTTTAGCCCACTCCCCAATTCATTTTCTTTTTGTTCCTACACACATAATATACAATGTTCCAACTTAGTAAAACACCAGAATATCCATCTGTCCATCCATCTTAACCTGCTTATCCAGACCATGATTGTGAGGCAGCAAGTGCCTATCCCAACTATCACTAGGCAAAAGGCAAGAACAACACCTGGACACGGCTCCAGTCCTTCACAGGGTGAACACACACACGCACACACACATCAGGGGCCAATTTAGTATCATCAATCCACTCTTTGGACTGCAGGAGGAAACCAGAGCACCTAGGGGAAGGCCATGTGGACATGGGGAGGACATTCAAGATTCCATGCATTGAAAACCTGGAACATGAGCTCTGGTCTTCTAATTGTGAGGCGGCACCAGTATTGTGAGGCACTGCACCACTGTGCCACCCCCATGAGCACATAAGGTTTGCAAAACAGAAAAACTGTGATTAAATAAATAATGTGTTAGAGCAGATGAGAATGTCAAGCCTTTTCTGCTCTAAAGAATCTTACTAATAATTTTGAACAAAATTCTAGGATTTCCTTGCCCACTCCCAATCATTTTAGAGAAATTCCTTCCCTTAGCCTTAGAAAGCAATAGCTTCTAGTGCCAGATATTTGAAAACACAATTTTCAATGTGGGCTGTGGGAGAAGAGCATCTTCATTGTTACATCAGTAGTCAAAATTGAATCTTGAATATTGATGTTTTGCAGTCACCCTTTAATACAATTGAGTGAATAAGCTTATGTGAGCAGCCAGTGGGGAGCTCAAGTAATTTGTGAATTCTATTTCAGTGTTCTTACATGTTTAGCTACTTTACAATTAATGGTTTTGCTCTTTAACTTTTTTTTTTTTACTTTTAAATTATTTGGCTGGGGTGAATGCCCCACGAGTTTTTCCAATATTTTTACAATTTTGTAACTTACAGACATAAAAGCATGTGTATTATTTCCCCTCTTACCCTTCTGAAATTTATATATAGGATTTACTCTCTGGATTCTTCTTCTTCTTCTTTCAGCTGCTCCTGTTAGGGGTTGCCACAGCGGATCATCTTTTTCCATATCTTCCTGTCCTCTGCATCTTGCTGTGTTACACCCACCACCTGCATGTCCTCTCTCACCACATCCATAAACCTTCTCTTAGGCCTTCCTCTTTTTCTCTTGCCTGGAAACTCCATCCCTAGCATCCTTCTCCCAATATACCCAGCATCTCTCCTATGCACATGTCCAAACCAACGCAATCTCGCCTCTCTGACTTTGTCTCTCTGGATTAGTTTTCTAAATTGTAACTTTTTTCCTGCCTCATTTCATTTTCTGTAATCCATGAGGTAACCTTTTGCTCACTGATTATTTATTCCAAAATTTGAGAGCTCTTTAGTAAAATATGCTTTTATCTTTGGTCATTTGTTTATCCTACTGACTTGGTGTAAAAGCATTAATACATGCAGCAATTGGTCTTTAGTTATAGCACTTACATTAAGTATAAATGATAGGTGTGAAAAATACCATTTTCAAATATATTAAAATTCAGCAAGCAATGATGATTCATTTATTGTTTTAAAAGCTTTCTATTTTTCTCCCAGCTGTTGGTTTATTACGGCAAGGCACACAGTACTGGTTTTGTGATAATATTCTTCATGTAAATCGCTCACTCAGTTTTACAGATTTCCTTGTGCACAACACCTCATGGCACATCAGAGGAGAACACAAAGCCAGTGCATGATACAGGCTAAACACATTATAAAGTAATGTAATAATTGCATTGTAGCCAGAGCAACAAGACTCAAAGTGAAGTCATGAAAAAATATACCATGGAGACACACAATTAAGGAAAAAGCAGACAATGACAGCTTTGAGGATAGTCTGGGCAGCAGAGAGCTTTCTAAGCCATTTAAGTTTAAAAAGCAAGGAAATATGAAACTGTAAGACCAAATGTCAAGAAGGCAAGCTGAGAAAAATAACTGGTATGAGAAACTGGAAGGCAGAAGTAAATCAGTAGTGAATGGTGCCAAAGTCACTAGAAGCCAGCAATGGTATGCAGCCATGGGATTTTTCGAATAACCTCTGTCTACTGGAATTACCACATTATTAGTTAAAATTATTATACTAATCCACAATTATATTTTATAGCTAAAAGGCAAAGACAAAATGTCAGTGACCAAAAGGAAGAAATAACATAGAAGGCATAAAAAGAAGCCAAGAAGTAAAGAAAAAGAGAACTTGATTGATTCTGGTAAATGAAGAGGAAATAGAGAAGATGCACACTTTATCAATCAGGGTATCAAGCAAGTGGAGGAAGCATAAGTGGGATTTCAGTTCATCCTTCCACTTCAGTATAAAAGAAATAATGGCCTTCTTTTTGTCAGTTAAAAGATGGAACAAGACGTCCTATTTTGTAGGTATTCTATATCAAAAACTAAAAAGGGAACACAACATAATAAGTAGTATAATGTTTATTGATTAAATTGTCATTAAATATCCTAGTATATTTTTCAAAGCTACACTTTAAGGTCATGGGTTGTTAATGCCTCTCCCAGACAGGGTGTCCATCACAGGGTGCATTTATAAAAACACGTACTTCCTCATTCTGAAGTTTGAAGTTGACCACCAACCTAACATGAACCTTCTTGAAAAGTAAACTAAGGTCCCCAGAGAAAACTCGTATAACTTTGGGGAAAATATGAAAAGTCCACATTTTCAGTGAAGAAACAAAAATAGTGAAGAAAATAAGAGTAAAGTAACTACTGTGTTCCAATGTAACATCACTAAAGAATACATCAGTTAGTTAATATATCTTTTTGTAAGAACACTAGGTATAAAAAGTGGTGCTTCTGCATTAAGGACACATGGGTCACACTCCAACAAGATGTTATACAGAATAAGCTTCCCTCATTAATTTTAACTTATTAAGATGTTTATAACCACTTTCAGTTTTTGTCTATGTAAGCACTTTTTGTATATTACTTATATAATTACTTATCCAAAAAATATTTCTTGTTGTATATAAAATTTTGCGTGTGCTAGATGCTGCATACCTGCTTCTAGCTGAAGGGGCTGGAGCAATTGGCCCTGTAGTGTGCTCTTATACACTCTGTTACTTTTTTTACCACATGTTTTGCATTTCTAGTTCGAGCTTACCCAGCAAAGGCCATGAAGCACATGCCAATGAAGAAGTACAACAATGTCTGTACATTTGATCCCTTAAAGGTAGCCACACTACTGAAAAAAAAGAAAGGAGACCAATATCAGAAATTCATTACATCTGCATCTTAATTTTCACCCACCACTGATGAGGGCCGCAATAAAGCTGATAAAGGCACCATGGGAGCCTATCCCTTATGCTTTACGAAAAAGTAGCCAGTAGTATGATGCTCCTGTTTCAAAGAATCTTAGAATTTTAGTGTGGAAACATCAGGTATGTATGTAGAAAATGTTTTTTTTTTTTTCATTTGTTTGCTGGCCTTGTGCTAACTAGCATATTTATTTTGTTTTCATAGTTAAATAAACACTTGCTACTCACATAGCTAGCTTTACTATAATTTTCTTAAGTGGCCTAAGACTTTTGTGTTGCAAATTATTTGAGCTCTGCGGTGGGCTGGCACCCTGCCCGGGGTTTGTTTCTTGCCTTGTGCCCTGTGTTGGCTGGGATTTGCTCCGGCAGACCCCCGTGACCCTGTAGTTAGGATATGGCAGGTTGGATAATGGATGGATGGATGGATTATTTGAAATAGTATGAGGTACAGTCACTAAAAAACAGACTTTGCCAGGTACACAGTAATACAACTGGGATAATACAAACTGAAAAAGAGGGCTAGAATAGTTTATTTACTGAATTTAAGTTTGTGAAAACTGAGGGGAACTCAGATGCTCAATATAAAAAACAGGGAAATCGATTGTTTTTCTACCCCTGTTGACATCCAGTGCTAAAGCTAAAAGATGAAGGCTCATAATTTTTTTGTTCTTTCTTAGAATTTCTTTCAGCAATCTTACACTTATCAAGTTGTTTATTTGTTATAAATTCTTCAGGTAAAGATTTCCATTTTCTTATATCTGTTTACAACTTTTCATGTAACTTATTAATTTAAATTACCCCAACACCAAAGATGAGATTCAATATCACCATACTGTGGTGTGGTTTACAAAGCTTTTTCACACAGTCCTAGATGATATATTAAGTCAAGCAATAAGATCATTAGAAAGCTGCAACAAGGCATAAAATATGAACAAATAACGATATAAATAAATTACACAAAAATGATAAAATTGTGACATTTTGTAACATGCACCACTCAATGCTCAAATCCTGACACAAAACAATTCTGCAGCCAGCTTTCCACAAAATGGAAAAGGGGTGTCTGTTTCTGTGAATTCAATACTGTAGAAGGTCATCAATGGCTTTATTAGATGCAATTATTGCTTATAAGAGGTAATCATTGCTGACATAAATATCTGCTTTAAGGTATATACTGTACTTCACTAAAATAAACAAGATTCCATATGGTGTTGTCAGGCTTTACAGTGTAAATGGTACAATGTATTAGTATGAATTAATTTAATTCATTTAACTTAATGCATATGTACAGTATATGAGAAGGGCTCATCTTTTTTGTTTTTTCATTTTCTGAAAGAGAAGCCCTCTATCTCTGCCACCTAGAAGTAACAACAAATACTTGGGAGGGACATTACAAAATAGTAACAATTGCGTAACATCTTTCCAAAACATGATAGGATTATTTAAGAATGAGGAGTAGATTGTTGCGTTTAGAGCAGAGAAAAGGGTTCTTAATACTGTGAAGCCGAATGTGTGTGTGGTCATTCCTGCTCATGCAGTGGCGCACCAGACAGACTAATGATCTGCTCCGCCAAAGAAATGAATCAATCTATCATCGTTAAATTGGTCTATTCCAGATAAGCAAAGGCAGTGAAGAAATTTTCCAGTTATGTGTGCATTTCTACTGTATGTCCAGAATATGTTTCTGCCTAGCCAGCACAAAAATGTGAGAAAAGCTTAATTTAGTGAGCTTAGTAATTTTGGAAAATCCACAGATGAATTCTGGATTAATTTAAAATTGAAAAGAACTGCACAACTGAAGACAGCATTAGCTGTCCCTCATCTCATCTATACTAATAAAAGGCAAAGCCCTCACTGACTCACTCACTCACTCACTCATCACTAATTCTCCAACTTCCCGTGTAGGTAGAAGGCTGAAATTTGTCAGGCTCATTCCATACAGCTTACTTACAAAAGTTGGGCAGGTTTCATTTCGAAATTCTACGCGTAATGGTCATAACTGGAACCTATTTTCGCCCATATACTGTAATAGACTGCAGGCCGATGGCCGTGGGAGGCGGAGTTCCGTGTCGCATCATCACGCCTCCTATGTAAGTACGTAGAGAACAAGGAAGAGCTCCAAAGAGCTCTGAACAAAACACGCATTTCACAATTGAGAAGGCAGCAAAAGATTATGAAGCGAATGACGCATACAAGCGTATTTATAAGTGCAGCTACTGCGGAAACAAAGCACGGTGTGAATCGTAAGTTTAAATTAAGTTTATAGACACTCTCCAGCTGCCGTTTGTCATGCCTACCACGAAAACGGTATTTGCGAGATAAAAGTTTAATGAGAAGACACGAGGTATAAACGAGACTTTGGATCACTTTGTAACGGAGTTAAAATTGCTGTAGCAAGAAACTTTTAAGTGCTGGGTCTTAGCTAACATTAAATAAATCCGTGGAGATCGTGAGATCGCACGAGATAGCACGAGCACAGCTAAGAAGCTTCGATGCATGTACTCCGAGCGGCTCACGTCAACTGACTTTGCAGGACTGGAAAAAATTAAATTAAGTTCATACACATGCTACCGCTAAATATTCGCAGACAAATCCACAACTTAATACCGGGAATGCCTGTTGAACATCTTAGATTCACGAGTAGAGATTTGGGTGGTGAACACTTCGATGAATGAAACCTGTTATCTTTAGAACGGTTGACAAACACGGAATATAACTTGAACACAACACATCCTCCAAATACGAACCTGATTGAAAAAAATAATGATAATCAAATCCTTGATGACAGCAACACTCATAACGGTCACAAAACTATTACATTGACAATCATGTTACGTTATTTTGAAAATGTTTCCTTTTCTTAGCACAATCACAGCTAACAAGCTTCGATGCATGTACTCCATAACGCGTTAAAAAAATAATCACACTTTGAATTCCAAGCAAAGGGGAACTTTTGTCAATGCATGATTTCCTAGTACACCGACTACATTGATGCACACATCAGAGCTACAAAAATGTAAGAGTCGGAAGAAAGCGTGTTGCTAGGACTGATCGGAGGCAAATTTCATTTCAAAAGACTACCCGACGGAAGCCTTGATAAAAGCGTGGTTTTGTGCAAACTGTGCAAAAAGGAGTTTGTATACCACCGAAGCACTTCAACCTTACGGTACCATCTAAATGCAAAACATGTTACAGCGAGCAGAGAAACTGTGTATGCCGTTAGCACTAGCAGTACGAGTTCGAGTACCAACAAAAGATGTCAGCAGCCCAAACCTGATGAAATGACTGGCTTCAGGACCAAAATTAGTAAGTCAACATCGGCCAAACTTACAAATTCTCTCGCAAAATGGATTGCTTTGGACTGTAGACCACTAACAGTGGTGGAAGATAGGGGGTTAGAAAATGTGCTATAGTTAGCGTCAGGTGATCCAACTTTCCAACTGCCATGCCGAAAGACTATTTCAAGTAAAATTCAACAGCTTTATGACACTGAAAAGCAAGCAAAATTAGATGCATTACAGAAAGCGGACTTTGTGGCTCTTACTGGGGATCATTGGACTTCCGTGACCGTTAGTAATTCTAATTACATCTAATTACAAAATGTTCAATGATCACACTGTTTTAGCCTAATGTACAAAATAATTTTCGCTAAGGTTACTCAGAGTTTAAAGGTGAAGCTGGTCAAATTACCTTTTATGTTTCTGCCTTATTTTTTTAAGAAGAAAAACTGCACTTTATGTTGAAATTTTTGTTATTATTATTTAAAGACAATACCATTCTGAAAATGTACTTAAAGTACTTAAAATACCACTTTATTTTTAAGTCTGCCCAATTTTAGCCAGGGATGATATTTTTGTTTCTGTTTTGAATTGAAACGCAGTTTAAATGCATTTTTTTTTTCACAAATTAAAACAACAACAACAACAACATGTATTTATATAGCACATATTCATACAAACAGTAGCTCAAAGTGCTTTACATAATAAAGAATAGAAAAATAAACACAATATGAAAACAAAATAAATCAGCATTAATTAACATCGAATAAGAGTAAGGTCCAATGGCCAGGGGGGACAGAAAAAACAAAATAAAAACTCCAGACGGCTGGAGAAAAAAAAATAAAATCTGTAGGGATTCCAGACCATGAGACCACCCAGTCCCCTCTGGGTATTCTACCTAACATAAATGAAACAGTCCTCTTTGGATTTAGGGTTCTCACGGAAAGGCTTGATGATGATGGTCACGTAGAATTCTGCCTTTTAGTCCATCCATCATTGTTGGAGCATCATGAAGCTTTGAGTAGGTGGAGGTGGCGCAGGCCACCACCACAAAGAAACCGGAAAAAGAAACAGAAAAGAGAGTAGGGGTCAGTACGGATTGTAGAGCTACCCTGAATAGTTATTATGAGGAAATTGAACATATAGAGTATCAGGATTAAGTTAAATTAAGTTAAATTGAAGTTATAGAAAGGCCAT
>JANRMT010062796.1:5462729-5536145 GCA_026402145.1 Polypterus bichir lapradei | reverse complement strand
CCAGCAGTAGCATACTGATAAAAACAATATTAAATTAAAGAGTGATAAAATGCAGGTAAAACAGACAATAACTTTGTATAATGTTAACGTATGGTGTTACACAGACACAGAATTTTTACAGTACGTTTTTGAAACTGAGACAATCATAGTATCAGAATGACAGAAATTAGCTGTCTCTTTTATAACAACTTAATAAGGTTGTAACCAATCTAGACAAGTATCCTCAACATAAAAAAGGAATACAGTAAAATTACAGATAATTAGATTCTATGCCAGACAATCTGGTTCTTAAGAGCATTAATAAATGTACAGAGTTGATTTAAGGTAACTACTGTATCTGCATCCTCTTGTTCAAATCAAGTGCATGACAACCAACCATGCAACACTGTCTGTAGTTGGTCTATTGCTGTAATGGATTTTCTGATAGGGAAACTATTGGCTTTCTAAGACAGTGTCTTTTGTTTTTCTTTGTTTTTTTATTTGGACAATTTTTGAAATAAATCTGTTTGTAATTTTAACATTGGTTGAGTTGCATCCAGTTGATCCTGCTCTCACTCTTACATCCCACTGTAATTAATCAGATCTTTTTTTTGTCAGGGTGGGTGATGTATGATAGGACACTTTAAGTAATCTCTCAGGCTAATGGTTGGTTGACAAGCAATGATAATTTTTAATTGGTGTATTAGGATTTGTAGTTACCAAAAGAAAAAAAAAAAAAACTATCAGCAACTAGAAATAAAAAACAATGAACCCAAGATATGAAATACTGGAGATTTTGGAGAGTCTGAGACCCCAGAATTAACCCTTCTAAGCCCCCTAACAGCCTGAATATCACAAATGTGGAGGTTTCTAAAATGAAATGTTATAAACATGTTACCATGCTATAAATCACTCAGTGCCCATTGCTGGGTTTTGAAGAAAGTATTCTCGTAGCTGACAGGCATTGTTTCATTGGCTGAGCAGCTGTCTAGGAGCAATTCAATGGGTGGGAGGAGCTAGATGCTTGAGTGACAGCAGACTCACCTGACAGAGAGGTGAGGTCCATGTCTCTTTATTGTTATATGTATAATGTACAGCAACATTTTTACTTGTATAATATTGCTTGCAGTCACAATAATCAAAATAAAGCATTAGGAAAAGTAAAAACTCAAACTTAAATTTACTAATAATGACAATCATAGTAAATAACACTAAACACATTAAGTACACTATAATCATAAAAGATGCAGTAATTCACTTTTTCAGTTGATTACAGACAATTTTTCACATATGACAGTTGAGCATCCTTTTTACCTGAGGGTAGAAACTGTTCTTAAATCTCATAGTTCAAATATTAATAGTTCCATAGCATCTGCCTGATGGAAGGAGGAAGAAAAATGTCCTTGCAGGGTGGCTGGGGTCCTTTATGATTCATTTTGCTTTTTCCAGATGGCACTTGGGAAGTATATCCTACTAAGACAGTATCCGTGTATACTTTGAAAAGCCTCAGGAAGATTTGAGAAAAAAAAGTATAAATAATAGTCCAATGAAGCTGTTATTGCTTTTGTTGGTCTGACAGATGCAGAAGAGTGGGATGGTGGATAGCAGTTATTGATTGTGATTGCTGATATCATGATACCAACAGTGTTCAGGTGTAGGAGAGCACTGCTTTACCCTTGAAATGACCTGTTCTATTTAATTAATTAACTAGAACCGCGGCACTGCTCTGTGGCAGGGTGGCAGATTGGTTCACAGCAAAGAATGACCTTAAATCACATAATAAAAAAAAAATTTACTTCTACACCCACAAAATCTAAGTGCCTATGTCTCATGAAAGGTAGATGTTCAGTGCAAAGCTGGAGAGAAGTACAAAGCTGGTCATTTGCTTGCAGATTGTTTATTCATGTACAATGTGATTTGTATACTTTAGATATGCATATCCTAACTTATAGCATCCTATAGAGCAAACTAGTTGTATATTCCACAAACGTAATCCCTTTATAACCTCTCCATATTTTGCACACTGACTGACCCTAACCTGGTCTGGAAGAAGAGTACATTATTTTGATAAAACATATATATCTGTCATAATTGTAAGCAGTGAATCCTTTGATAATGACCTGACGTATAGGCTGCTTCTGTCTCTTTCAGTATAATGCCTCAGACACGATCAAGTGCCTCTGTTTCTTTGGGAATTGCAGAAGCCTGAATGAATGCATCAGTTTCAGCTTCCTAAAAGAGGATTTTTACCACAGTGTGACAAACAATATTTGTTCAGGTTTTAGGCTTTCATTTCACACATAGGTCATGGAACTTTAAAGCCGTAACCTGATATGTAAATGGTAACTTCATGCAAGTTCCCTGAGGTCTTTTTTCCCCCACTGTGACTGTTCAGAGTCCAAGTAAATACTCCCTTACCCCCACTGTTCATTGTGGTTTGGTATAACTCATTGCTGTTAAAAAAAAAGAGCAGCCATAGAGAAAGCTCATACTGGGGTATGCACCAATACAATGTTCTAATATGCCATGTAACATCAGATAGGGTATTCATTTAAGCAAATGGGACATTAAACAAAAAGACCAGGCATTAATGTGCTTCAGCGAGAAGGTGTGGCTGGCAGAGTGTAGTGTGCTGGCTAAGGTTGCCACTTTCCTGAGCAAGTAACCTGACCCACTTGTGATCCACTCATCGAGTATATGTAAACATTTATAGTATACTATATCTCTGTAAGTGTAAAGTGTCTTTGGGAGGTGTTTCAAAATTCAAAGGTACTATATAAAATAAAGGTTATTTGTGTGTTCATCTGATTTTTTTTTGAGCAAGCCTGATGCATTAAATTTTGTCAGATTTCTATCTCATCTGTTGTCCACAAGTGAAAACTGATGTTGAAAATATTGCCAGTATAAATGTGATTTTTTTTTTTTAACATGAGGATATTCAGTATACTAGTGGACTGTCACTCACCATTATGCTGTGGACAAAATGAAGTAGTACCATGTCTTTGGGCACTTGTGGATTTACATGTTGTTAATGTTCAAGTTTGTTGTCATGTGTACTCAGTACAATGAAATTTTGACGTGCATGTCTTCTCAGAACAGTTGACAACAATACAATACCAAATAGCCACACATACACAAAATATATTGTGCACTATATATATTTTTTACAATATTTATGATTATGACTGGCTACCAATTAACCTTATAATCTTTGGATAGAAACTATCCCTGCATCTACCTAACCTCCAATGCCCACATCTTTTGATGGGCCAAAAAGTATTTGTCATGCATTAAGAAATACCCTTCTTTTTAATTACATATACTGTTATTGATATATTGTATAATTCATGAAGTTATGAAAAATAAAAGAGTACTCATCATTTCAAGACAGAACTGAGCTCTTAGTGAAATGATCAGAGTACTGCGATTTGACAACTGAACTCTTGTCTGTTGACATCAAAGGGTAAAGTTAGACACCTTGGTTTGATGCCTGAGTCTCTGCAGTAGGCAACTTCTGTATTGATTCCTACATTCAAAAGAAATTTTAATGTAGAGCTGCCTATAAATGTGTATTATCTTGTAGTTTATATAATGTCTTACTGAACCCTGTAGCTGTAAATACAGTATAACAAAACATTTTTTAACAGAAATGCATATTAATACAATTGCAAAAATGTGCAGTGTTTTGTGAAGTTTTACAAACCTTCAAGTTTAAAACACTTCAGGAATTGCTATTTTATATTGTATCTTGGTTAATATCATCCCAAAACCTGTGGTAATTAAGCACTTCACATTAACAAACAACAAAATAATATTTTTGCCCTTGCTTGTTAGATTTTCTTTTGTTTTCTATTGCTGCTTTTGCATAACAATTTCAAGTCAACCGAATAATCTTTTTGAGGCATATTATAGAAAATGATAGGGGATGTACTTTGCTCTTCAATTTAGTACACTCTCAAGGAGTAATATCCAAAATATTACTTGTTTTTTTAAAGTTTATCTTTGCAAATGTACTACCATTACAATGCATTCCTAGCCTGAATTCTTTATCCAGTAACATACTGTCATTCCAAGTCCTTACTGTGCTGTAGGCTTACTTAATATTATTAGTTTTGCCAGTTTTGCCTTGTCAGCAGCTGTTAATTTGATATTATGAGTAGTAATGAAATCTCCATACCTCGCTTGCATTAACAATTGATCCCTGTTTTGTTGCCATCCTTGCACCAAAAGTAAAAACTAACTACTGTAACTGTAGTGCTAATAATAGTTAAAATGTTCTTCAGCATAAATAAATTTTTTCTCCTGATAGACTTTTTTAACATAAGAAAAAAATAATTTGTTAAAAAGTTACCATTACCTGCTTATCTAAAAGTCTTATTTTCTCCCCAGTGTTTAATGCTGCAACTGCCTGCTAATCTCTAAATTGCGTGCCATCAGGGATGCAGATTTATATTATAGATGTCCTCTTCCTGCTTTCCCATGCATTTAGTCTGATTAGAGATTATGAAGCAGCTTTTTAGTTTACTGATTCACATTTACATGCAGTTAATGTCATTAGAACTGATTTTACAGTGTGCTGTGTCCGCTTTTGATGGTCAGCGTTGGACATTTATTCAACTGTGTTATTTAGTGCCTGCATTGCCAGAGCTCAGCTTTGTCACCCCACATGTTTTCATTATTTATCCTGTGTCAACACTGTATTAAATTTTACATTTTGTTTTATTATCGCTACTAATATTTTGTAAGTTGTTTATATAGAAATTATTTTAACTTTGTAAAGTGCCCCAAGATGATGCTCGGTGTAAACTGCCTTTTTTCTTTACTTTTCTTTTTTTAACTTTTTTCAATTTGACTTTAGATCATTTATGTTCTGGTTGATATTTTCCTGTTATGGTCTTTACCTTTTTACAGTAAGTCATTCAGGATATAAGTATTTCCAATATTCTTCAACCATCCTAAACCTGGATTTAATTACTTTGAAAAATGAATGAATGACTGTTACTTTTGAAATTGTTTTGTGGCAATGCTGTGAAATCCACTAGGTAAAATAACACAGTAATTGGTTTTTTTTTTTGACTGTTTGTTTTTTATTTAACATTAGGTTATTTTCTTTTATTCGCCTTTGTTGTGTATTTTTTATTTTTTTAATGCGAAATCGACATTGAAATGTTGGCTTCATAAATACCTCTCTGTAAATTAGCATATAATGATGTTCAATGATTTATTTTTTTTTGTATTTAACCTCACAATCATATTCATTCTTTACAACCTTTTTCCTTCATTGTTTTTAATTTTTTTTTGGTTGGATAGTAAGTCTGGATATTGGAATTTACAAATTGCCCATCCAATCATCTCAAGACGAGAATTAAATATAGAACACCTCCTTCCCAGACTGATACATATATGGGGACCTTCCACAACATGTTATTTGAATGCCGGTTCCTATCACGTCCTTTAAAATGTTACCTTTCAGTTGGACTATTTTTTTTCACATTTTGTGATCTTATTTGTGTTTTAAAGTTTATATTGTAAAGACAAAAACTTGTCAGAGCAATGGTTACTCATCCTTTGCCACAGTGTGCTGTATGCACGGCCATTATTGTCAGGCACCAAGTAATCCCGATTTAAAGAGCTGTTTATTGTCTCTGAATACTTGAATAGTTCTGGGAAAAAGATTCTTATCAATTGCTCAGGATGTTTTTAATGCAATGTTATTTTTTTAAATTTTCACTTTGACAAAGCTAAATAGACCCTTATGAACCAAAATGCCTGTGATATTTACATTTTTTATGTTATTCCAATAGGGCAGCATGGTGGCACAGTGGGTAGCGCTGCTGCCTCGCAGTTAGGAGACCCGGGTTCGCTTCCTGGGTCCTCCCTGCGTGGAGTTTGCATGTTCTCCCCATGTCTGCATGGGTTTCCTCGGGATACTCCGGTTTCCTCCCAAAGACATGCAGGTTAGGTGCATTGGCAATTCTAAATTATCCCTAGTGTGTACTTGGTGTGTGTGTGCCCTGCGGTGGGCTGGCGCCCTGCACGGGGTTTGTTCCTGCCTTGCACCCTGTGTTGGCTGGGATTGGCTGCAGCAGACCCCCGTGACCCTGTAGTTAGGATATAGCGGGTTGGATAATGGATAGATGTTATTCCAATATGCCTTTTTGGAAACTGAGCATATTGTAGTCATTTCTCTCTACAAAAAACTGACATGTTTACTCAATTTTTCTGTGAATGAACAATAAATGTATTTTAAATTCAGTTTAGTGGTAGTAATGTTACTCAATTAAATGCAGTAAATATAATACAAATTCCTGAACCAATCATAAATGTTGCTGTGGACTGGGTGGTCTGTGCTATTCAGGTTTTCATGATATGACTACAACCCTCTCTAGAAATAGTGGACAGAAAGTTAAATGAAGTGATGTGAAGTGAAAAATAATATCTGTCTTTCAGGTTAGTTAAGATCAGACCTGTTTGTCATGTTGTCATAACCTGCATAATGCAAAAAAGAGAGAAGCATAACTGTTTTAGGTTTGGAAATCCTGATGGTTAATTAAACAAATACAAGTTTTTGTTTCACTCATGTGTTTACCTCTTGGAGTTTTTTTTTTATTAGAGAAGGAACCTCCTTACAAGTGTGTTTTGGTCTTAATTGTAAAGAAACAAACAAAAGAAATGAATTCCTTGGCAAATGACTTAGGCAATTACTGTGTCATATCAGTGTGCCCCATTGAAGCATGAATCAAAAAGGAACTTCACGATTCATAAAAGCAACACAATTAGAAACCCTGAAATCTTCACCTAAAGTGGATCCCTTGTGTTTCATTTGGTGGGTACTGTTGTAGAAGGCTGCATGGTCATAACGTGATTAGTACTCATGCCTGAGGGCTCCTTAGACATTGCTTTGATTCCCTGATCTGTCTTAGTAATAACTGTGTGAATTTGAAGGAATTTCTTTTGGTTTTCCCAGTTTACCCCTACATCCCAAGGACATACCAGGTATATTGATTGAGGTCTTTAAATTGTTCACAAGTCAGCAAGTCCCTGGCAGGTTCCTCCGCCATCTTACTGAGTGTGGCGGAAGTAACTGTTTCCGGGTCCCACGAGGCTTAAGTCACCCCCTGGCCGTGGCCATGGGTCCCAACGGGTTAAAACCCTTTTTCTTCTTCTCCCGTGGTCCTCTCCTAATCCAGGGCGGTTGTCCCCTCGTGACCCAGAAGCTATTAATGTCACCTTCTGGTCCTTCCAGGCATCCCAGCCAGGTAAGAACCCCAGACATCTGTGACAACGGCCTATATTCAATTTCAACAGTCGTTAGCCAGTGCTAATTAAATATTATGTTAATGTTCACATATGTAAAAATCACAAACATTAAATTGAGGAATTTCACAGATCAAAATGATTTAGTTTCCCAAACTAAAGGTATAAAAACCTTCAAAGGAGGAAATCCAGGTTTTTACACCAATAGTTTTCAACGTTTTTGACCAGTGGACCGTTTTTAAATTTAGAAACATTTCATGCACCGTTTTCGGGATTTGTCTGACTTGTTTTATTGATAGTCAGTTGAAGGTCCAGTAGTTACATGTGGCTCGATTCAGTGATTGAAAGACAAATGAAGGCCCAGTGAGGGGAGGTATCCCCTTGGAAGATCCTGGATAGGGTCCCCCTTGGATTATTGAACATCTCTTTCTTTTTCATAAACCATAGGAGGGTGTTGCCTCCTGGTTTAATACAGGAAGAGGTTTGCAGCACTTGGGCAAATGCTTATTTATCTAACTGATTACCACACAAATACTTTCTGTACAGGCAGTGGGTCCTGATGTGACTTGTGAGTGGTTGTGTATGTGACAAAGCTCAATGGTGGTCGGCTGACCCATTATTAGTTGACTTTTATCTTGTGGGATATCTTCTTCCTATACTACCCTGAAAAGCAAAGGGACAGATTTTTATGTGTTGCTCAAAAATTACAGTAGGACAGAATAGGGATGTCATGGTTAGCACCAGTTTCATGGTTTAAGATTTGAATCTTAGTTTCTTAGTTTTAGTGTGTGATACTTGCACAATCCTCCTGCACATTCAAGTAGGGTGATCACTAGGCTTTAAATTATCCCAGTACCCGTGAGTATGGGTATGTGGGCTTAGTGATGGGATGGACTTCCAATGAGAGTGGCTTTCTGCCTAGCATGAAGTGCTGCCATCCTTGCTATTTTCCTTTGGATTAGGATGGAAACAAAAATTAATGAATAGATGGAGAGATTACCGAAGTAGTTCCCCAAATTTCTCCACTCTTGCAAAATGTGGTGTACTAAGTACTAGTCTCTTTTTCTTTTATATTCCTTTTTTAATTCTACTTATGCTGTATTTAAAATACAGCTCCATCAGAACAGGTAGATATTTACAGAGGGTATTGGCAGAAAAAAATAAACACTTGGGAGGCCCTGCAGCATCTAATATTTTATGGCTTACAGTTTTTGACGTTTTGTGTATTCTTAAAGGCATCCTGTTTTTTACTG
This sequence comes from Polypterus bichir lapradei, assembly GCA_026402145.1. Classification (NCBI taxonomy): domain Eukaryota; kingdom Metazoa; phylum Chordata; class Cladistia; order Polypteriformes; family Polypteridae; genus Polypterus; species Polypterus bichir. Next base: position 5,527,656 of record JANRMT010062796.1, on the reverse strand, counting down.
TAAGCATTCTTCTGTTTCTTTGTTTCTCATTAGAGGCTCTTGAATACATTCCTACATTTCTAGATTAACAAAAGCAGAAGTTGAAGGAGGGCATTGAAATGTAACACATTTAGATTGGCAACCAAAAAAAAAAAAGGAACAAGTTACCACTGCCAAAATCATAAATTATAGTTAAAAAGCAGGGCACAAATATTTGTAACCAGGAATTTAAAAAAAAAATGAAGGAAGAATGCAAAGGTCTTTTGGAAGAATCAAATCAAGCACAATCATGAAGTACACAAAGTGATCTTTATACTCTTGACCCGGAAATGTTACGTGGCGCTGAGCACTTCTGGTTGACCTTTCCTACCAAGGGCATAGTAGTCATCCATAAATACTCCTCAAAATGCCGGTGCTCATAAGGAAACAAAATTACATAATAGGAGAAAGCTGCATATTTTCAACATTGTTAAAAACATATCAAGCACAAACATAGGTGTGACCACAAGATTCCTTGTCTTTTAAAAGCTCTAAAACAAGTCAGAGTAATTTTGTGAGATCTATGAAAAATTTGTAAAACATCTAAAGAAAAAAGCCAGATTGTGACAATGAGAAGGGTTTTTGGGTTGACATAGTTTATGTTGAACTTGTTTCTGTGTGATTGAAATATACTGATTCACTGCATTTAGATTGCAACACAATCACTCAGGTGATAAATGTTATAAAATACTGTGAGCAAATAAACACACTATTCCCTAAGGAAGACCTAATGTATCAATGTTATGGTGGCATTGCTACAAATTTAAGTTTAGCACTTTTACCACCACATTCTGTCTAAAATAAGATGGAATAGTGGCTAAGTTCACACTGATGTGCGTATATCCATGCCAATACAGTTAACTAATGCAGAACTTTCATCAGATGTTTGCATGGAATGTTCTATTATGCATTCATAAAACACCAGAAGAATATATAGGACTGCAACAACTAATCAATGTAATCAGTGATAATCGATTTTTAAAAGCATTGCCTATGAATCAGTTTTATCGATTAGTCAGTTATGTCATTAGCTTGAATACATTATAGCTAATTCAATTGTGAACATATTTAAAGCAAGTGACAGAGAAGATGGTGTGACCTATGACTTCCTGAGTTTGGAAGAACTTCTCTCTGAATGCAGACAAAAAAGCTTGCGAGTTGCTAAATGTGTAGGTCTGACTTTGTATATCACATGAGCACATTGATAATGCATGATCATTTGAAAAGGAAGCATACCGTTACAGGCTCCTTGGAGGAGGAAGACTCGCCGCCACCCCATTAACTTGAATGTTATTTCAGAATTGTGTAATACAGATGCATGAAAACAGTGTTTGCTAGGCTAGGTATGATGGCATGACTTTCGGTTTGAAGTGAGGAATAATACGAGTCATAGTTTAGCCCTCTACAATGTGAATAAACCACTCGCCATAGTGATGGAATTTCATGATAGACGACTAACAAATGTGTGTCATTAGGCACTAGCTAGTAAATGCTCAGATTTCCACTTGCCATATTTAGCTTTTTTTGAGAAGATCACTCTCCTAACTTATGGTGTTAAATTACACACTTGCAAGCATATTAATTTTAACATTAGAGACCACCCCGAGCCAGTATATGAGGCTGAGAAGTGAAAGTTTCTTGCTTCCACATTGTCAAATTTACATTGGTCGATTCTGTTTTGCATTTTGGAATTGTGTCTTTCTCCTGATTTTCTAGTTTATATACTTTGGCTTGGTTAATAGGATTCAAATTTTGTATTAGTAGGCTGATTTTGCTATTTTAAGTTTTGCTTTTGTAAGGATACTTTTTGTTTCATTTGTAGTTCTCATTATTTTTGTTATTGTTTAAATTGTTGTTAATAAAATCTTTTAATACTAGGAATCATTGTTTTTGGTATTTAGGCCAAAGTTTTTTCATGGCTCCCCTCTTTCCTTTCTGAGTTTGTGAGTATAAAGCCTTTCTGTTTTTATGTTTGGGTCTTTGTAGACCAAAAGCCTGCTTCTAGAGTTTGGGGTAAGGCTCATCTTTCCAATGGGTCTCATTGAAGCTTTGGGATGATAACCAAACCTAGATGGTTAGTCAGTCAGTCTTGGGGTACTCTCATGTACACTTTCACTCAAGCTAGAATAGTTTGAATTCAGCAATTAGCCAAGCATGCATGTCTGTGGAATGTTGGAGGAAACTGGAATATTGGGAGAAAGACTGTGAAGACACGGGACTTGGGGCTTAAGTCAGGTTTTTCGAGCTCTGAGGCAGCAGTGGTTCTCATGGTGTCACTTGCTGCCTTATGTAGTTAATAGTAAATTTAAATTTCCAGTTTCAGATGATTTATAAAAATAAAATAACATTAGATGCATAAAATTAATCTTTGCTTCATTAACCAAATTCCATTTAAAAAATTCTTAGCTTAGTAGCATGTACTTACACTATACGTGATTATTAGTATGAACAACTTGTCTCCACAAAGCTGGTGTCTCCAGCGTTGATACTCTTCAATTCAGCAAAAAATGTTTCTTTGATCTACGGTTTGGAGAATTGGATATTACAATTTAGTATTCATTTCTCAAGCAATTATAAAGCTACTAACTAAAGCATCCGCCTTCACACAGGTTGCAGGAATCAAAATTGCTAATAATAAAGTGTATGTGGGTGTACATCATAGTAATTACTCTTTCTGCTTGCATCATATTGCCTTTATGCATATACTTGTGGAAAAATGAGTCTGTATATTAAAATAGTCTCAGAACAAAATTGAAAATAAAAACATGCATTTATTTTCATACTGTCACACATATTTATTTCAATGCTTGCTAGATTTTGTATATATCAAATGTGTATTGCATGTTTTATAATTTATAATTCAAAGATGTCTGCATTTTATGACCTCAAAGCTTCAAAGACTAAATCCATTTGAACTCTTAAAGACCTTTTTGCATACTCAAATGCCCCAGTTGAGGGCATGTAGTTAGCATGTGCCAACTCTCCTGCTTACTTGGGACACTGTGTGAAAGTGCCAACCAGAGGCACTGAAATTGTTGTCTGTGATGTATGATGCCTTGCCTTCTATGCTTTTTAATACTTTCAGATATGCAGGTACTTATACTGATTAACTATTTTGCATACATAAATACATTCTCAAGCTTGGAGCCAGGAGCCTGCCCTAGAAGAACTGTGTGAAAAGAAGGAAACAGGATGCCAGTCCATCTCAGGGTTCACTCATGTACATCCCCAAACTCATTGACACTGTATCCAATTTAGAATTGCCAATCAACCTAACCAGCACATCTTTGAACTGTAATAACAGAAGGAAATGGAGAACATGCAAACTCCACACAGCGGGATTCAAACTAAAGGAAGCATGCCCATGAGCCACCATACAAACCACTGGGCCAGAGTATAAACAATAATAATATATGTTTATTTCTGTTATATTATTGTCTACATTTTGCAGACAGAGTTAACTGACTGAATCACGTTCATTTTAAGAGTCAGGGAATACAGTTATTTTCTATGGGTGAAGACCCTGGAGTAGTTGTAGCTCAGTGGGCACTAATTAAAGTAGCAAGGCATAATATGAGTGGGTTGTCAAACCGTTTATTTTTTCATGTATTCATTTTTCAAACATATACATTGTAGCACAGGATAATGGGGGAGCAGGGATTCCTTGCAACAGTAGGTGCAAGGCAGGAATCAACCCCAGACAGAGCGCCAATCCATCGCCAGAAGCACACTTACTTATTCATTGCCAGTCTAGAGTTGGAAAGTAACCTAACCTGCTTGATTTTGAGGTGTAGGAGAAAACTGAAATTGCCAAAGAATTCCCATATCTAACTATATGTAATGTGATAAAACGTCCACAATCTAGCATCCATGATCAGGCTTAATGTTGTCTGGCATCCACTAAAAGGTGGCATTGTCCAATAAACAAAGGAAATAAGCAGCACAAAAAAGATGGATTTAAGCCTAGCTATTCTGTGAAGAAAGGCAATAAGAAACACAAAGAAAGACAACTGAGAGGTCTACAATGTCAGATGATCAATGGCAGCAAGATACACAAAGAAAGAGGACAAAAGGGTTGGCATATCTGAACTTCGTAAATGCACAACGCAATCAAAACAGATGGACTTACCATTTGCACCATTAAGCCCCTTTTAAGAAACAGCCATTTCACTACACTCGGACTGTATATAAGCAGTATATGTTGACAATGTGAGAGGGGTCTGCATGGACAGTGTCTGGTGTAGAATTTATATCAACCTTCTGCCTCTTTCCTCGTACCTTATACCCTAGTCTAGATAGGTCTATTATTCAATTTGAAGTGGATTGCTTCTGGTCTTAACTGCAGCTTCCAACATTAGTTTTCTTTGTCATGAGTGTGGATATTGTTTATAATATTTTAACATTATATTAGTAACATCAGCTTTTTATTTGAGGGCAACAGATATGTTTATAGAAATGTCAATTGGCATGCATTGTGCAGAATATGACATCACTACACAACCGGTATTTAAAAAAAATGCTGTATTATACATATTATTTGTGTGTTGGATTCTCATTTAAAAAAATTAACATCTTCTGCTTTAGGAGTAATTATATAGCAATTATTTTTTTAACTTTCTGTTCCCTACTGCTCTTTTACTTTCTGCCCTTTGCCAGTATTTGATTTTGATTCTATCTTCTCCTTTCTGGTTCTTTCCATTTGCTTGCACTCTATTATGTCAGCCTGTGGGCGCTTTTGTTTTTCATATCTCTCTTAGTAGAGAGAGCCAATAGGTACTTCCACAAACATTTTAGTGCAGGGGGCTTTCTTTTCTGTTTTCCTTAGTGTAAAGGAACAGAAAAGCTTCTTCCATAAAGACTTAAATTTGAGGCTTTTTATATCAATTTGACTTATTTCCTGCTTCCTATACTTGTCCTAATCTAGGTTTAGATCAGGACAATTAGGTCTCAAAATCAGTAATCATGTGGAAACAGCTTAAAAATAGTTAGGGAAAAAATGAATAATCTTGTGCATCTATTTTCCAAAACTGTTTTTGTGCTCCTTTCAACCCTGAGCAAGTAAAAACAAGTACAGAGTACGGATGCAGATTGCCATAATAATGAAATGGTAAACACTGTTGCCTTCCAGATCTTAACACTCCAAATATGGTTCACTGTTTGTGGTTTCTCCCTGTGCTCATGTAAGATGGTTAGCGTAGAGTATAGTGTTATTTATTTACTTTTTTTAAACATATAATTCAGAGCGGAAGATATACAAACAGGGAGGGGATTTTTTTTTTAATAACAGATTGGAATATCAAAGCCAAAACTACTAACAGAATTCAAAGTTAAAAAACAAGGCAATATTGGTTTTCAAATTTGTTGTAGAATTGTTTTGAATTGATTTCTCTTGAATAGAACAGTAATTGGCAATGATTACCATTGCCACAAACAATTTGGCTGTACACAAGTAAAATGATCCACAAAATGGCAAGATCCTTCCAAATAAGATGAAAATAAATCAAAAACAAAAATAACAGTACAAAAATACTTGAATCAAATTAACCAGAAGACACTCTAACAAATTCTTAACAAAAATGCACTGCAGTTTTCTTTTCTCTAACATCCCAAATACATGCATGTTAGTTTAACTGGCAAGTATAAAGTTATATAGTACTGTATACATGAGTGTGGTCGTGCATGTAAAAGTTCCCTGCATGCAAATCTCCTCACATCCTTTTATTTAACGAAAGTATGATGGACGAATATTTGTTTGGTACAAATCAATGTATCTTCTTCCTCTTCTTTTGGGTGCTCCTGATAGGTGTTGTCACAGTGGATCATTTGTTTCCATATATTTCTGTCCTCTGCATCTTGCTCTGTCACACCCACCACCTGCATGTCTTCTCTAACTACATCCATAAACATTCTCTTCATAGCTGTCCTCACTTCCCCCTTGCTAATCTATTGCACTTCATGGTTCAGTATCTCCACATCATCCAACCTTCTCTTTCTTTCATTACCTTCATTCATCAACCTCTCAAATTACTCTTTCCATCTGCTCAACACACTCTCCTCTCTTGTGAGTACGTTTCCATCATTATCCTTTATCACCGTAACATGCTGCTCATTTCTCTCAACTCCGTCCCTCTGTCTACCCAATCAATATACTTTCTTTTGTCACTCCTTTTTGTTCCAATCACCAATCACTGCTCCAATCACCATTCTCTCTCCATTGGGTACAATCTCCACCACTTCACCCAACTCACTCCAGAAACCTTTTTCATTCATCGCATACCCAATTTGTGGGACATAGGCAGTAATAACCTTCATCATCACACCTGTTGATTACAAGTCAGCAGTTCTTACCGCTGCACCACAGAACCTGTTGTATTAGTCTTGTACCTTTTGTGCAAGTGTTTATTTGATCTTTGGACTTCAGGCTTCACAGATTATACAGTTTATGTCTACATTTCGTCATACAAAAAAAAAACACCACCATGCACCAAAATGTGGAGACTGGGCAAGATCGGGGAAAAAAAAAATGCGGTCACTGATTACTACTGCAAGAAGTTATACGAATGAATATTAATAATATAAATAATGTTGCATCCGGCCACAATGTTTTCCGAAATGTACTACACAGGTCATAAAATGAATAATTCCAAATATCATATATACTTATGTCTCTGTCTTTTGTGAGTGCGGCTTTGACATCATAGACCATAAGGTGCATACTAATTCAGCGTAAGCAGGAACAATCAATAAAACTGAATAAAAAAAATTCAAGTGACAATGAGATACCAAGATGGCAGATTCACCAGCGTTTGTGTGTCAGCTTTTATCCATCCAGATCAGAGAAATTCCAGTTTCATTGTCTCAAAATACCACTCACATCTACAGTTAGTCCCAGTTTTAAATAAAAACTAACAGCGTCAGATCATCTTGGGGTTGTATCTTGATCGTGACTGAGAAAATAAAAGTGAGAAAAAAAAAAAGCTAACTTTTACAAGTACTAGAAATTCACACCAGCTGTCACAGATGCAAATCAAATGTATGTTTTTATTGTATAATATTAACAATAAGAGCAGCTCACTACTCAAAACTGTAAATTTGCAATTCAACCAGATTCAAACCGGCGGCCTCTTGATTACAAGTCAGCAGATCTTATTGCTGCACCACGGAAGCTGTCATATGCCTTTTGTGAAAGTGTTTATTTGATATTTGGACTTCAGGCTTCACACATTATACAGTTAATGTCTACATTTTTTCATTTATTACAAAAATATGAAGAATGTTTCTGTTTTAACAATGTGTTTACATAGATTGTTGTAGACACGGAACACACATGAAATGCATGTGTTCCAAATAACGATATATTATTAACTCTAGGTATCTCACTCCAAGATATTCAAGGCTTGAGCTGGGAGAATCTATTGCCCTTTCTGTGCTGGTGGGGGGATGGAATAGTAGGTGGGCGGGGTTTTCAAGTTTTTTCGTACACTGTGGTAATTTTAGTGTGAAACTGGCTCTGATTTTAACTATCTATATTTCCAGCAATTGCTGCACATGTTAATTCCCTTCCTGGGTTATTGAGAAGCGAAGCCTATCCAGGCAAGACTGAGCATTACGCAGAATTCACAGGGTGTACTCAAGGGCAGACACCCATTCACTCATGCCAGGCCACATCTTGCCTTTCAACTTTACCTCCTCTTTATTGGGTTGGAGTAGAAAACCCACAGAGGGAAGCCCAGGAAGAACATGTCATATAAAAAACAGTCTTCAGGCTGCCACTAGAAAGTAGTTTCCTGGAGCTGTAAGGCTTGTTTTAGACTGTCTCATATTTTACAAGCTTTAAAATGCCATAACACTTGAAAATTACTATTTTCTTTGCCAAGAAAAACTTCAATTGATATACCAAATGCTGTTGCTCTAAAAGGGCAATTCAGTAAGCAGTTAAAAGCCAAGCCCTGAAGTTGTTGTCAGTAGAACATGCAGCACAGCAATATGGTGTAAATGTTTTAATTTTATTAGTGCAAGATCCTATCTTATTTTTCTTCAGCACCTTAGAAACAATGTTTATAGACATTACATTTTGGAAATAATACAATAGACAGAAAATCTAACTTTGCTTATAGTTACCCCGTGACACGGTAATGGAATTTGAGCCTAGAACTTTGTGATTTTTAAAACTAAGCTTCACAAATCATTTACTACACATAATAATTTGATTTTTGCATGTTAAAATGCCAGTACCACTGCCTATATTATTTTAGATTTGTTGGATGGCTTACTATCATATGTGGGAATTTTCAAAAAAGTGGTAGAAGAATGCTTCAGGCTGCTGTGATCAAAAGGGTGATGCAAGAGGGATCTTGCCTCATTATGTACAATGGGGGGTTTCAAAACATAAATTCTTCAGAGCTCATTAATGTGTAGAGATGTTTAGGAGGCTAATTTAGAAGTGTTAACAGCATTCCCACAACAATCCTTGTGCTGCAGTTAAAGTAAATATTAGGTGGTTGGTTTTCTAGTAAAAGCAAAATGAATTTAGATTAGATTATATAAAAAGATTTTGGTGTTTTTACCATGGTAAGTCACAGAGATGCACTTTTACAATAAAAAAGGAGAATTTTTGCATAATAATGTTCTTTTCTTTGAAAATCTGTATCCTATACAATTTACAGTGTATTTCCTAAAAAAATAAAGTTGCACTGTAATTCATTAGTATCTGCTTGCTTATCTGATACACATGACAATGCTACTAAAATGTATGTAAATTCACATTTTTAATTTTTACTTTTGCCTGGATGTGGACATATTTTGTCCATTGCATTTCACAATATGTATGTAAGTAACACTGGCTAGGCACAATATAAAATGCTGCCATCACTTATACTATATGCATGTTTTAGTACAAAGAAATTATATTACAGGTTATTTTTTCAAGAAGTGTCTTACTACTGGGTATTTTCAAATCTGATTTTCACATACCCTTGTGGCTCCCGATTTGTGCTACAATACATATTTAATGGAAACCAATTCCAGCATTAAAATAAAATGCCTTTTTAATTTAGCTGTTTGTTTTTCTCTCAGTCAAAAACAGCAAACAGAAAATGGGTTATTTATTTACAGTATTTATTTATTTATCTAACTTAGTGTTTGTTGTTTTTTTACAAAACTGTGGGGCTTTGCCCCCTGCTCGCCAACTCCCCCGGGCCTGCGCTACGCGCCAACCACTTCACGTCTCTGCCCCACGCATATGTGGATTTCACTTTCACCAAACAACAAATCTTTTAATTCTCATGGATACACCTCTTCATTGGGAAGAAACAATACTTTTTCTTGATGGAAACACGAATTAGACGATCTACATGTCTCTGACTTAAAGTTTAAATCCGAACTATATATTCAATCTCTTTTCACTGTTCCATTATTTCACTAAGTAATAACTTCCAATTCTTTGCGCTAATGCGATCTTTACTATCATTTTTTGGAGACTTTCAAATTTTAGTACTTTCATTATCTCTAACTTGCTCTGCATGTGTTATAGCGCTAACGTTTTTGAATTCTTTATGATGTTCTACTTTGTCATCTACTCTTTGTCTTTTATTTCCGGCCCCAGGTGTGGTGATATATCTTGGCACAAAGTCTCGTCTCGCGGGACGTGAAAGTATCTCTCTGAGAAAGTCACGTCTTGTCCCAGGCTAAAAAGTCTTGTCTTGTCACAGGATTTTTTTTATTATAATAGAGAGAAGTGTGTCATTTTTGAACAGGAATGGAACACTTCTCCTGATATTGTTCATAAAGATAGGTTTTGCTCTGCTGTTTCTTTCAAATGTATTTTAAAAAGACTCGCTTGTTAAGCATGCACTGATTCTAATGAAATAGTACTGATGACCCTTCTTTAGGATTCATTGTTAATTTCATGTGTGTCTTCTCTCTGTTCATTCACTTCTCTTGCAATTCAATTAAGGGGCAAAACCTTACCTAACAAATAATTAAGATGTACAATTAAAAAATGATAATCATTTTTTTTTGAAAATCAAACTGAATTTGAGTCAGTTTACATTTCTTGAAGAAGGAAAACCCACACAACTCATTGATAATGTATTTCTGACTTAACACAGCATTAGCCAGCCTAAGAAACTAAATTAATTTTGAAGGTCATTTAATAACAATAAACTCTTTAAAAAAATTGTCAACAATAACCTGAGGAAGAAGTTTGAAAAGCACAAAGAAATTAGCTAAGTATTAAATTGCCTTTGATTATACTGACCCTGTAGTTATTCCTTGCAACTCAGTTGCTGGTGTAAAATATTATCTGTATCTCAGTTGCATGTCTTTTTAATCTTTGTAATTATAGGAGCAAGTCTTCCTTGGAATATTGACCTAAAATTCCCAATTAAACCACACACACAAAAAAATCTCTTTCTTTTCAAAAGTGTAATTCAATTTACCAAAGAAGCAAATAGCACTGAAAACATTATTGTATAAGCATCTCTAGAAAACCTGAAGGCCACTGTTATTCATATTCATTTTCCAGTGCAGTTCTAGAGAGTTTTCTTTTGTGTGTTCTGTATAACAATGTAAATTGTTGCTAAATCCCTGCCTACTTAATCAAACTATGTTTGCCTTTTTGGAAACAATCCAAGAAACAAGTAAGTCAAAATGGCAGACAATATAGGCCATAGAAGCGCCTAGCAGCTCTTGGTATAAAAGCTGCATTTTATTGAAAAATTGCCTAGATGTCTTTTTTCTTATTGGTATTAAAGTAATATTCTTTAAATTCTTGTAATATTTTGATTTTTCATGTTTCTAGGGCTTATGGTTACTTTCATCCAAGCAGAGTTCCAAGTGTACACTCAACCTGGCTACCAATATTGAGAGGGATATCTCAAGCTCTTACAGAAACCAAGTTGCCTATGTTTTAGCTCTACACTTAACTTTGACTCCTGAATGACTGCCATCCGTTCAGCATGAACTCTGTAAGCTTAGTGTTGATAACTATTGTTTGTGCCTAACTCAGGATCTGAACACCATTAGTTTTCTGTTGACTGCGTGAATAGCATCTGGTATATGTTCTTAGTGATTTAGACTCATTCTCACCAGCGCAAGAGTTTACGTATACCTATACATTTTTTTAATGCCATAAGAGATGTGATATGTGTTGCTTGTTCTTTTCTGACATTTTGTGTAGTTCATGTTATGTTTTGCTCTTCCAGTTTGAAATAACTGAATGCCTGACCTTCCCTTACAATACAGTTTATCCTTCTTCTCAACATAAGGCAAAGGCAAGAATTCCACTGAAAACCTACAAGCAAATCTAAATCATATAATTACCCCATATACCAGCATTTTTTTCTGTGATTTCATACATTGTGTCTTACTTTTGCAAAAAGAATATTTAGATAAAATTACAATTATAGTGTTGTTTCAACAGGTTTCCTCACCTTTGGCTCCTGTGTTCTAATACAGTCTGAAATGACCCTGATGATCATTTAGCTTTCTGTAGACAGGTCAAATCCACTCTCTTTGGTTACTTTCTGGCCCAAAATTGCTTTAGTCTCTGCATACTGTTAAGGCATTTATAGAGTATCTGCTGTTACCGCTGTCACGACACCCTGAATTGCATAGAAAGAGTTAGAAAATGGATGGCTGAATCATAGATATGTGTTATGAATAATCAAGATAATGCCTCTTATCAAATGGCTTAGTATTTTACAGAAATTTATAAATGTAAAATGGGGCACATTACAGAAATGACTAAACTGGTTTTTAGATATCAATACGGATATTATTGCCTGGATGTTTATTACAACACAAGAGGTGACTCCCAAAAAGTCCAAGTTAACTGTCTAATACAGTATTGATTGAGATTTTAGATGATGGCATTTTAATTCCAGATCTACACAGTATAACTTATGCCTTTTTTCTATGGTTTCATCTAAGCCACCACACACATTTCAAACAGCAACAAAATAGACACTTATATTTAAATGCTGTGCAATATAACAACGTATCACATAGCATATAATAAACATTCAGTATGAAGATAATAAACATGGGGAAGACAGTGCCGGAATTCTTTGTGTAATTGTAGACATATTATTTAGACTCAAATACTTTTCCTTATTATTTTATTATATATAACTGATGATTTAAGATAGATAAACTGTTCTTTATTGATCCCTGATGAAATATTCAGTTGCTCCAGCAGCAATATACAACATGAAAATAGTGTTTAACAGTAAAAAACAAAGTGGAACGCACAAAACTATACACTCGACAGTCCATATTATCCCCAAAGAAATATTGTCCTTATGTCAGAGTGTCTATTATAACTGGCTGGAATGCAGACTGACATGATGGGAGGAGGCCCTTTATAGTCTCATGTTTGTGGGCAAAAAGGGCCGATGTACAGCAGGACCTCATTGAACACTGTGGTGGATTGAACCAGAGACTAAAGGTGCTCCACAACTGTGCAGAATTAGATATAATGGCCTTTAATTTTGTCATCATTTCCATCACAGTCTCCAGTAAATCTTAGCTGGAAGAAACATATTCTTTTGCAGAATTCTGATTTAACTGCTTATGCCTTACAGTACAATGAGCCTGAAATAAAACAGCAACAGCTAGCCAAAGGAAAGCATCGAGCTGCCATATATGCAGATTATCAAGCTACAGTCCCCGCCTGCAATAGAGACTGAAAGCAGAGGGGAGAGTCTTGCAAGTCACACTCTTCTGAGAAAGTGTGCCATCTTGTGGACATTCTGAAACTTCTCAGTGATACAGCTTTAGCTTTCTTTTTTGTCCATTTGATTATTTAGGGCAACGTCTGTACCCTGTAGCTTGTTATAAAATTGAATAATGGTGTCTTTGACAAAACATGATGTATACATCCTTGCTGTAATTCAATAAGTAATAATAAGTAATATAGGTAAAACACTTCTTTCATAAAATATAAAATGCTTTAGCTAGCTTTGTATTTTTAATTAGTTTTGTGAAATAAAACCTGACCTGTTGATGCCGTTATGCTATTGAAATGGATAACATTGCCATAGTCCTGTGCTACTTAGTTGCCACAAAATATCAAATAAGGGGTTCTTGTTTGTTGTTCAAGCATCACTGAACTATAATGTCTGTGACTGCTGCCGTTTCTTGCAGACAATTTATTTCTTTGGAATTAATACATTATTCAATTATTTATTTTTAATACTTGTGTGCTTAAATATTTATATGAATTCAGAGTTTTTACAACTGAGTATTGATAAAATATTTATAGAAGTGTTATTGTACATCGGTTTCCCAGAGGATTAACACAAACATAAAATAATAAAAGACATGGTGTCTTGTAGGAACCACAGCAAACAGAGCAGCTATCAGATCTTTTCCAGAAGTGACTGGAATTACAAATACTTGCAAGCTTAAAGGTATGTTAACATCCACATCTGGAACAGTACTGGGCCTGTGTATCTGTGGCAAACTACAGGTACTGCATTTTCTAAGTTAACTATATAAATTTAAGATCCAATTGCCTACAATAGCTTGAGTGCTACTTGTTTTTTCCATTGACACAATAAATATCCAGTACTCATTCCTTAGATTTCTCCACTAACAATTGTAAATAAGAATATATAGATTAACTTCTGTGTCAGTTCCAAAGGTCTGGTACAGCGCACTTGCATACGTGTCACAGTCCTTGTGGTACATATATAATATTTGTTCCCCCAGAGAACTTCCGTTCATAATCTAAAACTTCCCAGTCACAGATATGTATGTTTTGGATGTTTCATCCCTCCCTTCTGAGTCAAAAAGTCAGTTTGGGTCTCAGCTTTGCCTGCTAGAAACCACAGTATATCATTTTGCTAATTTGAATTTTAAAATATTCAGATATTTTCCAGCCACCTTGTGAGTCTCTTAGATTGTGCTCAACTACTGTGTAAAGGCATGATTCTATCTACCTGCATTGAATATTTGCCTTCTTTGCAGGCTTTTGGTTGGTCACATGCTAAACTGACAATGCACATACCAGGCTTGGTTGTCTGTACTTGCACATGTATTGTGCTGTCAGCTTCATTTGTTTATATGAGGGTTGCAGCTGAGGATGCCTTGTGAATTGTATGGTATTTCACCTGTTGTGCCAACACTGACACAAAGAGATTTTTGCTTGAAAAATAAAAAGGGCATGTTTTTGCATGCTTCTAAAAACATTAGATAAGCATCTTAAGATAATGGGATCTGTGAGCTGTGCTGTAAAAGAAAGGATTTCTGCATTAAATTCAGCTTTCATTTATTTAATCCCTATTACCGATAGTTGTCTCAGAGGACTGCATAAACTTTTAAATCTGTTAAAATACTAATGATAAAATTAAAAACCTATGTATAACAACCTGTCAGTATGTTATGTAAGACACTTAAGAAACAGAATCTACTTTAATATAAATATTTGGAAAAATAAATTACTTGGTTGGCCGTTTTCAGAGAGCATCATTGAAACACATGTCGTCAATTTCCAAGCGACAAGTGCCTTTTTGATTTAGATTGACTACTTACCTCATTATAGCAAACAAAAGAGGCTATCTTGTGGTCCGCTTCTGTCTCTTGGACTTTCTTCCTATCTTCACTTCCTCCATGTCAGTTAAATCAGTTAAGCTTCAGGGATATCACTCAGTCCAGTTAGGAAGCATAAGCGATTGTGAATCAACTTCACCTGCTTTGGTGCAAATGAAAGTGACAACAGATGCACTGGAGAGGCAACAGCAAGACAAACCCCAAAAGGGACTGGTTTTGCAAGTGGTTGCCACAGACAGTTGCTCTCTTCTTATCTTTCCTAACTGATTCTCCTCTGGTTTTGTGTTTTTCTAGTGTCCTTGTCACTACTGGTAACAGTAGGTGGTACTTGTAGCTGATTAAAGTTGGCCAGGTAGTTTAGTTTCTCCAGGAAGGCATATGTGCCGTCACAAGAAGGTCTCAAGAGCATGGACGAGATACCAGGAGAAGGGCCGTTACACAAGGCGAGCTATAAAATGTTATAAAATGTTTTTATGTGGTATGTTTCTATGTAATGAAGTGCAATATGGACATCTACATTTTGATTAATATAATTCTAAAATAAAATCAGTGGAGTTTCATAGAGACATGAAGCAGTTTAGGTGTTATATGTAGATGCACTGGTGAGTGACAAGAAAAGACAAGTGAGAATTTTACCTGTAAAAGGGACTTAATAAAAGGGAGATATTTAAACATTGTTTTCTGTGATTTTTTTTTTTCACTTATCTTTTACTTGGAGTGATTCTTTAGTTTGCACATTGTGCTCAACATGGTCCATTTTTTTGCATTCCTGTACATTTTGTTTGTTTAACTTGTGTGTACTTTAGTTTTTCAGCACTGTGGTGTTTGTTTTGTGTGCTCTTTAGTAGGTAGTTGGTGTAGACCACTACTCACTTTCAACATGGTTGGCTGCAGGCTCCCCAATTAAATCACTAAATTCAGACTATTTATGTAGCCTGCTTGGGATATAAAAGTTATTTTGAATAATGGGAATAAACATAAATTTCATGGAAAGATTTCCAGAAGGTAGTCTCTGTCACTAGTCAAACATTAAACTTTTTGCCAGTACAGTAATCCCTCGCTATATCGCGCTTCGACTTTCGCGGCTTCACTCTATCGCGGATTTTATATGAAAGCATAACTAAATATATAACGCGGATTTTTCGCTGCTTCGCGGGTTCTGCGGACAATGTGTCTTTTTACTTCCTGTATATGCTTCCTCAGTTGGTTTGCCCAGTTGATTTCATACAAGGGACGCTATTGGCGGATGGCTGAGAAGCTAACCAATCAGAGCACGCAGTTAAGTTCTCCTGACTGAGAAGCTAACCAATCAGAGCACGCAGGAGCTATGCAGTGTTAACCAGGAAGTCTCATCTCGCTCATTCAGCATCAACGTGCTTCGCTGTGTAAAGAGTTGTGCTCTTTAGTGTTTATCTTTGTGCATAGTCAAGCCCTTCATTATGGCTCCAAAACAATCTGCTACTGCTTCAGGTGCCGTGCCCAAGCGCAAGAAGAAGATGTTAACGATTGCCGAAAAGGTAAACGTTTTGGATTTGTTGAAGGCTACGATTCTTTTTATTTAAAAAGTAGGAAAGGAATATAAGATCTACGGCTGCAGCGTCCTTTTAACCAGGGTGCAAAACGAGTTGTAAGTGGATGTAATAAGGCAGTAGTCTGGATGGAATCTGCTTTAGGGATTTGGATTGAAGACTGCCAGAAGAAGAACAACGGCAGTGCTACACAATCGCCTGAAGTGGCTCCTTTACAAGGGCTGTAACGCTCTCCTTTGTTGTGCAGTAAAATTAAACTCATTGTTATCGGACAAGTCATCGTGTCATTGTTGGTGAGTAACCATAAATAATTAATACATTTACTGTATACTATTTTTCTTGCAATGTACGTATTTATTGCTGGTGACCTGTCTATCGTAATGGCTGTAACATATGTGATATCGGAGACACTCAATATCTTTAAAATAATATTTAGGTTTTACTGTATATAAACAGTGTGTGTTTATATACATAATTTCAATGAATCTTACCTAATATCTAAGAGAATACAAAGGGATTATGCTGTATAACGCTGCGGGGAATATTTATAAACAGTGCGGGAGAGTTTATAAGGGCTTAAAATATATAAAAATAACCATACAAACATATGGTTTCTACTTCGCGGATTTTCACCTATCGCGGGGGGGTCTGGAACGCAACCCCCGCGATCGAGGAGGGATTACTGTATTACAAAGTTTCAATTTTGTCATAAAGATAAATTTACTTTATCTAGAACAACTTGAAATAAGTCGATAAGTAGATTGGTATGTAGGGTGAGAGTATCACAGTGCTTTACTTCCCGGATACGTTGATATCATTAACATTGTGAATGAATATTCGAGTTACGGACCTAGCCTTCATAGATGCTGTATGTTGTTTCAGGACTGAAAAGAAGGCTATATAGATTTGATACAGTTCAATATAGAAGACGTTTGGACTAAGAATTCTTCAGGATAGTGTTAGAGACTGACAGCCGTTATAAGGAATATCACATAATATTCTGAAACCTTATTTGTCCGGCTCAGGTTCATAAGGGAGGAGAAGCATTTTCCAACAGAACTTACTGCTTGTCAGGAATCAACATTATACACATGGTCAGCCCATTGTAGTGTCTACTCAGGCTTATACTCACACTCACAGAGGGCCAATTTTGAATCATGAATCAAACTAATACACAGTACATTTCTTAAATTTGTGGGAGGAAATCTGGATTATTGAGACAAAAAAAAACATGTAAACATTGGGAAACTGAATACTCCATACAAAAATAACCAGGTATGGAACACTGAAACTATGAGGTAACATTGCTATGAATTACTCTACTTTACTGTCTGATTAATGCTGTTAACATGGAGAAATTATTTAACAAATAAATGTAGTTCTTCACAAAAATAATTGAACGTGACTGATTTTTTTGCATCTAGGTTATTTCCCCAGTGTAATATGTATTGTATTTCACATGTACTCGTAGTGTGTTAACAAGTATATACTCTACCTTTATGCCCAAAACACTTTTACTGTCTCATAGAGAGAAGCTCTGGCTCTACCCAAAAATCCACCTGTATTACTTCTTCTTGAATAAGTTTCTGCAAGATACTGCAGGATACACGATCAAAGAGGATCAAATTCTCAGGACTCCTCAAATATTATAAAGCTGGTCCAGTATCCCACAGCTTGTATAGAATCTGCATTGTTCCTCCTGGATTTGAGGTTCAACTTTTAGACAGAATCTTGTTCCAGTACCTTGGCATAAGTTTTCCTAGAGAGGTTGAAGAGTGTGTTTCTCTATAAGTGGAACACCCTCTTTTCCAGAATGGAGACAACCACTCCAGTCTGCCATTTCTGAGGATTCCACCTTTAATTAAACAAGATTGTTATTGAAAAACACCCCAACATTATCTACGACATTTACCATTTTCTGTCAAATCTCATCCACCCCTATGGTCTTGGTACTACAGGTTTTTTTTTTTACTTACCTCAGTGACTTCAGGCACAGAGTGGCACCCAAACCCAACCAATACTTTTGTCACTGCTCTCTTTGATCCCAGCATAGTCACTGGGTTTTAGAGTTCCCCGGAGTGCTTCTTCCAATCTTGACAGCATTCCCAATTGAGATCAACATGTGCCCCTCTCACTCACGATAGTCTGGGCAACATCCCGCCTGTCCTTCCTTAAATATTTTGTAAGAACCTCTGCCAAGCTACCTGAAGGTTATTCTCCTAGAGCTCACTACATTCCACCTACATGTAGGATTTTGCTTTGGCCACTGATTAGAACATTTAGACGAGAACAGGTCATTCAGCACAACAAAGCTCACCAGTCCTATCCACTTAATTCTCCTTGATGTAGCTGGTGCAGTTCTGGCATGTCTATACATACATATCAGGTAAACCTGGAGAATTTCTGCAAATATTGCATGGATGGCCTATTTCTTTCAATTTTAGAGTTTCCTTTACCACAGGGTCTACCAGCATATACTAAGGTTTGTACCATGATAGGCACTGACAATCTTGGGGCCTCAACTTTGTGTTCCTGCCTCCACTATTGAGGTCTTCAGCACAGTCAATATGTGATAGATACTGTATTTTTGAGGTGGTGTTTAGTCAGATATTATAGGAAAAACAATCAATATAAAATTGTATTTGATATTTCTAAGATTACTTCTAAAATAGGAAATATCCTGTTTTACCCAGTAGTTATTAAAAACAAGTGGGTAGACTGAGGCTTAATAATTTAGGCGTAAATGAAAATTGACAATAATCAGTGTTTCGCATTTTTTTTTACTGCAAAAACATTCAATTTTTTAATTAGATACTTAGATCTAGTACCATATTGACAAGTCTTCTAATTAACTCTTATCTGCTTTTTTAATTGTAACTTATTACTTCCACTTAAAATGCTCAAAAGAAGGAAAATTCTTTCAGCTCATTATTCCTATAATATACCAAAAATAAAAAGTGATGGGATGATATAGAAAATGAACATTTGAGGGTTAAGAAAATGATATACTGTATGTCAACAAACAGATTAATATCAAAACAAGAATTTGTGAAACAGATAAAAACAATGCCAATAAGGCCCAAATATCTAAAGACCATCACAAGTAGCAGTTCCTTACCCAAAACCAATGATTTGTGTAACAAGTGTATTAAGCAACATACTGTGTATGTTTAGGTATATCCAGCAGCCATGCCACTTGCACTTCAGAACAGGTCATCAACATCAATCTAAGCATGTTCAGGCCTGGTCCAGCACTTGGATGGAAAATCATCTAGGAAAAGCTTGGGTTTCTGCAGGAAGAGGTATCGGTGAGGACAGCAGGGGGAACTTACCCTGTGGTCTGAATGTGGGTACTGATGCCCCAGTGCAGTGATGGGATCACTGTGCTGTAAAAATGAAGCTCTCCTTTGGATGAGATGTAAAACCAAGGCCCTGACTGTCTGTGGTAACAAAAGATCCCTGGTCATCCTTCGTAAAGAGCAGGGATTATCCCGATGTCCAGGGAAAATGGCCCACCACCGCCTAGTCATTCAGGCCCCCGAATCATTCCCTTTTTCTAATTGGCTATCTCCCTCACCAGCTAACTGAAATGTTTGGGAAATGAGAAAAGTGCTATGTAAATGTAAAGAATTATTATTATTTTCACATCTTGTGTCTAGAACAGAGTTGATTTCCTGTATTGTGTTTTAATGATGAGCCCAGTTGTTAGCAAAATTGCAAGGAGGATGGTAGATTTGTTTGGGTGGTGTGGGCCTTTAAAATTCATATAAATTCAAATAAGACAAACATTGGTGGTAGTGACATAAGTTGTCCTGCCAATGCAATAATTAAGACACTTTTCATATCTTTTTCATGCAGTATGCCCTAGGGCCTTATTAGCATGAATCTTCAGTGTAAGTAGGTAATGAAAAAGGTGAGCAAGGGAAAACAGAAATGGCAATACCTCCTGGCCACTAGAGGGAATACTTTCCCAGAAGTATAGTGCAGAATTTTAAGGTAAAAGGGTGCAAGATACAGCAGGAATCTCTTGGCAGAGCTCTAGCTTAGTGTCCCTGGTAGAACTTTAGGTTTTCCCCTGAATCGGGGATAACTCTGAACCTAAGTAAAAGTGCCCCAGGATGGGATATAAAGCTGCCTCATTACCAAACTCTTTGATGATGGAGTTGGGAGGAAAGGAAGGATATGGAGTTGACCCATTGGAGGAAGCAAGCCTAGAGACATAGAGAAAGAATGAACAGCTTAGTGTTTTCCAGTCTGCAGTTAATAAGTACATATGGGGAGCATTTTTTTTCTTTTTTTTTTTACATTTTTTTTCCAAAAGACCACATGTTTTGATTTACTGATTGAAACTCATTGTTTTGTTACTGACAGTTTTAACAAAGAAATATCTTGTGAGTGAGATGTAGACAATGAGACACACACATTATGGTGCAGCAAAGAGGACAAAACATCTTTCATTACTTGTGGCCATCGGTTTTCCTCAATAAACTTCACTGCAAAGATGCACATTAAATCTTCAAATGCTATTACAACCAACAAACATTACTTCTGAAAGCAAACCTCTTGTCTTTATGTGAAGAGTTGCCTCTTATGTCAGAATGTACTAGAATGATCCCAGTTTAAATTAATTAAGGATCCCAAAATTATTGCTGGATATTTGTGGTAACTATTTTTATTTTGGAGAGACAACATATCTGTGGTAGGTTGTATTTTAGTTGCATATTAAAGTGGAGTGGTGGCTTAGCGTGGCTGCCTCATGGCTTCAGAATCCTGGGCAGATATTAAATGTGATTTATGTGGGTTTTTTTTTCTAATATAAGCAGTATTTCAGATTAGGTTAATTGAGGATTCAAAATTAGCTCTGTAACTTTGTGTGTGCATGAGTGTACTTGTGATGGACTAGCATCACATCAAAAGGGTGCTTCTGGCTCTCTGTGAATGAATACAAATGTGGCTGTGCTAAAGCCTATTCTGTTAAAAATCACACCATGTAGCCAAGATGCAAGGTGTTTTTATAAGGGGTTAGACACAAAAAGAATTTAAAATGGCTGGCATGCTGCAGCCTATAATGCACTAACATCTGACAAAACAGCTCAGCAGAATATTGCAGTACTGAGTGCCGCAAGATATTCCAGTGGTTTATGCTGCAAAGTTTAGAAATTCCATTGATAAGATTAAAGGACCTATATGCTTTTTTCACACAAGCAACATCTGAGATAAGGACAGAATGAAGCAGTTTAATAAGAGATGTCCTGATAAAAGCTGAGCATCTATCAGAATAGGCATAAAGTGTTGAGATTCATTGAAGTTTAAGTTTTTCATCACATGTACACAGTCTCCACAGATTAGTGACAGCATTATTTATTAACACAACATACAGAGTGCACAATTAATACAATAGCAGACGATAGATACAAGAACACACGTGATGTACACTCAAGGAGTTGTCAGTACGAGTGTCTGTTCAGTAGCCTTATGACTCATGGATAAAAACTCTCTCAATCTAGTGGTGCAAGGGCTAAAGGTTCTGTAATATTTGCCAGAATGGAGAGATAAAAGTGATACTTTAAGAAAGCAGATGTCTATAATAAAACTGTTTGCCATTCTAATGCAACATGTTTTACATATGTCCTGCACAGAAACAATTGTTGTTTTCATAAATATTTTGAGGAGCTTATGAAAAATATGTTTTTAATTAAGACAACCATGGTCTTCCCCTTACATCAGAAACTATTCCTTCAACCCCTCACGTACTGTTTCACAAACATTAAACTGCACTCTTATCTAACTTATCGGCATTTATAAGACTGCTTCTATCCTACCTACACATTCTGCCATTTACAAGCAAGTAGAAAGGTTTAACAAAGGAACCTACACTAATTTTATGAAGTGAAAAATTGCCTGAGAGTAAACGTCAGCTGTGACATTATCCTAGCATAGCTTTTGCTGTGAGTGTTTGACTCAACGACACATTCAGCCCCCTCAAAGTACTAAAATGATTTGTATTCCTTTTAGAAATTTATTTGTTTGGCTGAAGAAAGCACAGACTTGGAGCTATGGGATAAATTTAACTTAATGACTCATTTTGTAATAAAATGTGTGCTTTGTTGTTTAAGTAATGTGAAGAGCTATTTAGTTATTCTGACCTCTAAGCTACTCTGTATTTTTTCTTAAAAAAATATCTTCATGCCAGTGTCCTGATGACATTACCCTTCTAGTGCCATAACAATCTCTCCCAGTTCTGTTATAGATTACCATTAAAACATGAACAGTGTAGCATGTTTCCCTAGCCTTTTTTCATGTTAAGCCAGCTTTTGTAAATTCTTACCTTGGATTTTTTTAGCCGTTTTCTTTAGCTCTGAACCTGGTATAACCACTATGGATAAATGAATTTTTGAAAGATGACAAATATTCCCTTTATATTTTATTTTAACAATTGTCCAAGCTATTTAAAGCATGTCTATGTAAGTTGGCCTGTTGAAAATTCTGAATCCACGCCAAGTGTGAATGCATTTATCTCAATTACCACACACATTGTTTTACTGGCATGTATTTTAACAAGGAACCTTTTAAGCTTCACTTGAATATCAGGGTACTACATGTCAGCAGAACGTACTCGCTTTTTTTAATATCTATTTCATTGAAATCAACCCTGAGGTAATATATGAAAAAATATATTAGTCTACTTAAAAATATCATGTGCACAACATTAATGATGACTGAGAAAAAGTAGGCTGATGTGAAATTCTAAGAGCAGGATCATAAGTCATTTTCCTTTTTGAAAGGGAATCATTAAATCCTTTCATTTCCACATGCTTTATTCTATTCTGTTTTAAAGAGTAAAGATATAAGTCTGATATCTGCCCTTAATGAGATGCTAGTTTGTAACAAGCTAGATAAATAAGCGATCATATATATATATACAGGGTGGGCCATTTATATGGATACGCCTTAATAAAATGGGAATGGTTGGTGATATTAACTTCCTGTTTGTGGCACATTAGTATATGTGAGGGGGGAAACTTTTCAAGATGGGTGGTGACCATGGTGGCCATTTTGAAGTCGGCCATTTTGGATCCAACTTTTGTTTTTTCAATAGGAAGAGGGTCATGTGACACATCAAACTTATTGGGAATTTCACAAGAAAAACAATGGCGTGCTTGGTTTTAATGTAACTTTATTCTTTCATGAGTTATTTACAAGTTTCTGACCACTTATAAAATGTGTTCAAATGTGTTCATTCTGGCAATGGCAGCCATCTTAACAGAAGGTCTCAGGTCTGCAGTTCGAAAGTGTAATCCATCTTGAAAACCCATGGAGCTGGGGAGATATGCAAGTTTTACTGACAAAGCATTTTAGTCTTGAGTCTAAAAACTTAAAATCTTACAACATGTCTCACAACATTGAAATTACTCTTAAAAATGTCAATAACCGATTGGGAAAATATTAATATTTAGTTATACCACAAAGTGATTGTTATGCCATAATTCAAATTTGTTGAAATACACTTTTCTGTTTCAACAATCAATGTCAAGTACAACACCGGTGAAGCAAATTCACCCAGTCTGCCACAATTTCTGTTAGGCTTCCAGGCAATAGGTATTTCCATAACTAGCTGTAACAGTTATCTTTGCCAGTTATCTGTACTGCCAATACTGAACAATTGACACTTTGCTTTTGCTAGATGATTTGAGTGACTTCTTGTAGACAAGTGCTGATCATTTACTAAAAATAGCAATTCAGTATTATCTCAAAACATATCACATAGTTTAAAAAAAGGAACCTAACACTTCCCTTTGTTCTTTCACAGCTCTTGTGGTGAGATTCCTTACCCGACGATTTATCTGGGAGTATGATCCCACTTTAGGTAAGTAAGACCAGTTAAATTGTGATCAATTTCAGAAAGTTATTTGGAATGAAAAATTGAATTAGTTTAATTTTACAATATAATTACTTTTGCTAAGCCTATTTCTTCATATGCCTATTATGTTTGAACTCTCTGTATTAAACCTAAATGCTCTATTTTGAATGATTAGTGGTATAAATAAATGTGTTGGAAACATTTCAATCAGTTTAATGGTCTTTTTTATTTTTCAGTAATTCAAACAAAATATTACATGAAATGTTTAAAATTACATGACCTTTCTAGTTGATA
Organism: Polypterus bichir lapradei; assembly: GCA_026402145.1. Lineage (NCBI taxonomy): Eukaryota > Metazoa > Chordata > Cladistia > Polypteriformes > Polypteridae > Polypterus > Polypterus bichir. The sequence goes on along the minus strand of JANRMT010062796.1, from coordinate 5,503,401 downwards.
CTCAAGTTAAATGAACTGGTGTTAACATCTAAAAATGCTACCTGGAGATTCTAAATTTGTTAATCCGGTTGTTAGAATCATTTGTTTATTCTGTAAATGAATGACAGGCTGACTCTTTTGTCAATAAGAAACCATTTATATTTTGAATATTTTTAGTTACTTTGAATGCTGAGTTCCCTAAAAGTTTTAATCCAGTTTTTTCCTTCTTTATTTTTGAAAAATAGTTTTCATCTACAACAGCTGCTTGAAAGTAGGTTTGTTAGTCACATTCTTACTGTTTTGTGTCTGAGAAGCCATTTTTTAAACAATTTACTAGAGGAATATTTTTATGAAATATTTGATGTCACCTTAAACACAAAGCAATTGAAGTTAAATTAAAGACAGCATACATTTCAGATTAGCTTTTATGGGATCACCAGATGTTGAAAAATTTGTAAATGAGATGCCTAAGTAGCAGCAAATGGCAGTACGTGGCCTTAAAACAAGTGCAAGCTAAAGTGTGTCTTAAAGATATGGTGTGGTTTACAGCCAGAATTATGCATTTAAAGTTTGTTGGAATACACAACAGACTGTTAGTTTTAGTTTGATTGATTTATTTAGATTCTAGCCTTCTGAAAGCTGTATTATTAATAGCATTATGAATATTATGAAACAATATACAGTATATACAGTATATTAAATAGCTTACATCATTTATAGCCCAACATCTTTTAAAAGAACTCAGTATAGTCAATAATGTGCTCTTAATTGTTAAAAAATATTTGACTGCAAATCCTCTATAGACTTAAAAATGACTTTACCCTACTAAGCCTTAGTGTTAAAACCTCCAAAATCATCTTTGTTGAACTGGCGTTATATTACTTATTGTAGCAGTTTGTAAATTAAGACAACTGTGGGTGAAATTGATGCTTTGATGTCCAAGTATCGATGTAACAGTATAAGCAACAACTTTATAATTAAAAACGATTTCAAAATAGTGGAGCTGATAATTGCTTGTGTCTAGAGTGATTTCAAATTGCTTGTTTGATAATATCCATTCTACTATTAACCATGTGTCACCTTGAGGCAGGTAGTCACATAATTTGCACTCTCTGTGCCTCTCACCAAAATTCACCATTCCTCTGCCATTTCTCAAAAGTAATCACTTATTCATTATGAATTTTGTTTGAAATGGCTGACATGGAGCAGCTGGAGATAATACAGAGCATTCTGGTCTTAAATAACAGCACCAAACTCTTAATTATAGTACTCAAAGGCTAAAATCAATATGATAAAGATATGTCAAGCAAAATCTACTAAAGAGGTGAGAACTCTAGTCATATTTCCAGCAACATATGAGTGATTTAGAATACTGGCATTGAAGAAATCATATTAAGTAGTGGGCTACCTGAAGGAAGTGATAGAAGTGATTCAATCAGTTTTATCCTATGACAGCTCTTACCTCTGGAATTGCATGAACTTGTATATTTATGCTGCAGATTCTTGATTTTTATTCTGGTCTTGGGTTATTGTCATTTTGTTTCTCCTGCATACAAAATTAGTGGCATGTTTTAAATGAATGCAAGATTCTGTTTTCCTTTCTTGACTTTAGAGCTTATGTCAATCAGAGAACAAAGGATTTTAACCTGATAATCCTTAGGGCTAAAGCAGTGGACCTACAGACTACAGGCTGATATTCAGCTCTTCAAACTGCCACTTCCCCCAGCAGTCATCTGAGGTTGTGAAATATTTTTCACTGCAAATGCAAAAGGAAAAAAATAGAATGAAACTACCGAAATATATTCAGTTTGTTTTCCTCTCTTTTCTTGATTTCTGCTTGCCAAATGTCATCACATATCTTTATTGTTTTTGACATGTCTACTTTCTCACTCTGTTCCTATCAACTGAAAGTTCTTTTCCTACATACTACTCCTGCCAAACTCCTTCTAGGTGTCAAGTGAAAATTCACATCTAAATCATTCATGAGCTTCGTTCCCAAACCATATTTGTTAAGACCTCTGGGCACTACCATTAACCAGTTTTTTCAACATCTCCTTTATTTCTACATTTATCTTTTTCTTTTCTTTTCTGGCTTTACCTAGTTGATACTATCACTGTTTGGAGGTTAATTTTATATTTTTACAGGCACCCCAATTTTGTTAGTACTTTTATAATACTTTCCACTAAGTTCACGTCAATGAAAAGGGTGTAAATATGTTAAATATGCAGCTTACAGTTAACTAGTATAAAATGTTTATGTGTACATGTTGAGCAATAGGGAATAAAACAAACTGACATATTTGATAGTTTTTAATTTAATTTGAATTATGTTTTTCATTCTCTTCCTCTGTATCTTTTTGGTTGAAAAGATTATTGTTACATCTCTGTCTATATATAAAAACCACCATCTGTCTGTATGTCTGTCCACTTTTCACGTGAGAACTACTTAACGGATTTAAATCAGGTTTTTTCTAGAACTTGCTTGAACATTCCAGTTGATTTTGCGACTTCTCTCATTGCAAGTATTATAGTTCGTTTGCGGCACCAATTTATTCATGTAATTCCAAGAGACAGGTTGTGGGCTGAGAGGAAAGGGAGGCGGGACCTCAGGAGTAGGGAGCCAGGTGGGGCCTCCCTCATTTACGTGCCAGCCTCTGTTCAAGTCACTGTACCTTGCCTCCACTTAGCCAGCGATACCTGCTTGTTTAGCAGGTGTCATTATCTAGAGTTGTTAAAGAGTAACGTTTGACGTTTTTGAGAGAGAGAGATCACAGCTACGTCTGTTTTAGATGGTACCTGCTCATTGGCAGGGATATCACAGCAACGTGCTCTTCTCCCCACGCGGGGGACGCTCTCCCATCAGAGCTTAACACAATTGCATACAGTGGCAACGTTTGACGTTTGAGCCTCCTACCTGGCGCTTGGCCAGAGATACCTTGCCAAAAAGATCATTGCTAAATTCTCGCCCTTGATAGCAAAACCAAAAATATTGTATATCAAGGGGCCTTCAGATACAAAAGCCATCAATATAAATTCTTCTCAATACAAATTATTCAATTTTTTTTTGGGGATTTTTAAAGTTTGTTGTGTTTCACTACTACGCAGGCAGAGCTGTGGGGGACAGCTAGTTTACTTAAATAAAACAAAAAAAGACATTTTGATTTGTCACTGTTTGTGCAAAAGCCAGACAAATAGGATGTCAGTTCGTCGACAGGAACACTCACCCATACGGCCAAACTTGGGCCTATTTAGAAACATCAATTAATCTAACATTCACAGTAATCATACATGGAGAATTCAACACATTATTAACACATTGGCGATTATAGCAATGCAGTATTATCTAAATCTGCAAGCAGTGCAGAGCCACGTTTGTGCCATACTGCAAATGCCAAGTAACTGTGTTTCTCAAGTACAATGCTTGTTTTGATTTTACTTAGCATCTTATATTTTTGCAATAGAAGTATCTAATATATTCTAATCTAGGGATTTCCAACCAGCGTGCCATGTCACCCTGGGGTATCACAACAATAATCTAGGGATGCCACAGAAGCACTTGTTAATTAATTAAGCCAGCATTTTTTTGACATGAATGCTGCTGGTACCAATGATTTTAAAGTGAAAACAATTAAAGTTAGGCTGAGATTAGAAAGATAACATGTCTGCTATTGCAGCATGTTGAGGGCTGAAGGTTAGCTGAGTTATAGGTATTAGTTTGGGCTTTACTTCAGGAAAATATAGTGTTTCACTTTATTGAAACTCAGCAAAATTCAGTGTTTTAGTTATTGTCTTTCAGCCCAGCTTGCAAGCAGGATAAACTCCAAAGCCACTCCCAGTAACCAACCATCGAGGCTGAGGTGCTGATGCTTGCCTGCTTCTGTGTGTGTCGGTGCCATTACATGGCTACCCCTTCGTGTGTGGGGATTTATACAGATTTGGCTCCATCAATGATTGGTTCAGTGAAAGGACTTGAACTTTGGTGAAGAAAGAAAACAGTGATATCATAATAACACACTGCTTTCTCCATTGTGAAATACAATGAGTTATAAAATGCATTAGACACTGATTTAAAAATAGCTAAGTATATACCGAGTAGACCTCTTTAATCATATCCATTTGGCAAGAAGTTGGGTCTAAGCATGGAAGTCTTCTTCTTCTTCACAAAGGAAGTAAGATGGGTATCTAATAGAAATGGGTATCTATAAAAAGACAAAACATTTTATTATAAGGGTTTGAACTAAAGGATGAGGTATTTTTTAACCCTTCACAAGCAAGACCAATTCTGCATGTCACTTACAGGCAAAGGTGGGTAGTAACAAGTTACATTTACTCCGTTAAATTTACAAACAAATTTTTAAAAAATTGTACTGCTAAGAGTAGTTTTACTGCACCATACTTTTTACTTTTACTTGAGTACATTTGTGAAGAAGGATCGCTACTCTTACTCCGCTACATTGGGCAACACTTGAATGGTTATTTTTTTTCCATTAGCTACAATACGCTATATTTTTGCCAGAGAGAATCCGCCAGTGAATCTACTGCATAACTGTTTCACCAATCAGACGTAGCAATAATAATCACAAGACTCTGCTTCACCAATCAGACGTAGCAACAATAATCACATGGCTCCGTTTCACAAATCAAACGAATCCATGCAGTCACATGATCACACACAAACTGTCGCAACTGTCATGTCCTAGCGGCACAAATTCCTCATAGACAGCAGACAGGGAAAGAAAGAATACTGTACATGTAAAATGAGTGCCAACTCCTGCTGAAGCTTAACTATCACTTCACTGAGTGAAGAACAAGCACATTTTTAACCAAACATGCACAGACACAGACAGTCAAGGTAAAGTGAGACTTCTTGTACGTGCACAAGCTGCTTTGTTCTAATGTTATTTTCTATCAGCTGTGCTATTTGGAGGGCAAGTGAATGTTGTTGTACCTTGCATAACTGAATAACACTTATGGCACAATAACAATTCAATACATTTATGGTCACTACAGTATTTGGATTTAATAATCTTCATGTGGAAAAAGGCTGACTCGCATAAATAAGTAGAGCCGAATAATGCAGTCAAGGAGGTAGCACGTTTCCTCATGTTTGGGTATTTTTCCTCTGTGAGTAAGTTCCAAAACTGTCCATGAGCCCCATACTTCAGCTGAATGTCATCCTGTAGTGTCAAAATCTCATCCGCCACTGTAGAGGAGTTTTAGGTGAAACAGTGTTGCAATTTTTGATGCGGCAGAATCACCCTCAACATCTTCCCTAAATGGATAGCACTTAAATGTAGCGATTGGCTCAAGTAAAACTAAATCTTGAAACCATCTGTCAAAGTCTGACAGACAATTTTCAATCTGCTCTGTGTAGCATATGCTGTCAAGTTGCGCACATGCCTTCCATTGCGTCTCCAGCTCTGACACGAGGTTTTGGATGTTCCCCAAATCAAGGCGCTGCAGTTTTGTTGCATTTTCCATTTGAAAGTGTTAACTGAGCTAATCATATTGACCATGGTTTTCTCTTTTCCTTGCAGCTATAAGTTAAGCTTATTCAACATGTTGGTCAGATCAGAAAAAAAAATGCCAAGTATAGCGGCCATTGATTGTTATGAAGTTGCTGTATTCTGCATGTTTAATGACAAGGAGAAACTCCTTTTTCTCTGGCCAGGGGTCTTGAAATCTCAGCTGGAATTTTTCCCTAGCCATTTGCCTCAACGAAGGCCTTTTTTATCATCTCTCCATCATCTCCAAGGACTTCTTATGCTTAATGATCGAGTGACTCTCCCGGAACGATGCTTCAGCGTGTCTGCTTTTGCTTTTGAATTCAGCCGAATGAAAAATGACGGCTGTCCGATTAACTGCAATTTTATTTCCCTCTCCTTTCTCTTTCTCAGATCACTTTTCGGAAGGAAGTCAGTTTTGTAGTTTTTATGAACATTTCGAAAGAGCCTTTCCACATTTTCCTTCTTTGGAATAGCAATGATAGATTGACAGATCAGACAAACGCACTTCGATTGTGACATTGTGAAAGAAAAAAATCCTCTTCCAATTCCACATCCAGTCAATACCCAATCCCACAAATTTTTTTTTTAAATCCCTTCTTTAGTCGATATAAATTGGAAGGCTAACTAGATCACTTAGATAGCCGGAGCTTTGCAGTAGCTTGCACGTTTGATCGTGCGTGCGGGATGACCAGTGTGTTAGAAGAAAATTGATCTCATACTGGCCACCCTGTATGTCAATCAAGTGGCAAATGCCATAGGGAGGATATATGATCTGCCTGCACTACCTTTCCAATCTACCGGTCGATCGCAATCGATGTATTGGGCACCCCTGGTGTACAGTATATCTTGTCACTGTAAGTAGTTTGCACTGTTCAAACATACATGTTACTTACTGTAGGTATCGGCTTCAAAAGCTTTGTTGTGAAAAACTAAGATTTGGAACTTTGTGTTATTTGTGCATCTTTATTTTGTAAAGATGTTATTTATTTTTACTTATTTTTTATTTTATTATTTGGAAATAGCAGAATTTACACATTATTTTATTTTATTACATTTCTAAAACATAAATAATTTATTATGATCAAACAGTTACCCAGTACTTGAGTAGTCTTTTCACCAAGTACTTTTTTACTCTTACTTGAGTAATTTTTTGGATGACTACTTTTTACTTCTACTTGAGTAATATTATTTTGAAGTAACGCTACTCTTACTTGAGTACAATTTTTGGCTACTCTACCCACCTCTGCTTACAGGTGATATTTAGATTACAAAATTATCATAGTTAGTTGATACCTTTGAACATTTAAACATAATTAATTCTAACATGCAGAAAAAGCTGACAATAATTTATCTTCCATTGATCCAATCAAAAGTTTGACGGATAAGTTTGGCTTGTGGAACGCCATGGTGGAGCAAGTCAACATATAGATAACTGTATGTTATCACATAATTCTGCAACAGAGATTAAACAGATCATGTCATTGAGAATCTTGAAGTATAGGAAAAATAGTTTTATTTTCCAAACTTGTATACTGAATACTATCCATATGAAAATATGGATTGAGGACCCATCGGTGTCAAGCTATTCTAAGCTCAGCCTTACATTTAAAAAGAAATTATTTGAAGTGTGTAGTTATGATAGTATACAATTTATACATAAAGAAGTGCTTCTTGAAAAATTATGGATAAAAATGAAGAATGAACAGCCTTGCATTAAGGAAAATCTGTAGTAATTCAGCTACAAATTTTTAAAAATGTATATGTATGAGTTAGTTCTTATAATGCAGGAATTCCTAACACAATATAAAGACTACAAAATGATTGAGCAAGAAATGAGAGTATGTCTCTCCAGTATTCTACCTAATATAAAAAAAGATCTGTGAATCATCTGTCAGGTCTGAATATCTTACTGAAAAGCTACAGTCACTAACTAGATTAGTCTCTTTAGTTTATCTCATAGTTACCTATAGTCAATGGATATGCAATATCCCTAAAGATGAAATAAAGTTTATGCCTCTGGTGACACTGGATAATGGTGTAATTGGGAAGAGCGTCTACCAGAAAATTGCCTACAGGTGCCACAAAATTAAAACTTAATGGTGCCATCATTAAAAAAAAAGGTTGAAAAGCACTTCTATTCCATGTACAGCTGACAAACCTTTGATGTTGACTATCTTCAAAATTAGAATCAAAGAAAATCTGATAGATATATTTTTATGGTCTTAGCACAATAAAAGCAAACAATTGCAGTATAATATAAATCTAAGAAAGTAATATTGTGCAAAAGTAAAAATAATAATAATAACATTAAAAAAGATAAAAATAACAAAAATAAAAGCAATTTTAGATTTACCAGACAGTAAAGGGGTTGGATAGATTTAGACTTAGTATAACAGCCATGATTATACTGTGTGCACTTTCCTTGATCTTTGCCTTTTATGTTTGATCTTGCACTATGTCAGTGTTCATCTTCCTAGTCTACTTTCATCTGAGAAATAGCAATACTGATCAAAGTCTGTATTTTAAGTTTTGGAAACATTTGTATTATTAGTAGATTTATTTTATTTTAGATTGCCAGCCCAGCTTGCCTAATTCTTTATCTCAGTGCTGTTTTGCATTGTAAAATGGTAATTGTTAAGTTAAAGAAAAAACAATTAATATTTATTTATATTTTATAATTTTTTTCAATACACATGTTATGAGGCCGCTCAAAGAGGGATTTTCTTGCATACACTTTACTACAATAAAATGGTAGTTTTGTGGCTCATTTTTCAAGTGTTAGATGAGTTAGGCATAAAAAAGGCTTTGAAGGCCAAACGTGTAACCTTACTGAAAAGTTATAATAATGACATGTATTATCATTATGTGAAAAGTGACACTTATTTCCCATTCTAAATTACACAGAACAATATTTTGTGATAAAACTGTTGAAGATTTGCAAACACTGAATGTATTATTTCACATTCTTTGTATCCAGAGAATGCTTTGAAGTGTGCTGTTATGCTACTCTTATTAGTTAATGCATACTGACAGAGTGTTGGCAACATTTTCTTAGCAGGCCAAATCTCTGTTCTTTGTACAGTATATGTGTACGGTATTATTTTTCTTGATCTCTTCTCTAAGTGCTTTATCCTTATCTGTATGTTTGCTATCCTAGCTGGACATCAAAGGAAGCAAAAAAGAAATAAATAATTACACCTGATTGAATGCATGTTATAAATGTAACCAAGACTAAAATTACACAATATGAATTCTCAGAACTAGAGCTGTAAGAGTTTCTTCAAAACACTTTGAACTTACTAACTTGTCATTAACTTCAAAAGCAACTCTAAAAAAAAAATTAACCAGGTCTGGAAATTAAAATAATCATGGTGGACATTGTTACCACCCCTATGTTTTTCTACCTAGATCTATGTTTTTCTGCTTCTGTCTATGTTTCTATGTTTTTGTTTCCCAAGTCTATGTTTTTTCATCACAATCATTTATTTCTTTTAGCACAATTCTTGAACTACAGTTTCTTATTTACATAAATTACTTGTTTCATACATCTTAACAAAAACTTATCAACTCTCTAAAATGTAATTACAACTTGTGATTGGTGACATATGCCTTGACGTCACATCCTGCATAGTGCACATGCCTTAATGCCAGTCATTTGTGTGCTGATAGCAAAAAAGATAATTAAATATCAACTGCTACACTTGAATACAGTACCACCAAAATCTGTTATCAAGGACATTAAAGAAGGACGGTGCCATAAATGATGTTGTGAGAAACTGAAAAAGTACAAACAGGAAAATTTAAAGTAAAAGATGTTGATTTGAGTGAGGATGAATCCTGTTTAATGTTTTGCTCTGAAGCTTGAATTTGACATTTCCTGCTTATCAGGAATATAATAGTTTTTTTGACACTTTTAATTGGCAGACATGTGCTGCTGTTGTATTTAATTAGAAAATTCCTTGTATACCTTATTAAACATGTCTATGTTCTTCTGTGTTTATTTGGTTACATGGTCTATGTTTTTCCTAAAAGTCAGAGTGCCAACACTGATGGTGGATAAGAGAATATGCATTGTCTCGCTACTAGATATATTTATTTTTTTAATTGTACAGGTTTATTTGTCAATTAAATTTTCAAACTTCCATACTGTACAGTATTTGAGTTTATATTTATAAAGAACATATTACACTCGGTAGTCACTTTATGCAGTACACCCGTTTACTATGAGGGATCTCTTTTTGTATTTATTATGGACTGATTTTTTCAAAACATGGATTCAAAAAGGTTCTACAAATATTTCTTGGGGATTTTGGTTTATGGTGGCTTAGCAGCATAGCAAAGATCCTAAAGATTTTTTCCAGCCACACATCCATGCAGCAAACTTCCCAATTCGCCTGATTCATAAAATGCCTTGTACTCTGTTGGACTTAAAAAAGAGAATGAGAGCGTTACTGTATTTTTATCAGTTCAAGAGAGGTGAACACCTGATTTCGAAACTATTTGAGTAGAAGAGCATTAACAAGTGTTTTGATGAATAGGAGGCATATCTGTGTTAATTACATTAGTCATTACATTAATCAGTAATACATTTGTTATGTATATACAAATACATTTATGCCAGTATCTAGCAAAACAATCAGAATTTTGAGTTATATTATGGTAAAGAGTTTAGGCCATATTGTGGCATTCAGGTGATGATCTACTCTTATGAAAAGTTCTACAATATGAGGGCAAATAAATAATTTCAAACATCATTACAATACCATCAAGAGCCAGCCTGATCATACTAAATAGGATGGACCCAGGGATCTGTATGTTCATCACAAATTAAGATTAGGCAGACTAGGCAACATTTTTCGAATCTTCAGTTATCCTTTCTGAATTATTTTTCTCCAGAGTTAACTGCCCATCCTACACTAGTCATCATTTGACACAAGGCATGAACAATACTAGGAATGTGGGAGGAAACCCACGCAGACAACATACAAACTCCACACAGGGAACACTCGGTTGGGGAAAAACCCTGGTCTTCTTCTTGCGAGGCAGCAACACTACCACTGTGCCACCCTTGTTAATTGTCATTATTTAGATATAATTAAGGATGCAACTCTGCAGAAATTAGGTAAATAGAAAAAGACAAAAGGGAGTCAAGAATTGAAAGCTATATCAAAGAATACAAATATTTCTAAACTCCTTATAAACATAAATCTCACACTGCTTTGCTTTTCTGAGTTTAGAATAAGAAGAAACACATGTCCAGCTAATTAAATAATGAGATCGATTAAAGGTAAAATGGCCCACTGATTATGGTTGGAACAAAAACCTGCAGCCAGTGAGAAACACTGGTTTAGCACCTAGCCTATTCAGATGACTGGCCAAACATCTTAACTGTTGTCTTCATTCTGCATACTGTATATAGAGATGCAAACATATGATTGGTTATTTGGAGAAGCAGGCAATTTGCTTTAACCTAAGAATTGAAATACATTAAGAATAATGTAGTAAAGTTTGAAACAGACCCCTGGTCTATAAAAATCCGGCAAGGAAATTTTTAACAGCTTTTAGTAATAATAGATAGATAGATAGATAGATACTTTATTAATCCCCAAGGGGAAATTCACATACTCCAGCAGCAGCATACTGATAAAAACAATATTAATTAAATAAAAATGCAGTGCAAGTTAAAAAATGCAAGGTGGAGAGTGCAAGGCAGATATAACAGACAATAACTTTGTATAATGTTAACGTTTACAGCACCGGGTGGAACTGAAGAGTTGCATAGTGTGGGGGAGGAACGATCTCCTCAGTCTGTCAGTGGAGCAGGACAGTGGCAGAAGTCTGTCGCTGAAGCTGCTCCTCTGTCTGGAGATGATACTGTTCACTGGATGCAGTGGATTCTCCATGACTGACAAGAGCCTGCTCAGTGCCCGTCGCTCCACCACAGATGTCAAACTGTCCAACTCTGTGCCTACAATAGAGTCTGCCTTCCTCACCAGTTTGTCCAGTGAGGCGTCCCTTTTCTTTATGCTGCCTCCCCAGCACACCACCGCGTAGAAGAGGGCGCTCGCCACAACCTTCTGATAGAACATCTGCAGCATCTTATTGCAGATGTTGAAGGACACCAGCCTTCTAAGGAAGTATAGTCGGCTCTGTCCTCTCTTGCACAGAGCATCAGTATTGGCAGTCCAGTCCAATTTATCATCCAGCTGCACTCCCAGGTATTTATAGGTCTGCACTCTCTGCACACAGTCACCTCTGATGATCACGGGGCTCATGAGGGGCCTGGGCCTAAAATCCACCACCAGCTCCTTGGTTTTGCTGGTGTTCAGTTGTAGGTAGTTTGAGTCACACCATTTAACAAAGTCCTTGATTAGGTTTCTATACTCCTCCTCCTGCCCACTCCTGATGCAGCCCATGATAGCAGTGTCATCAGCGAACTTTTGCACGTGGCAGGACTCCGAGTTGTATTGGAAGTCCGATGTATATAGGCTGAACAGGACTGAAGAAAGCACAGTCCCCTGTGGCGCTCCTATGCTGCTGACCACAATGTCAGACCTTCAGTTCCCGAGACGCACATACTGAGGTCTGTCTGTAAGATAGTCCACGATCCATACCACCAGGTATGAATCTACTCCCATCTCTGTCAGCTTGTACTATAGTATAATGAAATAACTACAGTGCTGCATGTAATTATGTTACGTACCACCACAGGTTATAATCCACATGTATTCCATCTTTTCACATTGTACTACAACTGTATATGCCATTTGTACTCTTATCTCACCAAAGTTGTAATTCCGTATTAATATTAATAGTAACTTCTTAAATCATTATGCACTAAAGCATAATGATTTAAGAAGCTACTATTAATCTCACTCTGTGTTTCTTTATCTCTCCAACTTTTGACAATTATTTTATGTTTATTCCTTAACTAGCTGAAATACCCAGCGTTGCCCGGGAGGGAAATAAAGTGCTTTTTTTAAAATTTTTTAAGAAAAATATATAAAAGAAAAACAACTTTAAAAATAAAAATAAATTAACAAACAATATACACTAAAGTGCTCGTTTTGCGGTCTTGTATGTATGTTATCATCCAGTTGATGCTCGGAACCGGCCAACTCCATTTAATTTTAAAAGCAACAGGGGCGTGCTGTGGCGCTCAAACATAAAGAATGCTGGCAGTCACCTCCAGTTCTCCCTTGGGTGGTTGTTTAGAGTGTCAACTGGATGATAACATGCATACAAGACTGTAAGATTACCCCTCATCCTACCCAGAAGGGGGTGGGTCAGGGTTGATTTCACCCTAAAGTATTTTTAGTCGACCAATGGGAAACGTGTACCAAGTTTCATGAAAATTGCGCCAGCCATTCGGAAGTGATGCAGGAACATACATACATACACACATTGACTTTTATATTTATAGATACTGGTCATATCTGTCTATGTCACTATTTCCTTGCTTACTGCCAACATAAATCAAACTTTATTCAGTGCTGTACTAGTTTCAGATATTACATTTGGCTTGTGTTCAAAATCAATAGACCCAGATACTATAGATGTTATGGCAAAGACTAGATCGTTAGTGTGTGAGAATTATTATTACAATTTCCAACAGGTGTTAGAACAACTTTAGTGAAATTTTGACAAAAGCAGCAAAATAGATATAAGGAACTGGGTAGTGTTTAATTTGTTATATTTGTTTTCATGCAGGAAAAGGTCTTTTCAGTTGCACTAAGTCAAGAATAAGCCAACTTTCTGTTATTTTTTTTAGTTTTATTTTACAGACTGGTTGAAAAAACAAGTTACACAGATAATCACATTTCAGTTTCCTGATAAATGCTACTTATGCTTTAATATGTGTATGTAACCTGTCCTATAATATTCACAAGGCCGACTCTACCATTTAGGTGAACTAGAAGGTTGACTATGTTGGCAAGATTTGGGGGTGACATTTTTTTTAAACAACACAGGCTCTGACTTACAAACATGATTCAATACACCTGATAAGCTACAGTAGCCTGTTATGGGTGTTCTTCCAAATCCCAGGAGTCAGTGCACTCAGCTTCAGAGAGGCGTCTTTTACACTGAATATTCTTGTTTCTTTATTCTGTTTAGGTGCAAGTCTGCAGTTTTACTTTTGTTTTAGTGTTGTTTCCCTTTCTGCAAGTTTGTTCTTTCTTATTTTTGACTTTTATTTCAACATTGGGTTGATGCAGATTTTGAATACATAAATACAAATATTATTGTTTCAGTTTCTTTGTTTATTTTGCAAGCAGAGTGAACTGATATTAGGAACACTTTTAGAAGGATCATTATGAATCTTGTTACAAATCCTCACAATATTTAACTGCACTTGATATGGAACAAAAATACTCTGAATTACACTGAACCAGTCAGCGTACACTAAAGCTTGGTATTTCTAGAATTTCATATTTAATACTATGTTTATTATGACTGTTATATATTGCTATAATTGATATTGTTATTTTTCTGTATTAGTACTAGTGAAAACTATAGAAACACGGTTTCATACAGCAAAGTAGTAATTTCTGTGTTTAAATAAAAATATATGGCAGGGCGGGCAGCACGGTGGCGCAGTGGTAGCGCTGCTCCCTCACAGTTAGGAGAACCGGGTTCGCTTCCCAGGTCCTCCCAGCGTGGAGTTTGCATGTTCTCCCCGTGTCTGCGTGGGTTTCATCCGGGTACTCCGGTTTCCTCCCACAGTCCAAAGACATGCAGGTTAGGTGAATTGGCGATTCTAAATTGTCCCTAATGTGAGTGTGGATGTGTGTGTCCTGCGGTGGGTTGGCGCCCTGCCTGGGATTGGTTCCTGCCTTGCGCCCTGTGTTGGCTGGGATTGGCTCCAGCAGACCCCTGTGTTCGGATTCAGCGGGTTGGAAAATGGATGGATAGATATATGGCACGGCAAATAATGAGACAAGGCGAATCCAAGAATAACTTGGGTGCCAACCTAGCAAAAAAAAAAAAATTAAAAATTCAAACAGAAAGATTTAAAAGAAATTTTTTCTAAGTTCCCAAATATGAAGTTAAGAAAATAATCAGCTTTGAATTTCTGTAATTTTGTATTTTTATAATCGTGAAGAACTTTATTATACATATTATTATTATTTACCTTTTAAAACTGTTTTTTTCTTTATAAAATGGAACTACCAAGCAATTAACCTATTTATTATGTTATCCATTCATCTTCATATTTTGTTATATATTATTCTGTGTTTGCATAAAAATATACAATACTAAAAAGCTAAGTCAACTGTATAGTAATTTACCTATTATCTGCGATAAACTGCTAGTTTTCTCTGCCATCATTTACCAAGAATTGTGAAATTCATTAAAACAAATATATATGACTTCAATACACAAAGTACAGTCATGCATGTTAATATATAACTCACTTCATAAGTCATTTAAACTACCAGATTACAAGCTATATACAGTATATACATACAGTATATACATCAAAGAATAAAATAGTGGTAATTCAGCATGTATTAAATTTACCTCATATAAAGGGTCATAAGACTGGGTGGCATAGGGGTGGCTTTTTGGGAATGCCATTTACAGTTTTGTCTATGGCAGCATAAATACTAGAAAAAATACTAGGATCAGCCCTGAATATGCATTCTAACGTAAACTTAGTATTAATTTCATTATAAACAAACATCAGAAATGATCACACATATTTTAGTTTTACTTATTAAATAATGTATATATTAAATACTGTGTTTAGCCAAATACAAAACTTAGTGGATAAATTAAACCAAAGTTATTTACTTAAATGTTATTTTAAATGTATTTATTTAGCAAAACTCGTTTGTCCATTCATTTTCTAAACCCCCCCCCTGTTAAAGTCCCTTTACAGGGTCCTTATTGTGCAATTTTGGATGAATTTGGGTGAGGGAAAAGGGTCTTATTTTTAGCCTACAAATCACAGGATCCTATTGTCTTCCACTTTCTGCTTGTGGAGACATGTCTTAACCTCAGCAACCCCTTACTTCTCAATGCCAATTAGTAATGTTGCTGCAGCAGAAACTTTTTTACCTGAAAATTTCTTCCCAAAATTGTTTTTGTGGAACTGTAGCTTTCACAACTCCTCCTTAATCATAGTGATAATCTGTCGTTTTAGTGTTACACTCTCATTTTGCAGCTCATTTTACCACATGTGGTTGATTAAAGTTATTTGGAGCACATTTTGTGTTTCTGCAAGAAATGTGAAATGTTTTCAGTGTTAATTCACTCTCCTTTAGCTGTTCAGAGCAAAACATGAAGATTAATGAAGTATTTTTGAAATTATTGGCAAGCCTTTAAAAAAAATATAAGATAGAAAGCATCTGTAGGAAAATGGCTCGGGTTGTACAGGAATGGTGCATCCATACGTACCATCGCAAGAAGGTTTGCTGCCTCCCAGCACAGTCTCAAGAGCATGGAGGAGATACCAGGAGACGGGCCATTACACAAGGAGAGCTAGATGTCAGAGTTTCCAAGTTTACATCCAGTTTAATATCTTGTTACAATACCGGACATACAACACAGTTTAAATCAGAAGAAGCAAGCCCTATTATCATCAAGTTTTTTATTCCAGCCAAACTCTTAATTACTAATTTCTCAATTAATACAATTAGTTTGCTTGTTAATGCAAGAGGTAATTAAATCAGAACTTCTCATGCAGTGTCCTCCTACTATTCCACTCCTTCATAAATTCCATTCTTGCATCCATCCTTTTTCAAAACTTCCTCCTAGAAAAATCAAGAAAATATTTTTTTGGCCAGCGTTACTTTATAATGACCAAGCGTAAATGGTAACAAATAGGTGCTGTGTTATTTGCATCTCATTATAATTTGTTTAATGGTTAAGGAATAAGAAACAATGTCAAACTTTTTTTTTTTTTTTTTTAAGAAGTGTCTGAAATAAAGCAAGCAATAATGTTCTCTGAAACTGAATAGACATTTATGCACTACAAACTATGGTACCAATAATCATCTCTCATCCAGGAGAAGTAAAACTAACATCCATCCATCCATTTTCCAACCGCTATATCCTAACTACAGGGTCACGGTGGTCTGCTGGAGCCAATCCCAGCCAACACAAGGCGCAAGGCAGGAAACAAACCCCGGGCAGGGCACCAGCCCACCGCAGTAAAACTAATATTCTTATTAGTTTCTTAGTGTAATAAATCAGCGCAAGGTAGTAAAGTTTTTTTTTTCTGAAATGGTTCAAGAGATAAAACATTGTCAGGAGTTTGTGCCAGGGTTGTAATAAAGAAACAAACCGATTGCTTGCCAAATGCAAAATACAAGGCAAAGTCAATTGCATTGCAGAATAAAGATAAAAAAGTGTAACTTTGTCAGAATATCTTAAGGCAAAAAACATATTCATAATCCTTGCATTCAATAATCCCTGTTGGATTAATGCTTATTGAATTTACATTTGAGAGAAACTGTAAAAAAAATTAATAAAACACACTTCCCATAACATTGAGACTGAAAACAGAGCTTGGACAAACCGTCAAATTTAACAAAAACATTAATTAACAAGAAAGACTGATTTCAGAGAATTAAAATAAACAAATGCCTACAGTCAGTGCAACCCCTTAGTACCAGAGTTGTTGCCTCTTATGTAAAGTTATTCTTTAATTATTTAAAAATGGATGTAACTCAGTTTCAATAAGTAGTATACTGTAGTCTTTAATAATGTATGGGGAGAAAGGATCTTATGCATTGTTGGCAGTGGTATTAATATGGGGTGCTTCACAAAATTAAACATAGGAAAATAGTAGATTTTCAATTTCTATCCCTGCCATTCTGAATTAATGTTTATTTTAGTCAAATTTTTAGTAAATGGATTCAAGTAAACATTATTTGGAAAGTGAGAGAGAATCTTCAAGAGTTCAATTGTACTTTAAACAGACTTAAGGCTAATGAGTTTCATGTTTAAACAATTGTTTTTGTTGCTAATCTTGTATAATCATCCTAAAGAATTTATTTAAAGTAACAACGTTTATTATCTTTGATTATACTTCTTCTTAGTTTCCTCATACTTTACATAATCAGTTTGAAAATAGTTGATTTCCTCTGTTAAAACTATGATTAATCTTCATTAATGCATTATGATTACTCAAAATATATTTATTCAATTGCATGAAAGGTACATTTTAATATTCTCTAAATGTGTGATGGAAGATAGATGCTTATACAAGGAATCTGCCATCACATTTTCATGGAAATATCAACAAAGGGAAGATCATTTGTCTTGGCTTCCTAAGAGCCAGACATAAATACTGTAGCACTGAGTATTTCTGGGAACATAAGAGAGGACCACACAAAAACATATTTTTCCTCAGTAACATAGACACTGGTAAAAAAAAAAAATTCCTGTCCTTAAGGATGAAGACCATGTATGAGATTAAAAGTCAAATCAACAAACAACTATCTTTCTTTTGTATTTACTAAACCTGATGCTTATTGGTACATTCTGTTCTGCAAAGAATCTATTTCCGCTTCTGCTAACATGTTTTCTGAAGTTTTTTTCTTAATTACATATAATACCCCTATATTATTTATGTCTGCTTTATTAAAAGCTCAATAAAATCATACATTTGGTGTTTTTTATTTAAAAGTTGATGTTTATTAAGATATTACATGGAGTATAATTTAAGATTATCATGTACATTAACAAATGTAAGCATAGGCCCCTGAATATAATGGACCCCAGACACAAAAACCTAGTAAATATGCTGTGTAAATTTTGGAAGTAGAACAAAAGACAGTATCAGCCATGCATGAGACTTTTTTCAAAAAGTATATATAAAATATACCTGTTACAGTATATCTCCTTCATAGCAAGTCACTATTGTCAGCGGAAGGATAATGTCATACCATTAACTTCAATAGATAATCTTTGACAAGGCTTTTACTGCTGTATTTTCCCTTTGCTTTCAGGGAAGAGTCCCTCTTACAATGAATTTACCTCTTTCTCTCTGAGTCGATGGCATTTATCTCCATTCTCTTCACAAGAGCAGCGCTCTGGCTATTGCCTGCTCAGAACTATTTGTTGTACTGGCAATCAAACATACAATGTCCCGTGACTGCTATCAAACTGGACAAAGGCAGGGCCGTAGCAACAGACAGCTTCTTTACAGCGCTTTCGCCAGTTAATAGACTGCTGCACCACAACACAACTCTGCTTGGCACCATAAGTAAAATGGGACTTCCACTTGCAGGTAAAGTCACTTTAATATGCGAACAATTCACCACGCTAGTGTTTAAATCTAACAGCGCTGTGCTGATGGTGTATGCACCCAAAATGATGAAGTTTTTGATTACAGTCTGTAACAGCCAGTGTAAAGTTTGGGCGCATACACTGTCAGATCTAAACACTAGTGTAGCGAATTGCTTGCATACTAAAGTGACTAAAATTACTTTAGCTGCAGGTGGAAGTCCCATTTTACTTATGATGAAATGTATGTATTCCAAATAACGATATACTGTATTATTTACCCTATACAACTCCAGATCTCACACGCAGTTAAGGATCCTTGGCTTAAGCTAGGAGAAACTTTTTGCCGGAGCTGAGCTCCATCAAGGAGGGGGATGGGAAAGCAGGCTGCTTGCTGCTTGTGCTGATTGACACATTTGCAAAACAAAAGACACTGATGGAGAGGTGTGAAGGGATTTAAGGTGGGCTGGGATTACAAGTTTTTGCGTAGGCTTTAGGAATTCTAGTGTTAATATGTTAACAGGCATTCGTTTTTGAAAGCCATAATTAGGTAAAACACTAAACTAAAACTAGAATTGAGCTATGACCAACACTCAAGCAGTCTGAAACTAAATTCAAAACAATGTAAAGCATTGGAATTCACTGAAATCAACCATCCACCTAAACTGTTTTCATTCATAAAATTGTTGGTTTATTAAAGTTTGTCATTGTGTCATAATCTTTCTTATTGAAAAACCTTTAAAATGCAAATCTTAAAGCTTATATAACAATGAGTAACTTTTTTTGATGTATAACAAAAGAGTCTTGCGCCTAGTATAATAACTCTTCAGTAACATATAATATTTAGAGCATGGTAATTTAGCAGATAATAAAATTTCTAAAATTATATTCTGAACAATATAAGGATATTGTAATGTGCTTACTTAAATAAGTAAAGATTATATAACATACATATCAAAAGGCTTAATTCAATTAACAAGCTATCGTCATGAAATTATGGTATCTGTGCATCATTAGTTATATTCTAAGCTTGTCTTGGGTTCATATGTCTATTTTGATGGTGTCAACAGTTGTTCCTTAAAGATGCCCATTTGTAATATTTAGAAATTTCCTTTTTTCAGTATTTGCTAACCTAAACTTCAAATTTAAATCTCTGTCAGTTTACTGCTTAAGTTTTCACCATTTTAGGTCTTTCATTGCATTTCAACTGATTAAATTTGAAGTAAAACTGGAAAAACTGTGATCAAGCTAATTAGAGAGGTGTCATCAGCTACTGTTTAGGCACATTACTTTATACAGTATAAATAATGGATATAGCACAATAGCAAAACAGACTATAATTGTCATAGAGGACCTTCAGTGGATCAAGAGCTCTTTGGCAAAATGCACAGACTGTTGCCAGAGCTCAAAGGTTCACTAAGCCTTAATTATACTTTTTCAATTATTTTGTAGCTTTAAAATTTGTAGTTCAGTGTCGAGGTACTGAAAATCCTGTACTGTTCCAAGCCAAAGCTATACTCAAATTCTTTGATTTCTGTCATTAAATTTACATTTCATATTGTTTACTTCTTATTTCTTGTTTACTTCTTCCAAGACACAAATTTATTTTGTAACAACTGAGTTGTTTAAAGCCATAGTAATGAGAAGAATCTGAAATACTGTATGTCAAAAAGCACAAAAAAAGTTGAGAGAGACCACTGTGTGAGCAGGATGCAATATTGGAAATACACCAGAATGAAATAAAACCTTAGAGGATAACCAGAAGATTGTCCAGATGAGGTCTTCCACTTTTCCTTATGCCATCTCCCTCTCTCATTCTCTTTCTCCCCATCTTCTGTTCCTCTCCCTCTCTCTATGCATATAGACTCACTTAACCCTGGTCTTCTCCTTACTAACCTACAAGCTCAAATATTCAATGGAAAATCATAGTGTTTAAACTACTATTAAAGAATAGTCTTCAAGGTAAACTCCACATTGCCTGTTCCTTGTTTAGAGTAACAGTAGTAGAGTAGAGTATCGGACTGGAGACATCTGCCTTAGAATGTATCAATAGTCCAGGGCTGGTTTGCATACTGTATTCCAGATAGATTACACAAAGGTCCTGTCAAGATGCCACCCCCAGCCAAAACTACCACACACACACACACACACACACCCACCTCTATCCCTCTCTCTCTCTTTCTCTCTCTTTCATCTGTATACAAGGAAATAGCAGGAGCTACTAGCCCCTAGTATTCCCTCTCAATCTATACCTAAGCAAACAGATGTGCAATTTGGCTACAAAAATTGGCTTCAATTTCTGTCTCTCTGTCTGACACTATATGGGCTCTTTCCCCACCCAGAGTTTCCATTCATTCAAAGCTAAAATTAAACATCCGTTGATATTAATATAAAAGGTGTTACTTTGTCAACATGCCTTACAAATATATTTATAGCATTAAAGTCATTTTTACGAATACTCTGAAAAGCCAACATTTTACATTTATTTATTTTAAAATTTTCTGACATTTCCTCCAATTAATAAACAATAACAAAAGCATTTTGACTTACCGTAATTTGCAGGGTTTTTTAAAAAAAGTTTACCTTTCCAAGTATTTCAGATCAGTTTTGACCCACCATTAACTGTAATGGATTTTCCACTGCATTTAGTTTGTTCACAACCGATAAAAACATCCTAAATGTTGTCTTTTAAGCTCTGAAACGTAAAGGCCTTTAGTAAAATGACCTAACTTTACAAGAAGAAAACGTTTCCAGATATCATATTTTTGTTTAGTTGCTACACATTTTAAATGCTAACATTTCCTTTAGCCTCAATTCTCAAAAGTCATATACTGGGTTTTACTCTCCATTTTGGGTAGTTTTTTTGTTCACAACCCATAAAAAACACCTAAATCTCTTTTGTATTACTGTTAAACCATGATTATTGGTACTACAGGCTAAGATGGTCAATCAATATAAAATAGTTTTGGGTTGAAAAATCTGACATCAAACAGCTAAAAAGGGTGATCAGAATCAGGGCAAAAAGACCCATAAGGTACAGCATTTAGTTAGCATTTGCAGACCTTGTAAGGTTTAAAAGGAATCTACTGCAGACTTGAATCTGATTGTAGTGATGCATTAAGCAATACAAAAAAAGTAGACTTTTCAAAAAATGCAGTATATGAAAGAAAACATGTCAGCCTTGTTCAGCATTAATTATTATAGTCCTCTTTAATGGTGTTGCTGTTATTTCCGTATATGACTGGATTCAGGCTATATGATGAGACAGAACAGCTGTTTTTTTAAATACATGGCCTGCTCATACCATTTTGTGTTTTTGAATACAAATATTATTTATGTGAACATGTCTGTTGTGGTCTTCTCTGAATTGGGAAATGGAGTTCACTGCTGATGAAGCAGGCTGCATGTTAAAGTCAGTTTCAAAAGAAGAAAGCTGCCATCAATACATCATTGCAAATAAAATTCTAGCATTGCTCAGAAAATACCATACCACATCCCCAGCAAAATTATATACAAGCAGGTCTTGTTTCATTCCAATCTGATATCCAAACAGATGGTGTGTCAGAATAAATGCTTTGTTTACTATCCATACAATAAAACTGCCATTTTAAATTACAGAAAAAGTTACATTTTTATTAAAGAGTCAGTTATTCTGTTGAAGAATTGCTTGTTGTAAAAGAGCACGATGTCACAGACAGCAGAAACAATGAAAGAGCAGATGTTGCAATTTACAAGCTGTCAACTTGCCGGAGCATTTGAGCATTTGCTTGTTTACCTTTGTTCTGTTTGTGTTTTGGTACTCACAGCATTGCATGTCTAAACTATCGGGCATTAATGGATTTAATATGTCCTCATGCATGCTAACATATGCTGTCCAAAGTATTTGAGGTATGTGTTTATATGAAGCATTGGTCAAAAAGAGGTCAGTCATTGGAACTGTAATTTGGTAGAGAGGACAAGGCACTACACCTCAGAGAATCTTCATTTGGTTTTGAAAATAGTAATAAAAACAAAATAGTAACTAGTAACCAATAAGAAAAGTTTCTTTTTATTTTCCAGAAATTAGATCCCATTGAAATATCATGAAAAGTTTTGTTTTTAGTTGTGAAAGAACTTTTGTTTTTATTGGGAATAAGAATTTGAAAAGAGAAAAGGATCTTGGTGATCAAGAGGACAAAAAAGAAAGAAAAGAAGAATCAACAATTTGATATAACATAATAATATAATATAATCTAATCTATAGTAAAGGAAAGAATATGTAATGTTGTTAGGGTCTTTGGCATTTTGGTTTTCTATCCTCAGAGTCAACTATCCAACCATCTATATTCTGACTACAGGGTCATGTGGGTCTGCTGGAGCCAATCCCAGCCAACACAGGGCGCAAGGCAGGAAACAAACCCCAGGCAGGGTGCACGCACACACACAAAGGACAATTTTAGGATCATCAATGTACCTAACCTGCATGTCTTTGGACGGAAACCAGAGCACCTGGAGGAAACCCACACAGACACAGGAAGAACATGCAAACTCCACGCAAGGAGGACGCGGGTAGCGAACCCGGGTCTCCTAACTGCAAGGCAGCAGCGCTACCACTGCACCACCATGCCACTCCTAGAGTCAACTAAATAAAATAAAATCTTTGTACCCAAAGTAATTACAAACACCTTTAAAGTGGACATAAAAATAAATGAGTAATAGTACTGTACAGTATATTAGAAAAAAAGTGCATCTTTCATTTTCTTTTAAAATGAATGGAACTCCTGTAATGTATTTCTTACCAGTGTTATAGAACATGCTGCTATATATTTTAATATACTATACAGTGTATATATTTTTCATTCTAAAATGTAAATCTTGGATCTAATGGTATAGCAAAATCATCATTGTGATCGTTCACGTCATCTATTGATCAGCTTGTTTGTGGCAGAAATAGAAATTAACAACAATAGCAAACACAATAAACTAGAAGAGCCACAGTTTTGCCGCCATAATTCGTTATACTTAATCATCACATAATAGTACTATATAAACATATCTGTCCTCATCAGTGGTGTTGGAATCTCCAGTAAACAGTATGTAAACAAAATAACCATTTTATTATTTTAACATGCTCCTAAAATTTCTTCATGACACTTTTTCTTCTGTTGGGTTTAAGTGGGACTTCTCTGATTTTTCTGGTTAAGCTCCTTTGTGTTGAGGAGTTCTGTCTTTCTGTCCCAATCAAGCTGTGAAATCTTTGTCACCCCATTGATAAGTGACGAGAAGAGGAAGGTTTTTCTGGGTCCCAATTCCAGCTGCACTAAAGGTGTTATGATGTTTTTTGATGTCCTCCTTCTGCTGATTCCTTAAGCAGATCAACATGGCTTTGTGAGAAGGAACTAAAACAGAATCAAAAGTATTCAAATGTTTAAACCACTTTTTCCTCTCTGTGTCACTCAAGGTAACACCTTCAGAAACTCATCCTTATTTAGACTTTGATTCATTATATAGAATTCTGAAAGCTAAACATTATAGGAGGAATCAGAGATCTTGTCAAATCCTAGTTGCTGGCTTCTTGATTTCATCATGTAATTTTCATTTTATGTAAATATTGGAGTTTTTTTTTGTTTTTTTTTATACAGAATACCAGACCATACCCTGTAGCCAGATAAAAAAACACAAAGGACATGTGTGCCATTTCTCTCACGTTGTACTGTGCAGATATATCTTAGGTAAACGTTCTTCTTTAATGGTCATGAAACCAGTGAGTTTTTGGCCCAGAACCTTAAAAGAATTCAATTGGTCCAGTTCACACAAAAAATATGATGTAAACCTTGTTAGGCCAGGTCACAAAAACATTTCTGTGAAGCAGGCACATGCTTAGCATATTTTACACATTGTGTAATGTTAGGCATCTAAAGAAAATCACTGGTTTCTTTATAATTAGTCTCTTGCCTGTCTTTAAAACCATTATGAAGTAAGCCAAGAAAGTATGAAGGCTTATGTTATTGATAAGGCTTAAGGAACATTGAACTGCTTTATTTAACCATAGCCATGTTTTTTTCTACTGTTAAAATGCATTCTTACAATTTATTATTACAGTTGAATTTTTTTTATTCCCATGATATCTCTGTTAACCTGGAGCCAGAAATCAATGTAACAAAATAGTACAGATAACCAGGATTGTGTCCAGCAACACTCTTACTTAAAAACTGAAACAGTCACATTGACTGTGAAAAAATCTGAGCCTCAATTCCGTTTAGAAATGTTTACTTCGGTGTCATTTAAAGTACTCCAGAAATACCAAAATAGCCAATTAAATGGCTTAGTATGGCTTTCATTTAATAATTTTATGTCATATCTGAATAGTTCTAACTTTCATAAAAGGGAAAAGGTGTAATTTGTACTCAAAGAATTTAGTAGACTTTCCTACATATTGATATTATGTTCTTGTCAGGCATCTTTACAGAATGCAACATACAAGACCAGAATCGCTGACTTTCACGCGGTCTCATATGTTTTGCTGTAACAGTCTCATTATATCGTAAATTTTTGTTGGCTGTGCCTTTTGTGATTAGACATGCAGGTTAACTGTAAGTGTAATGTAATTCTTTTCCAAGGGTGGTGTGCAGGTCATAAATGAATATCAGTTTATGGATATTTAAATCACGAGCCGGTGCTGGCAGGAGAGTTGTGTTTTGTCTTGTGTAATCTTTCATCATCATTGTGAAGTTGGTTGTAAGGAGCTGTATTACATCAGTTAATTCAGAAAGTGAACTCCTGCTCTTGGATCCTGCTATGTCATGGGGACAGAACAACTGTTCTACACAGAGTATAAGACTCACTTATACTCTTTAATTTCTCTGAAAGTTTTTGTAAACAGAAAAGAAATCTATGTATACCTTTTAAAAGATGTTGTCTAGGATCAGATTCCTAAACATGTATTTAGTACATAGTTAGCCCAATGATGTATTTAAAGTAAATATACATAAATTCCGGTATCCAATGTGTTACACTGATGCATTAACGTGAATAATGAGGAGTGTAGAGTAGCAGATTCAATTGTTGCAACACAATTTCTCTGGTGTCTCCATTAGAAATTCAAGTGCCACTATCTAAGACCATCATTTCTCCCTTCAAGTTTGCAGCACCACAATGGAAAAGCAAAGGGGAAGGGGCATTGGTTTTTAACACTGAGACTGGGAAGTGGAGGTTGAAGGAGAGGACCAAGATGGTAGCCAATACTTATCTAAGAGTTGTGGTAGTCAACAGCAAAAAGCAGTTCTTGCTAACCACTGAGCTTTGCACCTTCCTTCAGCTTGGCTGAGATGTCTCTTATGTGCCACATGTGTTGAACATGATTGCGAATAGATTGAGACATTCCTGTAAATCATCTTGCACATATGAAGTATGTTTTGTGAATAAATTGTTCCCACTATTCAAATGTTAACATAATTTTTACTCATCCTGTATATATATGATGAATAAATGGATGAATAAATGTAAATTTATATTGCTATAGTTGTGGCATAAGGTACTTTGGGAACTTATTCTGGGTCACAAATTGAAAATGTGAACTTATTGTATTAGTTACAGTCCCTTAGCTACCAGACATTGCTGCCCTAGATGTCAAACTTCTTCTGACTTAACTTTTTTTCTCTACAGGTCAATTAAGCAAATATTTTTTTTCTGGTCAATGCATTTTTATACAATTATACCTTCTGACAGTATACATTTGAAGAATGAAATCATAGTTTACAAGGGAGGCTTTAAAGAATTATAATAAGTATATGTGCAAGCATTTCTTCTTGTAATCCATCCAGCTTCCACTATTATGTCATGCCTCCTTGCTACAGCCTTTGTTATAAAGTACTTGAAAATGACCTATCCAAATTTCATCCTCTAGCCGCTCCCAAAAGACCCTCACTACATATTTTGATTTCCTTGGTATGCCAGGCTAATTCAACAACATTCTGAGCCAGCTCACTACAAGTTTTAATCAAATGACAACTTAGAACTTTTTTATATGAAAGTGTTGAGAATACACAGCTTGAGTAAAGATGGCACAAAATCTATCATTAAAATTTTTCTTTGGTACCAGATTCCCTTATGAGCAATTTCACATTTGAACAGGATGCTTGTTATAGACAATCCTTAACTAATAATATAATAAGGAATTTACAACTAAAATTAAATCAGACAGTCTGTTATTACCACTCATTTTTCCTGCAGGTATCTCTATTCCCCATGTAAACATTAAGTCTCCTAGTACCAAAATAAGTTTATTAAAAGCTGAGCATAGGGAATATTTGTCAGGAGTAAAAATATCCAATCCCAGTCTTCTCACTGACCGGTACAAACTATACAGTGGGGGCTTATGAGTATTTCTAGACATACCCAAGGCCTCTCTTTGGTAGCAACTCCAGAATAAAGGAAACCACCCTGCTCCAGAGGTCTGGTAGAGGTGAACCCTTCAACTTTGCAGTGGCTCACATGAGCTCTGGCTCCTGCCTTACTATAGAAGTAATATAAAATGTCCCAAGAGTAGAGATTCATTGCCAATGACTATTCTGTTTGGGCCTGTCCAACACATAATGTACACCTAACCTGCACCTTGTGGCTAGTGAGGTGGTGATGCACCATGTTTGGTAGTAAACATTATAAAACAACATAATATTGTTAAGCCCAGCCCATTTAATTAAGGGTTTAAGGGGGCCGGAGCCTATCCTGGCAGTATCATACAAAATCCTAGGGTGGGCACCAGACCATCACAGGGCACATTGACATTGGGGCCAATTCAGAATTAGAAGTCAACCTGTCCTGCACTTCTTTGCAGATGTGGGAGGAGAGCTCACACAGACGCAGGCAGAAATGTGCAAACTCCCCATCAATAATGAGCAGGCATACAATTTAAACCAAGGACTCTGGATCCATGAGGTGGCAACAATTAACTGTGACACTCATTACTGTAACTAAATTAATAAAGTCTAAAAACGTCAATTAAATGTGTTTCTTGTAACAAGATGGCAGTTTTTATGTCATAGGTTCTTTGGGTCAGAGAAGGGTTTGTTTGATATACTGGTACTGAAAAAGTAATGAAAACCCCAGTTTTTGAAATGGTGCAGTACCATCCTTTTGTTATTTTTTGTTCCAGAAGTAAACAGTTACTTTCAAAGACTTTGTGCTCAGCTCTTCATTCTTCAGCTCTCCAACACATGCCCATTACTCATATTCCTGCCCTACTTGGTTCTTTGACTTGCTCCCTGGGACACCCCCAACTAAATGGAGAATCCACCTGGAGTGACCACCTTCCCTTCTTTGACACTCTGGGGAGTACAAGGAAGACCCCTACCCCAGTCTCTTTGATGCAGTGGAGATTTGAATGGGGAATCACAGCTTGAAGTCACACAAATTATGTGGAGCAAAATGCAAGTACATCATCATGCGGCACATTCGGCAAAAGCACAATTTTGCAGTGCAACAGGAAGGTTGCAGTGAGACGGATGAGGGGTGGAGTTGTATGTTATTTACTCTGATGCTGGTATTGTAGTCTGAAAACTGGTATCAATACCAAAGTCAAAATTTAACTACTAATTCAACACTAGTACAGGGTACAGTGAAATGCATACTTGCAGGTCCTAATCAACACGTCACCACTCTCCAGTGCCATGATCAGTGAATATTGCTACTACCTTAGTTTGAAACTTCTCTGTTGTTGTTGACCTAATTGACTAAAATGTATTAATGTACTGAAACACTGAATTTAATTTTGTATTTAAAAATTTACCTGCTTATGACTAAGTCCATTATATACTACCTTCAGTAACTTAGAGTGCTAATCACACAACACTATGTATTCTTACTTGAAAAAGCAATAAATACACCATTTTTTGTACTTTTTGCATCTTTTTTTATAGTAGGAAAATTTAAATAGTTTTAACATCACATTCTTCACATTTTCAAAAAATCTAAGCCCCACAAAACATTTTGCTTTTCCTTCTCTTGTTTTTAATTACAGTTGCAATCTTTCATATACAACTTTTTCCACCTTGTAAAGCTACAAAATAAACAATTACAAGAAAACCTTTCTCCAGTTTTCTTGGTAAGTCAAGTAAAACAAAAATAAATATTCTATAAACAACTTGAAGCATTCATCAATTTTTAATTGCATTTTGCTTTCAAATTTGGTTAAAATAGTGGACTCTTTTTTTAAACTACAGTATATACTATCTTATGTGAACCCATACTGTATTTTAGACTGTTGTGCCTTCAAAAACATGCTCAGACAATACCTTTCTTGATGAGTCGAATTAACAACGTGCCCTTCAGCTTTCCTGCAAAATGGAAACAGCAAATGAATTAACTTCTGAGCTAAAGGTTTTAGTTTTTGTTTCTTAGACAAGTAGGTAAATTTAACTGAGTGCAATTGAAGTGGGACTGTCACAAAGCACATTACTGTGCACCACACACAAACACAAGCAGAATACCTAACAAATGTTTTCTAATAATGTGAAGAATGTCAAGAAACAAAACTTATTGCACATGGAAGATTAAAAATGCAAAGTTCCATATTTCAGTAAGTACAGAAGAAGTATTCTGTTGCTGTTTTCCGCCTCTTCTGTCTCTCATTTCCCTCTGCATATACCAAGCTATAAGCAAAAAGGGTGGAGGCGGATTATGCCTTCCATCTGTTTAAGCACCTTCTGTTTGTCATTAGGATGTGTTGATTATATGAAACAGGAAAGTCTTACTAAAGTCTGTTCAGTTATGTTAGTTGCCAATATTATAAAATCAAGTAGAAAGATCACCCATCATCAAGGGCAGTTCCACAGCACAGTTGTGTCTATATGACTAAAAAAGAAAATTAAAAATAGTAAGAATTCATGTTAGATCTCAAAGATACATTAATATGGTGTTTCTAGCCATTGAATTACAAACCATTCCTGAGATATTTAATCAACACACATTCGCTGTTTTTAGAAGGCCATAATAGTTCCCAATACACTTTGTGATAAGAGTACTGCTAATGGCAATGGATTTTGGGTGCATGTTTAATGATGTCAGGCAAATTAATAAATATATATTGAAAAATACTACATTACATAGAAAAGAGAGAATATATTTAAAATATATAGATTTAAATATTTCTGAACATTTTTTTATGCTTAAAAGATTATAGTTTTCATATCAATTTCATACTTTTTTCCTCAGATATATAGAGACAGAAAAGTAATGTTAAGTGGCTTAAACATTAGTACACAATATACAAGATATCCAATGAACAAGAGAGCACTGTATACTATAGTAAAAAGTTATCTATGTTCATCTTAATGTGTAAATTAATCTAATAATGTAACAGTAGGAGGTTTTAGTTATTGCACGATGTGTCACCTGTATTTTGTATAATACTAAATATCCAGAGTCATCACATCAATGTTTTTTATGTTTTAAAAGGAACAATTAATTAACTATAACTAACAAACTGGTGAGTTGGATAAAAAAATAAACCACTTCAGGAATATTAAAACATGCTTATTATAAATTAAGTAAAGAAAGATAGCGTTTTTGCAAATCAGTATTAGAGATTAATGAATGTTGTCTTACAAAGGAATGGGTTAGTTTTGTTTTGTCTTTGATGCTGTTAGATCCAGGCTCAGACTCTGCATGACCATGAAATTGGCTTAAGCAGGTTAAATACAAATAATACATGAATGAATTGAATATGTAGTGATAAACGTTGCTATTCTAAAAAGCAGAGATATAGCTGTAACAATTATATATGTCAAGTATTGGGCATTGGGCATTGTGTGTTTCCTGCATACTTCACAGTTTCACCAGTTTTAATGAATTATTATACAGCCCTATTTATTTTAAAGGGTAAAAATGTTATGATATTCTTTTGTTTAAAACATTTTACATAATATTTGTATAATCATAGGCCCTTTATCTTTAAAAAAGTATTTTCTAGTTATCTAGTGTTAAAACAGGGATCCTTCTTCCCAGCTGAAAGCATACTTTTTGGCATGTAGCTTATACAATCATTAATCTTGTGTAATACTGATACTAATAAATAAAATGAAAAGCACACACACACTGCCGGCTTGCTTTTAACACTTTTTTTACCTTAAAAAATTTGTCTGCTTCTGCTTTTTTTATTTATTTGCCTTTGGGTAGACAGAATGAAACCACACTTAACCTTACAGATGAAATCTTTGTCATTCTTAATGCATGTATTGCTTAAAATGCTGCTCAATAATGTCTATATAAAACACCTATGCTTTTTCTGCACATTCTGCTTCACTTTTGTACCCTTTAATGGAAATTATTTAATGTGTCTCTTGCTTTTTTACATACATCTGTCTTTTCTTTAAGCCAAATAATGTTGAATGAAAATTACTAATAAGGTTTTGAAGCTTATCCCACCTACATAATGTAATATGCAATCTAGGATGGGATGCCAGGTCATCATGTTACACACTCACTAGCACAGTCACACTGAAGATTGTCACTTCTTTGCAATGCATTCATGTGAACACACTTACACAAAATTATTTGAGATGCCAAAAAACAATAGAAAAAATTATGTGAACAATGACAATGTTTAAAGTTCATTTTTAAAAATAGGGTCTTTGGCTTTGATTTATTTAGAATTTAGAGACCATATAGTAAAAATTAAAATAATATTTATACTCATAGACATAATGGGAAATTGAGCTAAGAGAGTTTCAAGCAAAAATAAAATTAGTTGTTTGACCTCTGTCATTTATTTTAATTGTTGCTGACCTGGACAAAAACAGGTATACAAAGAAAAATATTTTATTATTACAGCTCTGAGGTGACAGACAGGACTCTTCTGCTCTCTGCGGGAGTAGCTGTGCTGCAGAAACCCATAGGAAGGCTGCTCGCATTATGAAGGGGATAGGGGAAAGCACTCAGGAGCCTCATCCCTGGAAGAGTTAAAAACTGTCAGAGAGCGAAAAGGATCAGGCCTGTTGGGGATTGTAACTGGTGTGGTGCTGAGGCATCTCCCACTGTATGGCAGCACTTGGGTCCCAATTTGAGGCGGCCATTCCCGGTAGGCGTGTGTTACGTCTTGTCTCTCCAGCATGATGATCATCTTATTCTGCTATCAGAGGAGCTTTGTAAACTCTGCATTTCAGTGGAAGTACTCTCTGATGTGTGCAGACCTGGGACTGGCCAGATCTCTGTAGGTGGGTACACCGTTTATTGGTCTGATCACTCTGATGGCTGTCATACTCAGGGAGTAGCTGTTTCTGAGGCTCCTTTCGATGGTGTCCAATGTCACTCCTTTCAACAAGTGTATTATGAGACTAAGATTAAGGCCTTGTCTGTTGTCTCAGTGTGTGCTCTGAGCGCAGTGAGTGATCTCTCGATGAGGGAGAAATTTTATTCACAGCTTCCCTCAGGGGTTGATGGATGCCTGTGAGGAGACACTCCTCTGGTCATGGGTCACTTTAAATCGACCACTGGCCCTGACAGGGCTGGCTATGAGAATTGTGTCTGGCGACCATCAAGAAAGTGGCTCCATGTTCCTTGACTATGCAAAAGGTCAGGGGCTGCAGGTAACTGGATCTTGGTTCTAGCACTGTGAGCCATATCGTTGGACTTGGTACTGCAGTACTGATGGTATGAGGAAGGATATCGATCACATCCTCGTGGACAGACGCTGGAGGCTCTTACAAAACTTCAGGGTCTACAGAAGTGCCCAGTTTCTGAATTTTGACCACAGACTTGTTGTTGCTACTCTGAAGATCCAGCTTAGGTCCAGTAGGCTACCACCTACTATGAAAATGAGGCTGGACCTGGCCAAACTCCAAGATCAGGCTGTTTCTAATGAATTTGCATGAGTTTGAAAGCTTGCAACTTTCCATGACAAGACCCTGAAAGTTGTTGAGTTGTTGGTGTTACCAGTGTTCCCAGAAGGAGGTGTTTCATTTTGCAGGGCACTCTGGATATCATCGAGAGGAGTCACAGAGCACAGCTTAATGGCAACTCTGGTCTATACCAGGAACTGAGAAGGATGGCTGCGAGGGCTCTGAGGGCAGATAAGGAGGCGCTTGTTACAGGAATCTGTGAGCAAGTGATACACCATCTATGGTCTAGTAACCCATATCCTGCTTACAGAGGTGTCGAAGCATTACACTACAGCTGATGGAACAGTCCTTACGGATGACACTGCAGTTGTGACCCGCTGGGCTGGCTACTTTGAGCACTTGTTTAAAGCTGATCCTCCGGCTAGAACATTGGATATCTCTGGTTCCATGGTTCTTGAGGCTGATCCACCAATTAGTTTTGAATCACCCAATCTCACAAAGATTGCACAGGTGGTGAACCAGCTGAGGGTAGGGAAGGCTGCAGCGATCTGTGGTATCCGGGATGAACTTCTCTTGGCTGGTGGTAAGGCTGTCATTGCAAGCAATCTTTGTTTCCATTTGGGAAACAGGCATCATCCCAACTCACTTGGAAAACTGGACTTGTCGTCCCTATCTGGAAAGGGAAGGGTGATATCGCCTGGATTGCGGCAACTAAATGGGGATAACACTGCTCTCAGTGCCGTTAAGGTCCTTGCTAGGGTCATCCTCAGTAGGATCTGCGATCACTTGCTCACCTACCAGAGACCAGAGCAGTCTGGTTTTACGCCTAAGAAGTCTACCATCAACTGGATCCTAGCACAGAGGGATCACTTAAACACAAATGCAAATATCAGCAGAGTTTCTTTGCAGCCTTTGTCAATTTTTATAAAGTATTTGACTCAGTTGATTTAGCTGCCCTGTGGGACATCCTGAGGTTTCACAGGGTCCCCTCAAAGTTGCTGGATATCTTGGCCGGCCTGTAAGCTGGCACTGTGAGTGCTGTGCAGAGTGAAGGCAGAACCTCTGCATTTTTCCCAGTTTATTCTGGGGTTCATCAGGGGTGTGCTCTCCTACTCTGTTCAATGCTTGCATGGATTGGCTATTGAGAAAGGTTGTGGGGTCCAGAGGCTGTGGGGCATCTGTTGGTGAAGAGAGAGATTCACTGATCTTGACTTTGCCGACAATGCTATAAACTTCACAGAGTCAGTGGAGGCTTTGATCATGACTCTCAAGAGACTGAGTGAGAAGTCTGAGTGACTGGGCTTGTGAGTGTCCAGGATAAAAACCAAGGTCCAGGCCTTTAATTTCCTCTTGTTGATAGGTTTACGTACCTCGGCAGCAACATTCATGTCTCTGGTGACTCTTCCTATGAAGTCAGTAGACAGATTGGGAGAGCATGGGGGATCATTAGGTCGCTGGAAAGGGGTGTGTGGCGCTCTCGATATCTATGCAGAAGGTCCAAGTCTTTAGAGTCCTGGTGCTTCCTGTTTTGCTATATGATTGCGAGACATGGACGGTATCCAGTGACCTTATATGAAGACTGGACTCCTTTGGTACTGTGTCAGTTCAGAGATTACTTGGGTACCACTGGTTTGACTTTGTGTCAAATGAGCGGTTGCTAATGGAGTCCCAAATGAGGCACATTACCTGCATTGTGAGGGACCGTCAGTTACGGCACTATGGCCAATTGGTGTGATTCCCCAAGGGTGATCCCCTCACAGAATCCTCATTGTTGAGGAGCCGAGTGGCTGGACCAGGCCAATTGGACACCCATGCCTTGTTACCTACCAAAATATTACCTTACACAGTTCCCTTCTTCTCATACCTTCACCTTCTAGCCTCTTTTCTTCTTGCTCTTTGATCTCTTGCCAACACTCATACTTCTGATTGTAGGCTCTGAGGTTGTTTGAATGTAAGTGGCTTTTAAAACCTGTCCAGGAGCTACATCCAGGGAAGACCCAGAGATAAGAAGCTATGAATGAGCTAGGAAACCCCTGAAGCACCACACCTAGAATTCCCTGTAGTAACCCTAGGCAACCATGCAACTTTAGGCCCAAAACATTCTTCAAAGGCCAAATCAACCCAGGTCACCTGTCTACTAATAGGATGAGACAAGATCCACATTTAATCAACCAGATCTCTTGTTAAACCTAATGGCTTGGGGGAAAGCTTCTAGTCCATGCTCCATTGCCTGCCATGATTCACCCCATAAATAATTAATTCTGTGATGTATTCCCCTATGAAATTCTAGAAGCTCATTTTGGTGTTGAGACTGGCATTTTTTCCCATTGCACTTGCTACTAAGATATTTTATGGCACAACTCCCATCTTAAGCAACACTAATTGGTCTGCAAGTGTAGTCTGCACCAAGTGTCCCTTGACAATGCATAAATCAGTAATGGACAATAACAGTAGGAGTCTGGTTACAGAAATATCACCCAGCTGCCAACATGTTTCCTCTGAGAAATGTTAATCAGCTGCTGTAGTTTTGTCTAAAGTAATAGAGAGCAAGTGACAACTACTAACCAAAAACAATGAGTACTACTATGTTAGAAAATGTCGACTGTTTCTGACCGATATTATGTGCTGCAATTAGGAAACGTTTGTTCCCCAGAGACTTAAGGCTTATTGCTGATAGAAACATTGCAATGAATTAGTCTCTTAATTTTTGTGTATGTGGCTGTAATGATTCATATTGATTTCTTTGGCACTAATTCCCTTGAGTATTAATTAAGGATTAATTATAAAATCCTTACATGAGTCATTGTTGTCTTATGTTCCTTGTCTGCAGTGCTGTTTTTGTTCCTAGGCTTTTACAAAGTATTTCATTGTTACTTATGGAAAATTGAACTGCATACAAATATTGATTTTAAACAGTTATTATTAAATATATTTATATGCTCCAAAGAAACAGATACAAAGCAAATTTTCATAATTCCCATGAAACAATTCAATCTGTTAGAACCAACATTTTTAAATTTATTAGAGCTGCCAAAAATGAATGTTTTTCCCTTGGTTACATCGATGCATGAGTCACTGAAGCTATGACTCACATAGGTTTTAGGAAAGCTACTTCAGTCCTAGCATCTGATTATAAAATCCCAAGTGCATCTAAACATGTGTGAAAAAGTATCTGAAGGACTAATAACCAGCAGGAACCACAGCCAACAAAACTGACCTCTGACTATGCACAGTATTCAGTCAATCAATTGATCCTGTACCACCATTAACATTATGCATCATCAAATGGTGTTTAGCAAGCAGAAGGCATAACAAAATGGTATCAAATATAGAAATGGAGAAGGATAATTTAGCATACCATTCACAATAGAAAATCACCACCATCAAATATCAGGGAGTCTCGTAAGTGCCATATATTGTATCTGACAGATTTGTAAAAGTATGTATCAAAAAGAGTGATAGAACTACCGAATAAATTCATAAATAAGTGAACATTACAGTAGTGTTAGTCACAGTAGCCAAACAAGGTAAATTCATAAATGATGGGCTAGACAAAGTAACAGTACAGTACAGCAGCCCAAGTGATTATAACATGGCATGTTTTAGTAACAGATCTATCTTGACAGCATTAAAATAGGCAGAAAAAACAGGTTGGTGTACACTCTGGATCTGAGCACTGATACAGATGGAACCTCACAAGCCGACCTAGGGAGAGACTAGCAGGGACAATAATTTAGAAAGCTGATTAGTGCTTGTTCAGAGTTCAGAATATTTCAAATGTCTAACAGGTTTATAAGGTGTAAACAGTGTAGATAAGTATACTAGAATATTGTAGTAAACACCAGTAGCTTAATTTTGGAAGTAATTATTGTAATGTGTGTGGTAGCCGGTCCAGACACAGACAGGCAGACATGTTGACGTCACCCAACACATGTTTATTATACATATTTACAAGAATAAAGGGCACCTCAAAACCCCCAAAGTCCTGGCCACAACACAAATGCCTTCACTTCTCATCAGGCTGCCTCCTCGCCTCCTCCCAGACCTTGTCTTCCTCACTCCCGACTCCAGCCCCTGAATGGAGAAAGGCGGCCCCTTTTATAAGCACCCGGATGTGCTCCA
The DNA here is from genome assembly GCA_026402145.1 of Polypterus bichir lapradei. NCBI lineage: Eukaryota > Metazoa > Chordata > Cladistia > Polypteriformes > Polypteridae > Polypterus > Polypterus bichir. The sequence continues at coordinate 5,466,743 of JANRMT010062796.1, read as the reverse complement.
GGTGTGCTCCGGCAATCTCCCACCGACACGCCCCAGTATGGCAGAAGTGCCGACTGTATCTCCGGAAGCACTCCGGGTGTCCCTGTACGTCTTCCCCCCAGCACTTCAGGTGTGGCGGAAGTGCTGAAGTCCAGGGCTCCCAAGGCATCGGGGCGCCCCCTGGCGGTGACCACGGGCCCCTACAGGGTCGAGCTTCAAAGCTCTGTACCCGTGGTCCCTATAGCAACCAGGGTGGTCGCCCCAACATGGCCTGAGGTGGGCGTATGCCCTCTTCTGGTCCTCCAAGGTGTCCCGGCCGGGTCGCCCCCCCAGCCATCTGCCACAGTGCGCCACCGCCAGCGACTACCCGTCAGGCAGAGCTGCTCCTCCCACGAGGGCAGCTCATCCCCGAAGTGGGTCCTACTACTTGTCCAGGGTCCAATCCAGCACCCTGGAACTTGCCTCTTTGGCACCCTCTCTGAGGTCTTCGTGCCCCTCTAGTTGGAGCTACTCGCACCCTCGTAGCCTCCGCCAGCTGTGGCAGCACCGCATCGCCAGCGAAGAGCCATCCAGCCAGGTGGCCCATCCCGTGAGGGCAGGTCCCTAACGAAGCAGGTCCTACTGCGCATCCAGGGTCCAGTCCTGCAAGACAAAGAGACACAGGGGCAGAGCCGCTGCCTGGACACCCTCTCCTGGCGTCCCTCCGTGCCACGCACTGGCAGTGCTCACCCCTCTGACCGGCACCCCACAACTTGCCTTTTCGGCACCCCCTCCGCAGGTTCTGTGTCCCTCCTGTTGTCACAACAGACGGGACCGCCTGCACTCCTATTCTCTCCGCTGACATCCTGGTTTTCCTCTGTCTCCGCAGAGGACGGCCATTCTCCGGACGTGAGCAACCTGCCTCATGTCCTCCCTTATTGGAGGAACCGGCATTCTCCCCTTGATTCCTCCCTTTTCTCTTGGACGCCATGACGGTCTGGGTCTGCGCATGGCAAACGCACAGATCCAGCCCTGTCTGCGTCCAAACAGAGCGACAGGAGACTACCGCAGGCTCGGGGCATAGGGTGCTAGGACCCAGGGCATTCATCAGCCCGCGTCCTACCAGCCCTCTTGATCTTTCTCCCCTCACCGCCATGTCCAGTGTCGGATATCCCCCTACTCGGTTCCAATCATTCAAATCACGGGTCTTTTCGGTGGGCTCTCCTTTATGCTTTACGGGGTCGGCTTTACTCACCGTCCCCGCCGTCCCGCTCCGGCTGAAGAATCCACCGTTGCGCCATCCTGTCGCCGCTCGCAACAACTCCACCGACGCAACCGCCTTTCTCTCCAATTCCAGCAACTCTGCCCGGAGGGCACGCAGCACCTGTGGAATAGGCCCTGCGGACTGAAGGCACTCCTCCAGTTTGTGCAGGGACACAGGCCAGGACAGAAAGTAAGCCGAAAGTGGGCTTACCTGTCCATCAGCAACACACGTCGGCTGCTTCCTGTGGGCCTTTCCCTCTGGCCCAATCGGGTCTCTCCCTGGCACATGATGGACATTCCTTCGTCCCGCCTCCATCCACTCATCGGCGGGCCCATAAGACACACCATCCAATCACATGCCATCTTGTCTTCCTTCTTCCTGGCTCGGTGGCAAGCTTTTGTTATTTTGAGTCGCAGCCTCTGCTCTTTCACAGCTCCCACAGCTGCCGCCGCGCTGTCGAAGCCCCGCAGAACAGCATGCATCTGCCACTGATGCGGATCCGGGCAGTCCCTGCCTGTAACACACAAAACATGCCCGGCCCCCCAGGGCTGGCTGCCGGTAAGCAGGGAACTCACCTCCTGGGTCCCATTGAACCGAGGAAACGTCCTCGGCGTGCCCTCACTAGATGCAATGCCGTCCCGGGTGCCTCCAGTGACGGCGTGCCTGTCGGAGCCTGCTGCACTCCTGCAACACCCGTTGTCTTTCTCCCGAGCCAGGGGAACACAGGCCTTCTGCGGACCGGAGACGGTCCATGGGGTAAGTCTCTCAGGCGGGGCTGGGTGCATGCCACCCCTGCGGGATGTGTATGGGTGCCCCCGCTGCACCCGACCGTCCACAAAATTATTTGTGATGGGTCCCCGCCTTGAAACAGGTGGAGAGTCCCATCTGGGATACCATTGTGGTAGCCGGCCCGGACACAGACAACACATGTTTATTATACATATTTACAAGAATAAAGTGCACCTCAAAACCCCCAAAGTCCTGGCCACAACACAAATGCCTTCACTTCTCTTCAGGCCGCCTCCTCGCCTCCTTCCAGACCTTGTCTTCCTCACTTCCGACTCCAGGCCCTGAATGGAGGGAGGCGGCCCTTTATAAGCACCTGGATGTGCTCCAGGTCTGCTCCGGCAATGTCCCACCGACACGCCCCAGTGTGGCGGAAGTGCCGGCTGAAATTCCCGGAAGCACTCCGGGTGTCCTTGCACGTCTTCCCCCAAGCACTTCCGGGTGTGGCGGAAGTGCTGAGGTCCAGGGCTCCCAAGGCATCGGGGAGCCCCCTGGCGGTGACCACGGGCCCCTACAGGGTCGAGCTTCAAAGCTCTGTACCCATGGTCCCTATAGCAACCAGGGTGGTTGCCCCCACGTGGTCTGAGGTGGGCGTACGCCATCTTCTAGTCCCCCAAGGCATCCCGGCCGGGTCGCCCCCCCAGCCATCTGCCACATGTGATATATCTGTAGAGTTTTATTAATGGCATAGGTCTCTTTTCAAGGTGAATCTTATATCTGTTACATAACTAGAAGAGCGAATGCCATGTGTTCTTAAATTTTATGTGACACCTATTAGGTGACAGAAAAAAGGATAAAACAACACTCACAAGAACAAAATATTTTTGACAAACAAGAGGCATGCAGATTACTTTGTAATCTAAGTGTTGTCTCAGACAGCCATTAATGAAGCATGTAGTAAATTAGGTGACTGATTGTTTTGTTTTTTTGTTTTAAACTTTTGTTTTATTATAACAAAACACTTGCTAGGGATATCTGAGTGGAAAGGATTGTAACTAAGGGTGGTAGGTGGTAGTGTACTGCCTCACAGTCAGAAGACAGAGGTTAGTATTCCGGGTGCCCCCTGCATGGACTTTGCATATTCTCCCTGTGTCCATGTCCACATATGTGTGTGCCCAGTCCAGGTGGTGTTCGAGGTGCTCTGTGACCCTACTTTGAATAAGCGTGTTAAGAAGATGAGTGGATGGATTGTAGCTATGTGTGTAGTGCTATATGACAGAGAAGAGGCAAATTGTGTAACATATTTACTGTTAAATTAAAATATATAGCATGATGATTGGCAAGTAAGACTGTGAACATAAGACTTTATCTATAATAATAAAAGGCAAAGCCCTCACTCACTCACTCACTGACTGACTGACTGACTGACTGACTGACTCATCACTAATTCTCCAACTTCCCGTGTAGGTAGAAAGCTGAAATTTGGCAGGCTCATTCCTTACAGCTTACTTACAAAAGTTAAGCAGGTTTCATTTCGAAATTCTACACGTAACGGTCATAACGGTTGATAACGGTCGACAACGTCCGCCATGTTGAACTTTCTTATTTATGGCCCCATCTTCACGAAATTTGGTAGGCGGCTTCCCTGCGCTAACCGAAACTGATGTATGTACTTATTTCGATGGTATGACGCCACTGTCGGCCGCCATATTGAACTTTCCAATGTCACCAATTTTCAAACTTCCCGTGTAGGTAGAAGGCTGACCCCATCTTCACGAAATTTGGTAGGTGACTTCCCTGCACTAACCAAAACCGATGTACATACTTATTTCGATGGTATGACGCCACTGTCGGCCGCCATATTGAATTTTCCAAACGTCACTAATTCTCCAACTTCCCGTGTAGGTAGAAGGCTGAAATTTGGTAGGCCCATTCCTTACAGCTTACTTACAAAAGTTAAGCAGGTTTCATTTCGAAATTCTACGCGTAACGGTCATAACGATCAACAACGTCCGCCATATTGAACTTTCTTATTCATGGCCCCATCTTCACGAAATTTGGTAGGC
>JANRMT010062796.1:5436252-5447436 GCA_026402145.1 Polypterus bichir lapradei | reverse complement strand
ATGCAGAAGATACAGAAAGCAGAAGAATTAAATAAGAATCTGACACTTCAGCGGACGTTTTTACCCGTGCACAATCACAAAGTGATTTCAAGTGAAGCTGCTTTTATGGGAGACACAAATGCACCAGTGCAACTTGCCCCACTTTCCCTGTTGCCAAGTAATGTTGAACCAAGTCGTCACTACGGTGTTCCCAAATACGCACTTTGCTGATAAACTGAGCGCACGGCGCTTTAGTGACTTTGAAGAACAAAAAAAGTCCGTCTACATGCGGCTCGAACCTTGTGCATGTTCGGTAGCACATATCTGTGTGAGAAGCTCTTCTCAGTGATGAAGACTAACAAAACAGCACACAGGAGTCGCCTCACTCATGAGCACCTGCAGTCCATCCTGAGAATCTCCACAACACAGAACCTCACACCAAACATAAACGAACTTGTTGCCAAAAAAAGATACTAGGCGTCCAGCTCTAAAATGACATATGAGCAAAGACAACTGAATGATTTGATTTGTTATTGCTGAAAGGAACACATTTTATTTATATTTCCAGGTTTTGTTATGCAGCATGTTCATATTTGAATTTGTATAATTTTGACAGGATATATTTTTATGGAGAGCAAAATCTTTTGGGATATTTAAAATCTAAGTTTATTTTTTATATAAAATTACATAAGAGTAAAGAAATTTGAATGTTTGTTCTTTTAACGTTTACTTTATTTCTAACTTGTATAATTTAGACAGGATATATTTTTATGGAGAGCAAAATATTATAAGTTGTTTAAAATTTGAGTTGATTTATTCAGGAATAATATTCCTGTCTGTTTTTACCATTCCTACCAAAGATATTTCTGTCGACTAAATAAAAATTCCTTCTATTTAAAATTTAAATAGAACTTGAACAGATACGATTGTTCATAATATCCACGCAGACTTGCACGTAAGAGCGGGAGTTATCCGTTTTAACAAGCAGCGTATTGCACTGATACGAAATAGCTGTGTGTGTATATATGTAGATATGTATGTATATGTATATATATGTTTATATATGTGTGTGTGTATGTATATATATATGTATTTGTGTGTATATATGTGTGTGTATGTATGTATGTATGTGTGTATGTATATGTATGTGTATATATGTAGATATATATATATGTATGTATATATGTGTGTGTGTATATATATGTGTATATGTATAGATATGTATATATATATGTTTATGTGTGTGTGTGTGTAAATATATATATATATATTTATATATGACAGCAACACTCATCACTCACAACAGTGACAAAACAATTACATTGACAATCATGTTACGTTATTTTCAAAATGTTTCCTTTTCTTTTTCATTGCTTCTTTAACACACTACTTCTCTGCTGCGAAGCGCGGGTATTTTGCTAGTTTGTTTATAAAAACTGAGAAAACCAGAAGGGACTAAGATAATTTGCAATCAGCAGTACACTGTCAAACAGATAAAGTCAAACATCTGTAGCGTGGCCCTAAGACAACCAAAACACAAACACATGCCAAAATGTGATGTGTATGGTTATTTATTAAAACAGAACTATCCAAGTGAAAGTAAAAAAAACAACTGGTAGCAGGTCTTCTAGAATCCCATTCTGTGTTAGGATTACAGTCCAAGGGTCATTTTAATGACTGTTTCCAGCTTTGGAAATTCATTTTGACTTCATGTTGTCTCTTCTCTTATCGAGAAGCTTACCCCAGATATCAAGTTTAGGATTCCTGTTTTCACATCAGCAGTTGGCGGAATTCTCCTGGCTGAGCCTTCAAGATTTGACTGTCAGTCATTAATCCAGCTCCTTCTTTTACAGGCGCTATAAGCAAGACATAACTGGAAGAGACAGAGCTTTGGTGTCTGATGTTGTCTTAACAGGACTCATTCTGATACATTAGATAGGGAGAACTTTATGTGCCCCAATGAGAAAAACTGGCTTTTTACAGAAGCGATAGATAGATAAATAGATAGATAGATAGATAGATTCTAAACACATGCCAGAATGACTAAAAAAGAAGAAAATTAAATAGAAAGAAAATGTATTTTACAGTCACAGTGAGGCAATTTGCAAATTTATTGTTATTGACATAAAGGACCCCCAGTAGCGTTTCTTGACACACTTCTGCTGAATGATTCGTTGGCTGAATGTACTCAGTGTTAATGCCATAGAGAGGATTTGCAGCATTGTTCATGATGGCACTCAGTTTTGTTTTATTTCTCTCCTTCACTACCACCTCCAGGGAGTTCAGAGTGCATCCCATAACTGTGCCTGCCATTTTAATTAGCTTGCTGATTCAGTGGTCCTCTCTTCAGGTAATGTTACCAGCCAAGCACACCACAGTGCAGAAAATTACAGTGGCCTTTACAGAGATGTAAAAGATGTGAAGGATGTCACCAACCCACATTAATATATAGTTCCTTTGTGTTATGACACCAGTCCAATATGTCATCCGTGGGGACCCCCAAAGACCCCTAAGTACAACCTCTACGTCCACTCACTGAATAGTGACCACACATAGAGGTTCTTTGGTGTGGTGAAATTCAATAATCAGTTCCTTGGTTTGCTGATGTTAAGTTGCAGACAATTCTTTCTGCACCAAGAAAGTTCTCCAAAAGACTCCTACCCTCTGTCTCACCCCCTTTATCAATACACTCCATAAGTGCAGAATCATCTGAAATTTCATGCATGTGACCTGACCTGGTGTTAAATTTATAGTCTGAGGTAAACAGAGTGAAGACACATGGAGACAGTACTGTTCCTTGTGGAGCTCTAGTGAGGGCCTCCCAAACTGTGGACTGCCAGACAGACAGTCAATTATCTCTGCGCTTACCCCTTAATATGGATGGCTGGATGGTATTGAATACATTAGAGAAATTGAAAAACATAATCCTTACAGTGCACACCTATTCACATTGGACCAATACGAAGATGTCAATTAGTACACAAAGATAAAAGCCGATTTTTATTATGTTCTTAAATTTGTAAGTGCATTAATGTTTTGGTATTTTATTTGTCTTCACATCGTTGTATTTATTCTTGTTTTATTGGATTTTGAGCTAAATTTGTCCTTTTCAGTTGTGTGCAAACCGAAGGTTAATAACACTCATTTCTAATGGAATCACCAATAGTTCACAAATTGCTGACTATCAGTTTAATAAAACTGAAAAATATAGTTGCTTGCATATATTTATTGTGAAAGGGTATAAAACCATTATGAGATGTTGAACATTCAATTTAAAAAATGTTTAGTAATCATGAAGTACTTTATCACTTTTATCGATTAATGATCTGAAATCCTTATTACATGTTCGTTTTCTAATTATGTGTCTCAGAAAACGGTAGGACCTTTACCCTAATAGGTATTTTTTATTTTATTTAACTTATTGCTCCTTCATAGTAATGTGGTTGCAAATATGGCCCCAAAATACAGTCTTAATATTTGCCTAATTTTCTTTATTTGTACTATTTTTTGCAGGACAGACCATAAGGTTTATTCCAAATGGCTCATTATATTATGTTTTGTATTTCTAATAAAAGAGTGGGATCTAACATACTCAGACGGTGTAATATTGCATGTGTTAAAATGTGATTAAGTAAATCAGACAGTTCTTTAAGTCTAAATATCATGAGAAATGTAAGGTAATAGATTAGCAATAGTTGTTTTTGCACTAATGTCTTTTTTGCTTTAATTGCAAACGCAAAAAAAAAAACTTCTACTATTTAAAAGTAGCCATGGTTGTCTGTGTTCAGTCAGCTGTCAGTTCATATACAAATTGAGCCCCCACATCCCCTTCTGTTTTAGAATGAAATAACTTCAGAGTCAGACCTGAGTATACAGTGTAAGTAGACCTCACATGGTAGTTGGCCTTCCTCTAAAAATGACTTCTTTTATGAACAATTGCTCAGCCTAACTACATTTCAGAAGAGTCTATATCTCTGAAGCTAGACTTGAATAATGACATCTAACTCTTTGTACTTTTCTAATAATAAAAAAAGAATAAAGTCCAAACAATATCAAAAAAGAATTCATTTAAATTATGGCAAGATCATAACTTTTATACAGTGACATTTCTGCACTAAACGCCAGGGGGTCACAGTGCTAACAAATGTTGTGCAATTAAGTAATACAGAGAAAAAACATTTGTTCTAGTATTACTGTATGTCAAATTGTCTTCCTTCTGTGGGTGCTGCAAGTCTACTGCTGGCTGAGGGGCTTGACCAATTGGCCCTGCAGTGTCCTGTACATTAGATTGGATTTGTGTATGCATGTGCCCAGTGCCGGTGCTTGGTTATTTTGTGAACTAAGTCAAGCTTATTAGTGTGCCAACTGTTTCGTTAGCTAACCCGTGTGGCTGGGTCCCCCCATCCCTTATGATCTGTGACCTAGGTGGATGCCTATTTCACCTTAATGGTGGTGTCGAGCCCCACATGTACCACCAGAACTTTCCAGTTTAACGATGTGACTTGAAGGTCACTGACTGTATTAAAATAAGGGCCACCTGTTGTTGCTGTTGTTGTATTTTTTTAAATTTGTGACTTTGCACGTGTTGTTCAAACTTTTCATAGTCAAAGCCATTCAGGACATGCCAGCAAAGAGGTGTGAAAATACCCACTACCATTTTTTCACTTAAAGAAAAAAAGGAAATCGATATCATTCACAAGATATTATTTTGCCTCCTGATTTTCACCCATTGCTGAAATTTGAAACAGCCACCAAGGAAGCCCACATGTGCTCCTTGACCTTTGTGGAAAAGGTATTATGCTCCTGCTTCAAGAATATGCAGAAATCTGGTGTAGAAAGACCAAATACTGTATGTATGTGGAAAATCATCTTTCAATTGTTTGTTGGTCTTCTGCTATCCAGCAAACACCTGGCCGCACGTAATTAGCACTGTTATTGAAAATGCATGGTGCAGTTCGAGTCACACTGTGTGTTTAGTCTGCATATTCTTTAAATTTAAATGTGAGTTGTGTTATGTCAGCAAACTGAATGGATTTGGGATATGACCGGGAGAACAGTCAAGTAACAGAAAAACATTCAAAACTAGAAGATCAAAGACGCAAGCATCAAAGCCAAAATGAGAGACAAAAATCGTGGTCAAAAATACAGGGCAGAAAAGTCAGAACCAGGATAAAATTACAAAAAATACAGTCCTGATGATGGGAACAAAAGATACCAGCGATCTTAAGAAATACAAAATTGCAGATTAAACTGCCCAAATTTTTTACTCAACTGGAATTTCAAAAGTAAATATGATAACCATACTCAGGAGCCTCAAAACTCCTAAAACAAATGTTTGATTACTAGAAATCCATGCATAAAAACATATAATGGAATAAAAACAGAAACCAAAACCCTAATAACTTGTTCCTTTTCACCTGAAATCTACTTGATTCTAAGTGTGAGGTGTTGCTGTTTCAATTTATGTGGGTCATAGAAAATGGTTTTTCCTGCTCACGAAGCTGTTTGTGAGGCTCTTACATTTTATATTAATGGTATATAAATGTACATGACTGTATTTAGACAGATAAAGAGGGAGAAAAAGAGAGAGTGTTTTTACACAACACCACTCCTTGGATTGGTGGAGAATTACTATTATCTGAGCCCTTAAACTCTCTCAGAAGCACTCACGTGTGACTATTTATATGTATATAATGCAAAGTTGACTGACTCATTCACTCACTCACTTTTCAACAAAAACACTATTTCCCATTTAGTTAAAACACTCAACTGGAAGAATTCTAACTCACCACTTTTTAGTCAGTGGGTAACTGATGTTATATATTATCTAAAATTGGAAAAAAATCAAATTCTCACTTAGAGGATCTGTACAAATTTTTTTTAAAACCTGGCAGGATCTGATCAATAAAATTTTAGAATAAGCATTTAAAGCAAAACTCAAGGAAGAAGCAAAGCTCGATGTTTTGCAAGTGCTGTTTTTTTGCTGTTGGCCACCAGTACTCTTAGATGCTGCGGTCACCCAAGGAATAACTGGTCAGTACAATCACAGCTCTCTGGGGTGCCAAGCCCATTCTCTTGCAAAAATACACAAATAAAATATTGCACAATGGTGTTTAACAATTGTATAAACAAAATAAGGTTGCCTCTCAACAACTGGGTAGGCAATGCTTCTCCTCGTAAAGGCTCTTTTCAATCAGCTAGTGGAGCTCCTCTCCTTAGTTGCTTTTGTCATAAGGGTGGTCTCAAACTTACTGTATAGCCCTGGGAGCAGAAGGGGCAGAGTTAGTTTCCCTCAATGGGCAGTCTTTCCATGCTGCAGAATAAAGAACAGACAAAGTAACTGGCAGAAGCAGCACCCTGTCTATTCTTGGGGTGGTATCACATACCTGTGAAGAACTTGGAAGGTGGCCCTCTGACGCACATGCGTGACAATGCGTACCAGCTCTCATTTTGGTTATCAGTTCCACTCTGTTGACCTGCAGCCCCCAGTTGCAGCACTGTAAATTGACCCTCCTCTTACCTCCACTCTTTAAAACTTAAAACTATTCTTTGATCACTGTCTTGCAAGTGTCAAGGGATGAATATAAGTCTTTCTTAGTGACCCTTGGCTTTCTAATGAGAAGTTACAGAAAATGTGTTGCAACAGTCGATGCTAATGTTCTGTTCTCTTCATTCTTCACTTTGATACTTCAGTGTAACATAGGATATCAGAACTTATCTATATCCAGCTTAAGTACTGCTTTGCATATACATTCATATCTGACAGGTGTAAATGGGCACTACATACAACTGACAAAAAAAAACACAAAAAGAAATACTTAAGTGAACTGTGTAAACAAACAAAAATCATAAACATCTAATAATTATATATACTCAAATTTTCACATTATTCTGATTGATTACTTCTTTCAATTTCTTTCAAAAGAATACACATTCTATAAAATTGTTTTCTGCAATGACTGTTGTCAAAAGCCAGGTCACTAGAAAATCAGAAAAATGCAAGAATTAATCTAATGCAGGAATGTTTGACTCATGGACAGTTGTGTATAGCATGTTCATAAATAAGTAGCTCCAGTGACCTAATGATATCATTATTATTACTTATTATTTAACTGATTCCCTTATCCAAGACAACTTACATATGAGATACAATTGGTTATATTTCTTTTATTTTTCAAGTTGGTGCACAAGCAGATGAAATGACTTGCTCATGTTCACATAGTGTCAGTAGCGGGACTTGAACTCAAAACTTCAGCATTTGAATTCCTAGATCCAAAGCCTTAATCAATATGCTACACTAATATTATCCCTTGTTTAAAAAAAGCTACAAATATCATATACAGAAAACACCTAGTTACATAACTAATTCTGCTACTCCCAATTAACTAATGACACCCTTTGTCTTAAGAAATTTCTCAGGAAAAGCTGGGTAACACAGCTTGTATTATATAATTGTGCATCTAATTCTTCTGTCCTGAGACCTTTACAAGGTCCCCTTATGCCGAACATATTAGTCCATTACTGGCTGACATGCAGGAAAACTAGAACAGTGTATAAGTAACACATAAACTGGTACAGTAGATTGTCTTTGGACTGTGAAGGAAATCCAGTATTAACAAATGGAGAAGAATTAAGTTCCACACAAATTGTACCTGACGCAGGCTGTTTTCTTAAATAGCATCATCCACAGAATATACTATCACATCACAAACAAGGACATGTCTCAAAATAAACAAAGACTTTTTATTAAAACATTAAAAATAATAGCCATAGACTACAACTGTAAAGAACAAATTGGACAGTTAACTTGAGCAGATTAACAGCCTGTAAACACTAAGGTAGGATCAGTTTAAGTACAGTTGATACAGAAGAATGTAATACAAATACAATTACAGTCATCTTGATTAATATACAAGAAGGTAAAGATAATTCTTTACATGATATTTGAAATACTCCATCAACAAAGCTACGTGAACCGACCCCGAGACAAAGAGGGAGAATTCCAGAGATTATGAGATAGAATTGGAAATTTAAGAAAGATGGGTGCTTTCATTTGATTGATTGTTTGTAAGATTCAGGTATCAATTTCTGGTAATGTGGTGTTGAAATGAACAGGTTTTTTAAGTCAGAAGGAGAGTTTTGAACATACTGCTATATGGGCAGCCAGTGTATTTGAGCTTCAAGGTGGAAATGTGTCCAATGCATTTGGTCTGAATTAAAGGAAAAGACAAACTGTCTGACTCTGGCAGTATTTCTGAATTGGTAAAAAGGATTTTGATGACTGTAGCTATATGGTTTCAAAACTCATGGTGCTGTCAAGAATAACTTCAACACTGTTGGTAGGGACTAAACGTTGGTGTTTGCAATAGATGCTATCCAGATTGCTTGTAAATAGGATTAGGAATATACTGGACAATCGTTTACATATGTTATTTAAACAGAATTGAGCTTGTCTAAGTCTGTTGAGCAGGCAGGAAAGATCTTCATGTACACCTGGATATCATCTTAATGAGAATCTGTGGCTCAGAGGTAACATGCTGATACTGAAAAGAAATTGCCCATAAAATGAACCTTGAGAAATGCCACAAGGGAGAACCTACAGACATCTTGCTTAATTACCAATTAGATCTGAAGCATTATTCATTGAAAAAATGTTAACTTCAGTGGCATCATGACATTCTGATTATATATAATCAGGTCTATTTTATTATTTTAATATTTGCAACTGTAGAGTAGCTTTATATGTCACCTCAAATGACATCAAGCCTACCAAAATCCTTTATCTGTCTTCAATTTGCAAGTAAGAAGGAAAATAAAGAAGGTGGATGAATTATGTATGTGTCAGTTTTATAGCTTTATGCAAGTATGCAGAGTCCAAGGTCTGTTTTAGTAACATCTTTTTTTATTCCTTCAGAGTCAACTTATCGTCATCAAGTAAATATTGATGATGAAGCAGTATCCATGGAAATACTAGATACAGCTGGTCAGGTAAGGCTATTTCTCTTAAATTTCTGCTTAAAATATGAAAGAGAGTTTAACTTTTAAACATTATTGGGACTATGATAGATAGGACAGGACCCTTGTGACTGATAAAGAGCAAAGAGCCAAAATGATATAAAACAATGTCTTTATTCTAAGAACACAGAATGGTCTGTTCTCGTGATTTGTTTTATGATCTTTTTTTAAGATATTTAAAGCAGCTCAAGAATAAAAACCATTAATAGCAGTACTTTGCTTTTATTGCCATTAACATAATTCTTTCAGTTTCAGAAATTCCAGACAACTTTCTCTCTTATTTTCTCTTTTTTTTTTGTCCTTTTGTTTAGACAAGCTTCCCTATAATGAATTGCCACTATTTTGCAGACCTGAGGTTGCACCTAAATATATGCAGATAACAAAATAACAAAATGAAGTATAAATTAATAATTTACATCTGGTAACATAAAAATAATTGTTTGCAATAGTTCACATTTTAATGTTAATACATTTAGAATGGTATTTGTATTACTTCATCACATCACAAATAAGATCACTGTAAAGATTCTGTCTCTAATTCTCTTTAATTCATTCTTTCCATTTACATTCCATTGATCTCTCACATTTTAAGTCTCCTAGAGGAACCTCTTCCTTGACATCATTACTGCCAACTTTACATTGGCGCTTTGCCAAACATCCTTATTTCTCACTCTTTGGCTCTTGGAAATCCTCCTCCTATAATATGATACTCTTGAGATTCTCTGCATTGAGGATCAATGGGTCTTCTAAACATAATATCAAGAACTGGACTTCATTCACCAAATTAGAGGGCAAAAGGGTGTTTGAAATTTTTGACGTTGATAGCTTGTTTTATTCTCTTTTTTTATCATTTTATTCATTTTATTAAAATCAAATAACATTCCATACAAGCAAGTCAAGTTTGACAAAACTAGGTTCGAAACAAATTGCTTGTTTTATTCTCTAACTTTTACTTCTCTTTACTTGGTTCAGCAGTTGACTGTCCCTCTTTCTCTCTCTCATTGTTGTGGCTCCTGAGCTTTTTGTATCTTCCAATTCTGTAACAGGGTGTAGGGACAACATTTCCAAGGATTACTGTGAGGAGTATGGAGACCAGGAGATATAATTCCAGGCAGAATTGTAAAGAGGGATAGGCAAGGTTCAAAACTGAATTGATAGAAAAACAAGAAAGACAAAACTCAAAGGTAAATCTAAAAGAAAAGTCTAGAGCAGAAATACTTGGTCTACTTCAAACAAAGCTAACTACAGAAGAGAGGTTTTAGAGGTATTTTCTCCTCCGAGGGGTAAAGTTACGTGACAGTATAGCCATATTAATAGGGAGACTTCCACTAAAATTGGAATGCCGCTCATGGTCACATGACATGCCACCATGCATCACGTAAACTAAAATGATGGCAACTCCCCAAATAAATGAGTAAAAACACAACACAATGAATTCTACATGCTAAAAAAAAGTTCAACACCTAAAATTAAATATTTAGTGATGAGCGAATCCCTTTGGACTTTGGCGAAATTACATGAAATGTATTGAAGTCTATGGGGAAGCGAGAACTAAACTAGTTTTGAGTGTATTATAATGGTGCAATGGAATTTTAAGCTAGGGAAGATCTGCTAACCATGCTGGGTTAATTACTGTGAATGAAAAAGTGATCTGAGTTGTAAGATAGCGATAATAACCACTGCGTCATCATGTCTCAAACAACAAAACTCAGAGACAGAACGATAACCACAAATAAAAACAACAAATGGCCACAAACTACCAACAAGTAAATAAAACATACATAGATCATTGCGCACATCACAGTGTTTCAATATTAGGACATACATTGACCTTGGTAAGGAGCTGCAGCTTGGGACGGCGCTGAACACAGATGGAATGTCTTTTTTGTTTCCCTAGTGTATGCACAGCTGGTAACGTACAAGAAAAACTGACATTAGTGTCTGTTAAATGTTACCTGTCCTTGTGACATTTATTCATATCCAAATTCAGATTTGGAGTACAAGTAATTTAATCAGATATTTATATGTTTAGAGAACTAGGTTTATTTTTTTCACACATTAAATGCATATTTGGTACTTTCCCTGAATGCTAAATTCAAGAACTCTATCATTCATCTATTTTCTAAATCTTTTTTAACCTTTGTTGTTTTTTTCTATTGAGTCACCAGTATAAAACAAGAACCAACCCAG
>JANRMT010062796.1:5349607-5436242 GCA_026402145.1 Polypterus bichir lapradei | reverse complement strand
ATAGTATGCCACTAGGAGGCGTACTGCCACCCTAACCCCCGACACAGAGAGGCAGGACTCAGGTTCAGTCAACACCCTTGTTTATTTACAGTTTGTGTACACATTACCAACACCGCAACACACAGTCCATTCCCTTCCTTGCCGCCAGTCCTTCCGCCTCCACTCCTTCCTCCCAAATCTGGCCTCTGAATGGTGGGACTGGCCCCTTTTTATAGGGCAGGTGCCTAACGAGCTTCTTCTGGCCACACTTATGGGTGTGGCAGAAATGTGGCCAAATAAGGCCCTGAAGAGGTTCATGTGCCCCCTGGCAGTGGTCACAGGTCCCAATTGGAAACCAATGGGGCTGCCCCTTATCAGCCCTGGGAAGAAACTGTCCCACAAATACTCTCTCCCCTGTTCCTTCCACACTCTGGGCGTCCTGGATGGGTAAGGATTCCGGCCATCCATCACACCATTTATGCTCTAGTTTTCTGCATACCATATTGCACTATGCCACTTTCTAAGCCCGTTTAATCCTGAGTAGAGTTGTGGAGAGATTGGAGCCTATTCCAGCTAGTATTGGGTGCATGGCAGGGACAACCCCTGTATGGGGTGCCAGTCCATTGTAGGGTGAACGCACTCACACACACGCACATGCCACACATTTAGCATCGCCAGCCCATCTAATCAAATTGAGATGCTGAGTATAGTAGGAGAGATGCTACTATATTAAACCTCCATGTCTTTAACCCCAAGCGACTCTTAATCTTAGTATTCTATGTAAATATGGTTATTCCCGAGTCTTACAGGGGTTAACCTGTATTGATGAGATATGGATCATTAAGCCCAAATAACTTTTGGGGCAGTATTCTAATACAATCTTGAGGATATAATAACATCATACTGCAAAAATATCACAGATTTTTCTGTGTGTTCTGCCACTCTGTGGAACGTCATCAGCATTCATGAGTGGCGCAAAGCCTTCAACAAAATAACACAATGGCAAATAAGCAAAAAGCTATAAAGTTTGTTTAAAACAAACTGAAAATGAACCATTAATTGGATCAAATGATAGTGTTGACAATGTCAATTGGTCATTACTGTAGATGTTTATACACAAGCAGCACTATATGACCAAACCTCTGTGATATGCCCAGTGAATATGGTTGCCTGAAGGTTCACCATGGTGCAAGTAGGTGTATGGCAAAAAAAGCAAAATGATTGCAGTCAAGCAGGATCATAAGAATAATGTTAGCCCATTGTCACTAAGCCTTGCACTGTGGTAGCCTGCAGTAACACAAGGGGTGTAACAATCGTGTGGATCAGGCACTGACATTCTACCCATTCTATTATAATATTTCTAGCAGAAGAAATACAGTGATCCCTCACTATATCGCGCTTCGACTTTCGCGGCTTCACTCCATCGCGGATTTTAAATGTAAGCATATCTAAATATATATCACGGATTTTTCTCTGGTTCGTGGATTTCTGCAGACAATGGGTCTTTTAATTTATGGTACATGCTTCCTCAGTTTGTTTGCCCAGTTGATTTCATACAAGGGACGCTATTGGCGGATGGCTGAGAAGCTACCCAATCAGAGCATGTATTACATATTAAATACAACTCCTCAATGATATACGATATGCTTCCCGCGTGGTGCTTCGCACACTTAAAAGCTCTTAACAGCCCGTATTGATTTTTGATTGTTTGCTTTTCTCTGTCTCTCTCACTCTGTGACATTCTCTGCTCCTGATGGAGGGGGTGTGAGCAGAGGGGCTGTTTGCTTAGAAGATACGGACGCGCCTCTAAAAAATGCTGAAAGACTACCTTCACATTGATCCCTTCATTGCGGCCGCTTTATCGTGGTGCTTCGCATACATAAAAGCTCAACAGCCCTATTGATTTTTGATTGTTTACTTTTCTCTCTCTCTCTCTGACATTCTCAGCTACACGCACTCCTTTGAAGAGGAAGATATGTGTGCATTCTTTTAATTGTGAGAAAGAACTGTCATCTCTGTCTTGTCATGGAGCACAGTTTAAACTTTTGACTAAAGGGTGTTATTTCATGTCTAGAAGGCTCTAATAATGTTAAAAAACGTATTTAGAAGGTCGTAAACAGGTTTTCAATGCTCTAACTGCGAAAATATTAGATTTATAAATAAAGAATCCTACTTCGTGGAAATTCATTTATCTGTCTGGAGCGGATTAACCGCGATAAACAAGGGTTTACTGTATAACTGTGCGGAGAATATTTATAAACAGTGTGGGAGAGTTTCTAAGGGCTTAAAATATATAAAAATAACCATATGGTTTCTACTTCGCGGATTTTCACCTATCGATCGAGGAGGGATTACTGTATTATAAGAAAAGTATGCACAGAAACACACCTTTCCTATCCCAGGGCAATATTGGGCTGTGTGTTAGTGAAAACATGTCAAATGAAGGAGGTGTACAAGATCTGCATCGTTACAGCAGTGGACACTTGACATATCTTTACTACTGTATTTATGTTGATGTTTTAGTTTTTACATGTTTCTGTTATACATAATAACATTTTTTCTTGTTGAAAAATTTGATTTCATTGTATTTTTACAAATTACATTCATTTCATGTATATTAAAAATTTTTACTATCTTCAATTCTACAGCTCTACAACAATTCTACAATTTTACAACAAATTGGCTTGCAGGTTTTCGAGTTTGTTAATGCTGTTCCTAATTCATTTCTATTTTGCCTCTGTCACCTCTATAGGAAGATCTACTTCAGAGAGAAGGCCATGTAAGATGGGGAGATGGATTTGTTATTGTGTATGACATTACAGACCGAGGCAGCTTTGATGAAGTGGTGCCTCTTAAGAACTTCCTGGATGAGATTAAAAAGCCAAAGAATGTCACTCTGATCCTGGTGGGTAACAAGGCTGATTTAGAGCACTCACGGAAAGTCTCCACCGAGGAAGGTGAAAAACTGGCAACTGAGCTTGCCTGCGCCTTCTATGAGTGCTCTGCTTGTACTGGAGAAGGCAGCATAAATGAAGCCTTTCACGAGCTCTGCAGAGAAGTGAGGCGGCGCAAAATGATCCAAGGAAAGACAAGGAGACGGAGCTCCACCACTCACGTCAAGCAAGCAATCAACAAAATGTTGACCAAGATAAGCAGCTAAAAACAATAGTCGTTCCAGACTATTTGAAAAAAGGAGTTTAAAAACTTTGAATTAAATGAGAATATGCACTAACGTAAAACATGATGGGATCTAAAAATTGGGCTTCAAAAATAAATCATGTAAGAAAAACTCCTACACAGCTTGTATACAGCATTTTACCAAGCATATTTGACATCTGAGTTTGTAAGGTTGACATCAGACACGATGAAACGCAGCTTTGTGGAAGGCAAAAGCTTTGTGTACCTGGCGCTTGTGTGATGAACAGATGCCACTGTTTAGCAGCATGCACTTATGTTGTATTGTGATTTGTCTGTTAACCTTTATTCTAGTCAACAAAGTGTCTATTTAAGATAGTTTGAGGACATAGTCCTGAAAAACCTCTGCATAAAACAAATTTAAATTCAGAGATAATACATTATAGGGAAAAAATAAATATACACTAATACAAAGAGAAATGTCAAACACAAAGCATTGCGAGCAGACAAATGCCCAAAAGTCTCTTTAGACTTAAGCAAATCCAGGTAATAAAACAATACTCTGCAAAACTGTTTTCACAACATTTTCTTAAGGAAAAAAATTATATACATACTATACATAGTACTTGATTTCACTATAGCAAGTCAAAATGCTCATGTTGTTCTCATAGGTTAGGCTATGTGAACAAATAAGCAGTTCTAGCAACCATAAAATTGAAAAATTCTAAAGTAAACTGATTACAGTATATACAAGAAATGCTTTTCTATGTCATGCAGTGTAAGTATGACAAGTAAGTCATATTGTTGTACTTTCCCCAAACTGTTTATGCAATATTTACAGTGTCATACAGTATGTTGAAATGTGATCTGCAAGTAAATAATGCTTAAACAAGGCTGAAATGAAATGATCTAAATGGTGTTAAATAAAATTATCTGGATGAACAATACTGGCCTTCTTTGTTTCTTTCTTTCTTTTAACTTTTCTTTAAAAATGTTGTCCTATTCAGAGACCTGTTTTAAAGCAGTGAAGGTTCAAGTTTGTTAAATCTATCATTTCTCCGCAGACTGCCATTTAAAAATGCCACATCAGAGTATTGTTTTCCAGTTAATGTATTTTTAATGTCACAGTAATCCTTGCATAAGACAAGTAAAAGAATTGTATCAACTTTGGAGAAGCTGAATGGCAAAACAGGAATATTGCAACCTCCATGGGCTGGAGTGACTTGTGCACGTACAGCACTTGTGATCCCCTGTGTTTTCATTCACAGTCTACAATTATTCTTTTCATTGATGGGAAACAGTAAATTGATTTGTTCCGAGCACATCTGTTTGTGTCCTGCCACAGACTAGCATCCTGTGAATTCTGACTCTGTGCCTGTTAATAGCAAATCAGGCATAAGCTGAACAACTTGGGAAAATAACAAAAATAAAATGAAGATATGGTAAATGTATATATTTACAGTATGTTAGAAATGTATGATTTAATTCACTGTGAGAGTTTCCTTAAATTATTACAATATGTCTTCTTAATAATAATTTAAAAAAACACAAAGTTTTCACCAATAAATATTTACTGTGATAAGCATGGACTGCTATGTTAGCATATCCATGCTTTTGTAGGTAGCATATTTGTCACATCCTACTAATATTTCCTAAATGATAAAGGATATCTATGTAATGGTCAGTGTGTGATCTTTAAAGTTTAGATTATTATTGTAAACTACTCTCAGAGCTCAGCTTCTATTGGAGGACCAACTAAAAAACTTCATTTTTTGTACATTCTGTCTCAGAAAGATATAATCATCAGTTCATTTATAGGAAACTAGTATGATGTAAGTATATTAAGTGTACAGTCAATTGTGAATAATACATATACATATGGCATCTATCTTCCAAACTAAGAAGCATCCACAAAGACAACTACAAAAGCTCCTGAACAGTGCTGTACCCAGCAGAACGATTACTTGATGAAAATACATAAAACTAGCCACAGTACCTGTCAAAGATAGGCAATAGATTAATTAAAAACATTTTTTCTCTCTTGTTCTATGTGTGCCTTTCCTCTGGATTTGCTTGTGTGAGCACATCTCTTGATCGGCAGTCACTCTGTCAAGATTGTTCCCATAAAGCCTGCTTCCCAAACTCTCATTATTTTTAAGGTGCCTTTCTCTCGTCCTGTCCTGTTTTATTCTCTCAGTCTTTGAAGGCGACTCTGTCAGCTCGTGTCTTACACTTTTACTTCTTCTTGTACATCTCACACTCGCATTTCCTCTTTCAATCACATCACCAACACCAAACATGCCAATCACACCAAATCCAGATTGTCCAATCATATTGCTCAGAGGGACTGGACATACAGATCTTTGTATTTTATTATATAGTAGATGGTCAGTTCAGTTTATTCTTATCAAGCTCACTTGTATTTATTTGCCCAGTGCGCTATACAATGTTTACGAATACAACAAGTGAAATGAATAATAGAGAAAAGTTATGCTGTTGTTAGGCTTCTGAGCTCTTCCTAGACTCTCCCCAACAGGGCTGCATGCTAAAATGCGATTGACGTGTCTGTCGAGGGCTGCTTGTCTGTGTCTGAGGCAATCGCAGCTTTGCAGCATCACCGAGGCAATTGCAAGCTCATAGCCTGCACACGTAACACTTCTGTCACACGATGGGTGGTGCAGGGAATATTATAACATGGCCATTGACCTGGCCCTGTCCCTGCTCATTTGCTTTGTCTGTGTGTAGGGAGGAGGTAGCTCCCGTTTCAATAAATAACCTTGCTATTATTGTTTGGATTGAAAATAAAGCTGGTTTTCCTGAAGCCCTTTGACTCGGCCTCTTCTTTAGGGTGCAAGACAGTGGCTCACATGTTACACTGTGTATACAAAAATCTACATGTATTATTTATCCATATGAAAAAGCTACATGCTAATCCCCACATTCGCTGACTAGAAATTCTTAGCTGTTTGCTAGCAGCCTAAGGGAAATGGGTTTCACTACTGGATCAAATTCATCTTTCTGAGGCCCACAAATATACAAATTCACCAAAAAGTTTATTTAATCTTGAAGAAAAATCAGAGAAAACCAAAATGACTTTTCATAATTAAAAGTAAAAATCAGGCATTTTGGTTCTGGTGTGTGGTGGCTGCCAACTGTGATTTAGCATCATTGTTGTGCAAGTCCTGCTTGTATCCCTTTTGTATCTTGATCTTACTTAAGTTTCATCATTTCTCATTTTTTAATAGTTTTACTTATTTGTGAATTAGCCTAATTAGATTAGCATCTTATTCACATTTAACCCTTATATATTCTTTTATTAGGTGGTGCTCTGCATTTTGAGATTTTTTTTTACATTTTTTTGTGATTTAATTACCTGCCGTTATTTGCCCTAAAAGCATTCTCAGGCCTAGCAGAAAGGACCTGCAGCTAAAAAGGCTAGAAGATGATGACTGGACAAAATGTCACTTTTGGATATGATAAAAGCAGGACATCACATCATGATAATGAGTAATGATACAACATGAATGAATTCACATTTTACTACACTTATATGGAAGTGTGGTGTAGCAGGTCCACAGTTCATGTCCAAAGGCCACTTTTAAAAAGAAATAATCGCCGCACTCGTGGCTTAGCGAGGGGGCGTGGTGTGTGTGTGTGACCGAGTGGTTTCCGGGCGAATTCATGAAGCGGGCAGTTCTCACTTAAGTGCACAGGTGAGGAGTCATCCGCATCCATAATTGTTCCCGGGAACTGCTGATTGCCACAGCTGATCCACGTCCCCATGATTAATAGAAGTGCGAGGCGACTAGCAGGAAGATGAGAAAAAGAAAGGAAGAAAAAACAGATGCCGCCAGGTAGAAAGAAAAATCCACCGTGCTTTTGATTTAAAAAGACAGCTTCCAGCCATTGTTTTAACCTTGTTGTGTTGTTTTTAAAGGACTTGTTTTTTTCTAATGGATTTTAACCTCCACCCTTTTTTTATGGAATTATTTATTTAAGGATATTTTGATACACTACATTATTTATGTGAACACTTGTTTTATTGGTTTTAAATAAAAGCACTTTGCACTTTTTGCAACTTCCCCTTGCTTCATTGTTGTGCCTCACTGCCAAGCTCATCGGTGACTTTACCGACGGTGTCGAGTTCAAGGGCTCCCAGAAGCAAGATGGGAGCATGGAGCGAACCTGCATCGTCACAGGAAGAAAAATAAATTTGCAAAAGTTTGGCTGCTGGTGCAGCAAAAATTATGAAGACCTTGTCTCAGGTTTATGATAAAGCTCTAATGAAAATGAAGAGAGTCTTCAGCATTTGGCTTGAAGATCTAACAAGAAAATCGTCAGTCACAAAATAATATGAATACCTCTACCCCTTTTCCAAGCCCACTTAACGCAAGCTGTTTAAAGTGGACACGCACTCTCAGAGTTAATTTGGAATTGCCAATTTACCTAACATGCATATCTTTTGGAAATGGAGGAAATTGGGGCATCCAGAGAAAAACACCCAGGCACAACTAGAACGTGTGCCATCCCAAGATTCAAATCAAGAGGCAGTAGACAGCAATGTAACAGCATAGATTAACAGGTAAGACGACGTATGTCTATGACTTCACTTTATAATAAGTAAGTTTTAATAAGTATACCCAAGACTTGCTTTTTAGTGTGTTATTTTAATTTTTATTAAGTAAGATATTTATTAATAATGCCTGTTGGTTTGAAGGGTATTATGCTAAAGAGTATATTTATAGGGTGATACCAGAAGAAGAGAAATAATCAAAACACTAACAACCAGAAGATTAATAAAAAAATCTACAAAACTGTTACTATGGAAAAAAACAGTCAAAAAATGAAGCAAGGAACTGAAAACAAAAAAATTTCTTGAGAAAAAGAATTTTAACACAAGACAGAAGAATGCCAACGGTGTCTTTTATCTGCAAACTCAGATAGAAAAAAATGGCAC
Source organism: Polypterus bichir lapradei (assembly GCA_026402145.1). Classification (NCBI taxonomy): domain Eukaryota; kingdom Metazoa; phylum Chordata; class Cladistia; order Polypteriformes; family Polypteridae; genus Polypterus; species Polypterus bichir. The sequence goes on along the minus strand of JANRMT010062796.1, from coordinate 5,428,171 downwards.
TCATTATAAACAAAATGAAATCTAAAAATGGCCTAAATTAATTTAAAATCATTTAACTACATAGCCTAGTGAAATTAACACCTGCATCAGGTAAAAAAAAATCCTAAAAGGAGAGTCAAATAATGCAGTAATAATAATACACGAAAAACTTAACAACAAAATGCAATGCTAAGTAGTGTGCCACAGTGCATATTGCATGTAATACTGCATATTGGTTTCATTTTTATGGTGGACAGGAGGCAACAATTCAAGGATTAATTATTCTTTTTTCAATATCTTGGTTGATAAAAAGGGCAATGAACTCCCACTTCTTTTAGTTTGATGCCCAGCCTCTCAAGTGGTACCTTATCAAATTCTTTCTAAAGGTTTAAGATACATAATATCATATGCATCACTTTTGTTGCTTCCTCGTAAAATTCCAGCATGTTAGTAAAACACGACCTCCCTCTTCTGAACACATGCTGACTGTTCAGAAAAACTCCTGTTCTTACCATATGTTGCTCAATCTTATCCTTAATAAATCCTTCCATTGATTTTCCTATGATGCACGCTAAGCTTACTGGTCTATATTTGTTTGGATCTGCCCGATCAGCCTTTTTATATAAAGGGTTAATATTTGCCATTTTTCAGTCCTTCAGAATTTCCTCAGTGCACAGGCACTTCCTAAAAATATATGTCAAGGGTTTACATATGTACTCTCTAGCCTCCTTAAGAACTTGAGGGTAAATATTATCTGGTTCTGGTGATTTGTTTAATTTCAGCATATTTAATTTGAGTAGCACTTCTCCCTCTACAATTTCTAAATCACTCAGAGTTTCTTTAGTAGCCCCTTTTACCACTAGAAGTTTATTTACTTCTTCACACGTGAAGACCACAGACAAATGTGAGTTTAGAGCATTTGCTAGTTCACTGTCAGTATTTTTTAATTCCCCTTTACTATACTTTAGGCATATATACATACACTCTTTGGGGTGCAAGCAACTGTTGCTGGGGGTGGCAGAATCCATCAAGGAAGAAAAATGAAAAACATTATTTGTACAAAATCTTAATTTATTTATCCATTCCTAAATAATTAAATGGGCAGGCTATTTCGTATCAGTGCAATACGCTGTTTGTTAAAACGGATGACTCCCGCTCTTACGTGCAAGTCTGCGTGGATATTATGAACTATCGTATCTGTTCAAGTTCTATTTAAATTTTAAATAGAAGGAATTTTTATTTAGTCGACAGAAATATCTTTGGTAGGAATGGTAAAAACAGACAGGAATATTATTCCTGAATAAATCAACTCAAACCTTAATTAACTTATAATATTTTGCTCTCCATAAAAATATATCCTGTCTAAATTATACAAGTTAGAAATAAAGTAAACGTTAAAAGAACAAACATTCAAATTTCTTTACTCTTATGTAATTTTATATAAAAAATAAACTTAGATTTTAAATATCCCAAAAGATTTTGCTCTCCATAAAAATATATCCTGTCAAAATTATACAAATTCAAATATGAACATGCTGCATAAAAACACTGGAAATATAAATAAAATGTGTTCTTTTCAGCAATAACAAATCAAATCATTCAGTTGTCTTTGCTCATATGTAATTTTATCAAAGCTGGACGCCTGGTATCTTTTTTTGGCAACAAGTTCGTTTATGTTTGGTGTGAGGTTCTGTGTTGTGGAGATTCTCAAGATGGACTGCAGGTGCTCATCAGTGAGGCGACTCCTATGTGCTGTTTTGTTAGTCTTCATCACTGAGAAGAGCTTCTCACACAGATATGTGCTACCAAACATGCACTAGGTTCGAGCCGCATGTAGATGGAGCTGGAGCATTTATGTAATGTAATGGAGTGAATAAACTGTGCAGGCCCTGCAGTATCGTACTTTGCCTTCAGTGTGCCATTACACTGCAGCTCAATCACCTCCATCTGAATCTGCACAGGTGCAATTTCCACATCGACGGCAAATGGGTTGCGAAACAAGTCAAAATTCTTTTTTTGTTCTTCAAAGTCATCAAAGCGCCGTGCGAACTCAGTGCGCAGTGCGCTCAGTTTATCAGCAAAGTGCGTATTTGGGAACACCGTTGTGCCGAATTGGTTCAACATTACTTGGCAACAGGGAAAGTGGGGCAAGTTGCACTGGTGCATTTGTTTCTCCCATAAAAGCAGCTTCACTTGAAATCACTTTGTGATTGTGCACGGGTAAAAACGTCTGCTGAAGTGTCAGATTCTTCTTTAACTCTTCTGCTTTCTGTATCTTCTGCATTGCATTCAGGTCTTTCAGGTTATCCTGATGTTTTGTCTCATAGTGCTGTCTTAGATTAAATTCTGTAATTACAGCCACATTAGCTCCACAAATGAGAGACACGGGTTTACCAGCAATTTTAGTAAACATATACAAAGCCTCCCATCGGTTTTTAAAGGCTCTATTTTCAGAATCAACTTTTCTCTTCAGCATCGTGTGGGCTAGCTTCGCAATAACTTGCAGCATCATAACCTAGACTTGATTAACGCGGTAAGTGTTCGGCAAGGCAGCTGAAGCGCTGCATTATGGGATCTGTAGTTGATTGTGTTACCAGCGCTTCATATACCCGGGCCATTAATAACAATACAATATAATTACACGCTGGGCCGGATGTGGCCCGCGGCCCTTGAGTTTGACACATATGGACTAAATAGAACTTGAAAAGATATATTTTTTCGTACATCGAGCCCGCGTGCTATTGTGGTTTTGCCTGCATGCCTCAATAAGTCACCCTCCCCTCGCTCTTACTTTTTTACCGTTCATCTAATGAATACACTGAGTATGGCTTTACCAAAACAATCATTGATGGCGAATAAAGTATCCATTATTCGAGTATGTAGATCGGGGTATATATACATATATATATACCCGCGTATCGCAGTGGAGAAGTAGTGTGTTAAAGAAGTTATGAAAAAGAAAAGGGAACATTTTAAAAATAACGTAACATGACTGTCAATATACAGTAATTGTTTTGTGAGTGTTATTGAGTGTTGCTGTCATCAAGGACTTGATTATCATTATTTCTTTCAATCAGGTTCGTATTTGTAGGATGTGTTGTGTTCAAGTTACATTCCGTGTTTGTCAATCATTGTAAAGATAACAGGTTTCATTTATCGATTCGTTTCTTACTGCATCAATAAACAGCTCGTCTTCTTCTTTATCTGAGACCTGACACACTGCATGCACGGGTTTTTTTTTTTACACTGTCTTCCTTTAGCGGGACATTGACTTTTTCCACCGTGTGCTTTGTTTCCGCAGTAGCTGCACTTATGAATATGCTTGTATGTATCAGACACTTCATATTTTTTTGCTGCCTTTTCAATTGTGTAATTCGGTTTTTGTTCAGCGCTCTTTGGAACTGTTGCTTTTTGTCTGTGCACTGCGTCAGTTCACGTGAGCCGCTCAGTGTACATCCATCGAAGTTTCCCAGCTGTGCTGGTGCCATGTCGTGCTATGTCCATGGCTGTATTTAATGTTACCGAAGTCCCGGCACTTAAAACTTTCTCTCGCAGTTTCGCTGAGTTTGTGCCAAACACCACCCTGACCATCTCATCTTCCTCTGCATAAGCACAGTCCTTCACCCGTGAATATTTAGTGGCAGTGTTTCTATTGGATTGCCGCTGACGGACGGCCTTATATGGGCAGGCACTAAATTACAAATGCCAGCGGCAGCCTGTCTATGAACTTAATTTAAAGTTTAGGTTTACACTGTGCTTTGTTTCCGTAGTAGCATCACTCATGAATATAGTTGTATGTCACTCGCTCGCTTCTTATTGTTTCGCTGGCTTCTCAATTATATAATGCATGTTTTCTTCAGCGCTTTTTGGAGGTCTTCCTGGTTTTCTAAGTACTGCGTGATTACGTGGGAGGCGTGATGATGTCACACGAAACTCCGCCCCCACGGCTTTCGCGCTCATCTCCATTACAGTAAATGGAGAAAAACAGCTTTCAGTTATGACCATTACGCGTAGAATTTCGAAATGAAACCTGCTTAACTTTTGTAAGTGAGCTGTAAGGAATGAGCCTGCCAAATTTCAGCCTTCTACCTACACGGGAAGTTGGAGAATTAGTGATAAGTGAGTGAGTGAGTGAGTGAGTCAGTCAGTCAGTCAGTCAGTCAGTCAGTCAGTCAGTGAGGGCTTTGCCTTTTATTAATATAGATATATACACATATGCTAGCTGTACCCGGCCACGTGTTGCTGTGGTCAGATCAACCGGCACCTTTCCGTTCCCAATTTCCAGCAATTGATGTGAGAATATCTTAGCTGATCGATCGTTTTGCAGCTGGACACGCATACTTGTAGTTAATTTTAACGTCTTTACGTGTCTCCCCAAAGTAGAGTATTTCAGGCAAGCATTTATTTCGTCCACTGGTGTCGATCGAGGAATTACAGGTAATGTTTGCCTGAAATCTCCTGCAAGCAATATTAATGCGTTCCCAAATGGTGTGATGTTTCCACGCAAATCTTGCAATAATCGATCAAGAGCCTCAAGTGATTTTTTGTGCGCCATTGTACATTCATCCCAAACAATACGTTTGCATTTCTGCAATACTTTTCCCATGCCGGATGCTTTGAAAATGTTGCATGTGGAAGTTTCAATGAATTGCAAGGTCAATGGCAATTTCAAAGCAGAATGAGCAGTTCTTCCACCTGGTAGCAATGTCGCAGCTATTCCGGACGACGCAAGAGCTAAGGCTATGTCATTTTGGGATCGAATTGCTGCCAGAATCAATCTAATTAGGAACGTTTTTACCAGTTCCTCCTGGCACATCTAAGAAGAAGATTTCTCCAACCTCGTTATTGACAGTTTGCATTATTTGATCGTAAATTCCTTTTTGCTCAAGCATTAGCTTAGGAATATTTGATTGCACATACAACAAAAGATCACCCGTGTTGTAATTTTGTTCACGATGCAATTCTTCATCGAACGAAGCAGCAGCAGATCGATTCGGTGATGGCATTCCCAATTGATTGAAAACTTTGCGATTTCTAAGCACAAATCTTCAATCATTATCAACGCTTTGTTGTAGATTTCTGCTGTGAAATCCATGTTCATATTTGAATTTTCCTTGCGCATTCGACGGAAAATATTTTCAGCCATGTGCAATTTATATTTCTCCCATAACTCTGTTGGAGATGAAGGACAGCAGGCGGTCAATATGATTGTAAACAATGCACGAATTTGATTTGGATGTGACGTGTTGCACGCGTCATTAATGCATACATCCCAGTGTCAGTCGTTCTCCAATAAATTTAGAGCTTGACATGCACTGCGGAAAGTGGCATGTGTAACGCCATTGACAATTTTCAATTGCTGGAAAGACGTTGGACCGGGCACATTTACCAGCAGCATGCAAAGAAAGAAGCATTCATCTTGATTGGGATGCACGGTGTACAGTCTGCCTATCGTAGTTTCTTTGAATATGCCAGGCTGTTCGTCAACTCACTCTCCTCGTTTGCGTCGTTCAAATGATTTTCTACTCGCATTCCATGTGTAATACGTAGACACTTCCGAATACAGCAGTGTTCTCACAAACGCGTCATTTTGACATAACGTGAAGAAAGCAGTTAACGTTGTAGCCGGTGGATTCAGGGCTATTCGTTGCACATTTGGAGCTGTGAAATAAACACGTTGTCCATTTTCTAGATGTACTGCTAAGTGAACAACAGCTGGACTTCATTCATATATGGGAAATTAAAGAATTCGCCATACAGCTTCATTGCTGCTTATGTATCTTCCAGCATGATACTGTGCGATTTCATCGATATGTATTACCACATTCCTATCACTTCTTTCTGGTTGCACGCCAAAAACTGCAATGTTGCTGCCTTTATTCACGTACTTACAAATGTATTTGATCGATTTAACGGAGTTACAGTATTCCACGTTTATGTGCGCTTTGTATGTTTTTGATAGCAAAGGCGAATATGGAACAACCCACCGGTTATCTACTTCGATGTCACTGTTTCGCATTGGTATGGTTGCTAATTTACCACCATCTTCTGCTGATCTTCTCCTGTATAAAGGATATCCATCGTTTCCTGTAACTCTGTTAGATACTAATGCTTGAGGATATCGCTTAGAGCATTTTCCGTCTATCATGCATGGTGAATTTGGATTCAGTGTACTGCAAGGTCCATGTATCATATTTTTCGTCACAACTTCATGCAAATCCTTATCGACGTCGGCATCGGGTATTTCAATGCATATTACATCATTAATTTTGTTTGAAGTGATTTTGTTATAGAGCCAGATTAGTATATGTGCGTGTGGCAATCCCCTCTTTTGCCATTCCATTGAGTACATCCAGCAGCGTACAGACCCAGACACTTCATGTTTTACCATGAAATCCATCAGCGATTTGAGCTTCTGTCTGAAAACACATGCTGTGATGTCATGCCTATCCACCGGCAATTGCCCAGGAAGTAAGAGCTGTTGTATATCGTCCCAAGCTGGATTGCATGTGAATGTAATGAATAGGTCTGGACGGCCGTAGTGACAAACATACGCAATTGCATCTTGAGCGTACTCATGCGTATGACGTGGACTGCCTGTATATGAAGATGGCAAAATCGTTAGTCTTCCAACGTTAGTTGTATTACCGTCATTTACAACTGCATCTCGTAAATGAACGTATTCTTCAGAGCGAAGCTTGGTCTGATTCAAATGGATGAATATCAAACGTTCTGTTTCGATTTTTGCATACATATCTACGATGTATCGGTGAAACAATTGATGGCATTTCAAAATGTGATTGTCTTCTTTCTTCAATCATTAATCAGTACGAATAATAGTTCATTGCACTGCATTTCATATTTGTTTCTTCGCCACTGACTGGATTTATCATCTTAACGTTGAAGTGATATCCATCGGCACCATCCCAAAAAATGATTGGATATTGCAGGGTATTGTAGCATCGATGAGTTTCTGCAACTTTTGTCAATTGATCGTTTCAAGAATAAAAGAACAATATCTCTAGGTTGGAATTGATCTCCGACTATAACAATTGCCACTTCGCCTATAGTTGGAGCATTGAATCTTCACACATGTTCTCCAGCAGGCATTTTGTCAGCATGAATAACAATCTTGTGTGTATCAGATGGCATCATGTCAATTGCTGTTTTGAACAAACACACTAAATTGTTTTTTTCGTGAAGAAGCTCTTGCAGTTGGGAAACGATGGACCTTTTTATGCTGGAAGAAATTCCGCAGCATGCATTTAATTCATCATTGCCATCACCGATGAAATACATTTGTAGGAATTTATGTTGACCATCTGGGAGCAGAAGCAGGAAGCCGGCTTTATGATAAATTTGTCCTTTCACTTTGAAAGTTGGCATGAATTCAGCTGTTATGATTTCTGCACCGAACGACGTCATTTGGAAGCACGAGTTGTATTTCCTGATGCTTGATAGGAATGCTTTGATTCGGCAGTATATCCGGCAAGCAAAGTTTTTAATGGCCCTGGCGGTTCTCCAAGTTGAGGCAGTTTCATTTTTCTGGCGGCACAACACATTCCTTTCGTTTCTTCATTAAATTTCAGAGCCTTGCAATAAGGACACACTTCAGTCATAGTGCCGATGAGAACATGCTGGCTCAAACTATAATCATCAGCTGGGTTGTACCGGAATGCAAGGCAATTGTAATCACGTGATTGCTGAGCACGGAGTCGTGTTTGACGCTGATCTGTTTCTTGTTGACGTCTTTCAGCCACTCTCAGCCTGTCACGTTCATTCTGTTGAGAATGAAGCAGATCTGAAGCTGCAGAACGCGATTGCCGTGCTCGCAACCGTGCATCCTCAAGTCTGGCTGCACGTCGCTCTGCTGCTTCCTCGGCACGTATATGAGCCATTCTTTGTCTGTTTCGCTCGTTCGCTGCTGCCCGTTCTTTCTCAGTTTGATTTGCAATTACTCGTCGCACTGCTTCCGCTCCACGAGTATGACGACCTAAGTTTGATCTTCTGCGAGGCATTATTTAGTATAGCGTGTGTTGCTTTTACGTCTAACAGATGGCGCTGTTTTTCAAAAAAAGCATGTTTTTACCTGTCACAGGTGTGACATCTATATAGTAGTAGGTATGTAAAAACACGCGTGTATTCAAATGTAACGTTGTATCAAAATTTCAAAGCAATCGGTGAAGAACTTTCGGAAATTTAAGATTTTGAACAAACGAACATTTACATTTTTATTTATATAGATAGATATATACTCTCTCTATATATATAAAATCCTAAGCCTAAAAGCACAATGATTTTATGTCATGTTTTTATGTCATGTTTTTTGTCACACTTTAAATCAGGCTTATTTTAAAACCTACATATATATGTTTGGTATCATAGATTTTCAGAAGTTATTGATCCTTAATGTAATGGTGTTAGATTTTCAGGTTCTTTTTCCGTTCTTAAATTCTAAACTAAAAAATATCAAGAACTCATGTCCCATGAGACGAGACTTTGTGCCAAGAGATTTAACCACGCCTGGGGCTGGACATAAAAGATAAAGAGTAGGACAGCTGCTGAACAGGCTTTTAAATGTTTGAAGCGGCACACGAGATTTAGATCATGAGGCATGCAGCGGTGGCAGCGGTGGCAGTGGCAGCAGCAGCAAGCCAGCAGCAGCAAGTCAGCAGCTGATTGAGCAAAGAGGAGGTAAAAAAAAAAAATAAGTATTTGTTTCCCATTGTATCACTGTTTAAGAGGGGGTTTCGGAGGAGCAACCTGATGCCCTTATGGTGTGTTCAGCCCTCCTCTTCACAACTTGAGACATGAAGTGGCTGGCGCGTAGCTCAGGCCGGTGGGGGTTGGCGAGCGAAGCGAACAGGGGGCGGACCCCTAGTATATATATATATATATATATATATATATATATATATATATATACACACACACACACATAGAGACATTTAAAATCCTAATTTCAATTGAGAGACATATTTGCTAAAGGATCATTTAATAGTAATTGCAACAATTTCATTTGGAATGAACACACCTGAAAAACGGGGTCATTAAATGTGATGACACATCTAGTTCAAGGCAGACTAGTGGCCACCACAGATACCAAGAACACAAAGAAAATTGAAAAGAGTAAATAATAGCAAATCAAAAACAATAATTACAATCAATAAAAAAAACAATAATAAAAGACTTACATTAAACATCCTGGCAGCGCTAGTAATAAGAGCTTGATTTAAACATTGAGACTTTTGGGGCGTCTCTGACATTGCTGTGGAGATCATTTCAGAGTTTGGTTGTCCAATAGCTAAAGATTCTGCCTCCTACACTAGTCTTATTTTTTCTCTGAATTGTAATGTGGTTTGTATTTTGAGGAATTATTACTGAGCTGTATGTGTAAGTAAGAGGAATTAAAAATTGTCTGTAAAGTTCATTGGAAGACAGTAAAGTGATTTAAAGCTGCTGTTGTATGACATACTTCAAAGCTCTAATTATGGTTCTTGATGCTGTGATTGAGTTAACTGTAAAGTGGTAAGTGAACAATTTAGACAGGCTCACCATAAAGCATTACAGTAATCATTTCTTTTTAGGCCAAATTAGTGAATTAGCTTATTGTGGTAAACAATATTAATTTGGAAATAATTCTAAGCTAGGAAAAGTGGGTTTTGGAAATGTGCATAGTCCGCAACAAAGAGAATTCTTAAATTCTGAGTGCATTCAGCTAAACTAAAATTTAAGCCTTTTGAGTTATGAGTATTCAGTGTTGCTTTACTGTGGACAGAGTTACCATCCATCCATCCATCCATCCATCCTCTTCCGCTTATCCGAGGTCGGGTCGCGGGAGCAGCAGCTTAAGCAGAGAGGCCCAGACTTCCCTCTCCCCGGCCACTTCTTCCAGCTCTTCCGGGAGAATCCCAAGGCGTTCCCAGGCCAGCCGGGAGACATAGTCCCTCCAGCGTGTCCTGGGTCTTCCCCGGGGCCTCCTCCCGGTTGGACGTGCCCGGAACACCTCACCAGGGAGGCGTCCAGGAGGCATCCTGATCAGATGCCCGAGCCACCTCATCTGACTCCTCTCGATGCGGAGGAGCAGCGGCTCTACTCTGAGCCCCTCCCGGATGACTGAGCTTCTCACCCTATCTTTAAGGGAAAGCCCAGACACCCTGCGGAGGAAACTCATTTCAGCCGCTTGTATTCGCGATCTCGTTCTTTCGGTCACTACCCATAGCTCATGACCATAGGTAAGGGGAGGAGCGTAGATCGACTGGTAAATTGAGAGCTTTGCCTTACGGCTCAGCTCCTTCTTCACCACGACAGACCGATGCAGAGCCCGCATCACTGCGGATGCCGCACCGATACGCCTGTCGATCTCACGCTCCATTCTTCCCTCACTCGTGAACAAGACCCCGAGATACTTGAACTCCTCCACTTGGGGCAGGATCTCTCCCCCAACCCTGAGAGGGCACTCCACCCTTTTCCGGCTGAGGACCATGCTCTCGGATTTGGAGGTGCTGATTCTCATCCCAGCCACTTCACACTCAGCTGCGAACCGATCCAGAGAGAGCTGAAGATCACGGCCTGATGAAGCAAACAGGACAACATCATCTGCAAAAAGCAGTGACCCAATCCTGAGTCCACCAAACTGGACCCCTTCAACACCCTGGCTGCGCCTAGAAATTCTGTCCATAAAAGTTATGAACAGAATCGGTGACAAAGGGCAGCCCTGGCGGAGTCCAACTCTCACTGGAAACGGGCTCGACTTACTGCCGGCAATGCGGACCAAGCTCTGACACCGGTTGTACAGAGACCGAACAGCTCTTATCAGGGGGTCCGGTACCCCATACTCCCGGAGCACCCCCCACAGGATTCCCCGAGGGACACGGTCGAATGCCTTTTCCAAGTCCACAAAACACATGTAGACCGGTCGGGCAAACTCCCATGCACCCTCCAGGACTCTGCTAAGGGTGAAGAGCTGGTCCACTGTTCCGCGACCAGGACGAAAACCACACTGTTCCTCCTGAATCCGAGGTTCGACTATCCGACGGACCCTCCTCTCCAGAACCCCCGAATAGACTTTTCCAGGGAGGCTGAGGAGTGTGATCCCTCTATAGTTGGAACACACCCTCCGGTCCCCCTTTTTAAAGAGGGGGACCACCACCCCGGTCTGCCAATCCAGAGGCACTGTCCCCGATGTCCATGCGATGTTGCAGAGACGTGTCAACCAAGACAGTCCTACAACATCCAGAGCCTTAAGGAACTCCGGGCGTATCTCATCCACCCCCGGGGCCCTGCCACCAAGGAGTTTTTTGACCACCTCGGTGACTTCAGTCCCAGAGATGGGAGAGCCCACCTCAGAGTCCCCTGGCTCTGCTTCCTCATTGGAAGGCATGTTAGTGGGATTGAGGAGGTCTTCGAAGTACTCCTCCCACCGACCCACAACGTCCCGAGTCGAGGTCAGCAGCGCACCATCCCCACCATATACGGTGTTGACACTGCACTGCTTCCCCCTCCTGAGACGCCGGACGGTGGACCAGAATCTCCTCGAAGCCGTCCGAAAGTCGTTCTCCATGGCCTCTCCAAACTCCTCCCATGCCCGAGTTTTTGCCTCAGCAACAACCGAAGCAGCGTTCCGCTTGGTCTGTCGGTACCTATCAGCTGCCTCCAGAGACCCACAGGACAAAAAAGTCCTATAGGACTCCTTCTTCAGCTTGGCGGCATCCCTCACCGCCGGTGTCCACCAACGGGTTCGGGGATTGCCGCCACGACTGGCACCGACCACCTTGCGGCCACAGCTCCGGTCAGCCGCCTCAACAATAGAGGCACGGAACATGGCCCATTCGGACTCAATGTCCCCCACCTCCCTCGGGACGTGGTTGAAGTTCTGCCGGAGGTGGGAGTTGAAGCTACTTCTGACAGGGGACTCTGCCAGCCGTTCCCAGCAGACCCTCACAACACGTTTAGGCCTACCAGGTCTGACCGGCATCTTCCCCTACCATCGAAGCCAACTCACCACCAGGTGGTGATCAGTTGACAGCTCCGCCCCTCTCTTCACCCGAGTGTCCAAGACATATGGCCGCAAGTCCGACGACACGACCACAAAGTCGATCATCGACCTGAGGCCTAGGGTGTCCTGGTGCCAAGTGCACATATGAACACCCTTATGCTTGAACATGGTGTTCGTTATGGACAATCCATGACGAGCACAGAAGTCCAATAACAAAACACCGCTCGGGTTCAGATCGGGGGGGCCATTCCTCCCAATCACGCCCTTCCAGGTCTCACTGTCATTGCCCACGTGAGCATTGAAGTCTCCCAGCAAAACGAGGGAATCCCCAGAAGGTATGCCCTCTAGCAACCCCTCCAGAGACTCCAAAAAGGGTGGATACTCCAAACTGCTGTTCGGCGCATACGCACAAACAACAGTCAGGACCCTTCCCCCCACCCGAAGGCGGAGGGAGGCCACCCTCTCGTCCACCGGGGTAAACCCCAATGCACAGGCTCCGAGTCGGGGGGCAATAAGTATGCCCACACCTGCTCGGCGCCTCTCACCGGGGGCAACTCCAGAGTGGTAGAGAGTCCAGCCCCTCTCAAGGAGATTGGTTCCAGAGTCTAAGCTGTGCGTCGAGGTGAGTCCGACTATATCTAGCCGGAACCTCTCGACCTCGCGCACTAGCTCAGGCTTTTTCCCCTTCAGAGAGGTGACATTCCACGTCCCAAGAGCCAGTTTCTGTAGCAGAGGATCAGACCGCCAAGGTCCCCGCCTTCGGCCACCACCCAACTCACACTGCACCCAACCTCCTTGGCCCCTCCCATAGGTGGTGAGCCCATGGGGAGGAGGACCCACGTTACCTCTTCGGGCTGTGCCCGGCCGAGCCCCATGGGTGCAGGCCCGGCCACCAGGCGCTCGCCATCGAGCCCCACCTCCAGGCCTGGCTCCAGAGGGGGGCCCCGGTGACCCGCGTCCGGGCAAGGGAAAACGTCGTCCAAGGTTTTTATTCTTCATCGGAGGTTTATTGAACCGCTCTTTGTCTCATCCCTCACCTAGGACCAGTTTGCCCTGGGTGGCCCTACCAGGGGCATAAAGCCCCGGACAACATAGCTCCTAGGATCATTGGGACACGCAAACCCCTCCACCACGATAAGGTGACGGTTCAAGGAGGAGTACCACCTACAAATTTTTTTCTGGATTTAAGCACAAACAATTATCATCTATCAACTGTTTTATATCAAAAAATTAGTTAATATTGTAATAGAAGAAAAATTACTTGGTTTAAATGATAAATGCCTCATCTGATCAATGCAGTTAAAGTTATATTTTTTGAGTTACACCTCCCAATGGTAACATACAGAATACAGAGAAAAGAGAAGTGACCCACACATTGAACCATAACATAACCCCATGTCAGACTGTGGACTGGAATGAGGGAATATCATCTTGAAATGTCACCACATATTAAAAATGGCTAGGTAAGTAAATCAACTAAAAACCCTGCTTGATACTGTAGATGTACTCCATGGACACCATTTTACATATTATCACTGGATTGAACCCTGACTGGTTGGGCTCTGATTTTGATGCAAGTGATCTGGAGATCAAGATCAAAAACGAAAGTGAGGTGTCCGCGTCAGCTGATCAGTCCCTATCTGATCGCTGTGCTAAACACGTTCATGTAGCTGATGCATCTGTGGCAACGTTCACCTGGGAGGACTATTGCTTACAATGACAACAGGTACAAATTAGTTAACATCACACTGTGACCTTAACTGATGCTGCCACTGCTGCCCTCGCCTCCCAAAGAGAACATGGCAGCCAGCCTGCTGCACATCCCTGTTAGCTGTAATGCCAGCCGTGAGTGGCAAACTGGTGGCCACAGCACACAGCAACAGATGTTTTATGTTGATTTACATGTGAAACTATAGCTTTGTGTGCTTTTCAGAAAACTGCATTTTTTGGAAAAAATATTCAGCCCTCAAAGAGTTAATTCTCAAACTTGGGTAGTAGAATGTTATGATCAATAGAATGAAATGCAGCACATAAGTCTAAAAACATTGTCATGATGGCATATCCTACATCAGAGGAAATCAGAATAACATTTTCAGTACAAGTACAGGCAGTTACTGTATTGTGACTGGGATAAAAGCCAGGCTGAAATTTCCCATTTAGACTGTTATGTGTAAGATACATTTAAAGGTGTATTGCTACAATGTTCTCTAAGACTGTAATAATTAAATTGAAAATTGGTCTATAGATCTTAAAGACATTCTGATATAATGCTGATTATCTTCCTTGAAGGTCTAGAAATCGGAGACAATGCTATTTAATAGTAATTCACCAATAATATGCAATGTTGGTTGTGAAACTACTTTCAACAAATCAGATGGAACTACATCTGACAGACAGGTCCTGGATTTAATTTTGGAAGTTAGATGTTGAAGGTCTTGTTGAGTCCTCAGTTGAAAAAGGTGGAAGGTGCAAGCAGTGAAATGATAAGTTACAGTACTGCTGGATATGAAATCAAAATGCTCTGTCAGAAATCTTACATTTTATATTTTAAATAAAGACATTGTTATAAGAGAATTATGTCAGTCATTTGAGCCGTTTTGTTTTTAGATTCAGTTGCATAGGTAGAAGTTGATGAGCCCTAGTGCCAAAAAAAAATAAAATAAAATATAGCCCCTTATGTAAAATTAAAAAAACTGGAAGTGATCCTCAGTAGGCTTTGCACCCCAAGTTACCCAAACTATTCTATAACATTTCAGTAATTATTTACCGCTCTGATACTGATCTTTCTGATCATAAAATAGGTCATTACGATAGCAATTGATGAGAGGAATTCATAATTAATTGCAGAATTATAGTATTTGAGGGTTCCTCTAGAGCGCTTTGGCTCAAAAACTAATCAGCACATCGTCATCTCACAACAGGCTTAAGTTTCAAATTAGGTATTTTTCTGTCCAGCTGTTTTAGCTTTAGACCATCCTCAAAAAACTGTGACATACAGACACACACCCACTATCAAGTTATCAATGTGTTTGGTATCAGGGGATCCTAAGACATCAAGATCTGTCAAAAACTGGAGGTTGAAATTTTTGATGAATTTAAAGTTTTCGCTCCTGCCCCAGAGACAATAGGTTTTCGTAGGGGAGGGCACCAAGCAAAAATGAACCACCATCAATAAGATTTGTCAATCATCTAAGCTATATAAAGGGACAATACTTACAATTAAGTTTTTTGTTGTTATATTTTGCAAGTAAAAAGAGTAATTTTATATTGTATTTATAATATATTTACAATGGCGTTCATTTTTTTTTAAATATTGGATAAATGGTGGGAGCAAAAATAAATCAAAACTCCAGGACAGAAACCGTCTGGGACTGTTATACTTCTACAAATGTTAATACGTTTTTTTATTCATAAAATGATTTTGCTCACACTTAGTGGTTGATGCTATATGTACTAAATGTAAAGCTATATGATTAAGGAGACAATCATTAGTTAAAAATACTTAAACTCTGTGTAACAAACTTAGTGAAGCAGGGTTTTCTCTAATCGAGTATAGGTAAAAATTTCAAGCCATTTATTTGAATATTGAATATATTGCTCAGGTATGGCTACTAAATTGTGCAATACTTCATTAAAACTAGATTTTTTTTTCATTTAAGATCAATTTCTACTGTTATTTGGACATCTTCTTTAATGATGCCTAAATGTGATATGTTAAAGTTGCAGTATAGGCTGAAGGCTTAGGTTACAACTGCACTCCAAATGCCTAAGCAATGCTAGAGGAAAGTATTGACAGTCTATACTTGCTGCGGTTGAGTCTGTATAATAACATACCATGCTAAGCTAATAAGGCTACAGACTGTAGTTATACTGCAGTTAAAAACACTTAATTCTAATTTTAGGCTCATATTTGATTTTTTTTTTGTTTAACTGATCAATTAATTTTGCAAACATTTCAACTCTAATATGACTGTGTACCATTATCTATGCTGAATCTGCACAATGAATAAACCTTCCTTCATTACACAGATGTGACAACCATGAATACCAGTCACATCCTGACTGCTGACATGCTGACTTTAAATTGTTCACAGTGCAAATTTGTCATCTCACAAGGGCAATTGTACAAAAATGCTTGGTAAAGAATTATCAGTACATAGAAGCCTGCAGACATGAGATGAGGAGGGATTTGATGCAAAACAGCACCTTGAGAATTTCAGAATGTCAAGGGAAACACATCACTCATGTGCAGCTCTGATCATTTATGTTAGGTAAAATGCCTAGATGGGGCTGGGGTGGTCTCATGGCCTGGAACCCAGATTTTATTTTTTCTCCAGCTGTCTGGAGTTTTTTTTTTCGTTTTTTCTGTCCTCCCTGGCCATTGGAACTTACTTTTATTCTATGTTAATTAGTGTTTTCTTATTTTAATTCTTACTTTGTCTTTTTTTCTCTTTCTTCATCATGTAAAGCACTTTGAGCTACATTATTTGTATGAAAATGTGCTATATAAATAAATGTTGTTGTTGTTGTTAACCCAGTAGCATAACAGGTAGTTTACAGTAACAGCATAATAATAATTAATTATTATTTAATTATACTGTACACGTATTGAGCACTCAATGCATTTCACCAACACAGTGGAGAACCACTTTAACCATCACCAATGTGTAGTATCCACCTGGATGATGCAACAGCATCCATTCTTGCACCAGTATGCTCACCACACGTTAGCTAGTACATGGTGAAGGGGTAAGAGAGAGTTCGCTATGACCACAGAGAGTCAGGACCTTGGTTTTCTGTCTCGTTCAATAGCACCACTTTTTACAGCACAGTATCCTCATTACTACAGTGGGTCATTGTTAAGCACCACACAATGGCCTTATCAGCAGCACCTTTTCCAGTACTAACCCAAATATTTCCTAGATGTTCTCCTATTCAGCTATTAGCTGGGCCCAAATGTACTGTTCTGAAGTGCAGGTGGTATGGCTGCTGACAATTCCATCAGTACATATTCAACAACATTTTAGCAAAAAAGCACATGTCCTGGATGTCTTTCAGCAGACGACTGGAGCACATGCAACACAAGTAACATGAGAGCTTTTTTCCTCTTGTCCATGGACATCTCCCACATCATCTGTTGTTGCACAGCACCAGTCACCATTGGTTCCACTACATCACAAGCCCTTTTCTCATAATCACAATCTTAAACCACACATACAAATTAAATTTAGGTCACTGAAATAATCCAAGTAGCCTAATATATTCAAAGATTCAACAAATGAAGCATAATGATTTAAACATTTACCCATGATTCCTGCTTACTGTATCCTCTGACTATGGTGAATCTTTTTAGTGTTCCAGGAGTAAATGTGAAGTGTGTAATTAGTCAGGTCCTATTTAGTGGTGAATAAAAGAGGATGATATTTGAAGAGTATTCATGCAGGCTTTAATGTAAGTGCATTTTAGAGATGCTATGCTAGTTCAAGAATTAATAATAATAATAATAATAATAATAATAATAATAATAATAATAATGTTGTTGTTTGATTATTATCTAGGTTTTTTTACAGCCCCCGTGTTTTTGATTATCAGTTCTTAGTGCTTTTATAGCTAGTAGGTAATCAGTAGCATAATACCAGTAGCAAGAACCAGCTAATGGCAATCTTTCCATTGGAAAGTGTTATCATGTAAAACCTGGTTAATTTAAGAAAAATGTCATAATAATCACTTATGGTCTGAAGAACATTTTGTTGTATTTTCACAGAAAATCCCAGCCTGTTAAGAATGTATGATGAATGTATGATGTGCTCAAATGTAAGGCATCAGTTTGCTTCTTCTCCTAGATAGTCACACTCCATGTCTCCCCACAGATGTAGATAGTGTTGCTTTTTCCATTTCAGCGGGTTGCTGTGGAGAAAAGTGTGGGGATTTAATTTATCGTACTCTTTAAGAAAATGACAAAAATCATATTTTCACCAATAGCAGGATCACATCAAGATCCCCATTCACAGGCACCGGGAAGAAATGGATGTGTGCTTTTAGACTTTTTACAAAGGATTGTACATAATGTGGCATTATACATTTTACAGCCCCATTACTCTTTTATTTACATGCTTTTGTGTCTTCTCTACATTTGTGCGTTGTGTTTCTCCTTGTGTTACATGTTTTTTTTTGTCACATTTTCATTATTTCCTTTTTTTTCAATTGTAAAATTATCAATTCAAGAGAGGCTTATATATAATAATTAAAAAATGAATTGTATGTGTACTGTAAATGTATTGAAAATACAACTACCAAGGTAGGTTTAACATTATTGAACCCATTTGTCACCACGTGCTTTTATTGCCTCACTCTTTTCCTTGCATGCTTTTGTCAGCAGGATCAACAAATGTAAACCAAAAAACTTAAAACCTACAGAAAATATATTCATTTTAAAGTAACGATTGTCCAAGAGTATTCATTCTGTGCGTTCACGTTGTTTTCTTAATAATGTAATTTAATTTTGAGTCTCCATAATTTTAAACTAGTCTTCATTTCTTTCTATGTCCCCATATGTGTCAACGTGGTAACTGTACCTTCATAAATACTGTAGTTGCAACCATACTTTGGGAGTGATGACTCAATGCATCACAAGAACTCTTCGTCGTATAACCAACAATGAGCATAGTCCAAAAAACAAGCACAAAAAAAGAAGTATCTGGAAACAAAGTGGTGTTATGGTGAGACCCTAAAATGTCAAGGCCAATCAGGCTTTTTCTCCTTCCGCATAGACAATAGGTTATGGTTGGGGAGGGCGCAAAGCAACAATTAAATACTGTAAATAAAGACAGAAATGCTTTTCTGATTTGTCACATGTTTTTTCCAATAAAATAATTCACTATACAGGGGGTCCTCGGGTTTAGACACAGTTCCGTTCCTACAACAGTGATGTAACCCGAATTTTGGTTTAAGTCGAAACACACCCTAGCCTAAGTCATTTACCTATCCTAACACATTTGCAAAACCATAATCTAGAACATAAAAACACAACTAAACCACAGAAAAAGTAAAAGGACATAAATATACTGTACTGTACACTGTACTGTAGGAACAGAAAAAATGACAATAAATGAGCGTTATAAAATTCCTTACCTTTATTCCTTCTGATCTCTATACAATGTCTAATTTCACTTCCATTGTCATTGCTTTCCTCTTCTTCGAAGCACTACCATCTGAAGACTCTGACTTCCATTTAGGAGCCATGATAAGGGCCACAGAGTTGCCAAACAAACCAACACAAAAGGACCACTTCCTCTGCGCGCAATGAAACTAGTTTACCAACTCCCTCACTCATATGGTGCGTTACTGCATATTTTTCCGCTGCGCGCAACCAGACTAGTTTACCCATGTAGTCTGCAAGTACGACGCTAATGGCATAAGCCAAAACAATCATGTCTCATTTTTTTTAAGTTTATGGTAGTGAGCATTGTAAACTTGAAACGCTGTATGTCGAAACGTTGTAACCCGAGGTCTCCCTGTATTATGATTGCACTGAAGAGTATTGTCACTGTTTTTTTATTACTAACAAATTGTTACAATTAAACTGTAAATGAAGGCTAACCCCAGTGTAATTAAGAAGAGCATAGGTGTGTGTATTATTACTTACTGCTGCCTTTGAAATGAACCTTCAGGGACAGTAATGATAAAGGAATACAGTATGCTGAACATACAGGATATTGAAATTTAAAGAAAGCAGTTTGATAGACACTAGTAATGTGTAAATTAGTGGAGCATTAAGTGAAGAGCCCATATTAATGTGAAATTAGCAGGCTGTTTAGAACTTTTCAACATGCAATACACTGAATGATAAATATTACACTTTTTATTATAGTAGCCAACAAAACAGTCCATAAGCAAGTTGATCTTTTGTGTAAAAAAGGGCTTTTGTTATATTATCTAAAGCATATGATCCTTCCTCGACAGATGATATTTTAAGAAATCTAGCTTCCAGACATCCTCCTACATTTTTTCCACAGACGTTTCTCAGAGGTTTGACATCATGACAATGCAGGCAAACAACACCGCGGTTCTTACCATAAGGTAAATAACTTGTGCAGTTCCTACTGTGAGATTCCAGAAATTAGTGTGCCACTTTTGATTCCTGCAGCTATTCTTATTTAAAATCATTGTTTGCTTTGCACATCACACCTTTAGACAGTGACAACTTTTATTTTGCTCTTTTTACCAAATAATATGTATTAGTGTTCTTTAGCTATGTTTTATATTATTAGAGGTAAGATACGCTTGTCAAGAAGCCACATTGTAGTTTGAAGCAAACAAGGAATCACTGATGGCACTTCTGTGTTTAAAGGCAACTTTGAACTTGAGATAAAACATCTAACCTGCTTCATCCAGTTCAAGGTAAACTGAAGTTCCAGAGCTTCACCCAACAGTATTTGGTACAAGACAGGATGCAGCCCTGTACAGGATGCCAGTCCATTTGCAGGACATTAGTCAGTCCAATACTAAAATGATGGTGGAGATCATTTAGATTTCAGTCTTTTATTTCACTTTAGATGTTGACATAAGGTGAATTTGTCAGAATTTCTTAGCCACCACTTTTTTTATCATCCAATGTTTTCTTGTGTGCTTGGTTACCACTCAGACATGACTTAAGAGAACTTTAAAAGGAAGCTATCAAAAGCAGCCAAAAGTTGCTGTTCAGCAATGGAAATTTTGCCCAAAATCTAATTTATTTATCAATCCATCTGTTTTCCACTGCTCCTTATTACTCATTACAAGTTACAAAGCAGGAGTCAACCCTGGAACCGTCCCAGTGCATATTCACACAAACAGTCATGCTCATGTCAGTGTAAATCTCAAAACTTTTAAAGGGATTTAACCTGCTGTAAAACTGTGATGAATAAAATGCATCTCTTTGTCTTCTTCCTGCGTTTTGATTAGTGCCCGGTCAATGAAAGATTTTCAAAGCAGTCAAGATACTAAATTAATGCTGTCAGCTCACTATTAAATGTTCCTCATATTATAACCATTAACTAATAGTTTAAACTTTTTACTTCTGAAAACTAAGAAACTGAGTTTATGGTATTCTAAAATTATTATAAATTGCAAAAAAAGTATATATTTGAGACTGGGTTCTGTTATGATTTTTAGCTTTATGTTTATACATTTCTGGGAGGTCTAATATTTTAAAAGAATGGTCGTGAATCATAGAGAATTCTAAAATACTTTTTTCTTTGGAAAATATTTTAGTTTGAGCTTTGTTAATTTTCTTATAGATAGCTAGATGCATTTGTACCACAACGTCATCTTGTTTACTAGCTGGTGCCACCATTTTGTCAACTTGTTGCTATGACACAGTATGAAATATTTCAAAGTTGATTTTGCATTAAGCACTTTGTTCAACATTATGGACAGCTCAGTTCTATTATGCGCTCAGTTTGTTTTGTGTTTTTTATTTCTGTCCATGAAGGCATAACTTCTTGAGACTTTATTTGTCTAACGTTTGTGGCTTAGGTGATCATTTATTCAATTTCCAGGCTCTTGAGACCACTCTTGAGGCCTTCTTGAGACCATATACCTGCAGAGCTTACACTGAATCATTTATTTATTTACGTGTGCACTCTTACTTTTAGTTTATTGTTGTGTATTCTTGTCTATTGCTGGAGGACTCGCAGAATAAGATTGTCATTGTACTGAGTATATATTACAATAAAGGTGAAGTTGAAGTTTTGACTATGATTTTTTTCTTTTTCCATGTCATTTGGCCTTGTATAAAATCTTCCATAAATCTTCCATGCTTACACTCAAAAGGTAAAGACAGCGTACATAAAAAAAAATAAAAATCGGATGTATAATCCCATACGTATGCTATATGACATTTTAAGTTCCTTTATAAATCTCAGATTCCTTTAAAACTATGCTGTTGTGCCAGTGCTTTTAGCCATTCCTGTCACCTCCCACCTGTAACCATGTATGGCTTAAAAACTATATATTACATAATAATATATATAATAAATGATGTCCTTGCAAAAAAAAAAAAAAATTATAATTTGGCCAAGTAGATGTTACAGTGTTGCATAAAGTCTCTTTATACAACAAACACAGTATCCAAATGTCTTTGAACTGCCATGGTGTTGATGTCCTGAGGGACAGGGTCTGGTTCATCCATATGCTCATCTTGGCCTTTCTCAGGTGGCAGAGGCAGTCCATGTTTCTGTGCTATGCTGTGCAGTACTTCACAATATGGCAAACATTTGTGGGCCAGGCTATGCAAGGAGCAAGTTTTCTGCAATTACAAAGATTTTTTGGCCATAATGATGACTGGCTTATAAAACAATTTAGACGTCCTAGAGCTGTTCTTTTGGAACTGTATGCTGAAGTAGAGCTTACATTACAGAGATCACCATGCAGAAGTCACACAATCCCTGTTCTGTTACAGGTTTTAACAATTGTAGGGTATTTGTTGGTGGGTGATTTTCAATAAGAACTGGCTGAATTTCACAGTTACTCCTGAGCCGTCTAATTGATCAGTAGGGGAATTGTATATAATAAGTGTTTGAAGTGAAACTAAATAACTACTAATGTGATCCCTTTAATGTTTGTTTCTTTTTACTTTCTTTTTTGTGATATAATATAAAATACATTTAATTACTACAAGCAGCAGTTGGCTCCCCTTTTTAGTTTCAAGCGAGCTGATATATGTGTATTGCTTCGAAGAGCAGCGAGTGCTGATTTTCCTAATGTAAACGGTGCCACTGACTGCACACAAGTTGCAATAAAGGTACCATCACAGAATAAATGTTCTTTTGTAAACATAAATCACTTTCATTCAGTTAATATACAAATAATATGTGATGCTCAAATGTTACCAACTAACACTATTGTAAGGTGGCGCGGCTGAACCCACGATTTCTTTATTTTATCCAATAGCAGTGTGGGAAGCAGACTTCAATTGGCTTTTTGGTAACTATACCATTGCCAGTTATGTCGTACAGTACATCCTTTTAATAGACAAAATAGATAAACTACACACTAATTCAATTAAAGCCTAATGCATATGATTAGTGTTATCACTACTTTGAAGACATTAAGAGAACATGTCAGTTAACTTAGTTTAAGAACATTGAAATGGGGATGACACATCATTTAAATGTACAATAAAATGAGTTTTTCTGTTCACTTCATTGTCCTCCTCTCTGGAATTGCTAAAATGCCAACACCCAAAGTCTTATGGAAGGTCAAAATTTGCCATAATGTTAAGCAAAACTTATACATGGCATTCCAAGAAAGTTTTATGCACGAGGTCCCTGGTGTTTTTCATAATAATATTTTTGATTTGTCAATTTTAGCTGAGTTGGTGCTCAGTAATGGTTATTAATATACATTTTGAATTCTCATCATCATTCTCAAAGGTTTGTCTACCATTTTCTGGTTAGCCATTTGCTCACCAAATCTTAATCCAGCACTCTCGACAGTCCATAGTAACATAAAAGACATTTTTATTGATATGATAGCCTGCAAATGTAAATTGCATTAAGCAAGTTTAATAATGGGTGGAAGGACTGAGCATTTGTACTTTTTTTTAAAAAAAAACAATTGAATATGCTGATAACATAAGAGGTGAATCTGACTAACAAGAAGACAGTTCTGAAGATGATGTATTTTGGCCCAATATTTTTCCACAAAAACTGCAAAGGGTTAATAATAATTTGAAAAGCTGAATCAAAATCAATAGACATTGAATATGCTAGTGAGACAACACTTGGAATAACGTGCCAAATCCTAGTCAGCAAATAAAAAAATACATAAAATATACTACACATACATAGAGTATACTAGAGTAGCATCCAGTTCATTTACTTTTGCTTAAATCTTCAAACTAAAATGAAGGGAAATTAGCTTTCTTCCTTCACATCACTAGAAATCAAAGACTGCTAGAAGTCATAACAAAGAATTGTGTTGTAAGTAGATGAAAGAATATATAATGGATACAAAAAGGTAAAGTGAGACGTATTGTTCAAAGTGAAAGACAACTGCTGAAAGTTTTGCCTTTACACACTAGCTTTGATCATTTAAAGAGTTAAGTAGGAGGAGAGCCATAGTTGTCCAAACTGCTATAGCTGTCCAAACAAATGTGCTGACAGTTCTCGTTTAATTTAGACTTTTTGGTTTTGGGAGGCTCTCCGAGGAGTGCCTTAGAAGATGAAAGGGGATTACAATTACTAACCTTATGATAAAACATTGTGGTCTGAGTGCCCTCCTGATTCAGCAAATGCTCTGTAGCTCTATAATCTAAAGGAGGCAAATTAGAAAGATGTTTAGAAGCTTCACTACTGTTTTCTGTGTCTACTTTTACAAATTTGGACAAAACAGGAAAACCATGTTTCAAAAGCAGTGTCTAAGGTAGTCACCATGCCAGCTTCAGTAAGAAGGTCTTAAATCAATGAGGAAACTTGAAAAGAAGTAAGTGTGTATATAAATACAGTACTTAATGGAAATCATATGTTTGTTCTTTGGTTCCAAATTCATCCTAACAAGGAAAATCTGCAGATTTTGTACTCTGGTTTTCTTATTACAGCTTAAAAGCAAAAGCAGATGAATTTAATGCTAAAAGAAGACAGATGTGATGGAGTGCATGCATTCTTTGTCTTTGTATAGCTTATGAGGAAGATTTATCATATTTCTTCCCATAGTACACTCCATTATTCTTAATTTTAACATTTTATATGCTGCAGTATTTCCAATGTGTGCAATCTACTATTTTCACAGAAAATCAGCTGAAAGTTATATTGGTAATTGGTAATCGATTTCATTAGGTGAAAACAAACTGCCTTCAGTTATCATTAGACTTTCCATTTCTTTATTTTTTTTATTATAATCATTTTACTAATAACATAATGATCGCATTTTACTGGACTGTCATCCTGGTGTTCTTTCAGCCCCGAGTCTGCTAGGAGTCTCTGAAATAAAGATGGCAGACCTGGAAAATTAATGGATGGGTCAAGTGCAAGCGTGGTGTTTGTTCCAGAGGTAATAAGTATAATCTTTAATGAGGACACACAGTTGGAATCATAAGGAATGAGAAGGATGGATAATTACAGCCATCAAGGTGTATTAATGACCAGAGTTTACCTTACAGAGAATAGTGATGTCAGCAGAAAGGTGCAAAATGAGGTTGAGGAAGAGATGCAGCTTTAGTCTTGCATTAGCTTCAAAATCCTTCCAAGAGTAAAAAGTGAAATAATATGTATTAATAATTAATTACAACATATGTATTTTGAATATTTTCGAACTATATAATGCCTTAGTAATTTTGCATATGGTGTGTTATGTGGAGTTCTGGCCACCACAGTACAAGAAAGACATAGCAGCACTTGAGGCTGTGCAGAGAAGACCCAGGACTTAAGGACATACCCTACTCTGACTGTCTCAAAGAATTCAATCTTTCAGTGTCGAGCAGAAGAGACTGTAAGGGGTCCTAATCCAGGTATTAAAAATACTCAAAGGCATCAATAAAGTAGATTCAGCAACATTGTTTCAGCTTAAGGGTGAATCACATACTCGAATACATCAATGGAAATTAAGGGGACGTGCATTTAGGTATGAAGCCAGGAAGTACTTCTTTACACAAATAGTTTTTGCTCTTAAACAAAATACTGAGTCATGTAGTTGAAGAAGAAATCTTGACAATCTTTAAGAAGAAGATACTGGGGACAGCTTAGCTATTAGCTAAACAAGCAGGCTTGATGGACTGAATGGTCTACTCTCATTTGTCAAATTTCTTATGTATTCTTATGTACTTAAATGAAAGGACAGAAATAAAGTGACAAGTGACAAGTGACAAGTGACAGGGCCTGCTTTGAAGTTATAACTTAAAGATACAGAACAGGCCAAAAAGTTAACAAATGTTCATCATGCTCAGTAAATTCAGCACAACATCAATGAATGCCTGCCCAATTGTAAGGAAACTTTGGGCTGTCATTATAAAGAGAATTTGATTTGTTCTAATGTTAAGTACGAAAAGGCATTCTTTTCTTATTTTGTTTTGTTGCACGGATTAAGATTCCACTAGGTGAGCAAGGTAAGATAATGTTGTAGCAATGTAGAATAAATCCATGTATTATGGATTTTTGTGCTTTCAAAACTGCCTGCTAACTAAGCAAATATTTTATTCTAATAAAGTCTAAGCGGGGACCATTTCTAAATCAAGTCACTTAATAAAGTAGGTGGCTGATAACAAAGACCATAATCAACAAAGACCATAATTAAGATCCTGACTTGCGCAAATTTTTGATAATGCAGATCAAGATAAATATAAGCGATGCACAATTTTCAGGTGAATTAGACCATGTTTCACACAAACTGATGAAAAGTACATTTTAACAAGAGCCAATTTCTATTCATTATCTGAAAATCTCATTGAAAGGCCTCATTCCCAAAGATGTTTCAGATTATCTACTGGTGAAAGCAATGGTTTAGCCTGGAGGTAATATTTACATCTTTATTCCAGCTAGAACATATAATTTACACTGCAGGTATTAGATGACGAGTTTAGTATTTTTGTATATGAAGTTAACTTTATCAAAATCACAGCATACATTAATTTACCCTGGAAATGTGTATTGTTAAAAGAATCACACAACATTGTCAAGCTCACTGGGGGGGTTGCTTGGGTATTTCCGACACATTTCAGTATTCAGTATTCAAACAGGTAATCATCCGCAGTAAAATACCAATTAATCCATAATTACACAGAGAGAATGTACAAGCTCCATGCACACTGTGGCACTGTGATGAACGAATGACCACTTTGCCTATGTTTAACTGATATTAAAGCTATCAGGACATTATTTTTTAACACTTTGAGGGCTGAATATTTTTTCCAAAACAAGAGTCTCACACACAAATCAACCTAAAATATCAGTTGCTAGGTGCTGTGGCCGGCAGTTCATAGTCTCAGCATGATGGATGGCAGGAATTTGCGCGACGGTGACAGCAGCAGCAGTCGCGGTCACAGTGCGACGTAATCTGGATTGCACCTCGTTTCATTATGAGTGGCGGTCTTCATCTACACAAACGGGTTTGGCACCACAATTAGCTGGTGACCGATCAGCTGAAGCCGGTACCTCACTTTCATTTTCGATCTAAACCTCCAGATTACTTGCATGAGAATCAGAGTCCGACAGGTCAGAGTCCAATTCAGCGATAATATACAAGATGCTGTTTGCTTTGTGCATTCGCTTCGATCTCTCACCAGATGTCGGTGTTTGCTCTTCACTACTCCCGCAAGCAAGGGAAATTTCGGTCAAACCAACAAAGTTGACTTTCCTTTGAGCAAAGAGAGTCGAACTAAAACATAATGGCGGGTTTTGTCACCATTTGCAGAGCGACAAAAGTCGACATCCGCCCTGAAATAGTTAAAGTGACATTTAGATAAAGAAGCTCATGCCTGAATATGAAGAAGATGAAACATTTAAAATCTCTTCCTGTAGTTTATTAGTATGACTCAGAATAGCCTGAAAGTGAGCCGCAAAAGGTTAAAGATGATGGGAACACGTTTGAGGGCTCAGGTTAACTATAAATAGGTGTGTCTGTGGAAAGTATAAAATAATGCCTACCAAGGATGAAAGTCTTTGCTGCAAAGTGTAGGATTTGCTGCTGGTTCCTCTGAAAATGTAGATATGTCTGGAGACAAACACGCTTCATAACTTTATATAGTTAACTAGAAGAAACCATAGGACGAAATACCATTAGAGTAAGTATGTACTCAGCTGCTGTGGCATATTACTTAGTGTTCAAATGATACAACAATATTGATTATCCAGCCCAGTACAAGTTTGTTTCTATTTAATTCTTTTCATAATCTTATATGCAGAATATTTGTAGAACAATTGTAATAGGTTTGCTTCTGTCTCTGGATTCTGCACTTGGGACTTTTTAGCTCTGAATTATATTTTAGCCAACTCCTGTCTGCTCTTTTGAGCATTTTTTAAAATTTTGCCTGTTTTTGATTTCTTTTAATATATATATTGCATTTAATAAAGATTCTCATTGCCCTTTTGTTTATAAACCAGAGTTTTTAAATTTTCTCCCATTATAAGGCATTTTTGTGATTTTAAGGACTTCCCTGGATTTGTTGAACATTTAAAGTCAATACTCTCCCTTACTTTTAGCAGACCAGTGAAGCCCCTGGCCTGCTTTTGTGGCTTATCTTGAAAGCCTGATTTCCTCTTCTTGCCATTTTTGTGACTCCATGTTATAACATCTAACATATTTCATTTCCAAGTTTACACTGTTTAGTTGTTAAGGTTGTTTCACTAAATGTCTTTAATAGGATTGACTCCACTGTTTTGCTTTTCAACAAACATTGCACTAACAGAAATCTCCTTCTTTCATTGCCCTATGAACAGTGCCTGGTTTTCACATTTTGAGCTGTGGCATTTTGGCTAAAGAGCTAAAAAACAGTCTGTGAGCCCCAAAAGGCTAGACCGAATTTAAATTGGTTTATTAACAAAACACTTAAAGCCAAGCAAGTTAATTAATTTCAACACAAAGTTAAGCAAATCAGGCAAACCAAAAGTAGAGGCCAGAACTCACAATACAAAAAAAAGAAAAAGAAACAAGGCATAAAGCCAACATTACAAAAACTGCAAAAATGTTAAGGCAAAAAGGCCAAGGTACAAAATATATATTATCATGCCAAAATGGTCCATGTAATACAAAGAGCCATGTTTCAAGATCAAAAAAAAATCTAAATTACAGTCAAGTGAAACACGTAGAGTTGATGGAAATGGATACAAGCTCAATGTACCAACAGATGGAGATCAACAAAACTAAAGTCGGGGCAGAGCCCTGAGAAAGCCATGACAATGACATCCTTAGAAGACAATGAGAGTTTACAGTTTGGAACAAAGTAGTATTGTCAGTTTTGAGTTAAAATGCATATAAAAAGCAATGTTACCATACAAATGTTTTAGCAGTGTGAGAACTCACATAATTTTGGTAATTTTTCTGTGTGTGTTACATGAAAACCATGTAATTGGTGCAAACACTCAAGAGACAAGCAGGAGACAAATTGGTAGTAAAAGAGTTGTGCTCATGCAATTTATAGATATGGAGTGGAAGCAAAATCAGTAATCTAAATAAATTTACTGAAAAACTGCCTCACATTGTAGGAGCATTAGAACATGAGAACAATCCAGATGACAACAGGCCATTCAGCTGAACAAAGCTTGTCAGTCCTATTCACATAATAATAAGTTTTGAAAGTCCCTAAAGTCTTACTGTCTACCATGCTACTTAGTAGCTTAGTCCGAGTGTCTATGGTTCTGTGTGTAAAGCAAAACTTCTGAATGTTTGTACGAAATTTACCCTTAACAAGTTTCCAACTGTGTCCCTGTGTTCTTAATGAACTCATTTTAAAATAACAGTCTTGATCCACTGTACTAATTCCCTTGATAATTTTTAAGCTCTTCAATCATATCATCTCTTAATCTTCTTTTGCTTAAAATGTATAGATTCAGCTCTTTTAATCTTTCCTCATAATTCAAGCCCTGTAGCCCTGGAATCAGCCTAGTCGATCTTCTCTGGACCTTTTCTAGCGCTGCTATGTCCTTTTTGTAGCCTGGAGACCAAAACTGCACACAGTACTCCAGATGAGGCCTCACCAGTGCATTATAAAGGTTAAGCATAACCTCCTTGGACTTGTACTCCACACACTGTGCTATATAACTTAACATTCTGCATGCATCTCTCAACACACATTCTTATCATTTTGATTTCATTGTGTTGTGTCATTTAAATGCAGTGTCCATTAAATCACAGTAATAGAATATGTATACAGTATCTGTTATTTTAAAGGATTATGAAATCGGCAGTCAAACAACTTTGCTGCATGTATAAATAACATCTGAGATCACAGACTATTTTGAAGCAGTGCAATTTACTTTTTTTATTAGCCTTTCAATTTAGTACACACACACCTCTGTGCCCCATAGACTTCTCTCTCTCCCTCGATATTTAACATGCAACATGAACACTGTAGACCAATAACTAAGACCTTACTGTCTGAGTACTGAAGTTTAAAACACTCTGTTTATTCTGATCAGCTTTTAGCTGTACTCATTGGCTTTTTTATATGAATGTGTTTTATTTCAAATGAGCTATTAAACTAATATGCCAGATTACTAGCATACGGTAGGTAGCCTCTACATTTCTGTACAAGCTTTAAATATGTGTAACTCACATCACATATGTCAGGTATTTCTCAATTGATCATATATTCTTCTCCGTGATCACTTTTACATTGAAGTGTTTCCTGACTAAAAATACCTAGACATGCTATCTAGTCTGTTCATATGCTCATGTACTTATCAAAATGAGATCAGTTGGTTCAGGCAAATTTACATCATTTCAACTTTCAAGTTTACTCTTCTGTAGACAATATTTATATATTAGAACTGGAAAAAGGGCAATTTAAATGGGACTGTCACTTGGCAGAATTCTTTTGTTGAGGGAGCTGCAGATTTTTGAAGGGGTGCTAATGTAAATGTTCTTGATCTGTTTGTAATTTTGATTGAGCATGATTTATAATCCACACACACAAAAAACACTAATGCTTTTCAATAACACAGCACAAAAAAGTCCTAGCAACTTTGCCAAGATTCATACCAGCCTTGAACCCACAACATCTGAATTGCAAAGGTTCTGTGGATAAGATTTTTTTTTTAGGAGAACTCTTGTGCATACAGGGACTGCCTCTAAGCACTCCAAGAGGTGCACATCCTGATGGTGGCAGCTGAGCTCTCACTCACTTAACCCCCCAAAACCCCCCCACCCACATTGCATGGCACCACCATTACACTCCACCCATCCACAGTACAAATACTGCAGACTATGCCAATCTGGCCAAAATTTTCCAGATTTTCCCTGAGCCTGTTTGGATTTCCTCAAAGTAACCAATATTCCCAGAGACATTGGTTAGACTGGTCAGACACACTAAATTTAACCTGTAGGGTTGTGTATGAGTTTGTGTGTCCATGTATTCTGAGATAAATTTCCAATTCAACTGTGATACTCCAGTGACAGTCTCTGACTATTCATACCATCTAATTGAATAAATGGCTTGACAAATGGGTGACCAGAAGTTCTATTTTCCTAAGACCCGATTTTGGAATGTTTGAAATCTGTGTGATTGAGATAGGGGAAGGAACTTGCCTTTCATGTTTCATCTGTCACACCTCACCTTCATAGAAAATAAAACAAAAATAGATAATTTTTTCCGTGACTTTGATTGTTCCATTTCATAACATCCTGTCCTTTCTTGTGTGTTCTGACTTGTGGTAGTCTCTGATACACAATCCAGGTTGCTATGAATTAACCCATAGGAAAATGTTACTGCTCAAAGGTTGGTCTTTGATGGCTCTTGAAACATAAAAGAGTTTCTAATTTATGTTTCATTTAAGAATCAGCTTTTTTACAGGTGTTGCTCCTAAAATTCCTTGGGAGAAAAAGCTTTAGACAAAAAGGAGACATGAGATACAATTGTGGTAAAATGAGTTAAAATGGAGGATTTGTTTGGAAAAGCATGGTATATTTTGTGAGATCTCTTTCTAGCCTCTATTATGACTTCATATTTTTATTGGACTGATTCCCTTTTTAAGCATGGAGTGGTGGCTCTGAGGCTAGGGAGCTGCACCGGCAATTGGAAGGTTGTCAGTTCAAATCCCATAAACAACAGAAGTTACTCTACTCTGTTGGTCCCTTGAGCAAGGCCTTTAACCTGCAATTGCTTCATCCTGGGTATGACGTTAATCAGCATCCAGCTCTGCCAGCAGGTCCTCCAATTTACAGGAAAAACTTGGGGTTGGTGGCAGAATTGGTACTCCAGCCACCATAAAAAACCTCACACTGTTCAGTGTGGTGCTGAGGGGTCACCCATTGCATGGCTGCACTCAGGTCCCCAATACGGGTGGTTTGTTGTGTGGTGGGTGTGGCAATGCACTGTATCAGCGCATGCTCTCAACTTCACTGTTTATCCAGTTGACTAACAATGCTTGAGATACGTTTGGTTACATTCTTTTTGCTTTGCTAATGAGAGCATAGGGAGATAAAGTGATTGCTAATGGTCAAACAGTGGTGTCAGCAGTGGGATTTAAACCCAAACCTCAGGATTTGAAACCCAGAGTCTTAACCACTATGCCCCACTGCCAGAATGAGTATGATCTAACTTGAGTGCAGAAATATAAATTAGAGGAACTAATAGTATTATTCAGAGGCAAGAACATTGTTTTGTAATTATAGTAAAGTGTTTTACTATTGCTGTTCAAACATTTCACCAGATATTACTGAGCACACAATGTATTTTCAAATTGCTAAAAAACATGTCAAGGCACTATTTGGAAGATCTGAGCCCATTGTGTGACTTTGCTGAGATCTCTACTGAAACTAAAGAGAAGATACTTATGTGAACACCAGGGTACTGTTTTCTCAGGAGAAACATCTGAGAAGCAGGAGACAAAATAACGTGTTTCCATTTTTTATGTTTCTGATCTCACTGTTGATGAGGAGAAACCAAAAAGATATTAATGAGATCTCTTTTTTGATTTTTCATTCCTATGGGAATATTTATTATCTGTTAAAGTGTGGCATGACAATTACAACTAAAGTCATGGCTGCATTGTCATGCTAGGCACTGTCTATATGAAGTTTATATTTTCTCCATTCCTTTCCTTTTGTGTGGGGACTCCATTGTTCTTCTCACATATCGAAGATGAGCATATTATGTTAACAGAAAACTGTAAATTGGCCCCATGAGTCAGTATTAATGTGTGTGTATGAGTGATGGGTGGGTGTCCTATTCAGAGTTGCAACCATTATGGATGGAATAGGCTCTGACCCTCTGTGACCTTAAGTTAAGTAAACTGGATTTGATAATGCAGTAGGTTTTTTTTTTCACTTATGTACAATGTGACACTCTCTGCCCACCTACTGCCATAGCTTGCTGCTTTACTATGCAATTGATTGTTCAATTGGATTAATCTGGCTTGGACTCTGGCAAACCCAATGATTTAGTCTGGCTTTGACCCTGGACTAGATGTCCATATCTTGGCAAACACTCTTGCTTTCAACATTTTTTTCACCCTGACCCCGATCCTGAGTTTGTAATGCTTGTAGAATAATACCAGTTATGATCCCTGCTTAGTCTGTGACAAGGATTTTGTGTAGAGCTGAGAAATTTGACCTCTGCTTCATAAATACTACATTCATCATCAGGTGGGCTTACAAGAAGAAATGTTTTATTTATTTATTCTAGTTTACCCTCGTTTCACCAATTCTTATGTTGCATATTGGGCAAAGAGTTGTCTCCAGTGAATACAATCAGCTGCAATTTCCTCCACCTCAGCCCATGACATATCATGTCATTTCAGATCATTAATGAATATGCGTCACCAGGCTATTTGTGATCGTCCCCTCCTCGCCGATGGCCTGATGGTTTCAACGTCATAGCTGTTTTTTGGATCTGATTAGCTGTCATTTGAAAGATGTACAGTAGCTGGCAAAGCATAGTCAATGGTGAGCGATGATGTTATGGAGACTTTTCAGGCCACTTCGTCAAACACTTCCTCATTTGTAACATGGTCGAAGTAGCGGATTCCAAGAATCTGGTGGAACACGTTGACCCAATGTTAAATCCTGGCCGTTGATTTACAGGTTTCGTAAGCATATATTGCAGGAGATATAATGATGCTGGCATAGAGGCGAATCTTGATGTTGATTGCATTGGATTTTGAGGACCATATTTATTTATTGACTGATTTTTATTTCCCTAACAACCAGACAAACTTACTTTGCGGTGACGTAGGAAAGGGATTATGTAGTTCTAAGAAAATGCAAGAACAGAATAACAGCATTTTTACAGAACATCAATCAGCAACAATAAAGAAAAAAGTTAGATTAGCTAACAATAAGAGGAGTACTCAAAAGCTCCTTATCATCGTTATGCCAGGGCTCCTTCTCTGACAAGTGTTATCTATGTACTGTGTTTATTTTAACATTTTTTTGTTAATTTTGTTACTAATAATATGTTTGTTAATGTTGTTGTTTATTTATGTAATTATTTTTCATTATATTTTCTAGTTTCTGTTAATCATTTTGCTTTTTTTTTTTTAATATTCTTTACTAGCATAGCGAAACAGCCATTTATTAAAATGGGCACAATGGCAAGTTTCGAACACGTTGTTCATTTAGAATCCTCTGTTGACTGGATATGTTAGCCATTGCGTCTCTCTTTCTTTGCACTTCTTGTTGCCTTTGTTCATCGGACATTGCAGCCTTCTTGTGGACGTTAGACAACACTATGCCTGGGCACAGATGCTGGAGACTGGATGTTTTCTCATTTTATATCAATAGATTTGTTTTTTTCTCTGTTTCCTTTTTATGTTGAGTCCAGGGGGCATGGCCTCCCTGACACTACAGGTGTTTAGCTACTGGAGTTCAATTTAAGGGCTTAGAAGGCTCAGTCAGGTGTTGAGGTGATTGCTTTTCCATGGTTTTACTGGTCAGCTCCCTTTCTTGTTGCTTTCTTTTATTTTTTATATTGTTTTATTGTTCAGAATGATGGTTTAGCTACTGCATATTTGGATTGCTCTTTTCATTTCTGTTTAGATTTTATTTGTAATGTAATATTAACCTTTGATATTTGTTAATTTGTCTTTTGTGTTGAAGTTTGTATTTTATTAATTTATTTCTTCTTTTCATATATTTTTATGTATTGAAACTCTTCATTTATTTTGGAATATTGGAGACTTTAAAAAATATTTAGTACATTAAATTAAGTGTATCATTTAAAGCTTGGTTATTTTAGGCCAGGTATTTGGAGTTTTTTCCTGCCCTTTTAGACATCAAACCTTTCTGCTGTGTGTAGCCCTCTTGAATTTTTAACACCTTTTTTGAATTGGTCCAGCATGAATCACAACCCTATGTGCAGTGACACTGTTGCTTAATAAAGAGCACCAGAGCAAGTTGCAGTGATAGTGATTCATGTAGACCAGTGGTTCTTAAACTTTTTTACTCTTTTTCTCACAACCCAATTTTGCCTTTCAAAAGCAAAAGTGTCATCCATGGGATCCATTGCGTTTGTAGATTCACTGGCAATCATCATTCCAAGTGGGAAGGGGGGGGGGTATCCTCCTTGGAGATTTCCTGCTAGTTGTCATCATGGGTGTCAAAATTTGTTGATTGCCCCTGGCTTCCGGTGACTAATCATAAGGCATTCTGTGAACCGTTCGCAACTCTTTCCTGTTCAGTACAATAGTGATTCACGACTCAGCCCAACCCAAGTTCAGACATTACCTGTCCCACATTGGCTCATGACCAATAGTTTAAGAAACACTGATGTATACAGATCACGTGCAGCAGTTGATCTGAATATTCAGTGTTTAACTCAAGCCATCAAGTTTTAAACTAAACAGATTTTACAGGACTTCACTGTTGTGCTTTAATATGACAGCATTTCTTCTCACTTGGTACTTTCGGTTCTAGGATTGCTGTTACCTAACTCTGCCATTATGTAGCTGTGGCAAATCCGAGGATCATCAACTTGTGTTTGTAGAGACAGAATCTGTTTTAATATTGTAAAAGGCTGCAATGCCCATACAGCATATAACAAGTCTCTTTAAGTCTAAGATCTAATTTTTACCTGTACTGTAGTAGCATTAGGCTCCTAATTTGTTGTTCACAGCTTGTCTCACTGATGTCAAAGGAGTGTGAATCATGACTTGTAAGGTTTGCAAAGTTTATATAACCAACCTGTAAACATTACAAACATTAAACATTGTTAATGTCTTGGGTCAGTGTCAGATGAATAACGTTACGAGAAGGAAAAAAACCAACACAAGTAATTTTCCTGAAAATTAAGTAAATGGAGCAGCAAGCAAATCCAAAGATGACAGAAGTGAAGGCAAAAATATTTCATGTCTCCCAGTGTGGCAGTCATCTCTTTACCAAGTGGTTGCAAAAATCAAGAAAAAAAGGTTTATGTTCTAGTAAGTACTGTGATGTTCTTAGTTGTTAAAATGTGTTTAGGTTTGTATAGTATCTTCATTTACAGTAGCTGGCTTAAGTGTTGCTGATTATTTATCATGGTTTCAGCTGAGTATACAGAGACTTCTCAAACTCTGAGGAAATCTGTAGATGCTATTTTGCAATTAATAGAATATAATATTGTCTTATGATGTGCCAAAATGATTGGTTGCTTAATACAGGAAAGGGGATTTTTGCTTTTTGATTTTCTGTATATATTGTATTAGAATATATAGGTTGTTTAGCCAAAAAATGACAGGCTTCTATCAGTAGTATCCTAAGTGTCCCTCTCATTATTTGTGTTTGCTTTAATGTCAGATATACAGGTGCCGGTCATAAAATTAGAATATCATGACATTAGAGTCATTCATTACACACAGACTGATGTATTTCAAATGTTTATTTCTTTTAATTTTGATGATTATAACTGACAACTAATGAAAATCCCAAATTCAGTATCTCGGAAAATTAGAATATCAATTAAGACCAATGCAAAAAAAGGATTTTTAGAAATGTTGGCCAACTGAAAGGTATGAACATGAAAAGTATGAGCATGTACAGCACTCAATATTTAGTTGGGGCTCCTTTGGCCTGGATTACTGCAGCAATGCGGCGTGGCATGGAGTCGATCAGTCTGTGTCACTGCTCAGGTGTTATGAGAGCCCATGTTGCTCTGATAGTGGCCTTCAGCTCTTCGGAATTGTTGGGTCTGGCGTATTGCATCTTCCTCTTCACAATACCCCATAGATTTTCTATGGGGTTAAGGTCAGGCGAGTTTGCTGGCCAATCAAGAAAAGGGATACCATGGTCCTTAAACCAGGTACTGGTAGTTTTGGCACTGTGTGCTGGTGCCAGGTCCTGTTGGAAAATGAAATCTGCATCTCCATAAAATTCGTCAGCAGCAGGAAGCATGAAGTGCTCTAAAACATCCTGGTAGACGGCTGCGTTGACCTTGGACCTCAG
Source organism: Polypterus bichir lapradei (assembly GCA_026402145.1). Taxonomy (NCBI): domain Eukaryota; kingdom Metazoa; phylum Chordata; class Cladistia; order Polypteriformes; family Polypteridae; genus Polypterus; species Polypterus bichir. The sequence goes on along the minus strand of JANRMT010062796.1, from coordinate 5,391,147 downwards.
GAAACACAATGGACCAAAACCAGCAGATGACATGGCACCCCAAACCATCACTGACTGTGGAAACTTTACACTGGACCTCAAGCAACGTGGATTCTGTGTCTCTCCTCTCTTCCTCCAGACTCTGGGACCTTGATTTCCAAAGGAAATGCAAAATTTACTTTCATCAGAGAGCATAACTTTGGACCACTCAGCAGCAGTCCAGTTGAGACACTTCTGACGCTGTCTCTTGTTCAAGAGTGGCTTGTCACAAGGAATGCGACAGCTGAAACCCATGTCTTGCATACGTCTGTGCGTGGTGGTTCTTGAAGCACTGACTCCAGCTGCAGTCCACTCTTTGTGAATCTCCCCCACAGTTTTGAATGGGTTTTGTTTCACAATCCTCTCCAGGGTGCGGTTATCCCTATTGCTTGTACACTTTTTTCTACCACATCTTGTCCTTCCCTTCGCCTCTCTATTAATGTGCTTGGACACAGAGCTCTGTGAACAGCCAGCCTCTTTGGCATTGACCTTTTGTGTCTTGCCCTCCTTGTGCAAGGTGTCAATGGTCGTCTTTTGGACCACTGTCAAGTCAGCAGTTTTCCCCATGATTGTGTAGCCTACAGAACTAGACTGAGAGACCATTTAAAGGCTTTTGCAGGTTTTTTGAGTTAATTAGCTGATTAGATTGTGGCACCAGGTGTCTTCAATATTGAACCTTTTCACAATATTCTAATTTTTTGAGATACTGAATTTGGGACTTTCATTAGTTGTCAGTTATAATCATCAAAATTAAAAGAAATAAACATTTGAAATACATCAGTCTGTGTGTAATGAATGAATCTAATATACAAGTTTCACTTTTTGAATGGAATTACTGAAATAAATTAACTTTGTCATGGTATTCTAATTTTATGACTGGCACCTGTAATTATATTATTCTGTCCTTGTACTTCATTACTTTAGTTAATTCACATGATAAAAACATAGTGGGGAAAAAACGTAGAGGAAGGTTAGACCTCCTCTTTTTAATTAAACAGATAGACGCTTGAGAAAATTGTTTAGTGTGACATGTTAAACAAGCCAGCCAGGTTAGAAATTTGGTTCTCATCACCATTAGGTCCACCAGTCAGTCCATCTGTTTTCTGAACTTGCTTTACCAAGAAGAGATGCCTGCTCTATTGATATCTGAATGTGTTTGTTTCCCTTAAGAAAATGAGTTTCTCAGGGAGTTGCTTTTCACTGCAGTTTTTGACTTTTAATTAATTTAGTATTTCGAACTTGGCTAGTCATTTTATTTTCGTTGCTGAGAATACAGAGGTCTCTGCATTAGGCACATGTTTAACTAGTAGCACTTGTTGGTGATTGTGTTGCATGTCTGTTAGACACACAAGTAAAAATTTCACTGTACTTTGTATATATGACAGTAAATCTGAGTTTGAAAATTACTTGGGTCTTAGGCCATTAGAAGCAGTACTAATTGTCCCAACCTGCAAGCAAATAAAAATAGAAATATGCAGAAATTAGGCCCTTGGACACCAAGAATTGTAGCTGCAGCAGTGAGGCATCTTTTTTTGGTTGCTCGAAATGGTGGCTGTCCCGATCTGTGATTTTGGAAATCTGGCAACCCTGCTGTCCCATGACCATGGAACTATTTTAAATATGACAAAAGAGAGTAGGACTGACAACCATAAAAATAATATCAACACAGAAAACAAACAAAAACATGTCATCACATGGAAATGCCCTCAGCCGGCAGCAGAGGTGGGTAGAATAGCCAAAAAATTGTTCCATCCATCCATTATCCAACCCGCTGAATCCAAACACAGGGACCTGCTGGAGCCAATCCCAGCCAGCAAGGCAGGAACTAATCCCGGGCAGGGTGCCAACCCACCGCAGAACACACACAAACCAAGCCCAATTTAGAATCGGCAATCCACTTAACCTGCATGTCTTTGGACTGTGGGAGGAAACCCACGCAGACACGGGGAGAACATGCAAACTCCACGCAGGGAGGACCAAGGAAGCGAACCCGGGTCTCCAAACTGCGAGGCAGCAGCACTGCCACTGCGCCACCGTGCCACCCCAAAAATTGTACTCGAGTACAAAATACTTACTTTTGTAAGTATTACAAAATACTTCAAAATAATATTACTCAAGTAGAAGTAAAAAGTAGTCATCCAAAAAATTACTCAAGTAAGAGTAAAAAAGTATTTGGTGAAAAGACTACTCAAGTACTGAGTAACTGTTTGATCATAATAAATGATTTATTTTTTTAGAAATGTTGTAATAAACAGACAAAAATTTAAAATAATGTGCAAATTCTGTTATTTCCAAATAATAAAATAAAAAATGAGTAAAAGTAAATAACATCTTTACAAAATAAAGACGCACAAATTACACAAAGTTCCAAATCTCAGTTTTTCACAACAAAGCTTTTGAAGCCAATACCTACAATAGGTAACATGAACAGTGCAAACTACTTACAGTGACAAGATATACTGTACACTGACAGTATAATACTGCACATTCACTTGCCCTCCAAATAGCACAGCTGATAGAAAATAACATTAGAACAAGGCAGTTTCTGCACATACAAGAAGTCTCACATTACCTTGACTGTCTGTGTCTGTGCATGTCTGGTTAAAACGTGTTTGTTCTTCACTCAGTGAAGTGATGTAAGTTAATCTTTAGCAGGAGTTGGCTCTCATTTTTCATGTGCAAGAGGAACCTTGGATTGCGAGCAACTTTGTTTGCGAGTGTTTTGCAAGATGAGCTAAAATTTTTAATAAATTTTGACTTGATAAATGAGCGAGATCTTGCAGTACGAGTAGTCCGTATATGCTTTGTCTGCCGAGTGTCACGTGATCACAACTGAGCTGATGGTTCTTCTCTTTCTCGTTGCAGGATTGTGGTTTATTGTCAGTTGGCATGCCTCACTCATATAGTCAACATCCGTACAAGCATATACTGTTTACTACAGCATTGTGAGCACGTGTGTGTGCTGTGACGTGTGAGTCCTCGTCTTGCACCCCAAAACACAAAGCTGAGTCTCAATACTTTAGCGACACCATCTTTATTCAGCTTGAAACAGGAACAGCGCGGTTGTTTATTGTAGCTGGATCTGCCACTCTCTTATACACAGACACAGCAGTCAGGCAGGGTCATGCCCAGGTTAGTGGCCAAGTAATACTGTGCCCGGCACATCTATAATGTTCCTTGTTCCTTGTATCACCCATCAACAGCAGGTGCTTATAGCATGGCCGCAATCTTTTCGGATTTGCTTTTACGGTGAACAGCGCTGGGTGAACTGCGGCTGCTTCGGGACGCTCTTCTGTGTGTCGATCCACTGGGTGAAATCCCACAAGAGTTTAGAAACTCACTCACACCAGCCATGATTCTTTTCTAAGGTAAAGTGCAGGTTAATTTGTTTTATGTATTTTTGCTTTATATTTTGTATTAATCATTTTTATATGAATAGTTTTGGGTTGTGGAACGAATGATCTGAGTTTCCATTATTTCTTATGGGGAAATTTGCTTTGATATACGAGTGCTTTGGATTGCAAGCACGTTTCAGGAATGAATTATGCTTGCAAACCGAGGTTCCACTTGTATTCTTTCTTTCCCTGTCCGCTGTCTGTGAGGAGTTTGTGCCGCTATGCCGCCACAGTTTGTGTGTGGTCATGTGACTGCATGGCTATGTGTGATTTGTGAAACGGGGCCATGTGATTATTATTGCTACATCTGATTGGTGAAACGGAGTCTTGTGATTATTATTGCTACATCTGATTGGTGAAACAGTCATGCAGTAGATCCACTGGTGGCTAATTAGCGCATCTAATGGAAAAAAAGTAACGATTCCAGTGTTGCCCAAAGTAAAAGTAAAAAGTATGGTGCGGTAAAACTACTCTTAGAAGTACAATTTTTTTAAAAAGTTACTCAAGTAAATGTATCAGAGTAAATGTAACTCGTTACTACCCACCAGCAGTAGTAAATAATTTTTGGTAATTAACTCTGACCCTAAGTAGCAAGAATCACAAGTTTACATTCATATATACAACCACACTCAGTATGCAGTCATCAGTTCTTGACTGAAAAAGCTGGTTGTGTGATGAGCACTATTATGATTCATGCCGCTTTCTTCCATTTGTAATTTGTTTTACTATATAATCAATTCATTACTTTTTTATATACAGTAATCCCTCCTCGATCGCGGGGGTTGCGTTCCAGACCCCCCCGCGATAGGTGAAAATCCGCGAAGTAGAAACCATATGTTTGTATGGTTATTTTTATATATTTTAAGCCCTTATAAACTCTCCCACACTGTTTATAAATATTCCCCGCAGAGTTATACAGCATAATCCCTTTGTATTCTCTTAGATATTAGGTAAGATTCATTGAAATTATGTATATAAACACACTGTTTATATACAGTAAAACCTAAATATTATTTTAAAGATATTGAGTGTCTCCGATATCACATATGTTACAGCCATTACGATAGACAGGCCACCAGCAATAAATACGTACAATGCAAGAAAAATTGTATACAGTAAATGTGTGTACAGTGACACTAAACATATGTACATGTACTAAGCACTGTAAGAAGAAAATTAATTATGGTTACTCACCAACAACGACACGATGACTTGTCCGATAACAATGAGTTTAATTTTACTGCACAACAAAGGAGAGCGTTACAGCCCTTGTAAAGGAGCCACTTCAGGCGATTGTGTAGCACTGCCGTTGTTCTTCTTCTGGCAGTCATCAATCCAAATCCCTAAAGCAGATTCCATCCAGACTACTGCCTTATTACATCCACTTACAACTCGTTTTGCACCCTGGTTAAAAGGACACTGCGGGCGTAGATCCTATATTCCTTTCCTACTTTTTAAATAAAAAGAATCGTAGCCTTCAACAAATCCAAAACATTTACCTTTTCGGCAATCGTTAACATCTTCTTCTTGCGCTTGGGCACGGCCCCTGAAGCAGTAGCAGATCATTTTGGAGCCATAATGAAGGGCTTGACTATGCACAAAGATAAACACAAAAGAGCACAACTCTTTACACAGCGAAACACGTTGATGCTGAATGAGTGAGACGAGACTTCCTGGTTAACACTGCATTCAGCACGCAGGAACTCAACTGCGTGCTCTGATTGGTTAGCTTCTCAGCCATCCGCCAATAGCGTCCCTTGTATGAAATCGACTGGGCAAACCAACTGAGGAAGCATGTACAGGAAGTAAAAAGACACATTGTCCGCAGAACCCGCGAAGCAGCGAAAAATCCGCGTTATATATTTAGTTATGCTTTCATATAAAATCCGCGATAGAGTGAAGCCGCGAAAGTCGAAGTGCGATATAGCGAGGGATTACTGTATCTTTATTTATTGTACTTTCCATTGTGTATGGCAATAGTGGCACAAGTGACTAGCAGCATTGCCTCACAGATCCAGCAATCTGGGTCCGAATTCCAGTCATTGTACGTATGGAGGTTGCATGTTACCCATTCTCCCACAGTTCCTCCCACTTCCTCAAAAATGTTTGCACAAATTGGCTCTGCATGAATAAGTATGGTTGTGCACGTAAGTGGGCACTACAATAGACTGTCTCCTTGTACAAGGTAGCAGTAGCAGTAGTAGTTAGTAACTGTCACATGTACATGCTTCCTGCCTTTAACGAGGTATGCTCAGACCTACCACAACCTTGAAATGGATTACGAATTTTAAAGAGTTAACTTATAGGAACAAATAAACTTTCACAAGCCTTTACCAAAACCAGAATAAGTGTCCCGGAGGTCACAGTAGTGGATAAGAGTGTTTGTTAACTATAATAATAGCCACAAGAGATTAACACAAGGAGTGACAAAGTACCACATACAGTATAGACACAGAAACAAATATCCCAGCTGCCTCAAAAGGACCAGCTATATACAATCTCCCTCTGTTTGATAAGCTAGCTTATACACATGGCCCAATATGAATAACCCCCAAACCCATCTCCCTCACTTTCCAGACCTTTTCTTTGTTGTCCTAGCCTTCTTTCCTCTCCACACATGTCAGCCTCTCCTCCTGACTCCATGTTTACCAGCACGAAGGCTAAAATAGCCTTTTCAACGCTTGTCAACACCAGGTATCTCTAAGGAATTAGTTCTTGTGTTGTGTTCTGAATATTCTGCAGAAGCCCTGAAATCTTACACCTACTGCACCCTCTGGCAACCCCATCTTCACCTGCACTCTCATGTTCCAACCATTATTAAAAGGACCATCCAAACCCCAGGTAGCTTCATTATCACAACACATAATCAGGTACAAAGAATACTGCATAGGCCTTTTTCCAGTTTGACCAGTAACACAACCACACTACACAAGTCCCAGGTTCAAATAAAACAAGTTTATTAAGCAATGTTCCTTATAACAAGATTCTTATACATTGTGTCTTCACAAATATTTTCTTATCTTCTCTCTCTCTCTTATTCCTCCATTTCCTTCAGAAGAGTGACTTGCTTAAATGAGGTCCAGTGGATTCCTTTATCCTATATCCTGTAGTACTTCCAGTGCTAGGGCATAGCCCGATGGAAGCACTTCCAGGTCAAGTGGAAATCCTTGAAGGTATGGATTACAAACGCTCACAGCACCCTCTGGCGGCACCCCCAGAACCCAACAAAGTTGCAGCATGGGACTACAGTTCTCAGCATGCCTTGTGGGTGTACATATAGGAAGCACTGCCCAGGGATGCTGCCACCTAATGTATCCGAGGGACATGTAGCCCTAACCAGTTGTCTCTTCTGGTTCTTTTATTACACGTTCCTTTCGGCTGGGTATTGTTCCTCGATTTGACCCTGCTGGGACAACAGCATACCCAGTTCCAAATTGAGGTCTTCTGCCATTTTCCTGGCTAAGGTAGGTAACATCTTGTCTCTCCTCTTGAGCCTCCAATGGGCTGGCCTCCTTTCCAGGTAAGGAACCTGGCCTGTATGCCGGCCCAGATGCACCGTCCTTTACACCTGTTACCCCTATACAGTTACTTTTCACGTGACATACCATCACAAACAACTTCACAAAGCACGTCATTTCACAACTCAAGGCTAAAATGTAGTGCTATTGCTTTACAGTTTTTATTAAACATATGCTAGTACTCCAGAAAGTTAAGCCTTGGAAAACACAAACACTAACTCAAATAATAAGGCCCAAAACTGACAAAAATATGGAAAGCCTTTGCTAAAACTATGAGGACAACAGCTAGAGTTAGCTAATAGCGTCAAGAATCTCAGGAAGCAGGTCATGCAAAGATGCACATTATTGCATTTCAAAGGGTTAAAATAAAATGCTGCTATACATTTTTTATTGTTCTGCTTGATCTTACAATGGTAATATTATTGTTATGCATCAGTGAAATGCACTGCTGTCTTCTGATTCGCCAAAATCAATGTGCTGCTGCTTGTTTCTTTCTTTTATTCATCAAATATACAGTAGTAAATTTCTGCCTTAAGGCTTCTGCCATAAGAGTGATGCAACTGTAATTCCTGGAAGCTAGGTAAAGTAAGAAAGCTTAAAGAAAATTTAATGGGAACAGGCCATTCAGCCCAATATATTTCATCATTTCCTATTCATCAGGGGCCTCATGCATAACGCCATGCGTAGAATTTGCACTATAACATGACGTAAGCACAAAAGCTGAAATGTGCTTACGCATAGAAAAATCTAGATCCAGGAATCTGTGCGTACTCCAACTTCAACGTTCTTCTGCTCCATAAATTCCGGTCAGCGTGAAAAGTAACGCTCGTGCACAATGCCTTCTGTCCCACCCTCAACTCCGCCCAGAATTACGCCTCTATGAATATGCAAATCAATATAAATTGAAAAGAAGAAAAAGAAGAAGAAGAAGATGGTGCAGTGAGACTAACAACGCTAAAGCAGTTATGGTATTTGGAATACTATGGCTATTCCCTGGACCATTATATTGTTACAAGTTAATTACAATCAGATGTATTACACTAATCAACAATATGCGGTTAGTTTCAGTGTATTTATAAAGCCGCGTCAGGAAAATAAACAGTAAACACACAGGAACAGTAGCACTGCTTTGACTCTGGGTGCCACCAGTCTGCAAAGCCAAGTGCAGAACTTGCGTACGACAGGGTATGAGGTACCGTGGAAAAGTGCATGGCTTTACGTCAAGTGTAAGTTTTATACATCGCGATTTGACCATGGAAACGTTCTTACGCAACATTTCTGTGCATACGCACCGTTAATGCACGAGGCCCCAGATGTTTTCAATATATTAAGCAGAGATTCTGAGGTCCCTAAAATCTAACATTTTGTAATGTAGTTCCAACACATCCCTGTGGACAGATGGCCACCAAGCCACTTCCAATATTCTCAACGGGGTCTTCAGATTCCCCAGGTGTCTACTGAATGGGCTTTCATGATAATAGCACAGGAACTCAGGTACATACTTTTCGGGGAGCACCAGTTAGGGTTTGGTGCCACTGGCCTTAGACAGCACAGATCTGTATAACACCAAAATGCTTAAAATGAATTTAACCAAAGCTTTCCTTAACTTTCTGACATGCAGGGCAAATAAATTAAGCTTGTGCTGTTTCTTGTAAACTCAGAGGAGGGGTACATCACTGGCTTTCTTCCACAGCCACACACACCTCACCCGTTATCTCTGGTACTCTGCTACATAAAATCCAATAAAACACCTTAAATATGAAAGAATGGAAGCACAACTCCCTCCTGGTGAGCTGAGACAATGTCTTGGGCTGATTGAAAATCCATGTCATGGCACCATAATCTGTGTATACCTCAAGCTTAAACATTTTGAGCAATTGGTGCAACTTCTCTACAGCACCAACACTAACAAACACTCCTTTTCTGGTGCAGAATAGTTGATTTCAGCTTCTCACAGACTTCTTGTTGCATAGTTGATCAGATTCTCCATGCCATCCATGGTTTTAATGAGAACGGTTCTGAGTCCTATATTGCTGGCATCTGTGTAGGCTTGAAAAATAAGTCATTGATCAAGTTGAACCATGATAGGAAGAGATTGTAATACTACCTTAAGTTGAGCCCACAGCATTCTGGCACTCAGTTGTCCATTTCCATTAAGCATCCTTTTTCTTTAGTTGGTTGAGTGGTGCTGTGATGTCAGCCATCCGCAAAATTAACTTATAAAAACCATCCTATAACCCCAAGAGATCATTGCAGACTTTTGAGGGTGGAGGGTGGAAGATAGTCTTGAACAGCAGAAGTCTTCTAAGGGTCAACTTTAATTCCTTTGTCAGACACCACATACTCTAAAAAGTGTATCTGGGGTTGAGTGAGGTGACCCTTCTTTGCCATTCAGTTTTAACCAATCTTATCATATTTGCTGAAAGACAAGGTCGAAATCCCAGAGTTGTTGATAAAGATCTGATGAGAAGATGATAATATCATCTATAGAGATGAAACATACTATTCCAATCAACCCTTCCAAGACCTTCTCCATCAAGTAATAGAAATTTGCCCTTGCAATCTTCAGGCCGAATTGACAAAACCTGTAACTGGGACAGGCCTTCCGGGGTGGTCCCTACAGTTTTTTGTTTACTGCCAACTCCTACTGTGAAGGTTCAAAATATTGAAAATGGCCACCCTGTGTAGTGACTCCAATATTTCCTGTGCCTGGAACATTTAGGTATGCATTGAGGTGTGTCTTGGCATTCAGCTCCCTGTAGTTGACACAGAAATGTTATGGTTCACTAAATGATTCCCTCTGCTATCATTTTTTCATGCTTTTTATGCTTTTTAATAATGTCTTTTTTAACAATATCTTACGAGACCTGGTAAGTGAGATGGCACACAAGAACCTCATCCACCATATGGATTTCATGTGTGATCACCAGTGTGTCCTCCAACTTTGCTGTCCATATCCATAGCCAAAGACAATCAAAAATTTCACCACATCTGGTTAGTCTGAAATAATAGTTCAGTCAGTGGTCTCAAAAGTTTCAAACTCTGCAGCATAAAAACCCAGGTAAGGTCCCTGGAGTTCTTCTCGTGTCTTTGCTTAAGAGGAATGCTCCCCATTCCCAGGCAAAACATACCTTCTAAAGTGAAAATAGATGGTCATCTTTAGAGTCCAGACTGAGAAGTACAGGGAATGACAGATGTGCATCATCCATGATGTAGGTGTCCATTCTCCATACATTATGGAGCTGATAAAGTGAAACTTTACCGATGGCTGTGTTCTCAATGCCATCAGCCATGATTAACTTGAAGGATGAAGTTGAGAGGAGTCTTTTATTCTGCCTGAATATCTTGTTCCACCTACATTGCTGCATCAATGTCTAATAATTACATGTATCCAGAACAGCATCTGCACAATAGCTCTATGCATGGACTGGAATAACGATGAGGGCTGACACTGTGGAAACCACCAAACCCCAGGTTTAGTCTGGCTGCTCCTTGATTGTCTGGACAATTTGGTAGGCTGAGTTTCCATTTCTTCTGGCATGAAGTCTTTCCCAGTAGCTCTTATTAGATGCCCAGTCTTGTTCCACTGAACAACCGACCTTTACCAGACCACACCATGGTCACAGTCACTCTCACAGGGCTGGGCAGGTGCAGGAGCATACTAATGAATGGTGCATACTCCTTAGTGGGGTGTGGAATGTGTGGACACCAATCCAAATGAATGCAAACTAGTGTGCACTTTCTGCCAAAGGATGCTCCTTCCATAGTTGATCTAGGCACTGCACTACATCTTGTTCCAGATCTGTCAACAGCTCCTTCACAGATTTGTGCAGCTTTGCTACAGAGTTATCTATAAGTTTCTTCACGTGAAAGAGTTAGAGTTTGGTAGTTTTTCTGATCTTACTGATTACAAAATTACAATTCAAAAACTTTAATATGGAGGTGCGGTGGCGCAGTGGTAGCGCTGCTGTCTCGCAGTTAGGAGACCCTGATTCACTTTCCGGGTCCACCCTGCGTGTAGTTTGTATGTTCTCCCCGTGTCTGCGTGGGCTTCCTCCCACAGTCCAAAGACATGCAGGTTAGGTGCATTGGTGATTCTAAATTGTCCCTAGTGTGTGCTTGGTGTGTGGGTGTGTGTGTGCCCTACGGTGGGCCAGCGCCCTGCCCGGGGTTTGTTTCCTGCTTTGCGTCCTGTGTTGGCTGAGACTGGCTCCAGCAGACCCCCATGACCCTGTAGTTAGGATGTAGCAGGTTCAATAATGGATGGCTGAAACTTTAATATCAGCAGGCATGAGTAAGATGGATCATTGCAAGAGGAACAAATACTCTGACATTGCTTGATGATTGGACAGAAGCCATACAACATTGGGAATATTGCTGACCAGTTTTTTTGTTTTTTTTTTAAATTCAATCACATTGCTGCCTTCAAGTTCAGTCAGTTTAGCACTTAAAAATACCATGCAACATGATCTATTTGTCCCATTGGACTGCGGAGTTTACCAACATACTGTTAAAATTTTGTTTTCTCATCCTTCACTGCAGCCATGTCTTGTTGGTCAGAACCAAACTCCTCCTTAACACTCTGTTGGAGAAAAGAACAGTCATGTCTTGCTACAAGGCATTCAGTCACAAAGGACTTTATTTTTCCCAAAAAGGTTTTCGTCATTGCTATGCTGACTTCTATAGACCGTGCTTGGAGAATCTTCTTTGCTGGACTGGAAGTGTTAAGCTGTGATTTATAGGAACCAGATGACATCTCTGAAATGACAGGTTAAAGGTAAAATGTTTTGCAGAAAGTAATACAGTATATAACTGATGAGATTTTAAATAGATAGAGTGGGTTAAAAAATGGGCAGCACTGAGGAGATACCAAAATCATGTCATGTGGTCTCCTCCAGCATGTTATTGTTTAAGATTTTAAATTTACACTCTGTGCATAAATGTTAGCAGTTGCTTCTTCTTCTGTTTTTCTCCATTTATTTAGAATGAAAATATTAAACTCTTTCATACTAACTTACCCATGACCTTTGGAAAAAGGTATTAGCATCAGGTAGGACATCCAGTCTTACAATGTTATGCTCTAATATGTAATATTTTCAGGGCAACTGGTTAACATGACTGAGCCCAGAAAATGGCCTTTAAGCTGGCAGAGAGAGTCATTCCTCCTAACTGATTAATTAATGAACTCCTACAATCTTTTTACTCAACTCCAATCTCTTCTTGTAATGTCGAGTCAAACTTACAGTATTCTAACTGTGACCCAGTTGCATAGCTAGTGTTTTTGTTGCCTGGAGCAGCCCCCTAACAAAATAAAACATAATACATAAATATACAAAAAATGATGAAAATTTTATCTACATCTTTATCAGTTATGCTTGAGGTATTTCAATAATGTCCCTTCATTTTTTTGAATACTTCGTATCTCACCTTTTTCTTTGTTCTAAAAGCAGCACCACTCTCTTTTGTTTGCTTTGTCTTGAGACTGAGAGAATAATGAAATATTAATAATGAGATTGAATGGTTCATCCCTGTTGTGGTGTGAAATTTTGCATATAAGTTAATTAAATATTTTGTATGTCTTTATTTGTATGGTTAAGAACCCCTTCCCCCCTTTTAGGACTAAGTCTCTTTGTAATTTTACGGCAGGGTTGGGGAAAGTGCCTCAAACAAGTCTGGCAACTGATTCTCTGCAGGACTCTCTCAGTCAGCCCCCACAGGAAAGCCAGACTGCCTAGCTGGCAAGCTTCACCTTAACACATGGTTTTAGGGGCAGGTGTGAAGGTATTCTGTGCCCCATTAGTCTGAAGTAAGGCTGTTTGGAATTGGCTTGTATCAGAAGTCTTTAAGTACCATGACGCCCTATTGACTGTAGGGTTTGGACAGAGAATCTATAAATTTCCTTGCTTTACCCCTCTTCTCTCTCTTACCAACTGATGAAAGAGCACCTCACGCTCCATGAACTAAAAAGGACAACACAATGAAGAGCACAGCTCAGTAGCCATATTGAGACAGGCATGCAGCCTTTTATGAAGAAAGCTGACCAAAAATGAGGAGTTAACTAGAGACATTTTAACTAATAAAAAAGTCTGTGTACCGCCTGAAACTACACATCAGCAGTTATCAGGTTGCATGGTTACCAAAATTCAAATGTACTTTGCTTATTGTTATTATGTATGAATATTATCAATAATGTGTGCTTGGTGTGTGTGTGTGTGTTTGTGTGTGTGCCCTGCGGTGGGCTGGCGCCCTGCCCGGGGTTTGTTTCCTGCCTTGCGCCCTGTGTTGGCTGGGATTGGCTCCAGCAGACCCCCGTGACCCTGTAGTTAGGATATAGCGGGTTGGATAATGGATGGATGGATATTATCAATAATACATTATTTAAGTTGTAACTTAACTCCTGCTTATCTTTTACTACACCTAATTGACTGAGGTTATAAATGTAGAAGAGAAGGTGGGGAGAAGTTATATGGTACAATACCGTATAAACAAGCCAAAGTCTGTGAGATTTCAGGCATTCTGACAAATGCTACATATTAGTAATACAAAAGGGGAAAGCAGAGTAAAATATTACTCTACCAAGACAAAACAGTCCCTTTTGGTCAGAGTAAGTTGGCAAACTGGTCAAGATTTGCATTTGTAATATATAACTTTGCAACATATGTATTTGTAACAGACTTTAAACATTAAAATTGTGTAATTTTGACATAGATAGTACTCATTAGCTTGACAAAGCACTATTAGACAAAATTGTCTAAAAAGTCTAGTACTAAAGTTTATTAAAAAGCACTGCCCCTAAAAAAGTGCCACCAGACCCCCCTACCTACACTAATGCTGTGACCCCAAAAGTGTGTTATAATTCTTAACCCTTCCCTCCCTCCCCTCTGTGGACATATACATAAAAATACAGTCAATACACTATTAGTTTTTTAAGGACTTCTGTAAATCATCCTTCTTGTAAAGGGTTACCTTTTAGCTATGTCATGTAATTTTATTGAATGTTTTCATTTTCTGTGTGTGGAAATTTTATATTTCTTTACATTAACTTCATTTATCAAACATCTGCTAGACCTGAAACCCCTGTAGGGATTTTGAACATTATCTTCTAATCTAATTACTTTAGATTAATCCAAAAATGTAACTAGGTTTTAAGTTACAGTTTTATTGAACTCATTTGTATGAATTAACAAAAACAATGATCTCAACAAAGACCCCTGTGTAACCCCAATTTGAGATCAAAAATGACAAAAGAGGGAGGGTTAAAAAAACACTTTAAACCCTAAATGTTTGGTGCAAAGTTAAAGCACAATGTTTGAGCTCCCTTTAATCGTCATGCCTCTTTTATTTATCAGTTTTTGTTAGCATTGCCTGTTCACATAAATGGATGGGCATGGTGACAGGAATGCATTATATAAAAGTAGGGGACAATGTCAGAGCATAAGGCAGTGCCTACCACTGTGCAAAAATTATTTTTGGCTTGTATGTTATAAAACCATTTATCAAGGAACAAATCATTTATGGCAGTGACAGATCTAACATTTATACAGCAAATGCAGCTTTCAGGGAAAAAAAATGAGTGATTTAAGATCAGGCTGAACTGTTTGTGAACGACTATTAATCAGACATTAGTAGCTACATAGCAAGACTCTTTTACGTCTTTGGCATGCATTTTCAAAAATCACCCTGGATTTTCCATCCTAGGGCATGTACTAACACTGGGTTTATATCAGAAATAGTTTAATAATTTCTCAACCATCTAAGAGCTGTATCCCCTCAAGAGACATAAATAATATAACATAATTAATAGCATAATTAACAACAACGTGTCTTCTTATTCAAAGTACGGACAAGTAGAAAGCAAACAGTATTTCTTCAAATCCAGGAAGAATAAAATCAGGAACATTTTCTCTAGAAAATGTTAAAGAGGACACTCATCTAAAAGCAGTGTGTTGTCTGAGAGGCAAGCATCACTCTTTCAAAACTCGCATAACCTGCAGAGACCATTATTTCCCTTGAGAATCAGTTACATACTGCTTTGCTGGATGTGCCACAGGGTTAAATTATATTTATCATTGTGTTTTTTATATATTTTATTTTTGTCTATGTGAAGTCTTCACAATGACATTTTGCTTTTGCGGTTTGCACAGCTGCCACCTTATTGTTTGCATTAACAGCTCCTGTGGCTAGTTGCATGATTTTCTACTTATTATTTTATCACACAGCCCCATTAAAGATAGTGACATGCTCAGTAACTTGTCTTAACTTTGGATAAAGCTTTAGGGAAGCTTAAAAAAAACAGCAATTCTGCAATAAACAAAGAAAAAGTAGTGTTTGGTTTGACTGTTGAAAAAAAGCTTTGTAAGAATGTTAGTTAATGTTTTGGTTTCTTGCAGTTCTTGGTTTTTAATGTCAACATCTGCTTGTTTTCCAGCTGATCCTTTTACTCAACAACAATTTTTCCAGTTTTGCCAGAGTACGTCCAAATGCCCTTCCTGCCAGAGTGCGCTGAGATGCCCACACCGCTGGAGTGCAACAAGGTGTTCTTACTGCTGGAGTACACCAAGAGGCCTGTAATGCTGGAGTGTGTCAAGATTCTCTTCCTGCATCAGAACTCTTGGGCTGGGGATATACTTAACGCTACTTGAGGCGTGCGCTTGAGGATGCTGCTGCTACGCAGTGTACTAACTATACTTGCGTGCATACTTTATGTAAATCTGGAAGATTCCACCAGTTGGCAGAGCGAGAAATCATCACGGTGAGAAAACAATGTCCAGTTTCGCTATGTTGTAAGTTGAAGGAAGAAAGATGTTAAAAATAAAAGTTCTTTGCATTCTGATGCTGTTGCGAAGGTGCAAAAAAAAAAAAGAAAGATGGCAACAGTGACACAGAATGTCAAGACGATTGGGAATATGCTACAGTTGTATTGCCAATGCATGAAATGGATGAAGAAAAGCACCACGAAGACATTCGCATGTCAGCATTTAAGTTTGATGATTTGCTTCACCGCATTGAACCATTTATCAAACATCAAATCACACAGATTGATCCTGTTGGAGCTGCAAGCATGCTATCACATGTTGATAATAAATAACTAATCTGACGTCGCATTCCAAAACTTGAACACACACACCACCCATATTTTTGCTGGTACTGCAATTCGCGCATGCATTGTGTTCATTTCTGAAGAGGTGCTCAGAGGATGCGTCAAAAGAACACTGGGAATGAGTGGCAGCCATGATGTATTTGCATAGCCATGATGCATTTGCATAAGTGTTCTGAGTGCGAAGTATAAAACAGCCTTAAGACACAAAAGATGAGTATCGCTCTTATAAATTCACCTCTTAACTTGTCAAGTCCTCTCTGCCACAATACCGATTGAAGATAAATTTACTAGTTAGGAATCATTGTTGAGCAACAGACTTCTAAAGTTACAGACCACAAATTGGCTACATTCTTTCTTTAGAAGTTATTAATTTATAATTTCATTTCATGTAGTGTTTGGCACTCCAGAGACCAAAGGAGTAAACCCATATGATAACAAAATGTAGAACAAAGATACAAGATCTGAGAATATATAGTTTAAAAGTTTTAGTGACAGACTTGATATGGGTTGATGAGACATTAATGACTGTCAATAGTACGGAAATCTTGCCTTCTGAGTTCTGATAGTTAATGTATGCCTTGTTGCACATTATCAGCCTGTATATAGAAATACAACATGTCACTTCAGTAAACTTTCGCACCTCCATTCAGTATAATCCATTGATATCTGTGTGTTTTTGATCTCCAAGGGGGAACCCCCAGACCCCTGTCCCTCTCCACTTTCACCATTCAGCATCACAAGAGGGAAGGCTGCAAGTTTTTTGATTCCACTTCAGCCACTGGTCAAAGGTACGAAAAGCTGGGGGTGCTTGTCAACAGCGTCTCACCAGATAGGAGTGAAGTGATCAAAGCGCATAGAAACTCTCCCTGGTTTAATGAAAATACTCGAGCTCTTAAATTAGAGTGTCGAAAACTGGAGCGTAAATGGAGAACAACAAAGATACATGTCTTTCAAATTGCATGGACAGAGAGTGTTAATAAATATAAAAAAGCCCTCTTTAAAGCTTGCTCAGAATACTATTCTACATTAATAGATAGCAATAATAAAAATCCTCAGGTACTGTTTAGAACAGTGGCTAAATTAACAAATGGCAATTCAGATCAACAGTGCAAAATACCAACAGATATTAGCAGTACAGACTTTATGAACTTCTTCAATGAGAAAATTAAAAATATAAGATCCCAGATCTCAGCATCACAGTACAAACCAAATACTAGCTTAGCAGACCCTGCTGCACATTGCATTCAGCACTTTAGTAATTTTAATCCTGTAACTGAGCAGGAAGTCTTAACTTTAATTACTAAAATGAAGCCCTCTACTTGTTCCCTAGATCCAGTGCCAACAAAACTAGTAAAAAGTGCAATGGATGTTCTTGCAGCACCTATTCTAACCGTTATCAATAGTTCATTACTCCATGGCACAGTACCTGATGCACTAAAAGTGTCAGTCATTAAACCTTTACTTAAAAAGTCAGACCTAGACCCACACATACTAAATAATTATAGGCCTATTTCAAATTTACCATTTCTCTCTAAAATACTAGAAAAAGTAGTCGCCAGTCAGCTTCAGTCACACCTTATGCATTACAATTTATTTGAGAAATTCCAGACTGGTTTTCGCACTGGTCATAGTACAGAAACTGCACTAACACGGGTTGTAAATGACATTCTGATATCCTCTGATGAAGGAAACTCCACTGTTATTATGTTATTAGACTTAAGTGCAGCATTTGACACCATTGACCATTCTATTTTACTGCACAGGCTAGAAAATGATGTTGGTCTTACAGGCCACGTGCTCGCTTGGTTCTGTTCTTATTTATCAAATCGATTCC
Source organism: Polypterus bichir lapradei (assembly GCA_026402145.1). NCBI lineage: Eukaryota > Metazoa > Chordata > Cladistia > Polypteriformes > Polypteridae > Polypterus > Polypterus bichir. The sequence continues at coordinate 5,373,282 of JANRMT010062796.1, read as the reverse complement.
AATATGTACAGAAATGTGCTGACAGTACTCCATCATTATACACAGAAGTTCAATATGGTGTCCCACAGGGCTCAGTACTGGGACCTTTACTGTTTTCACTTTACATGCTTCCACTGGGATCTCTCATTAGGAAACATAATGTTAATTTTCACTCGTATGCAGATGACACCCAGTTATACCTTTCATTTAAATCAAATGAAGTTTCTCCGATGTTGTCTTTAATTAGTTGTGTTAGTGAATTAAAGGAATGGATGAATGAGAACTACTTGTCTTTAAATACAGATAAAACAGAGATGTTAATTGTTGGAGGGAATGACGCTGATCACAGCAATATTTTGTCGACATTTAACTCAGTTGGAATCCCAATTAATTTTACTGAATCAGCCCGCAATCTAGGAGTTATCTTTGATTCTAGCATGTCATTTAAAGCACATATTACAAAGTTGTCCAAAACATGTTTCTTCCATCTTAAAAATGTTAGGAAATTAAGGCGCTTTCTAAATAAACAGGATTGTGAGAAATTAATTCATGCATTTATCTCTAGTAGGATTGACTACTGTAATGCGGTGTTCACTGGCTGTTCAAACTGTTCTTTATACAGCCTCCAGTTAATCCAAAATGCGGCTGCAAGAATTATTACAAGAACAAGAAAATATGAACACATAACTCCAGTTCTTAAATCCTTACACTGGCTCCCGGTTAAGTTTAGGGCAGATTTCAAAATCCTCCTTTTAACATATAAAGCATTAAATGGCCAAGGTCCGGCTTACTTGTCTGAACTTATCATGACTTACAAACCTGAACGCACATTAAGATCTCAAGATGCCAGTCTGCTTATGATTCCAAGGATTAATAAAATAACAGTGGGAGGTCGAGCTTTTAGTTACAGGGCCCCTAAACTGTGGAATGGTCTTCCTGCTTCTATAAGAGATGCCCCTTCGTCCCAGCCTTTAAATCCCGGCTGAAGACTTACTACTTCAGTTTAACATATCCTGACTAGAGCTGCTGATTAACTGTACATACTGCATCTCTGTTGTTAGTCATTAGCACTAAAACATAAGTAACATGATAAGTATAATTGAATACTAACCCTCACCTATTCTGTTTCTGTTCTCGGTACTCAAATGTGGCAATTGGTGCCACGGCCCACCTGCCAAGTTGTTTGCCTGCCTATGGTAAAGTCATCCCTGGTGGAGGATCACAGGAATCATGGGAAAGAGGGGCCCTTTCATCGGATTGGCTGGCCGAGCAACGTTTCAGCCGTGGAATGGCCAAATGGGGAGGCAGCTTGACGGATGAGGTCTCCAGCACTCTAAAAATATCAAAATCTTATTATATGATATCATCTACTGTTAAATTCTGCTCTGTACTTCTAAAATTTTTATTATTATGCTTTATTAAGGATTTGTTCTGTTCTGTGTATTGTATTGTATTGAACCCCTTCTTTTGACACCCACTGCACGCCCAACCTACCTGGAAAGGGGTCTCTCTTTGAACTGCCTTTCCCAAGGTTTCTTCCATTTTTCCCTTCAAGGTTTTTTTGGGAGTTTTTCCTTGTCTTCTCAGAGAGTCAAAGCTTGGGGGCTGTCAAGAGGCAGGGCCTGTTAAAGCCCATTGTGGCACTTCCTGTGTGATTTTGGGCTATACAAAAATAAACTGTATTGTATTGTATTGTAAGTATTCACACACAAGGTACCGTGGGTCCAGATCAGCAGTTTAAAGCAGCAGCACTTGAACTGTTTCAGATTGCAATTTAATATTATGTTAATTCTGCTCTTCAATATCAAAAAGATTATAAATTTTGCCTCCACACTAAAATTAAGTCCACATAGATAAAAAAAATTGTCTTAAATATTTGCAGTATAAACAAGGATTAATAGGAATGCAAAGAGATGGCATTTGTTAAGAATCACCTCATGTGACTTACCTTATAAATTTAATAGATTATCGCCATATTGTCTGTATATACTGTATGTGTATTTTGTTTTGATCCCATATTTTTGTAAGCCTGTAAAAGCGGAATGGAAACAGAATGGAAAAGAAGTTTAAAAATGCCACGAGATGACAGATAGAACAGGAAGGATGTTCACATGCTAGTGAGCATCTGACTGTGTAGTCTGCACACCCCACTAAATAAGCATGCGCTCATTACTTAGAAGGAAGCCAAATACAGTATCAGTTTTATCATAAAGTTTTATTAATCATGATTTTATTTATCATAAATCAGTTTAATTTCAGCATCAATTTCCTCTCAAGTATTCCATATTTGAATTTGAGTCAAAAAATTTAATATTTTGGGCATTTTGTTCCTGTTTTGCAGCTCTCTTGATCTGCAATAAATAGATTGATAGACCTTTATTTGGCTTTTTACAGAAGTTCTTAAAATTATTAAATACATAAACAGGTAGATAAGTAAGGGCAACCCGGCGTTTCTCAGGAATCTATAAAAGGTGAATTTCTGAAATGAAAGAAACAGAATATAGAAATAGAACAAACAGTTTTCTGATGCACATTTTATTGTAATAGGTAATATAAGTGCTCATTCCAGAGCCTTTGGATACACTATATTTTTTGTTTTCCCTTGTGGTTAGAAAATAAACAAATTCTGAGGATTGCCCACTGTAGAACATGCTACGTAGAGTTGTCCGTGGGAAAAGAATGGATTTTCAAAATTCGTGCCTGCAACTTGTAGTGATTGCCCTTGAGCCTTATTAATTGACATAGCAAAAGCCAAACGAACAGGAAATTGGAGAAGTTTGAAATCAAAGGGTAAATCATTCGGAATCAGCGGTATTCTTATATTGAAAAAATCTTTACGTCTTGCGCAACGTGTCATGATAGTTGTTCAATAATATTTGGATAGAGAGTCTTGACACAGAGGCGATTGGTATTACACAGTAAGGAGTGTCTGTGTTGAACCGTGCTGCTATCTAACAGACATTGGTGATGAAAACTACAGAGAGAAGTGACATACAACCGCTGCTGCGTGTGTGGAAAATGGCGGGGGAAGGATGCTGTCTTTTTAAGGCGAGTCTCTGTTCAAATGTGCTGCCATATAACAGACATTGGCGAATGAAATACAGCACTATCAGTGCATGTGGGAGTGTGACTCGTGGAAACATGGGTGTGTCAGTTGGTCATGCGCACTGGGTCGTTCATGTTTTACATCGATACGGCAGTTCCCCTTCACCCGATCAAAGCAGTCGGCCTTCTCATACTTGGACACTTCCGCCATCTCTTGGCCATTTAAGGAAACATGGGTAAAGAGCGACCACAGGGACCAAAGCTGCTGCTAGATGGCGCCGTGGTGAAGTTCTGTTGCAACGTACAGCCATCTTAAGTATGGGAACGTGTGCCGAACGTTGTGTTGGTGAAAAGGTGCCCTGCGGTTCACCATGAACATTTTTCCGAACCAAACATACCCCATGACCTTCTTCTGGTCACAAAGGAGCCCCATGCCCAGTTTGGTGGTGATCGGACGCCTGGTGCAGATTTGTATGGCGGACAAACAAACATGCATACACACATACATTGACTCTGCTCTATATATTAGATATATACACAAACTCACACTTTGGTCTGAACAAAGAACAAAATTAATTGGAAGGAAAAATGTCTTATCTGGCTGTCCCAGTGAGGCATTATTCAGGCATATTGCTGTGGGTATAAAGGTGCCCCAGCAGCAATTCTTGGCACACTTCTGCTGAATAATTTGTTGGCTGAAAGTCCACAGTGTTAGTGTGTCAGAGAGAGGATGACCAGAATTGTTCGTAATGGCACTCCGTTTTGTTTTAATTCTCTATTTTCTTATTTCCTCCAGGGTATCCAGAGTGTTTTATAACTGAGTTTGCCCATTTAATTAACTTGTTGATTCACTGGGCCTCTCTTGGAATGATGTTATCAGCCCAGCACACCACATTGTAGAAAATCACACTGGCCATCAGAGAGTTGTAGAAGATGTGAAGGATGTCACTTCCCACATTAAAGGAATGCTGTCTCCTAAGTAAACACAGACTGCTCTGCCTTTTCGTATATAGTTCCTTGGTGTTCCAACACCAGTCCCCCTGTCATTAATGTGGACCTCCAAATACTTGTAGGAGTGGACCACCTCTACATCCACTCTTTGAGTAGTGATCGGATATAAAGTCGATAACCAGTTCCTTGGTTTTGCTGATGCTGACAATTCCATTTGCACCAAGAAACAAAGTTATCTATCTGACTCCTATACTCTGTCTCATCCCCTTTATCAATACACCCCATAAGTGCAGAATCATTTGAGAATTTCTGCCAGTGACTTGAGCTGGTGTTATATTTATAGTCAGAGGTGTACAGAATAAAGAGAAAAGGAGACAGGACTGTATCTTGTGGTACTCCAGCGTTGTTCACATTTGTATCAGAAACACAATTCTTGAGTCTCACAAACTGCAGTCTGCCCGTTAGAAACTCCATTATCTAGCACACCACAGGCACATCCACCTGAATATCTCTAAGCTGACCCTTTAATGGGGATGCACAGTCATGCACAATCAGTCTTTTGGTAGGAAATACAGTAGTTGTAGAAATGTCCAATTGAATGGAAAGAATGAACTTGAGGGAAAAAATGTTTATACAATATGAAGGAAATTGTACTTGCATCAATGAAAGCTGGACTGTGACAGGAGCACACCACGTGAGCATTCAAACCAAATGGTCTGCAGATCAGCTTTTTAGTTTATCTCTACTTTAATAGCAGTCAGACATTAGGTTTACTTTAATGTAATCTGGAATAGATAGATTGATTTAAATAAAAGTGCACTTAAACAGATCATTTTTCAACATTGTCACAATTTAGATAATAATATAAAAGAAAGAAAGCAATTGTTAATATAAATCCACACTTTTTAAATATGTATATGTTTATGTTAGTGTAGTGTCTGTGCCTGGCTTTATTTATTTTCTGTCAGTTTAAAAGCACAGAGCCTCTGGGTTCTGTTTACATAGAGGGCTACATTAAATATAACTACAATAATGAAACCTTCATCTCTGTATCCATTCATTTATCTCATTATAAATATTTGACATTTTCCCTAAGGACCTTTGCAATGTTAGGGCAAGTAAAAATCAATCGGCTCATAAAAGGTCATCAGAGATTGTTTTGTTATTTAGTTTTACTTTCTGTCATACTGGTGACAAATCCCATATCCTACCAAACAGAGGCACAAACTCGCTTAATTACAGAATTCAAAAGTAAAAAAAAAAAACTTAAACAAAAAAATCCCACTTATTTTCTAAAATGTATCCCACCCATTTTAGATAGTAAAGATAATGTTTTGTAAATTGTAGTTACCGTATGCCTTTTTGCATTTAGAAGAATTACTGGGTAACAATTTAGATTAGGTCCAGCAAAAATGTGTCTAATGCTCATTTACTCTTATGGAACAAGACCTTAACAAAGGCTTCTCTTAGTCTTAATTATGGTTATAAAGCCTCAGTAGAGTGGTCATTCATTTCTGTGCAGTGAGGCATTTGATATGCTGGTAAAATTACTTATGAATATGAAGGATTCACAGGTCTTATAATGAAGTATGAGTATGTCTCACTTAAGGCACTTGTGACTGTTCCAAAGTTACATTAGTTTAGTAGGCCTCATTGCACAGACAGATGCAAAACAACTTACTTACTGATGCTTTGTAAGTGTATTATCACCAAAAGAAGCCTTTGTCAAGGTCTTGCTACATAAGAGTAAATGGGTAATAGATGCATTTTTGCAGTATTACAGAGTTGCATATGAATTACTTATTTTTTTGTTTAGTACCTCCAGACTCACCAGTACAAGAAAACCTCCACATATGACATACCATTTGACTCATCTGAATGTGCATTTATGCAAGACTTTGTGATTTTTTGAGGTTCCTCCTATTTTTGGTCCTCCAGACCTGACTAACCCTCATTTTTAGGCCATTTTTGGATCATATTTTTTGCAGGTAATTACACCCTTATCAAAACAATTAAATGATTAGGTGTTTTCAGCAAAAATGATCAAAGGACTTGAAGTTGTAGATGCCACATAAACAGGCATACGAGGTGGTCAAAGTTCCTCCTTTTCACAAGACTTCGGAAAAATGGGAATCGGTGATACAGGCATGCGGAGTGTTGTTTTATGCTGGTTTGAGTTTGCTGATCACAAATTTGGTAATAATTTTTGATATTTGAATCTTTACCGGTGCTCCTAGCCCTCAAGGAGTTACTCACAGAAGGTTAAAACTGACAAATTTCAAACAAAATCATGTGGGGTATTGTTTTAGAAAGTCAGTGAATTTGATTATGATGTTATTTTTGATTGGTGATCCTTTATTAAAAAATCTAGCCCTCTACAGACCTGAATCAGTTTGTGAAAAATGACAAATTTCTATTACAATCATGAGTATTTTGACTTTAAACATTTGATTTGAAGCAGATGTTTTAATATTTTGAATATATGATGCAGCTATTCTTGTTTATTATGAACTTCTACCTCTTGAAGTAAATCATTAAATTTTTTAAACACCCTGAATTAGGGTAGCTTACTTTAATTCAGACTTGTTAAATTTCTTTTTAATAGATATGTTTTACATATCTTAGGAACAGAGATAACAGTTTATCTCAATATTTTTTCAAATGCTTATCCATAACTTACTTTGTACATTTCATTTTAGTTACGCTATTAGAAGTGAGGGGAGCATTATGCCACATTGGTTATCAATGCTGATTTATAGGTCCATTGACATGGGATTGACTCATAATCTGGTTTTTCCAAGGCACCCCATCTTAACTGGAATTTTAGGTATTACTGTGATATTATTTTCAGTTACTTATATTAGTATTTTCATTGAAAAGTCTATAACACATTTCTTATGTCATTATTCTCTATCTTCTGCTTTAAATACACCTTTAAGATGTGTTCAAAAATGATACCTTATAATTTTTGATGCCTTGCAGTTAACTAACTTCCTCTAATGTGGATTGAATTTATTAATTCAAACATAGAAAGCAAATGCACGCAGAGCACCCAAGGAGTTTGCTACTGACTATCTGAGTGAGCAACCTAAAAGGTGGAGTTTTTGTATGGCAAGGAATGGCTAAAGCATTCCTTTTATTCCTAAATGTTGTCAGGAACTTACCTAGGTCTTTTGCTTAAAATATGAATATGTAATTGTATATTTATGTTTGTTATTTTTTGTGACATCTTCAAGTCATCATTTTGTGTACTGCTTTTTGTAGACATCAACATATTATTAATGGCAACAACTCCAATTCCTAGTCCCATGGCTCAAGACTTGTGATGTTATTGTACCTCCCCTAAACATAAGAATTATGAAGTTAAAAAGACCTCCTCCACACACACACACCCTCACACACACTGTGCTGGCTATTTGTAAACTGGTCCTTACTTCTTGACTATAGGTTTGGTTATTGTTTTGATGTTTGGTGTTTCTTACTCCTGTTGCTGAACCTTGCTAGTCTAATTAATCTTCTCAGAAGTCTTCTTAAAACTAGTTTGCATCTCTGCCACACCAACTTTAAATCACGAGAAATGCAAAGCATTTCGTATATCAGAAGCCTAGCATTATGGGAAGAGTGCCATTCGAAGCTGTCCGGTTTATTTTTTACTACTTCCATATAAATGCAAGTTTGGCAATGGGGTCAAAAATTTGATGTTGAGTTAAGTTCAGATTTTGATTCTATGATGTTCAAAACATTGAGAAAATTTGATTTTACCATGGTGTCTGTGTGAGTGGAAAATCATGCATTTATTTTTAGTAGGACTGAATACTGCAATACAATGTTCACGGGCAGCTCAAATTGTTCTTTATACGACTTTCCTATGGTATCACTAAAGTGAAATATACATGGAAGTACTGTATGGAAAATTCCATACCGACTTTTTTTTTGGGTTTTCCATAAGGACTGGGAAACTGGTCAATTAAAAAGAATAAATAATGTTACAAAGCAATATGCAGGCAGATGCTACAAGATAACTCCTTTAAGTCTGTTAAAAAGAGTTGCTGTTGACTTTTCATTTTCTACATTTCAAATCTCTGGAGCAAAGCTATATTGCACTGCAAAAGAATAAAAAGTAAATGTATCCACCTTATGTGCAATCTGAATTTTCATAAATTAATTTTGATTGGTGGAATGGTCCCAAATCCATCTGAACTGTGAAGACAACCTATGGAAAGTGATGCATTTCACATATTGGGATATGTCAACTTACTTTATCCTGTCCTTTGGATCCATAATGAGAAACTGCAAGAGCAGAGAAAGGATCCTCCAAATGCAAATCTTCACAGTGGTAAATTAGTTGGAGTTGTTCTCAACAAACAAGACAGAATAGATTTTATATTTCAGGAATACTCAAATAAAAGTCAGACAGATATTAATTAGGTGATAATTTAGTCATCTGGTGTTGCACAAATGTTACTTTAATATATTCCTGGTCAGGGAAAATCAAGTACCCACGCAGGTTTTGTTTCATGGAAAATAATGCTTTGTTTTCTCAATTTAAATATACACAACCTGTGTGTGTTTTATAGCAGTTAACATTATATGGATTATAACTAACGGTCCATCCACATATTTACATTTTTTTCTATTCGATTTATTTCATTTAGTGTACCTGATTGCCATTTTACTTTCCATTTCAAATTTTATTTTACCCATTAAATTACTATTGATGCTTTTGCTTATCTTTGTAAAATTCTCCATTTCTCATTCTGGAATTGACAAGACTTCTTGTGAGGAGCAGCAGCGGAAAGTGAGTGGTGTTATGTTGCTGTACGGATTAAATTGGTAGATTTTTGCTATGTTGATGTGTTACTTAAAATGAAGAACAATTACTGGAGTTGAGATGAATTATTTATTTTTCTCAAGATTTCATTTCAAATTTAAGTGAAAAGCCAAAAAACCTGCTTTCTCAAGCATTAGAGTGACCAATTATCACTAATAATGTAATTAAACAAGTAAAACAGAAAATTACATTGGTGAATATCTTCAGCTATTTACACATTTTCTGCTTCTGTATATTCAGCTTTTTGCTATCATGATGCCCATCTAACAAAGTTTATCTACTTACCTGTTTTTTCTTTTGACTTGGCATTTTACAATTAAGACAATTTAAGAGAAAATAATAATCTGTGGTTAGCTGATTTTGTCACAAATTTAGAGGAAAACACAGTTGCTTTGGCAAGTTATTTAACTTTAAGACCTTCACGTGAGAGATACCACAAATTGGTTATCCACAATCAGACTGCAAGGACTGTAAAGGCTTATGCTCAAAGTATGCTTAATTAGCCTTTGTCTTTTCACTAACAGGACATATAATGCAACAGGTCTGTTATAGTACCACTCATTTGCATAGTCTATGATTAACAAAAAGTTCATTTTTACAAAAGTAAAATCACAAAATGTCAAAAACCCACCACACTTTGTGCCACTGAGATTAATGTGGCCAAATCAGAGCCCCTACTGCTACCCCTGTGTTTAAGTGACAAAACCTGAAATTTGAAATCCATATTCATGTATGCAGAGGTAGATCAAATCTATTGAAGACTTATGGGGAAAAAATCATCTTTAAGAAATTTGAAATTAAGCCTCTTAAACTGAACACCTAGTTTAAATAAAAAAAATCACATCTGATCTAACATGCCTTCCATTGGTCTTTTTCTGGTACAAGTGAATTATAAATTATACCCCTGCCATTGTCTTTCCAAATAATTAAACTATTCAGTGCTAAAAGACAACATCTTTAGAAGTGTTTAATGTACAAAAAGGATTAAACATCCAGAACCACAGATCATAAAGCTAGGAAGGGCAAATCTATAATAATAAAAGGCAAAGCCCTCACTGACTGACTGACTGACTGACTGACTGACTGACTCATCAGTAATTCTCCAACTTCCCATGTAGGTAGAAAGCTGAAATTTGGCAGGCTCATTCCTTACAGCTTACTTACAAAAGTTAAGCAGGTTTCATTTCGAAATTCTACACGTAACGGTCATAACGATCGATAACGGTCGACAACGTCCGCCATGTTGAACTTTCTTATTTATGGCCCCATCTTCACGAAATTTGGTAGGCGGCTTCCCTGCGCTAACCAAAACCGGTGTATGTACTTATTTCGATGGTATGACGCCACTGTCGGCCGCCATATTGAACTTTCCAACGTCACCAATTTTCAAACTTCCCGTGTAGGTAGAAGGCTGAAATTTGGTAGGCCCATTCCTTACAGCTTACTTACAAAAGTTAACCAGGTTTCATTTCGAAATTCTACGCGTAACGGTCATAACGATCAACAACGTCCACCATATTGAACTTTCTTATTCATGGCCCCATCTTCACGAAATTTGGTTGGCAGCTTCCCTGCGCTAACCGAAACCAATGTACATACTTATTTCGGTGGTATGACGCCACTGTCAGCCGCCATATTGAATTTTCCAACATCACTAATTCTCCAACTTCCCGTATAGGTAGAAGGCTGAAATTTGGCAGGCTCATTCCTTACAGCTTACTTACACAAGTTAAGCAGGTTTCATTTCGAAATTCTACGCGTAACGGTCATAACGGTCGACAACGTCCGCCATGTTGAACTTTCTTATTTATGGCCCCATCTTCTCGAAATTTGGTAGGCGGCTTCCCTGCACTAACCGAAACCAATGTACGTACTTATTTTGGTGGTATGATGCCACTGTCGGCCGCCATATTGAACTTTTCAACAGTCTTTGTTACTTATGGGCCCATCTTCAAGAAATTTGGTACACGGGTTCCCAACGCTAACTGAATCCTACTTACATACATATATACGTCCATAGCCTGCAGCTTGGTCACCATGTCAGGCGGCGTTGGGTCCCCCATCCCAACGCCTCCCACGTTGTTGGCTGCCTGCCTATATAAGGCCATCTGGCGCTCCAGTCTGTACATTCCCTTCCTTGCTTCGCCACGGTATTCACGTCTCCCTGCTGATAACTTACTTTACATTACTCAGGTACCCATTTCCTTCATCATTCCAACCCCCATTACCATGTCTATCGAGGTAATCACCATCGATCAAAGAACTGTCACTTACCGAGTGGTTTCCATGCCCGGAGATGGCACCTACCTTTTCCATTCTCTGTTACATATTGCACGGCCATATCAGGGTCACTCTTGATATCCGGAAGAACATTGTGTCTTATGTATTGAATGATTGGGACGGTTCAAGGTGTGGACTGATGACAGTACAGGAGATAATTATGTTACACAGGAGCACTAGAAGAGTGAAATGCTTAAGCCCTTCACCTATGGTTCTGCATGTGAGTTGATGGCTGCCGCTGAATTGTTCGGTTGGTGCTTTCAAGTGTACCGAAATGGCCAAATATTTTACACCTTTCGACAACCGCCAATGCCTCTTAAACATCTTACATTCACAGGTGACGATTTCAGTAGTGGACACTTTGATGTTTATGAGTGTTTAAACTCTCAAAAGCTGGATGTGATTTTATCGATGAAACCGGTTGTGTGCTTACAATGCTTGACAGATGCCGAATGTCACTTCAACACAACAAATCCTGCAAATATTATCGTAATTGAAACAAACCATGAAACTCAAACCGATTATGACAGCAGCAATCCAAGCTGTGAGATTTGAGACAAGATTACTGTTCACATGGCCAACTGTAAGTTACATGCTCAAGAGTAAGCTCAGCGCACAGCTTGGTCATGTTACAACCGGAGGGCCGAACTGACAACATGGTATACAAAGAGATCCTTAACAAATAATTATTGGCATATTTTCCCTCAGTTTAAAAAGGTTAAATTTTCTTCTTAATAAAAATTTTAAGGCAGTACTTCGCCGCTGCGAAGCGCGGGTATTTTGCTAGTCTATACTAATAAAAGACAAAGCCCTCATTGGCTGACTCACTCACTCATCACTAATTCTCCAACGTCCCGTGTAGGTAGAAGGCTGAAATTTGGCAGGCTCATTCCTTACAGCTTACTTACAAAAATTAGGCAGGTTTCATTTCGAAATTCTACGCATAACGGTCATAACTGGAACCTACTTACGAACATATATACGGCCATAGCCTGCAGCTCGGTCGCCGTGTGAGGCGGAGTTGCGTCCCTCATCATTATGCCTCCCACGTAATTGAGAGCCTGCCCATATAAGGCCGTCCGTCAGCAGCTATCCAATAGACACGCTGCTGCGAAATATTCGCGGGCGAAGGACTGCGCTTATGCAAACGAAGATGAGATGGTCAGGGATAGACTAGTGTTTGGCACAAACTAGTGAAAGTGCGTGAGAAACTTTTAAGTGCCGGGTCTTAGCTAACATTAAATAAAGCCGTGGACATTGCAAGATCACACGAGATAGCACAGGCACAGCTGAGAAGCTTCGATGCATGTACTCCGAGCGGCTCACGTGAACTGACTTTGCAGGACTGGGAAAGGTAAACCCGTGCATGCAGTGTGTGATGTCTCAGACACACTACTTCTCCGCTGCGAAGCGCGGGTATTTTGCTAGTAATTAATAAATATCATGCACAAATGTTATATCTTATATACTGTAGCACTCTAACTTTTACACTACAACTCAAAACCAGGACATGATGGCTTAGTATTTTGTCCATGTTCAATCCGAATCCTAGACAGCCTTCTAAGGTCACCTTCAGATTCTCAGTTGTGTGGAGTGTATGTGAAGAGTGAAGAACCCAACTTACCTTTCTAATGGCTACTTCTGGGTGTACACTTTTCTAGACTTTTTTTCTCTTTTGTGATTTTGTTAAACAATCTAAAAAATTAAAAAATAAGCTCTGTGTCTAGTTTACTGGATTGACCACCAGTAAGGTATTTTCACTGAAGATATCTGCATTTGCTAATGTGCAGATTTACTTTTCATTGAAGCATATTACGTATTTCTGACATGCCCAATTCATGCTGAACACGGAGATGATACATACAAGGCAACATCACTATGGGAGAGCTTCTGCACTTTAATTTATAGAATATGAGGAAACACTAGCCTGAATTTTAACATTATGTAACATTTTCATGTATTGTTTCTATGGTATCATTTAACTTTAATTTTATTTGATCTTGTAGAGAATACTTGAAATTATAAACAATTGGAATTATTGGTTACTCCACTAAAGATATTCAAATGTCTTGCCAATTGCTAATAACACAGAGATTGAAACTGTGTTATCTTTACACAAAATAAATTCTAAACACTTTCTGATTTACACATTCTGCTGAGAGAGCAATTTCAGAGAAATTATAAAAAAAACTATAAAAATGGTAAAAATGTCTAGGCCAGGATAGTTTTGATACTATAATAATTGTTACAATCTGCTGGGCAGCAATATCTACAACCAGGCCTTTTCCAAAACCACAACCATAAGGCTGCAGATGTGGCCTAATAACAAAAGCAACCTAATCCCGAATTCTAGCAGTAGGCTTCTAAGCCTACACAGGCCCACTTAACATCCAGTTCAAATAAAAATAAGCCAAAGTCTATACACAGATCAATATGGGAAAATACTCACAAACTACCAAAAAAAAAACCAGACATTTGAAAAGCAGAAGTAAATGTTAATGCCACAAGAGTAAGCCATCTTCACCTTCTTCTTCTTAAATTCTGATAGATTGCACCTAACCTTAAAGGTGTATTATCGCCGCCTACTATATTGCAGTGTGAATCAGAAATGGCATAAACACGTTCTCCCACTTAATCCTGATGTTATTATCATTTCAAACAACACAAGACATGCCCTAATTTCTCCTTCTAGAATACTTATTGTACAGTACTAACCATTTCTGTGCCTTCTTTTATTCTGTCAAACATCCTGTCATATTCTATCTAGTACACACCACTAACTAATTCTCTGCAGTTTTTGGAACCAAACATTTCTCACACATTCTATTCTCGTGTTTACTTATCGTAGATAATGTGGCATTGAAGCTTTCATGTCTTGCCATCCATATTTCCTTCTTTTTAGATCTACTTATAAAGTGCTTAACTTGAACTGTAATGCATAGTTCATAATATCATCTACCATATGAACTCTTGTTAAACACCTCTGGCGTTTCCGATCTCCTTCCACCATGATTATTGATTTTAATTCTTTCTTACCCATTTTAATACTCAAATATACTGTTCTATAGAATGTACCTGCCCACATAATAGATGATTATAATGCCAGGAAACTTTTTGACTGTTAGATTAAATACTGTTTCTACGGGGACTTAATGAGTCAATAGATTTTGAGTGCTTCCCATTAATAACCCATTACATCTCCAGAGTGGTCATGTTTATAACTTCCACTTCGCTGGTGTGTATAACAGATCACCTGCACAGTTCGAGGTACATTTCTTCACTATGTGAAAGGCACTATATAGCGCCTGACCCGACACAGATTGGACACGGAAGGCAAGTGTAAAATAAAAGGATTTTTATTGCTCTTCAGCTGGAGGGCACGTCTTCCCAGTACTCCCCCCAGCCACAACACAGTCCCAAACACCAGTACAGCACAAGCACAAGCACTCTTCTCTTCCTTGGCACCACCACTCTTCCCTCACAACCTTGTCCTCCTCCACCCGACTCTGGCCGATGAGTGGTGGTTGCTGGCTCCCTTTTATAGGTCACCTGGAAGTGCTCCAGGTGTTTGATCACCAAGATCTGGCGGCACTTACAGGTGTGATGAAGCTGTTGCCCACACGGGCTCAGGAGTCCCAAACACAGCACCCCCTGACGGTACTTGCGGGACCCAACAGGGCTGCCTCCAACTCCAATTCCCAGGGAGCCCTGTGGGAAACCAAGGCACTACACCAGCCCAGGGGGGCGGCCATCTAGCGTCCAGTGGGAGGTATTGCACTGTCCAGGGCTGCTCCCCCTGAATACAGTGTGCAGGGGCGTCCCAGATGGGCATGAACGCCAGGCGCCTGTCACAACCAATATGGGCAACTCTGTCCAGTTTTGTTTTGACCTCTTTAGTAGTTTTTTCCTTAAATATTCTTTTGACTTGTGTGACCAGTAGAGGGCATTGCAGCACCCCACAACCCAAACACACCTCACAGCCACAAATCCCAGTTTAATAAAAGGTTTACTATTACAAAATATCTTGCACAAATGCTACAAAAGTATAAAACCTTCAGCAACACACGATTCTTCTCTCTCCCTCTTTCTTTCTTCCACACCTCCCAGGTGAGCTTTGTTCTCCTTTCTCCCCACTCCAACTCCCAGGAAGAGGCTGGATGGCTCATTTTTATGTCAGACCCAAGAGTACTTCCTGTTCTGGGGCATAGCCTGACAAAAGCACTTTGAGGTCAGAGGGGAGCCTCTTGAAACAAGGAGTCCCTTCGCTTGCAACACCCCCTGAAAGTACCCAAGGACCCCAGCGGGATTGTCTGTCAGGACTATAACTCCCATATATCCATGTGAGCATTCCTTCTGGGTCCACGCCAACGGAGTACTGCCATTTATTAGACTGGTGGAGGAACTGCCCTGGATACACCAGCTCTCCCACATTATCAATTAATTCATCCCTTGGTAATGGATGTTGCTTCAGTCCCATGCCTCCTTCCATGCTGTCCTTCCATTACGGCATCCCAGCAAGGAAAGGGTCCAGCACAGCACTCACTCTTCTTTATTGCAGTTTGTCTAGTTATTATTTCATAGGAGTGAATGTTGGACTCATGACAGGTAGGCTCACAGTCTCCAGGTCTATTTTTTTATTTGTCTTCAACTGGGGTAAACTCTTCTGTTATTAATTATCTTACTGTTGTTATCTTTATTGATTTTATTTTTACAGTGGTATTTGCCAAGTCTGATGTTCTATGACATATGGTTTGTGATAATCTTGCTCAACCTCAAGAGATAAGAAAGATTTTCTTGTTTGCTTTATTCATTTAATATTGTGCATTCTGCAGTCTCATAGTTAATATGGGCTGTATTCATTTTGGTCACTTGTGGCTTGTGCATGTAGTTGTATTATACATGTAACATTATTATGTTGATTTAATCTTTTGAATGAATATTTGCAGCTACAAATAAGTTAAGTTATAAAATAAATTAAGTTGGTAACTTTAAACTTGAAGCTGAACGTCTTTGTGATGGTGTAGTATTAAGTGCTTTTTTAGTTATAACACAAAGTACAAAACTTCTCATTTACATGCTTGTTTATATCCTAGCATTATCTATGACCTTTATTGTATGCTTATGAATACTTCTGCTGTTTTTACTTCTGTCTCTTTGTTATTTATGTTTGGCTATATAATTGGCAGTAGACATGCTAGTATAACAACGAAAAGCCCTGAAGAAGCAGATGACTTCCCAGAATCACATTGGCTATTTCTACGGCTGCACACGATGTTTGAGTGAGTTTTTGGACAGTCCTTAATTTCACATCAACATTGATCATACTTCCAGCAGTGTGAACTGTCTCCTACAATAAGCTCTTTATATAGAATCATTTTAAATGTTGCTTTAAATATTTACTAGCCACGTCACCTTTCAAAAACACGTAATAGAGTGAATTTAAAAATAACTGACGCCTCTTGCCATACATGTATCTTCAGTGCCTTTCCTTGATATTCTCATGTACCTGAACCTCTCTTGACCGACGCTCCCTCTCTCGAGCGTGTTCCCATAAAGCCTACATTTCAAACTTTATCATGTCGAGTTGACTTTCTTGTTTTATACTTCTTGTCTTTAAAGGCCAATCTCAGTGTGCCTCCTGCCCCCTTACTCCTCCATGTATGTCTCACAGTTGCACTTCTTTTTCAATCGCATCACCAAAGATAAACTGACCAATTACACCAAAGACAAAGGGCATTTCATATGCGCTTTTCTTTTGTGTCTTCTGCTTGGTTATTTTGTTGGATCTGTTTGAAAATAAAGTATAATTAGCTAATAGTTTTTAATTTTGAATTGATCCATATCACGAGAAAGGAGAGAAACAGTACTTCATATGATAAACCATGTATGAATTCCACCACATTATTATGGCAATAATACTATTACATCTGTCTAAAGGTGGATCCATCCACCGATAACATAATAAATTCTAATTATTGCAGCTGCACATTATCATTCGCAGCTTTTCAACAGTTGGTCAGTCAATCAGTCATTGTCCAACCTGCTCTATTCTAACACAGGGTCACGGAGGTCTACTGGAGGCAATCCCAGCCAGCACAGGGCGCAAGGCTTTTCACAGTTGGTTCCTGTTTTAATTTGTGCCCAGTGATGCTTTTGTCCAGGAAATGGATGAAGGTTTTCAGCATTCAGGGCCATGAAGCTTATTATGCATATTTATATGTTTGATGCATTGCTGCCATTTACTATTAAACTGTACACCAATCCTTTACTATTTAAAATGTCTCTGAAAACTGCTAATATGTCTCTTGAACATTTGTCTACAAAATTTACTATCCATATCTAAAATCCTGAATTCAGAATCAGCACCTTAAAAAAATTCAATGTGACCATGCCAGAGGGTCCCAGGAGAGGATGAAGTGCCTTAGCTGTTCATTGGATTGCCCTTCATGCTCTCACTGTATAAAAGTGTAACACTTTTGGATGATTCAATACTATTAATGGCCTACAAGAAAGTGGAGAAGTTGGTAAGTAACAAATCTTTTAAAATTGCCTTACTTATTTTACTTTTCTAAAAATGTATATGTACTGTATTTATATTACAGTACATATCTATTCCAATGTAATAACGTTGTGTTACAACTAAAAATACACACTTAATGGTTAAAGAGTGATTAATTGGTGTTTTAAATGCTTTATATACAAGGATCCTGGGTGAATTGTTATGTAAGTGTTTAATGGACTTCAGATGTGCTGATGTGTACATTTTTGTACATATGATCATATTGGAATATAGATTTCTGCTATCCAGATATTCTCTATCAGATACGTTTTAAGCAACAGATTAAATTCACGTAGCAAGGGTTAGTTTCATTAGGGTGCCATGGCACCACATGACTTCAAGTCAGGGAACACTTCTATTTCAGAATCTCATTGCTACTGAGGATATCAGCCTGCTTGTATGATTAGAGGGATAGCAGGTTTCACAAGTTCCTAATAAAGCTTCAATACAGCTTCAAATAGCTTACTACCACAATGCGGTTGGCATAATATCATGCTTTTGCCGGCAGCCTTAATGTCACAATGCAACAGGTTATCATGGAGTTCTTTACATTTGTTAACTTTGCCTAAATTTAGCCAAACTAATGTGGTCAAATTAAATGAAATGGCTATACGTTTTTCTTCAAACTATTTATTTTAACTGTAATGGGAAGCCAAAAAACAAATGTTAGCTTGTAGAAAATGCATGTCATGTGTCTCATGAAATCAGCATGAATGAATGCAGCAAGCTTGTGTTTAGTTTTGAACACTGTAAGAGTCGAGTGATTTGGTTATTTTAATGAGAAAGTTAACACTTATGTCTGCAAAGCCTCTTTCACGTATTTAGTTTTATTCAAAAAAAGATTTACTAAGAACTATGACTAAATGTGAGTCAATACTGCAGTGAGTTGCATGTGTGAAAAGGGGAATCTGCCAGTACTGCTACAGAGGTTAACCTGGCCATGTTTCAATATTTATTCTGTATATGGAAGACTTTAAAATATCAAGCTGATCATCAGCCACCTTGCTGTCCATGTTTGTGGGCATTTTATTTAAATTTCAAGTGCACTACACTTACCTGAAGTTAACTGTAGTAACATTACAGCTATAGTCTTTGTGATATGTAAATGTGGACTGGCTGGAAGTATATACCATGCTATTCAACAAGCCATTCTTCTTACTCTATTACCTGTAACAACCTGCAGAGTGGAAAAGTCATTTAGCACAATGAGAAATGTGAAAACTTTGCTGAAGAGAAAGACTATCATTGTGAATGACGAATGTTCACCGAACAAAGATTCTTGAGCCTAAGAGTGAACTAGTTGACAAAGGTATTAAAGGGGAATCTTCAGGTTTTTTATCTTTTAGTTTCAAAAATAACTCTTTTATGTGGGAGCTTTAAAAAAATTGCAGTGTGAAATGATGCAGTCATCTATACTAATAAACGGCAAAGCCCTCACTCACTCACTCACTCACTCACTCACTCACTCACTCACTGACTGACTGACTGACTGACTGACTCATCACTAATTCTCCAACTTCCCGTGTAGGTAGAAGGCTGAAATTTGGCAGGGTCATTCCTTACAGCTTCCTTACAAAAGTTGGGCAGGTTTCATTTCGAAATTCTACGCGTAATGGTCATAACTGGAAGTTGATTTTCTCCATTTACAGTAATGGAGTTGAGCTGGAGGGGCGGAGTTTCGTATGACATAATCACGCCTCTCACGTAATCACGCATTACGTAGAAAGCCAGGAAGAGCTACAAAACGCGCTTTAGAAAACATGCCTTATATAATTAAGAAGGCAGCGAAACAATTAGAAGCGAGCGACTGACATATAAAACCATATTCAGCGGCTCACGTGAACTGACGCAGTGCGCAGACAAAAAGTAACAGTTCCAAAGAGTGCTGAACAAAAACCTAATTACACTGCTACGCTCGAATAGATAAACCACACTCAGTGGCGCGATGGTAAAGCATTCGCCTGTAGCGCCCACGTCCGAGGTTCGATTCCTGAGAGGGGATGCACTAAGTATGTACGCGCGCTTCTCGATTTATTTTAACCTCGCATCCCCTTAGTTTGAGACGTATGAAAACGCATGCGGTTAACGCAGAAAGACAGATCACCTATTCACCTATTGAAGCTTCATGAATAATGGATACTTTATTCGCGATCAATGATTGTTTTGGTAAAGCCATACTCAGTGTATTCATTAGATGAACGGTAAAAAAGTAAGAGTGAGGGGACGGTAACTTACTGAAGCACACAAGCAAAACCACAATAGCACGCGGGCTCGATGTACTGACTTGCGCGATCACATTCCAAAAAATATTTCTTTTCAAGTTCAATTTAGTCCATATGAGTCAAACTCAAAGCCCACGGGCCACATCCGGCCCGGCGTGTAATTATATCCGGCCCGCGAGATCATTTTATATACTGTATTATTGTTATTAATGGCCCGGGTATATGAAGCGCTGGTAACACAATAAACTACAGATCCCATAATGCAGCGCTTCACCTGCCTTGCCAAACACTTAACCGCGTTGCTGCAAGTTATTGCGAAGCTAGCCCACACGATGCCGAAGAGAAACGTTGATTCTGAAAATAGAGCCTTTAAAAACCGATGGGAGGCTGAGTATATGTTTACTGACATTGCCGGTAAACCTGTGTGTCTCATTTGTGGAGCTAATGTGGCTGTAATTACAGAATTTAATCTTTACAACGACTGACAAACACAGAATGTAACTTGAACACAACACATCGTACAAATACGACCCTGATTGAAACAAATAATGATAATCGAATCCTTGATCACAGCAACACTCACAAAGCAATTACTGTATATTGACAATCATGTTACGTTATTTTTAAAATGTTCCCTTTTCTTTTCCATAGCTGCTTTAACATACTACGTCTCCGCTGCGAATATATATATATATATCCCGATCTACATACTCTCAAATAAATAAGCCACACACCGTGGCGTAATTGTAGAGGCTTCGCCTCTATCGCCTACATCCGAGGTTTGATTCCCGAGAGGGGATGTACTGAGTATGTACGCGTGCTTCTCGGTTCATTTTAACCTCGCATCTCCTTGGTTTGAGACGTATGAAAAAATATGCAGTTAACGCAGAATCATGTTACGTTATTTTTAAAATCTTTCCTATTCTTAGCACAAGCACAGCTGAGAAGCTTCGATGCATGTACTCCATAACAAAAAATAACGCATTTAATCACATTTTCAATTCCAAGCAAAGGTGAACTTTTGTCAATGCAAGATTTCCTGGTACATCGATTACACTGATGCACACATCACAGCTACAAAAATGTTACACTCTGAATGAAGCGCGTTCCTGATCGGAGGAAAATTTAATTTCAAAAAACTACCCGAGCGAAGCCTTGATAAAAGCATGGTTTTGTGCACAGTGAAAACCGAGCAAAATTAGATGCATTACAAAAAGCGGACTTTGTGGCTCTTACTGGGGATCATTGGACTTCCGTGACCGTTAGTAATTCTAATTACATCTAATTACAAAATGTTCAATGATCACACTGTTTTAGCCTAATGTACAAAATAATTTTGGCTAAGGTTACTCAGAGTTTAAAGATTAAGTTGGTCAAATTACCTTTTATGTTTCTGACTTATTTTTTTAAGAAGAAAAACTGCACTTTCTGTTGAAATTTGGGTTATTATTTAAAGACAATACCATTCTGAAAATGTACTTAAAGTACTTAAACTACCACTTTATTTTTAAGTCTGCTCAATTTTAACCAGGGATGATATTTTTGTTTCTGTTTTGAATTCAAATGCAGTTTAAAAGCATTTTTTTTTTTCAGAAATTAAAAGAGCTTGAGTTTACAATATTCATGTCCATGTCTATTATTTGATTCTGTCGCCCACTAAAACCCTTTTAAATTAAAAAAACACATTTGCGATTTGGGGCAAATTTACATGTGCGATTACATACGATTAATCAAGATTAATTATTACACAGCCTCTAATTAATTGGATTAATTTTTTTAATCGAGCCCCACCCCTAATATATATATGTAGATTTGTATATATATATATATATGTGTATATACAGTATATATGTAGATATGTATATGTGTATATATGTATATATGTGTTTGTGTGTATATATGTGTATATATGTATATATATGTGTGTGTGTATATATATATGTGTATATATGTATATATATTTATATGTATATATATATATATATATGATGTGTATATATATGTTTATATATGTGTGTGTGTGTAAGTGTATATATATATTCCAGCAACACTCATGACAATGACAAAACAATTATATTGTCAATCATGTTACGTTATTATTAAAATGTTTCCTTTTCTTTTTAGTTCTCTGCTGCCAAACGCGGGTATTTTGCTATGTGTATATATATATATATATATATATATATATAGATATATATATATATATAGATATAGATATATATATATATATATATATATATATATATATCTATATATAGATAGAGAGAGAGAGAGAGATGACAACAACACTCATATCAATCATGTTACATTATTTTTAAAATATTTCCTTTTCTTTTTCATAACTTCTTTAACACACTACTTCTCCGCTGCGAAGCGCGGGTATTCTGCTAGTTTTCATATAAATCATCAGAAAAGGCCGGACCATAGACATTAGTGGTCTACTGTTGAGATGGTGGAAAACTCAAAATCTTAAGAATCAACACACCATGCATGCCATGCCTGGCTAGCCCAACCACTAATTGACCCGTTGATTTGAGTTCTTCCACATTGTGCAGCATACCCCATCTGGATTGTGTGCCTCTTTAGACTGCCCTGTTTCGGTAATTACAGTGACTGATTGTTATCAAGGAAGGATGGAGTTATGGCCAGAAAGGACACTTTAATTTCTGACCAGTCATATCCTATAATGACTCCATATATGAACACTAGTAGAACCACCACTTCTAATTTCTGCATTACTTATTAAAAGGACATTATGGTAGTAACAGGCTAGGAGAGGTTTCCTCCACTAGCACTTGTGAGGCCTGTTTTGTAAGATACTGCTGTGACAAAACAAGTTGGGAGGGAATAGTGGAGTCATTGCTCATGGAATTGAAGACCACTTTAACTCTGTACCTATTTACCATCACAACCTTACCCCAAGGGTGAGATAAATGCAAACACAACCAGGATACAGTACCATTTTCCTTGAGTCTAGCAGCATCCCATAGGCTCATCGATGTGCAGGGGTCTTGTGATTGTGTGCATTGGATTGTCACACCAAAAGCAGCAGATGGTCTCCATTTGTTTGCAGGTGGTGTATTTTCCTTTCCAGGCAAGGCCACTTTCCTTGTGAAGAAGCTTTGTATTTGTGTCAATTGTCCCATTTTGTCTTCCAATATATATTGTTTGTGATCATTAAGATCAATAGGCTCTGCTGCGATTTTCCATTTATAATATTTGTTTGCCTTTGTTTTAGAGGCAGGAGCCATTTTGTCATGCTCTCCAAGATTTCAGAAGCCTGTGCTTACATCTGCTTGGTTAATCCATACTGCAACAAGTGGTATTTTCTTGCAGGAACACTATATAAATGAACAACATTTATTTATATGGCACGTTTTCATACAAATGATGTGGCTCATAGTACTTTACAAGATGAAAAAAGAAAAAATAAAAATATAAAATAAGATTAGGCAAAGATGATGTAACCGAAAGAAAAAACAAGGAAAATTTGTCTTTGCAATAATTTATTCAGTGAAAAATGGACAGATATACCATTTCTGTCAGTGGAAAAAGTAAGTACATCCTTGGCTCTAATAGCTGCTAATGCCCCATTTAGCAGAAACAAGCTCAAGTAGATGTTTCCTATAACTGTCAACAAGTCTACAAGTCTGGGAGTAGGTTCTTTCCACTCTGCCATGTAGAATTCTTTCAGCTTTGCAGCCGAGGGGTGTCTTGCATGCATAGCCCATTTAAAATCCTCAAACAGAAACTCAACATGAATAGATAGATAGATAGATAGATAGATAGATAGATAGATAGATAGATA
>JANRMT010062796.1:5317633-5334678 GCA_026402145.1 Polypterus bichir lapradei | reverse complement strand
TATATATATATATATATATATATATATATATATATATATATATATATTGTGGAGCCGACCCGGACACAGACAGGCGGACATGTTGTTTTTCACCACCACACGTTTTATTTATACAAAGTATTTACAATAATTGGTCACTCAGACCCAGTCCAAATAGTGCACACAAACCCCAAACACAGTCCTGGCCACAAATGCCTTCTTCTCGGGCCGCCTCCACACTCTCTTCTGCCTCGTCCTGCTTCCACCCGACTCCAGCCTCGAATGAATGGAGACGGCCCCTTTTATAGGGTTCCCGGATGAGCACCAGGTGTTCCCGGCATTCCTCCTCTGGCCACGCCCCAGCGTGGCGGAAGTGCCGGCTGTCCTCCCGGCTGCTCTCCGGGCGCCGTCATAAATCTTCCCCCCAGCACTTCCTGGTGTGGCGGAAGTGCTGGGGTAACAGGTCCCCAAGGCATTGGGGTGCCTCCTGGCGGTGACCACGGGCCCCTACAGGGTGGAGCTTCCATGCCCTGTACCCGTGGCCCCCAAAACAACACGGAAGGCAACCCCCATGTGATCCATGGTGGGCACAGACCCACATCCGGTCCCTCATGACGTCCCGGCCGGGTCATGGCCCCTGGCTTCCCTGACAATATATATATATATATATATATATACACACACACACACACATAAACATATATATACATATACATACATATCTACACATATATATACACATATATACATACATATCTATATATATATATATACACATATATATACACATACATATACATATCTACATATATATATACATATCTACATATATACCTATCTACATATATATATACATATCTACATTATATACACATATACAGTATATATATATATATACATATATACCTATCTAAATATATATATACATATCTACATTATATATATATATACACACACACATACATACATACACACACACACATAAATATATATGTATGTGTCTATATGTGTGTGTATGTATATATATATATATATACAGTATATATATATATACAGTATATATATATATACTGTATATATATGTGTGTGTGTGTGTGTGTGTGTGTGTGTGTGTGTGTGTGTGTGTATATATATATATATAACTGATTACCCATTGGCTTCGCTCACTGAGTGCAAAGGAAAAAAATAAAATGTAGTCTATAAGTTATTAAACAGTACAACATTAACGTTTTAAGAAGTAAAGATACATTGAGCACTACTGGAGTGGTTGCGGGTAAACTACATTTTAAAGACGGTATAACAGAACAGATAAGTAGTACTAACAGCAGCTAAAATGTATGTGGATCATCTCTCGGTAGTAGATCCCTTTTGAAAGGCACTACACGACGGCTGTGGTATAGAAATTACATTTTCTATGTGAACATCCAAATTTCTGCCTGTGGTAATGTGCCTTACCGGCATTACCAGCAATTAAAGAAAATTAGTTTTGTGTCCTCTGCAGTGTTAAGAGAGAAAGGCTTTGGTTTGGGATAAAAGGAAAAAAAGTGTAAAGAATGGAAACTTGCCTTTTTGTTTTATATAGTGTAGAGAGATGTCTTCGCTGACGATATGAGCACCTTTTGGGGACCGTTGCGGTGGGTCTCGTGTAGACTGGAGAGACGGCCCTGCCATTAACCGGCCGAAATGGCACTGTCGGTCCTCCACTCCTGTGCATGTCTTCCGCGACCTCATAATCGTATACGTACAAAAGAAAGTGCGAAGCGCCTTAATATTAGTTTTCCGCGGTCTTGAAAAGGGATCCCGTGTTTGCAGTTGTCTGGGATATAGCTCAGGGGAAGGAGGAAAAAATTAAAAGTGCTTACTTTCACTTAAGGCAGAAGCGCAGTCAGCGTCTCAAAGGCCGGCACAGCTATGCGCGCACGCCCGACTGCTCGACTTTTATAGTATTTTTGCAGGGCAGGAGACGCTACTTTTTGCAGACACGTTCACGTGATCAAAAGTCTCCGCGCTCTTTGGAGGTCTTGCTTGTTCTCTGCGTACTGTGTTCACAGTCAGTTCAAGTGAGCCACTCGGAGTACATGCATCTCCTGTTCTCAGCTGTGCTTGTACTATCTCGTGCGATCTTGCGATGTCCACGGCTTTATTTAATGTTAGCTAAGACCCGGCACTTAAACGTTTCTCTCGCACTTTCGCTGAGTTTGTGCCAAACACTAGTCTATCCCTGACCATCTCATCTTCGTTTGCATAAGCACAGCCCTTCACCCAGGAATATTTAGCGGCAGCGTGTCTATTGAATTGCTGCTGATGGACGGCCTTATATGGGCAGGCACTCAATTATGTGGGAGGCGTGACGATGAGGGACGCAACTCCATCTCACACGGCGACCGAGCTGCAGGCTATGGCCGGTATATACAGTATGTACATAAGTAGGTTCCAGTTATGACCGTTATGAGTTTCGAAATGAAACCTGCCTAACTTTTGTAAGTAAGCTGTAAGGAATGAGCCTGCCAAATTTCAGCCTTCTACCTACATGGGAAGTTGGAGAATTAATGATGAGTGAGTGAGTGAGTAAGTCAGTCAGTCAGTCAGTCAGTGAGGGCTTTGCCTTTTATTAGTATAGATTATTGTCACGTGTACATTTCCTACTTGCATGTGCTAATTAATATGCTCTTTCCAGCACTATTATTTGTAAAAATATATGCCTTACCTTAAAACTTCTTTCCTCCATACCGGAAAAAAAAATCACAGAACAAATTTGTCATTAAAAGTCAAAGAGAGAAAGGCTTTGGTTTGGGATAAAAGGAAAAAAAGTGTAAAGAATGGAAACTTGCCTTTTTGTTTTATATAGTGTAGAGAGATGTCTTCGCTGACGATATGAGCACCTTTTGGGGAATAAGGACATTTGTATTATCCAGATTAGTTATGGTGGCAAAGTGATTAGTACTAAACAAACTGGAATTCCCAAGAAATGCTCCACTATACTATGGTATCCTAACTATTCTTTATTATCAGGTGTCTCATACCTGAATTAAAAATCTCTTGAATTTCAGCTGCAATCAGAGGTTTCATAGATTAGTTTGACAAAATAAGTGACAAAGACATGTTATTTCAGTAATGTGTGGTGACTGAATTTCAGAGATCCATGGGTGCTCTCTTTAGACACTGCTACTCTCTCTCTAATTGTCACACACTGACTCTTTCTAATTGTAACATGTGCACTACCTGATCATGCTCTGCAGAAGAGGTCACCATAGCCTCTCAGATGAAGTGAATGAACTATGAGAATGGTTAACAATGTGGATTCTCTTCAAGCTCACATAAAACCCTTTACTATGATTACAAAACTGCAGTCTTTGCTTTTGAACAAAATATGAAGTCTTGAAAGAGATCATTAGTGTAGCAGTGCAGTTTAAGCTGTGAACTTCAAACCCTGAGGTTGTGAGTTCATATCCCACTACTGACACCATGTGAACATAAGCAAGTCACTTCACCTCAAATGTTGTAAGTCACCCTGGATAAAGTGATCAGGCCAACAATAACTAAAAATAGCATGTCTTAAATGAAATTAAAACAAGATCACAAAGATATATCACAAAATATAACATGATTTTCAAACCATATTCTCAATTTTGGCTCAGTTGTATCTCATTTTATTTTCCAAAGGAATTTTAGAAGAACATCTATGACAAACTTAATTCTTAAATGAAAGATAAATGAGAATCTCTTTTAAGCCTCACGAGCCATCAAAGATCAAACTTTAAACAGTAACATCTTACTATGGGTGACATTCATACACTAATAGGACAGAATGTCATGAAGACAGTTTTAAGATGCAATCAAAAAACGTTAACAAATCACCTACTGCAGATTGTCTCTTTTAAACATTAACATTTACTTAAATGATTTGTCAGTATTAATATTAATAATGTGCAAGCTCACAGAGCACACATGCAGGCTTCACAGCCAATGCAATTCCTAAACAACTACAGTGATGCGAGCAAACATAGGAGGTAGCAGGCAAGAGTCAGCTGTGCAAGATTATTAATAATAAATAAACAGGTCAACTAAAGTAAATAGTGCTGCCAACTGTGAAACCTTACTTCCACAATTGATAAAATAGGAATTACTAAGCATTTTTATAAAAACAGGAAAAAAAATTTTAATGCTTGTTTTGTCTTTTTACATTATTCAACATACTCCATTTCTTTAAGATAAATAAAAAAGTCACATTCTTCAACATTGTAGAAGAAGAGGGAGCATTCAACCAACTCAGTTCACATATACTATTTGGACTGATGAACACAGAGATACTGCAATTCTTTTATCTAAAGCTGTAAATGGGAATATATATTTAATTGCTGCTTCTCTCTTGTTTGAATTGTACTGTGATTTACAGGTTTGAGATGCCAGCACATTTCATTTAATTTTTAAATAATGACTTTGGGATTTCAGAGGTCTAATGATTTATCATCCCTACCTGTCATCAGAAATGGAATGGTACAGGAAAAAATACCTTATGTGACTGACAGTTTCCTTAATCTGAACAGTACTTAATTTTGTAAAGTTTTTAACATCCATCTCTTGTTGCACATGATCAGATGATAGAAATGCCTTTGGGCATGTGAAACAAACTCAACCTGCCTTGATAGGGTTATGGGCGGGTCTTAACATTCTTTAGTGTAATAGCATAAATACTAATCCAAGTCAGATCAGAGACCCAAGTGGTCTTGCACATACATGAATAGAGCAACTTTCTTTGATCTCTTTGTTTTTTTCAGCAGAAAGTTGACTTCACCTTTTAATGGTACATGCCTTTCATCTTTCAGTGCAGCTTCTTGTAATGTGAAAAGCATTCACAATGATCACAATGATAAGGGGTTTCTTACGTTATGGAGGGCATGTGTGTGGGGCTTGACATATGAAGGATTTTACTTCTGAAATTGTTGGTTAAGTCAAAAAGGGTCAAAGGCTCCTAGCATCTGGTATATTAGCTAAAAAGCAATAAAAAAATTGCTAACCCATATTTAGTCCACCCTTATGCCCACATTTTATACCAAGATTAAAATTTTGATTGGGCACAGTGAAGAATATTTTTAAAAATCTCACAAAGTTTAAAATATACTTACTGCCTCTTGAACTCCGTGGCTCCATCAATCAAAGTGTAATTTGAAGCAACTCTGAAAAGGGAACTTAAGTATATTAGTCTCTTACACAGTACTATAGTAGTTTTATTGTGAATGAAAATTACAAATATTTAAAACTGATCAAAAGGGTTCTTCCAGTTTCTTTTCACATTTAAAGTGTGTTAAACCATTATATACAGTAATTAGTGCTTTAGTTTAAGCTACATAGTTTTTCCTTCAATAACAAAACCACTTATAAAGTATGGTCAATGTAAGACAATAATATTTTATTTCATCATAACCTAGGCATTCAATACAATTTATGAATCCAGAAACTACATGTTGCAATTTCATCTCTCACTATTTAAACAAATACCTAATTTTTCCACACAAAAGTCAGAAAATGCACACGTGGCATAACATAGAGGTGTTTTTTGGGACTTTAGTCAACTGATTTGAAAGGTGGAACCTTTTCATGTTTTTAGCTACTTCATCAAAGACTCACTTTTCACATTTCTGTTTATTATATACTGCGGTGGGCTGGTGCCCTGCCCGGGGTTTGTTTCCTGCCTTGCGCCCTGTGTTGGCTGGGATTGGCTCCAGCAGACCCCCGTGACACTGTAGTTAGGATATAGCGGGTTGGATAATGGATGGATGGATGGATGTTTATTAAATATTTTTGTAACAGTTAGTCATATACAAAAATAATAATAATAATAGAATGAAATTACATGTGTTAGTTGACTACATCAAATGCACACTTTTTATCAGAATTGTACAATGTCATATAGTTAAACATGTAGCCCAAATTGGCTTGGGGTGGCTCTAAAGCTTTCATAGACACCAGATTCAAATTCAATTGATATAAAAATGGCATTGATTGATGTCCTATTTTTATGTGTTGGTTGTGGAGGGTCTGTGACTAACTGTAGTTGTGTTATACATACTGTACATTTTTAAAGAAGTAGCTGATGGGAAGTTGAAATCTTTGTTGAAGTAGAAGGTAAAGTTGTTGGCTGCTTCAGACTGTGGCGACAGTCTAATAAAACATAGTGTTAGTAAAGCAATGAAGTAATTATTACCTGTAATAAAGAAGGTATAACGCTGTTTTTAGCGTGACATACTGTAAATACAGAGTACATATTTGTTTGTTCTATGCTTAGAAATATCGTTTAACTCCGAATAACTTACCCCATAAGCGGTGAGCTGGTGTACAAGCATTTCACCAACTTACATTAGGTTGTAGTTGTTGTACAAGTAAAAGAGGAAAAAATGCAAAATACACAGGCTGAATTGACCTCTCCTCTCTCAAGGTAAACTTGAAACAATAAACTATTAATTAACTGACTTGGAACAGAATGTTTATCTCTGTTAAGACAGATGAGTTCACAAACCTGCCAATGCTTTTTTCATGGGAGATTTTAAAATTTCAAAACTCTGTACAGGGAGTTATAATCAACATATCTCAAAAAAACAATACCTTTTCTGACAAACTTCTTTGAAGAATAAATGTACCAAATTTCAACAAAATTGGCGAGATGTGAAGAGACAGACAGACAAACAGACAGACATGTCAGTTGCAGTAGGTGCTAATTTTGTTTTGCAAGTTAACACATTTAAAACTAAACTCTTTTACAATACACACTCAGCTCTTCAAAAATTATAGCATTCTTAATGAGGTAGCCTAGTAGCCCACACACTAATCAAATCATTCAATCCATCATAGTGTTTCATGCTATGACTGTAGTAATAACTTGTCAAAGGAATACCTTGTAAGATGAAATAATGGGAAATCACTGAGCAAGCCAAAATAACAGAAATAACATTAAACAAAATCAGTGAAAAATACACTTAGCCAATCTGTAAAACTTGTCAGATAATCACAAATGAAAGTGGGCAAGAGGAGGAGAAAATACAGTGATTACATTTGGCTACAGTGCTGAGGCTATTGCAGCCAAGGACAGCACCGAAAGCTTTGTATGCAAACACAAAGGAGGATATTGTTGTTAAGGCGGTTACTGGTTTCCAAAATAGATATTTACTCAAAACAATTTGTAACTGTAGTCTCGTGGGGCAAGATGTGATTCTCAAAGGAGAATGCATGTCTGGGGACAAATTGTAGTGAATAGCGGCGAAATTTCTGCACTGCAAAGGCTACACCAACACAAGTTTCTTCCTAAAGCACCCACCCTCAATTTCTCCAGTCCATGCATTTTTAACAACTGACAGGGTTTCAGGGAGAGACCAAAAGATACTGAGCAAAAGACTTGACACTGAGAGAAAATTTAAAAAAAAGTTTTAATTTCTGTTTTCCATTAAGGAGCTCAGTAGCACAAAGTGAGAGAAGGTTAATAATTAATTTTCAAATTAATGAGTGCTGCAAAAAGGAGACAGACAGACACACAAACATAAACCATACAGCTACTGCGGCCCATGTTTGAAAAGAACTTCTGTCTGCTACAATATCTTTTTGTCATTTTAACTATGGCATCACTACATGGCATAACAACAGCAAATACGCTTTATATAAGCATTGTGGTTCATGGATATAAAACGTGTTAAGAACGTTACAGCTATCTTGTTATGGCATATTTTAATTTCCAATTGTATAGTAAAGTTAACTTCCTTTAGTTATTCATTTAGATTTGTAGTAAGAAAGTGGATGTTGTGCAGCCTCATCTGTCCACCTACAGGTGTTGTTAGGTGGATTTGTTGATTCTGGTATTTTGAGTACTGAAATCTGCATCTCCTGTGGCTCTTCATTATCAGCTCTCTTAACAGTAGCACTAACATAACGCTGAACAACAGTGAGCACATACAGCCCCTTTGAGAACATATTCATGTTTACCATTCATTCACTGATGCAATCAAATGCCAATGTATAATCTGTTGTTACAGAAAGGTTTTTCCCTTTCAGCAGGTTATGTTTATTTTTAAAACATGCAATGTGCTCTCTGTACATGCAGCACACATTTATGTGTTTAATGGCTTTTTTCAGACCAGGTTAATGAGAGCAGTTCAAAATCACCAACCCTACTTTGAGCGCTGCCTTCGTGAGGTATTGGATTGGTTTAAAAATGTGATACTTAGTGGGCCCAAGTAAATTTAAGTAAATTTCACTCATATATTATACATCTGAAGTGAGACAAGTAACTTTGAGAAATAAAAGCATAAGAGCTCATTCAAGTTCCTGATTTATACTTTTCTATTCAACTAACAAATTGTGGATTCTAACCAGAGGACAGATTAATTTCTACATAAAATCAGCAACAAAACCGTCTCGATTTCAAGGAACAAAGTAGGGTCCTCATTCAGAAACTGTAAAATAATGACATTTTAAATTACTGTCTAATCCAAAACAGGGTTGCAGGATGCCAGAGGCTATTCCCAGCAGCACTGGGCACAGGGTAGGAAACAACAGGCCTGGTGATACACCCACAAAAAATGAGTGCATGGCACTTGTGATATGCTTTGTTTGGTTTAGGTGATAATTTATTAGCCTTTAACCTATGTCACACTTTTTAATGTATTAGAGAAAAGAAAAACAATCCTGGAATTTTATAAAAGAGTATATTTTTTTGCCAGTCTTACTGATCTATGTTTTGGCCTGAGCTTTTAGCAACAATAAAACATCACACATACAAAAGTAATAATTAATTTCTGCTATTAATATAAGAAATAATAATAAAATAATGTAAATAATAATAAAATAAAATTAATGTCTTACTTGAAATGCTTTCAGTAAGTATGGTGGTTTTAGGAGCTGGAGATGTGCTAAGATGCTAATGCTTCCTTGGAGCACATGCTATGTTACTATTAGATCTGTCCTTAGCTTTTGTGAAGGTGGTCAAATGGTTCTGATTTTGGCAATATGTTGGGAACTAACATTATTAATGTTCAAGGCTGGGGTTTGCTTGTCCCAATGCTGTAGGATAGTCTCCAGTCCCAGGAACTTTGAAATGGATAAAGCAAGTTCAATACAGCAGACATGGATGGATTACATTATTATAAATACTAGATTAAATAAAAACTGGAAGATATTTCTGGCCAGTAGACATTTTTGTAAGTGCTGTATGGGAAACATGTGTGCACTTATGCCACTATAGGGTTTAGATTGGCTGTTGATCAAACTTACATATTTTTTTAAAAAGTATATATGAAGATAATTTTACACTCTTTATCTTAACTTTTTTAACCAATTTCATTTGACAGAGCTTTTAAATCTCATTTGAATAAATTCTCATCTCTTTAACATCTTTTTGCATGTTGTTTTTAGCCAAAGTTTAGGTTCAACATACCATGGGCAGCTGGTCAATCGACACTGCCTTGGGCATTCTCAAACCTGAAAACTCCACGAAAAGAGGGAGCTGGAGGCAGAAAAGAGAGAATCATTGTGCAGTTTTGCTCTATAATGACATTGATTTTAGTCTACCATTTATAAATTCCTGTCAATTTTCACTTCTTTTTTTTTTATTTTACCTTTGCAGACTCCTCTGTGTTAATTTCCAAGCTATTTATCAAATATTTTAATAATCTTAATGGATTTTTCCTTAATTGCCTTAAATTTGGAAAAAGAATTTAAAGAATGAATGTGAGGTAACACTCAAGAATGAGGTACAATAGCAAAATATGTTTTTTCAGATCTGAACAAGAAGGCAGACAGAGCAGTAAGATTCATGATGGTTTACCATACAAGTACATCTTTATTTTGGGGACAAGATAATATATTAGATTAATCAGTACTTTCCAGAAAATATTAAGCTGAAGCTCAAAACATAGATATTAATGCAAATTAAAACTGATGTCTGGAGGAAAATTTAAAAGAGTACTCTTTATGATTTTCTTCATTAAAATATTGATATTAAGCAAACCAACCATGTAAAACAGCCACTGGCACTGCTTCAGGAGCTGAATGAGGCCTGTGTTGAAAATCCAATTTCTTAGACCTGCTAAGCAGAAAATATTAAAAATAATATTTTTCCCCCCTTACTGCCTGCTGGGTTGCTGAATGATTAGGTACCTAAGCAGCAGACAAAATCAAGGTCAAAAACTAGGAAAAACGTTTATATGAAGTAATCAGAATCAAAATCTTTAGGAGGCAGACATTTGCTGCTGTCATTAGCTAAGTATGTCTCTTAAAATATAAATTTAGAAGAGACTAGAACATACCAAGGTTTTATGTCACCACCAGCAACAGAACTGATATCTAGAAGGCTGGGTGTCCACTTCAATAAGCAGATGTTAAAACTGTTTAAGATCACATTTCCTTTTGCTCATGGAAAGGTTAAAACTCAAGTGGCAACATTAATGTCTTTTTTGGATGAGTAGATTCTTTTATCCATTTGTGTTCTATTTATGCTCTTAATCTTTTTCCTTGGCTGAATCCAGATTAATTTTCACTTCAAATGGTGGCCTGTCCAGAAATGGATTTTGCTCAGGGCAGAATACTGCTCAGATAGGCCCAGGTCCTTGTATCATGTGACACCATAGTAGAATAAGTGGAGTCTGACAATTGTAGATAGCTACTAGGAAAGAAGTTTCCATTTCTGGACTATTGCCAAGTAAAATATCAAAGATAATGTATTTATTATTGAAAATGAAATTCATGAGAGAGCAAAAAACAGAAATAAACCTATTATTGGGGTGCTTCAGGTAACTTGGTTACCTCAAAAATTCAACTTATTTTTATATAATGCTCTTCACTGAGTGCAGACTCATGTAACAAGTTCACAAGTAAATTTAATTACAGAGTTTACAAAATACTAATTACATAATTAATACACACAAAGATACATTTTTGTTTAAACACAGTAAAACAAAGCTGGAAAATTTGGAAAGATTCTAACTATATACAGTATATCCTTTAATGTTATTGGTGAGATATTGACAGTCAACAAAGTAGGAGAGGAATGCACACAAACTGGCCAGAAACAGCAAAATACAGTTGATTGTATTGTAAAGGCAAAACACAATGTCAGGCACGTTTACAGTTCTAGAGACCTAGGCCAACTGGCCTATTGGGCAATCTACAGCATATGTTTGTGATGGGATGACAAATAAGAAGACAAAATCCTTTCATCCTAGGATTCCAAGGCTCCCAGTATCTTTGGTTTCTTTTCCATGGGCAAGAACATGGAAGCAGAGCAGTGGCATGAGATGCCATAGCAAGAAACCGAAAAAGAAACAGAACAGAAGAGAGTCAGTACCAGTTCTTAATTATTGTAATACTTACAAGTTTTGTAAAAATGACTAATAAACAGAGATGCAATATGTATGGTTAATCAACGACTCCAATCAGAGCATGTTAGACTAAAAGTAGTCTTCAGTTTGGATTTAAAAGTTGAGATCAAAGGGACACCTTTTATATAATTTTGTTCCTCATCTTTGAGTACCTGTTTCTAAAAGCTCTGTCTTAAATTGCTCTTTTATTAATCCATCGAATACGAAGCAGTCCAATAGCTTGAGATCATAATGTGCACTGCAATGCAATGGTTCTAATGGGCATCCTTTATTCAACAGATCTGTGGGAGCATAAACATATGAACATCCTGAGTTCACAATAACAAATGGTAAAGAGGTGCACCTATAAGACTACAACAGATAACTTTCATAACAAAGTTGAATAATCACCACATCATTTTACACAAATCAAGATGAAGAGTTAAGAAACATCCAATTTAAAACACATGACTTGTTTTGATTGGAACTACCTTTTATGGATAATAGTTAATAAAACAGTCAAATACTTTAAAAAAACTATCATATCATATGACCTCATCATCTCCATCTTGGATGTAATGGGCATGATCGGCATAGGACTTCTCTGTTACACAGAAAATCTCACAGAAAATTTACCATACAGTATGTAATGATAAACTCATATAGGTAGATAGCAGCTTGGCCATTTAACCTCCTTGACAGTCAGTCAGTCATTCTCCAACCAGCTATATCCTAACACAGGGCCACAGGCAGGGCGCCAGCCCACCACAGGACACACACACACACCAAGCACACACTAGGGACAATTTAGAATTGTCAATGCACCTAACCTGCATGTCTTTGGACTGTGGGAGGAAACCCATGCAGACACGGGGAGAACATGCAAACTCCACGCAGGGAGTAGGGAAGCGATCCCAGGTCTCCCTACTGCGAAGCAGCAGTTCTACCACTGTGCCACTGTGCTGCCCAACCTCCTTGACAGGCTTTGGGTGAGGTTTTCATTATCCACTGAACAGCACAAAAGATAAATAACTCTTGGTATAGTATTCTGCTGCTATCTAGTGAATAAAATAATATTAGGCTGCAAAAAATGATGAATAATTGTATGTGTTTATCCACTCTAAGGTAACTCATCATGAATAGGACAGAGTCTTCAACAAAATATACAATGGCGAGTAAATGAGAAGCTGTAAAGCCAGTTTTAGAACAAACTGAAACTAAACCATTAATTGAATCAAGCAATAATCATGATAATGTGAATTGGTCATCAGATGTTGACAACAATGGCAAACCGATGCAAATGACATTGCACGACCAAACTGTTGTAATAAGCCTGGTGAATTTGGTCGCCTGAAAGTTCACTGTGGTGCAATAAGTAGATGGCAAAAAGACAAAATGATTGTGATCAAGCAGAAAAACAAGAAAAATGTTAACCCCTAAGCACTGTTCATAATGCAGCAACTGTCGTTTGTGTCAGGGGATATTTAGAAATCACTAAGCCTTGTGCTTTGGTAGCCTACAATACCACAAGGGTTGGATTGATTGTTCAGGTCAGGCACCGAAAATCTACCTTGTCATGCGCAAGCAACATAAAATATATTAAAAGAAAAGTGTGTAAAGAAAAGCACTTCTACTGTCCCAATTGCAACATCAGGTTGTGCGTTGGTGAAAACATGTCAAACAAAGAATATAATTAAAATCTGCATCACTACACGACATTTGTGACTCACTTTTTCTGGGTGTAAAATTAGCTTTGCAGGCAATTTCGCAACTATGAAACATGCAACTCACTTAAGATTTATTTTAAAGGTTGTTTTGTTGGGGTTTTTTTTTGCAGCATAAAGCTTGTAACTCACCAGTAAAATCAATTCTGCTTAAGCCTATTGCTCTCATTAATGCAGGACAGTGTAGTACAGTTTTTAAAAAATCTGTCATGCTGCAGATTTTCAAAATTAAATTACACTAAAATTCACCATTATGTACATTACTGTGTTTTCTCCACAGGTAAATCTCACTATAAGGAAAATTGTTGCTGCCAACCCCACTGTAACCTACCAACCACCACCCCCTACCCATTACTTACCAATTTCCAACCAACCCCACTATCTATAACTTAGAAACTGCCTTCTAGAAGACATAAGCACATTTCAGGTAATTTTTTTTTCACTAGTGATCTTAATTTAAATAATAAATGACAAGCAGGTGCATGCAGAATTAACTCTTTCAGGGCTGATGTCGACTTTTGTCAAAATTCAGGGGTGGAGGACGGTAATCAGCTGTAAACTGCAACAAAACTCATCCTTACATTTTAGTTCGACTCTCTTTGCTAGAAGGAGAGTTACATAGCTTTGCTGATTTAACCTCGAATACCTACGCGTGTGAGTGTAGCGAAGAGCAAACAACCTCTAAAATTGCACCGACATCTGGCGAGAGGTCAAAGCGATTGTGCAAAGCAAAATGCTCCATGGACATTTCACGTAATTTCGTTGAATAGGACTCTGACTTGTCGACCTCCAACCTGGTGATGGATATCAAAAACAACAGTGAGGTACCAGCATCGTCTGATCGGTCCCCAGCTGATTGTGGTGCTGAACACTTTCGTGTAGCTGATGCGCCTACAGCAGCGTTCCCCTTAAAGGACCACCACTTATAATGACAAGAGGTACAAACCAAATTGCATCACACTGTGACCACCACCGCCACCCACCTGCTGTGCGAAGATAACCAGGCAGCCAGCCCACCGTGCATTTCTGCTGACCATCGAGGTACCCCTGCATAGCGACTGCCACCACAGACACCAAACATGCGCCAACAGCAGCCACAGCACATAGCAACAGATGTTTTATGTTGATTTATGTGTGAAACTGTTGCTTTGTGTGCTTTTCAGAAAAAAGAGTTTTTTGGAAAAAATATTCAGCCCTCAAAGAGTTAATGCATGAAAACACTTCCATACAAGAACTAAATACCTTTCTTCTTGTGTGAATGTTATGGAATTCACTAGAAACAAAACATAATTTATTTCAAATATTTTTTGCAAAGCGAAACACTGAATTTTTCAGTGAGTTCAATTTCTTGCAAATCATTAAGGTCATCACTAGGAGTACAGAGTGAAAAAGAAAGTTACATTTTGTAATGATAGTTCACATTGGAAGCATGTGAAGTGAAAAAAATAAAGAGTACTGAGCCCTGCGGGACACCATTTTTATCCTTTGAATATAATAACAGAGTACTGTCAATGTATTTCAGTACACAATGAAATTGATTAGACAAATATCAGGGAAGAACCAAGCCAGAGAGTCCAATGTAATTTTCAAGTGTATGTAACAGAATATAATGGCCATTGGTATTGAAATCTGTGCTTAAATCTAACAACACTGTAGCATTTCTTCCACCAGAAGATACTGAAATATTTACAGTTAGTGTCATTTCTGTACTGTGAAATGAGAGAAAGATATAGTAACTGGGAAATAGTTCTATAATTAATAAGCATATATGGGCCTATTTCTGATTTTTTTCAATAATAATAATAATAATAATAATAATAATAATAATACAGTACATTTTATTTTAATGATATGACAACTTACACTTTTAGTGAATTAGGAACCCATGCCAATCAATAATGATTTATTGATAATGTTAACAGTGGGTGCTGCCAGAAAAACCATTGAGCATTTCACTAGTTTCATATAGAAGGTTTCATTATAGAAATTAAAGTAATGATTTCCTGTTCTTTAATGAAGTTAAAATTACGAATGTGGTGTCCAAGGACAGACTAGGTTTGAAAATGCAATATTTAGTTTAAGAGACAATGCTGACATTTAGGATCTTATATTGTAAATGTTATAATTTAAAGAAGTTCATAAAATCTGTACTGCTAATGTAAGTAGGTATTGTGCTTGATGTTCACAATTCAGAACTTGTCTGATTAGCCACTGTTGTCATTTATAAATTTGGAATAGTAATTACAGCCGGCCACAAGAAGAGTGTTTTTTTAATAACTTTTAACATTTTGGTGCATGCAGTTTGAAAGACCCGTAGCTTTGATGCTTTCCACCTATGCTCTATGTTTTAGCAGTTTAATTTAAGAGTTTGAGAGCTGTCAATTAACCTGGGTGGTTTTCTACATGCCTTATCTTTCTTCCCAACTTTAGAATCGCTGAACCCTTTGCCCAGAAGCAGCTTTAATCCCCCAGAGCATGTTACTTTCAGGTCAAGCACCTGGATCACTCTGGAGCTTTCTGGTTCATCTATACCTGCCAGCCCTCTTGACTATACATCCTGTAAAATATAGGGGATCGTACAGCTCCCCAAACCTGGACACAGACAGGCTCAGAGATACACAAGTGCAAAACAGCACACTGTTTATTTCTTCGTGGGGCAGCTCTATTTCCCACTCCCAACTTCAGAACATGATAAACAGTACCAAGCACAAAAATAATGCTCAGTCCCTATTCAATCTCTCTCTTTCTTTCTCCTTTGCTACCTCTGCTCTTCTCCCTGCAAACATTGTTCTCCACCTCCCAACTCTGGCTCCTCTAACAGGTGGCCTCCTTTATAGTACACCCAGAAGTGCTCCAGGTGGCCTATGATCCTCTTCTAACAGCACTTCCGGGTGTGGCAGAAGTGCTGCAGTCCATGCACCCCGTGGCAGTGGCCACAGGCCCCAGAAGGGTTGAGCTTCTAAGCTCCAAACCCGTGGCCCTGATGCAAACCAGGGGGATTGCCCTCTCGTGTTCCGGGTGAGGTATTGCCAGTGAACATGTCTTCTCCCCCGGTCCTTCCATCAGAGGGGCAACCTGGCCGTCCGCCACAATCCTTATGCCCCTATAGAATTGGGCCTCTAAGATAGAACCATGCTGCCCTTTTCTTTAAAACGTCAATATGATGTCACACTTTCTAATCATAGAATGTTTCTCTCCCTCCTGTCAACCTGGAGGCTCTCTAGCCTTCTCACAAACAATCGCATGGCCTCTTTCTCTCTCTCCCACTCTTTCTCTTTCTGAGTAAAGGTTCACATATCCCAACATATCTTAAAGCACCTACCCTATACTTTCAGCTCAGCTTTGGTCCACTTGCTATGGAGGACCATCATGGAGGACTTGTTTGACATATCCCCATAATTTCTTGTAAACTTCTGCCCTGCAAGGGTATACCACACCTAGCATCAACCTGTTGTCCTACTCATGTGTGAATAGGTGGTCCATCAAGTGTGTTGCTTTCAGCAAGACTGCATTTGTGCTATTGCCATGGTGACCTTGAAACTAAGGCAAACTTCTAGCACTGCTCTGAGCTACTGTTGCTATAGCAGCTACATTATGGAATTGACCCTGGAAGAAAAAAGGATGATGGCAAATTTCACTATTGTTATTGTTAATGCTCCTGTTCATGACATGCTGCCCTTGAGCCTTCTTCCATCACACTGTACTAAGAGGCAGTAATGGGGCTTAGACTTAAATAGGCTTGCTAACATTGTTATTTGTATTCAACCTAAGAAGTTCTAACAAACACACTGCCATAGGGTGAATATTTCTTTATATTATTATACTGTATGCATAATTCTAGGAGATGGACTTAGTACAATTTTACTACTTTACATTAATGATATTCCATTGTGCTTCTGGAATTAAGCTTCAGGAATCTATCTATCTATCTATCTATCTATCTATCTATCTATCTATCTATCTATCTATCTATCTATCTATCTATCTATCTATCTATCTA
>JANRMT010062796.1:5274859-5317172 GCA_026402145.1 Polypterus bichir lapradei | reverse complement strand
GGAGAAATGCTAGCACAGGCTTCCATTATCCGTAGTTTCAGGTGCTGCACATCTCGTATCTTCACAGCATAGACAATTGCCTTCAGATGACCCCAAAGATAAAAGTCTAAGGGGGTCAGATCGGGAGACCTTGGGGGCCATTCAACTGGCCCACGACGACCAATCCACTTTCCAGGAAACTGTTCATCTAGGAATGCTCGGACCTGACACCCATAATGTGGTGGTGCACCATCTTGCTGGAAAAACTCAGGGAACGTGCCAGCTTCAGTGCATAAAGAGGGAAACACATCATCATGTAGCAATTTCGCATATCCAGTGGCCTTGAGGTTTCCATTGATGAAGAATGGCCCCACTATCTTTGTACCCCATATACCACACCATACCATCAATTTTTTTGTTCCAACAGTCTTGGAGGGATCTATCCAATGTGGGTTAGTGTCAGACCAATAGCGGTGGTTTTGTTTGTTAACACAAACACAATGGGCAGCACATTGAACACATTTTATAAGTGGTCAGAAACTTGTAAATAACTCATGAAAGAATAAAGTTACGTTAAAACCAAGCACACCATTGTTTTTCTTGTGAAATTCCCAATAAGTTTGATGTGTCACATGACCCTCTTCTTATTGAAAAAACAAAAGTTGGATCCAAAATGGCCGACTTCAAAATGGCCACCATGGTCACCACCCATCTTGAAAAGTTTCCCCCCTCACATATACTAATGTGCCACAAACAGGAAGTTAATATCACCAACCATTCCCATTTTATTAAGGTGTATCCATATTAATGGCCCACCCTGTACAATGAAGTTAAAACAATGCTCGAATCTGTCTCTTTAAAAACAAGCCCGGTGCATTCTTTAACTGCCTTCTCGGCCTTATGCGTCCAGCGCTCTCTCTCTCTCTCTCTCTCGTGTATATGTGTGTGTGTGTATGTGTTTGTCTCTCTCGTGTATGTGTGTCTCTCTCACTCGCACGCGCCATGTGTGTGTGTGTGTCTCTCTCTCGAGCGCGCGCGTGTGTGTGTGTGTTGCTCTCTGTCTCATTCGCTGCACAGGGAATGCGCAGGGAGAGA
Source organism: Polypterus bichir lapradei (assembly GCA_026402145.1). Classification (NCBI taxonomy): domain Eukaryota; kingdom Metazoa; phylum Chordata; class Cladistia; order Polypteriformes; family Polypteridae; genus Polypterus; species Polypterus bichir. Next base: position 5,316,098 of record JANRMT010062796.1, on the reverse strand, counting down.
CTGAACACGTGCGGAAATCATCGGTGCGCACAAACCGAAAGGGAAACTGGCTTGTTTGTATACTGAGTGTGTGGTCATGAACAGATGCAAAACTTTGGCAAACTTCTTGGTCATAAACCGATTTGTACGTGTTCTGAGACGTTCGTGTACCGAGGTCCACTGTATACGGGTGCCTGCCCCAAACCTTGCTATGGCTCTTTGTGGAGTTTGTGACAATATACACAAAAATTGTCAGTCTTTGTAAATAAAACTGTAGACAGTTCTTCCAATAATACCATGCATACACAAAATACTTATGAAGAGAAAAATCAGCGTATATACAAAAAGACAAAAAGTGCATCACAGACCCAAATCATACACAGTAAATACCTCCACCAAAACTATAGTTTCACTAGGACATATTTGTTTCTAAATATGCAAAAAGAAAAAATATACAAAAAATAAAGCACAAGTCACTATGTTTGATGTACTGTACTTCCAAGACTGAGATACTGTATACCAAACACTCACAAACCACAACTCATTCAAAAGAGATGACCCCTGCAGGCATAAAGTACTATTTATACTCTGCACCATTTTGCCAACCAATCCTAGAGCACTGTGTGACCCTCTAACCAATTGTGGGTAACACGGGTATGTTTCAATTTCACAATACATCCACCTCTGCAAGGCCTCTATTAAAATACTGACAGCCTTGTGGGAGAGCATGTGTGTACACATGCATGGGAAAAAAGCTTGAGTACTTTCAATTCCATATCTAAGATAAGTTAATACCTTTCCGTTTAATCCTGCGATTAGAATTAACCTCCGGGATCCCTTTTACTTTTTGTGGTAAACGCTTCGTACCTCTTTTCTTTAACTTCAGCAGCGGTTGGGTACAAGACAATGGCAAGGAACTAGGCAGCGTATGAAGCCACATAGACCTCTGCGGTACCATACTGCTGGGACTGACAGCGTCCTGCCACGTTGCACTGCTGAAACACTAGCAAAAGTGTCATCTTGCCTTCTCTTCTGCTAAACAAGAGAGATACAATAAATTTCTTTCTTTTCTGTTTCCCTACCCTTGAATTATGCAGAATCTTAGAAAGCTGTATTTTTCTCTCTTTGGTAATGCTAGTTAGGCACATTACCACTAAGATACCACAATACGTGTTTGTTATGTATCAGCCAGCATTTTCCCCTTTGCTGGGGTTCATATTCATATTTTGGGTTTGGCTAATTTTATGTCAGTTATTTGCATTTGTTTATTTATTATGTAAATTTTCCTATTTGTATGATGAAAAAGGGGAAGGGCCTTAGTTATGTCCCTCGTGCTTTGTGAGTAGTCCCAAAAGGGGCAAGGCCACCTGCCATCACCACCAGGAATTACCTTTCACCATATTTAAGGGAGGGCCTCCTATAGTTCCTGATGTTTAATTGAATACGCTTGGGAGAGGAATGTTTTCTTGAGTTTCTGTGCTTTCACTTTTGATTTATGATTTTTCTGGACTTTGAACCCTTGCTCTGTTCTTCACCTCACCTCTGGACTTGATATTGGGACTGTGTTTATTGATATTTTTTTAACTCTTTGACCACCGCCTTAGAGTTTTAATTTGGGACTTGTTTGCTGTGTCTGCCTTGCCTCTTCAGGCAACTCCTGTGTGCTCTTTCGGAGCTTGTGGACTTACAAAGTCTTTCCCAAAATAAACCATTTATTTTTATAAAGATTTTTCTCGCCCTTTTGGCATCTAAATGGGGTATTTAACAGTGTTTTCCCCTCTCTAGTGGGAAACTTTTGAGAGTGCTTTGGCACTTGTGCTTTTGAGACTCCCCAGATCATGACAATGTTAAGATAACTTTAAGAAGGCACAAACTTATTTTAAGGTACCTGATTAGGATTTTCTGATATCAACAGCACAATTTTAGATGACCAGATATCTCAACATAGCTTCCTTTCCAATTTCAGGCATCTGAAATGCACTTTATGACACATCAAAATAACTTCCTGCTTATTCTGAGATATCTCAAATGCATTTTCAGATGTCTTAAAATAGACAAAGTCCTACTGAAAGCGTACTAAATATTAGAGTGATTTTGAGGAATTTCACATATCTTAAATACAAGTATATAAGGTCAATTTGAGATATCTGAAAATGTATTTCATATATTCTGAAATGCATAGGAGATATCTCAGGATATCTTAAAATGAAAAGGAACATACTTTGCAATATATGTAAACGAGTTTCAGATACCTTAAAATATGATCTACATTTCCATATGTCTATAATAATAACAATAACAAATTTTATTCATATAGCAGCTTTCCGATGCTGAAGTAAAACGAGTGAGTGAGTAAAGGATTGGTATTCTATCCAGGTATGGTTCTTGCCTTTGCCACAGAATCTGCTACATTAGTCACTGATATTCCTTAAGTTTATAATAGAATTCAAGTGGGGAAAATGACTATAGGAATGATTATGCTATTACTCATCTGATAGTCCGACCTTTCCTTTCAAGGGAGTGACACATATTTTAAACAATACATAAAATAATAAAATCATCTGGGAAATATTAGTAGTTATATGAATAATGCACCATTTGTTTAAAATAAAGACAAGTGACTTGATATAATTCAACTGCCTAGGCTGAGTTTACAGCATCAGTACTAACTGAAAAATAATAATTAAAGGGAGTTTTGCTCACGTTTGTGTCTAAACCTAAATGCACGATTTTGTTGTTTTGTAGAATGCTTATGATTATTTGAATTATTACAGTTTTTTGTACTTTAAATAGGATAATCTTTGTCATTTCTTTGTTTGATGTATTAAACACACCCTGTTTTTCCCTGTCATTTGTTATAAAACATGTACAGTCTGATAGGTATTTTGAACCTAGTTAGGTGTGGTATTCTTTGTTAGCCCATAAAAATATTAATCTTGCCAAATATGACAATGATGAACAAAGGAGGCAAATTCTCTAATCCATTTACCTCCATTTAAGTTGTCAGGCAATTTCAAAGGTTGCCAGTTATAAAGAGTACAGTTAAGGAGTTGTTTCAGCATGTAGCAAGCCATGGCACACTGAACAACCTTGAAATGCTCCCAATGGATTATGAACTATCCTGACTAAAGCATGCATAATGCTGGCAAAGAAAACACACATGCTGTATTAAGAGGTGTCCTACTGATAAGACTTGCTGCATGAATTTAGTTATTGATCCCTGCTCACTTTAGCTTGCCAATGGAAAGAAGTAAAATGCTGGAAGGAATGCAGTAATGATGTAAACTGGAGGATAATGAAATAGAATGCTGTGATTTTATACAGGGCAAAGAACATTTGTTTTGCATTTTGGGATTTTACTTTCTATTTAATGACTCCTTTTTAAAGGAACAGTAAAATCTTTAATATAGAGGTCAGTACTAGAATGTTCATAAACCAATGCGATCGTAATTTAAATTATATTAAGCCATGAGGCTCTAGCTGCACTACTGCTATGTCTGTTTTGTGAAACAGAAATTACAAGATAATAATACAACATCTCAAGCAGATAATGGATTTAACAAGTACTGTACCTTGAACAGTAGAAAATCAAGCATTTTACTTACAAATTAATGGTGTTTGCCTACTCCCTGTTTATAAGCAATAATGAGTCGATGGATTTCCAAGTCTTTTTCAAATGATGAGCCTGCAATGAAGAGCATTTTGATGGAAATACTAGAATTTCTCTTTTTATATTTGAAATTTATCTACAATAAGTAGATCTTACTACACCACATACTCCATATATGAAATGAAAAGAATGAGGGTGTTAGCTTATTCCTATTATTTTGTATCCCAGTTCTACATAATTTGTGGCACAGTCATGTTTATACAATCAGTTATACCCAAAAAGTACTTATTATGCTAAACAAGCAATTTATTTACAAAAAGATACAATGGCAAAGGTACCTTTAATTACTATTTTGTATTTTAAATTCATCTTCAAAATGAATTTGATTATTCTTGTTAATAAAATGTAACCCACTAGCTTGAATGCTTTAAACATATTCATAAGGACTCATTGTGTAGCATATACTTAAGGATAGACTATGATCTTGCCCTGTGAGAAGATAGGAAATGTGGTCTTCAGGAGAGATCTTCTATTTTAAAAACATGCTGATCTATATGCAAGCACAGAAAAATGTGTGATTAAACATAATTGACTTCCAAGAGGATTCAGTTGGATCTGTGTACTGGCCTGGAAACATTGGCAAATGACTCATGTCGATATATAAAAGACTGATTCAACCGCGGTGTTTTTGGATAAAGAATGTTCTCCACTGAGATATCACAGACAGAAAAACACTTTCATACACTTTTCATACAAACAGCGATGTAAACTAAGACCATTTAAAATGAGGAATGTTCCTGCTGTTGGATGAGACTGGTTTTAGTAAAATGGTATCATGGCCATATAAGAAAATGAATAATGGTTACAACACATTTCCACTGTGATATTAGATACATCAGGGGTTCTGTCTAAAAATACCTTGACCCTAACCTTTTTAAAATGCTGTTTCAGTATCAATTGTTTTTATTATTGTTGATGTGAGATTAAAGATTTTAAATTTTAGAGACCTGAGACATTATTTTAATTGGAAATTGAACTGTAAAGTCATAAACTAAGAGAAAATCACAGTGTGGTGCAGCACATTAGGGATCTGTGGCAGTGCAGGGTGTAATGGTCATGAGTATATTAAGATTCATATAGTTTGAAGATGGAAATTTGTTTATTTTATTGAGGAGACCCAAGGAACACAACCAGCCTTGACCCAGTACACAATACAACTCACACACACTGATAAGTGGCTCAAATACTTGATAAATAATGAATATATTTAAAAAAATGATGAAGTAAAAAAACAATATAGCACAAAACCGTGAATGCAATAGACCTCTCCAGTTCCCCGATGGTGAGAATTATTTACATACAATACACAATAAGCAATTAACACTAACAGCAAAGTCCAACACAGTCCAGTACAGCACAATAAGTATATGAATAAATGCAATGATAAACTCTGTGAACAGCCCTTTGAAGATAATGTATAGTTTTGTCCTACCAGATTCCCTTTGCAGCATCAAGAATTGATGTGATTGAGAGTGCTCCCCAGATTTAGACAAGGCCAACTGAGATGAATCCACACCAACAAGTAGGCGCAGGACAGCACATACATTCAGATGAAACTATAATCCAAGGTATTATATTATAATCTGAGTAGTTTTAATCCAATGGTGTGTGTGATGAGTAGAAACAAAAACAGACTGATGATGTCTGATCCCCTCAGCATCTTTATTGGCTTCTTATCAAAGAGCCCACTTGATTAACCTTTTTCCCAGCAACTCTTGCTCCCTCTGCATCTGCCCAATAGTGTTAATAGTGCCTGGGCTACTGGGAGACGTAGGCAGTTTTAAGGAATACTGCTACAATGGTATACTGATAAAAACAGTGTGGCTCAGACTTGGTGGGTGTGGGTGTGTGCTGTTGAAAAGCTGTGCAACCACAGCATGTTCAAATTGGCCTACTGCTATTCATGTGCAAACATGATCAGTGCAGCCAGTTTCCTTATTGATGCTCCATTGGTTGTTAAGCAGAGCACCTGCCACCCATAAAGGTATACAAAGAGTCAGAGTAGATCAAAATAGGAATAAGAAATGATTGAGAAAGAAAGGATCAAGATGTGAGAAAAATCAGGAAGGAGAGCTAAGAGAAGGATTGGGAGTGTGAGATGGTGCAGTGGATAGGTAGCATGGTAGTTGTGAGGCCTTGTGTTAAGTGAGACGAACAGTACTCTAGGGACAGATTGCTTCTGTTGAGCATTGTATAAGCGGGTGTGGCTGATTCGCTTTGCAGAATACTATAATACAGATGCCAAGAGATGGTAGTTGGATGATAAGGCCAATTGATTGTGGACCACTCTTCCCAGCATTTCATCCCAGCTCAGGATACCCAATGTTTGAGTGTTTGGACAAGAAGGAGAGAGGCACCAAGGCTCACAGAAGAGTAGGAAAAGTAGCTACATTTCAACTCTGTGGTTTTAGACTTGATTTTAACCCTTATTTGGATACATTTATGGATTTATTTTATCTAAAATGTGAGCACTGGATTTTATTCAGAGTCTGCCTAATATGGAATAAAATGTACCAAACCTTGATGCTTGTGTCCTATTGCAGTAGTCCATCCTGGATTTCATGACTATTGATGTCCCAGGAAACGGGTAATGCCAAGACATCACACACAGTATAAAATTACTAAGCAGGGTTTTGGCTCTCATGTTACATCACAACAACTTTTAAATTCTGCAGCACAAAGCTTACTAGTGAATTTTTGAAGATGAGATTGGCTAGACAGAGGGTCAGAGCTTGGCAATATGTGCAGCAGTTTAGGTTGATAAAGGATAAAGATGGAGACGTACTCACAAGTGAGGAGATTGTTTTGAGCAGATGGAAAGAGTACTTTGAGAGGCTGATGAATGAAGAGAACGAGAGAGAGAAAAGGTTGGATGATGTGGAGATAGTGAATCAGGAAGTGCAATGGATTAGCAAGGAGGAAGTAAGGACAGCTATGAAGAGGATGGAAAATGGAAAGGTCATTGGTCCAGATGACATACCTGTGGAAGCATAGAGGTGTTTAGGAGAGATGGCAGTGGAGTTTTCAACCAGATTGTTTAATGGAATCTTGGAAAGTGAGAGGATGCCTGAGGAATGGAGAAGAAATGTACTGATGCCAATATTTAAGAATAAGGGGGATGTGCAGGACTGTAGTAACTACAGGGGAATAAAATTGATGAGCCACAGCATGAAGTTATGGGAAAGAGTAGTGGAAGCTAGGTTAAGAAGTGAGGTGATGATTAGTGAGCAGCAGTATGGTTACATGCCAAGAAAAAGCACTACAGATGTGATGTTTGCTCTGAGGATGTTGATGGAGAAGTTTAGAGAAGGCCAGAAGGAGTTGCATTGCATCTTTGTGGACCTGGAGAAAGCATATGACAGGGTACCATGAGAGGAGTTGTACAGGATATGTATGAGGGAAGTGTGGCAGTGGTGAGGTCTGGGGTAGGAGTGACAGATGCATTCAAGGTGGAGGTGGGATTACATCAGGGATTGTCTCTGAGCCCTTTCTTATTTGCAATGGTGATGGACAGGTTGACAGACGAGATTAGACATAGTCCCCGTGGACTATGATGTTTGCTGAGGACATTGTGATCTGTAGTGATACAGGGAGCAGGTTGAGAAAACCCTGGAGAGGTGGAGATATGCTCTGGAGAGGAGAGGAATGAAGGTCAGTAGGAACAAAACAGAATACATGTGTGTAAATGAGAGGGAGGTCAGTGTAATGGTGAGGATGCAAGGAGCAGAGTTGGCGAAGGTGTATGAGTTTAAATATTTGAAATCAGCAGTACAGAGTAATGGGGATTGTGGAGGAGAGGTGAAAAAGAAAGTGCAGGCAGGGTGGAATAGGTGGAGAAGAGTGTCAGGAGTAATTTGTGACAGACAGATGTCAACAAGAGTGAAAAGGAAGGTCTACAGGACGGTAGTGAGACCAGCTATGTTATATGGAATGTAGACGGTGGCACTGACGAGAAAGCAGGAGACAGAGCTGGAAGTAGCAAAGTTAAAGATGCTAAGATTTGCATTGGGTGTAAAAAGGATGGATAGGACTAGAAATGAGTACATTAGAGGGTCAGCTCAAGTTGGATAGCTGGGAGACAAAGTCAGAGAGTTGAGATTGCATTGGTTTGGACATTTGCAGAGGAGAGATGCTGGGTATATTGGGAGAAGGATGCTAAGGATAGAGCTGCCAGGGAAGAGGAAAAGAGGAACGCCTAAGAGGAGGTTTATGGATGTGATGAGAGAGGACATGCAGGTGATGGGTGTAACAGAACAAGATGCAGAGGACAGAAAGATATGGAAAAAGATGATCCACTGTGGAGACCACTAATGGGAGCAGCTGAAAGAAGAAGAAGAAGCAATACTTTTTTTGCAACATAAAGTTATACTTATTCTACATTGATTAAAATATAAAGTGATGTTTCATATGCCTTTTTAAAGTATTCCATTAATGTTTGCTTTTGTTCTGAGTCTACTACTTAAAAAATATACTTATCAAAGCAGTGGAGAGAGGCATTATCAGCCTGGTAAACCAGGAAAGAAATGCTGCACCACAGAAAGAAAGGGTCAGTCAGAACAACTAAATTGTGATTAGCACTAGCATTACCTTAGAAGGGGATATGCAGTTACATACACCAATCAGTGAAGAAAAAACTGTTGATGTCTTGGAAACAACTTATCAGGCTTATAGGTTTCTTCTGGAGTACACCATACAAGAATGTATCTATTTTTAGAAATAATAGTTAAGGATAAGTCAGAAGGCAGTTCATTGCCTACTATGGTTGCACATTTTTGCAGATTAGCATGGTCGGGCTGAATGAATGTTTTGCACATGGAAACCCTGCCTTGTGCTCAATAAAGATCTTAATGGGCCATTCCTGTTGAAAAATCTGATTTACAATTATCTTGTTTAAAGTTTAATATTGCAACTAGATATAGGATTATAAACTTTAGATTAACATTGCCTTTTGTAGATGATGTCCTATAGTATGAGTTCCAAGATAACAACATAGAAAAAAGGAAAATGCTACCTGCTGTAATGATGGGAGGTATGCTGACATATGCACATGAGTGTAAGCAGATGCATGTTATAATTTTGAGCTTTGGACTATGCAGAATTAATTTATGTGCATATCTTATACTTTTGATTTTTTATTTGATGGCTGTTATTATTATTATTTTTTTAATTAGTTTTTGATTTTTTGGAGGCTGGTAGCCATTTTGAGGTTTTCTGAATGGCCATGAACATATTGTTTAAAGGTAGCTATGTGACAACCGGGTTCAAAAATAAAAGATTGGCTGCTCACATACCCAAGGAGTCAGACTTAGTCAAGTCAAACCATATTTTCCATATAGATGTTAACTCCCCACACAAAGATCTCCTAGGTGACAAAAAATAAAACAAAAACAGCAAGTGATGAAAGCGATCGATAAAAATTATGTATTGTAAAACAAGTGAAATAAACAAAAACAGTTACACACAACTGGTTCCTGATTCCCCGATTATCACATTTATGTAAATAGTGCCAAAAACAATAAAGAAATCCTGTCCTTGTTTTGTCCTATCTATAACAGAATAAATTATAAATTAATAAAAAAAAAAAACAAACACATAAAACCCTCAATAAAGAGTATCTGTACTGTAAAAGCTGGAACGTGGATGAAAATCGACAAGTCTCTTAAATGTGAATGAAAATGGGCAAACCACTTCAAATGAAGGTAATCTGAGACGAAAATCAAAAAAGCTTCTGGGGAGTTGATAGAAAAGAAGTCCAAAAAACCTTACTGCCATGTGCAAGTGAGATGACAATTTTTTTTTACTTTTTGGCTGAATATGGCAACATTTGAGTTATGGACAATGAGCAAAGCATTGATGCTCTGTGCAAAAGAGGACAGAGCCGACTATACTTCCTTAGAAGGCTGGCGTCCTTCAACATCTGCAATAAGATGCTGAAGATGTTCTATCAGACAGTTGTGGCAAGCGCCCACTTCTACGCGGTGGTGTGCTGGAGAGGCAGCATAAAGAAGAAGGACGCCTCACGCCTGGACAAACTGGTGAAGAAGGCAGGCTGTATTGTAGGCATGGAGCTGGACAGTTTGACATCTGTGGCAGAGCAATGGGTGCTGAGCAGGCTCCTGTCAATCATGGAGAATCCACTGCATCCACTGAACAGTATCATCTCCAGACAGAGTAGCAGCTTCAGCGACAGACTGTTGTCACTGTCCTGCTCCACTGACAGACTGAGAAGATCGTTCCTCTCCCACACTATACGACTATTCAGTTCCACCCACGGGTTAAACGTTAACACTACACAAGATTACAGACTGTTATAACTGCCTTGCACTCTCCACCTTGCATTTTTTAAATTTGCACCGCATTTTTATTGCTCTTTAAATAATATTGTTTTTATCGGTATGCTGCTGCTGGAGTATGTGAATTTCCCCTTGGGGATTAATAAAGTATCTATCTATCTATCTATCGACTGAATTCCCTTTTAAATGACAAAACCTGGAACTGGACAGTATTAACAGAATATTCTAATGCCAGAGAGGTCTGAATGCTGTACTTACAACGTTTAAATATGAAAATAAACACATTTAATATTTCACACAGTCCTACTATAGCTGTGCTGATTGCCAGTCTAGGACTGGGACTGTAGTCTCGGGATATTCTGCGTCATCATACTCCACCTGTAAAGGATGTCAACATGCTAATCCTGATGTCCAAGTTTCTGGATGCTAAAACAATCTTTACAATGCATTTCATTACTGAAAATCAATGTAGAAAAATGTATACGTTTGGCAATAATGATATGGCATGACAAGTCACATAGCACTGGCATATAATGCTGTTGTTTCACAATGATATTACCTTCACACCACAATAAAAATAAAAAAGATAAACTGAGCAAAAAATATTAAAACATAATGGAAAGAGGCTGAACAATGTGCAAATAATCCCCAGAAGCCTATTAAGAGTAGTCTAGCCTAATGTCTTCATTAAAAAACCTCATCTTATGACCCGCATTTTTAGGAATGGAGAAGATGCAGACACAGGTGCCAATAAATGTAGGAACCAGTATAAATAAGAACAGGAGGAATCACAGACTGGGCCTGGGAAAGAACTGTACTACTAGGCATTTCTCAACCTGAGCTGCACAATAAATTAGCCATTTAGCAACACAGTTACTAACAGATCGTTACCAACATGTATTTTATAACATTATAAATCAGTTGCAAAACATTATCAACACATATTTTGTAACATTTCAGTTCAATTGCAAGACATTACCAGCATGCATTTATTACATTTCATGCCAAATGCAAAAGACCAACACCACAAACACAAATTTAGTAAATAACAGGTTTTGTCATACTTCAGTAATTTTTATAGTATCTATCACCAAGCTCTCACAGTTGCAAAGTCATTAAAGACATTCACAAAATTCAATTGCTTTTGGGCAGCATGGTGGGCCGGGGTGAGGATTGTGGTGCTGTAATTCAATACATAAATTACAGCAAGAATAACAAGCATTGTGGTGGGCTGGCGCCCTGCCCGGGGTTTGTTTCCTGCCTTGCGCCCTGTGTTGGCTGGGATTGGCTCCAGCAGATCCCCGTGACCCTGTAGTTAGGATATAGCGGGTTGGATAATGGATGGATGGATAACAAGCATATATATATATATATATATATATATATATATATATATACTCAGCAAAAAAAGAAACGTCCCCTGACTTTCAACTGTTTTTACTTTCAGTAGACTTAATGTGTAAATATTTGTATGAACACTAAAAGAGTCAACACCATAAGACATAAACTAAAAATGTTTCACAATGTGTCCCTGAATGAAGGGAGGCTCAAAATCAAAAGTACCAGTCAGTATCTGGTGTGGCCACCAGCTGCTTGAAGTACTGCAGTGCATCCCCTCCTCATGGACTGGACCAGATTTGTCAGTTCTTGCTGTGAGATGTTACCCCACTCTTCCACCAAGGCACCTGCAAGTTCCTGGACATTTCTGGGGGGGAATGGCCCTAGCCCTCACCCTGCGATCCAACAGGTCCCAGACGTGCTCAATGGGATTGAGATCTGGGCTCTTCGCTGGCCATGGCAGAACACTGACATTGCTGTCATGCAGAAACTCATGCACTTTTTGCCACTCCTGTCTGGTCCAGCGAAGGTGGGTTTGTGCCCATAGGCGGCGTTGTTGCTGGTGATGTCTGGTAAGGACCTGCCTTACAACAGGCCTGCAAGCCCTCAGTCCAGCCTCTCTCAGCCTATTGCGGACAGTCTGAGCACTGATGGAGGGATTGTGTGTTCCTGGTGTGACTCGGGCAGTTGTTGTGGCCATCCTGTACCTGTCACGCAGGTGTGATATTCGGATGTACCGATCCTGTGCAGGTGTTGTTACACGTGGTCTTCCACTGCGAGGATGATCAGCTGTCCTTCCTGTCTCCCTGTAGCGCTGTCTTAGGCGTCTCACAGTGTGGACATGGCAATTTATTGCCCTAGCCACATCAGCAGTCCTCATGCCTCCCTGCAGCATGCCTAATGCACGTTCACGCAGATGAGCAGGGACCCTGGGCATCTTTCTTTGGGTGTTTTTCACAGTCGGTAGACAAGTCTCTTTAGTGTCCTGCGTTTTTAGAACTGTGACCTTAAATGCCTACTTTCTGTAAGCTGTTAAGGTCTTAAAGACCATTCCACAGGTGCATGTTAATTAATTGATTATGGTTAATTGAACATGCATGGAAAACATTGTTTAAACAATTTACAATGAAGATCTGTAAAGTTATTTGGATTTTTAAAACATTATTGTTGAAATACACAGTCCTGAAAAAGGGACGTTTCTTCCCGCAATTACTGCATGTTTTTTTTTCTTTTACTTGAAGCTTTTCAGTTACACAGGGTCACCAAGGTGGTGACCCAACTTTTTATCATTGATTGTTCTTGTTCTTGTTTTTATACACTTTTCCTTTCAGCGCTTCACAAATGAAGAAATCCAGTGACAGGTCCGGGGAATGAGGTGGCCATAGTCCCTTTTAAATGACCCGATTGTCAAAAAATGATTCAATTTGTGTCATGCTGCGAACTGACATGTGATAGGTTACCCCATCTTGCTGGGAATAACCTTCACTGATCTCACTGTCATCCAGTTCAATCACTTATAAGTCAAAAAATGTTCAGGTACACACACACACACACACACACACACACGCACCCATATACACACACACACACATATACTTTATATATGTATTCCAAAATACTGCCTCCCACCCTAAAGAAACACTCTAACCCAGCCCAAAAGCTCTTATGGGTACAATTTGGTTTTCTATGATTTTTAAATGTTTTGTGCTTATTGAGCTTAAAATAAAAAAAATTTTGATGACAAAAAAAAATCTCTTGATACGTAAGCTCATATTTGAACAAGATTGCAAGACTGTTAATTTTTTTTTTGGTGTATCTTTGTGCATACGTAATTTCTCATGGATTTCAGATTGCTATCCTTAAAAGGACTACTCAGTCATCTAATGTCAATTAAGATGAGCAGTGGGGCACTAGAAGCAGAGAGTTGATTGAATAATAGCCCACTTGGTTTAAGTTATTATGCATTCCTGCCTACTGAAGTCCTATGCAGTTGTCATTGCCATTCTTGCTAATATTTGTTACTGATGCTGCCATTAAAAAAATATTGAAAATCTACAAAGACCATTCTGGATCCCCCACAGCATTATTGTTAGCTCCTTTATCTGAGTTACGGAGAACACCTCAATAACACACAAAATGGCCACATATTAACAGCCTGTTTACTTGCAAATGTCAGGTACTAAGAATTATGTAGACTAGTGTTTCTCATCATTTTTTATATGTGTCTTCATAGCCCAATAATGGGGTGGATTTCCCCTCAGAAATGGAGGAGTGTAATCATCAGAGTGGAAGTGGGGGGGGGTTCCTCTTATTGGTAAATCCAGCACGAACGTCAGAGCAGGAGGGGGATTTAGCACAACTGTCGAAGCAGCAACTGGCTACAACCCACCTCCCAACCTGCTGTCACCCACTACCAATGTAAACATTAAGAACTCGTGACCCAATGGTCGCAGCCTATGATTCAAAAGTGGGTCATGACTCAGTGGTTGGGAAACACTGATGTAGATCGTCAGATTAATTTGTCACCATTGTCCATGACCTGTAGCCTCTTCACTCCTAATCAGCCACGCTTCTGCCACCTCTTAAGCCCTATCCCTGTTACTCATACCCTAGGAGGTGTGTCTGCCCCTAGAAAATTCTTCTCCAAGGCCCTCTCAATCCCTCACACACAGGTCAGAAAAGACATTTACATTTATATGTATTTGCTTAGCAGACACTTTTATCCAAAGTGACTTACAAAAGAGGTAAACAACCAAGTAACATTAGGTGAGGGCCTGTTTGTTTAGCAAGTGTAATAAGACTGGTTACAAAAGCCATTGATTGCCATAACTGAGACTGACTGCATGTCTTAATACATGTACAAACAAACACTGCTTTCTAGGACAGGTAACTGAAACAAAACAGCTGCCACCTGGTAAGAGACATCAACACAACAGGACTTTGGCAGCTTCAGTGAGATACATCTTGCTATTCAGCTGCTTGATATTCTTGGCATGCCTACTCAGTCCAGGGCCCCGATAAATCAAATTACATTCTTCTGCCCCAATATAAAGCAAAATGTGTAACTTGTATTGTTTTTTGGAAGAATCAACCTTTCTCATGCCTTTCTTTGTGGGTACCATACTATAAATATGAGTTTACTCAAGATTCATAAAAAGGGTGGGGGTGTTTTTGAGAATATTTTATATCCGATATTTTGGTGTTACTAAACCAGTCAGTTTGACATATTTCTTTAGGTGACAATACTTCTTCAATACAAAGAACAGGTTTTTCTTTCACTACATCCCTATTGCTGCTTTTATGTCTATTCCATTAATGCAAGTACTCTATAAAAGATTCACTCTCTTCTGACCTGCTATCTGATGATTGTCTTGCTTATTCAGTCTAATTATACATTAAAAAATTAGGACAGCATTGCATTGATTGTCCTTTAGAAAAACACCAAGAATATTATAATAAGTAAAAAAATAAATAAATAAATTATAAATAAGTGTATTTAAAGCTAAGCAGGATTTTATGAAAAACTTTCTTTTAATTTTGAAAGGTAATTTTGAATCCCCTTCTTCTGTCTTTTGATAAGGATTACAGTATCATTGTCACGACCTGCTGTTGAGGCAACAGTTCTTCTTAGGGGAAATGGATGACTAACATTGGCACAAAAGGAAAGTACAGCCAAATCACCCCACCAGTGAGAAAGAAGTATATTATCTGGAAGATAAATTAACATTAGATTTTTTCATCTTCTTTTTCTTCTTTCATTTCAGCTCAGTCTTGTAGTTCTTGTAGAATTATAGTCTTGTAATTTTTCACAGTGGATTATCAAAACCATTAATTAACACAACAAACTACACGATTAAAATTTTAATCCCTAACACGTTAAATGTTCACTGGCAAGAAGTGAACATAATTGACATGAGAAGACTAAAAAAATAAAAACACAGTCTCTGATTGATAAACCTGTTGGCAGTACTTATACACACTGTGCCTCTATGCCAGATGGCTAAAATACTACACAGGGGATGCTGGAACACATTTCCATTTATGGGCACCCATGAAAAGAAAGGCACATAAAGCTCAACTTCCCATCTGTTTTGTTCCGTTGGCAAAGCCCAAGTTTAGAATTTGGCCACATTTCCACTAAGAATTTATAGCTTTAACCACCATAGGAACAACGAAAGTGATGTAATTCCAGTTAGAACAAGTACAACAGAATTGAATATACACTTTGTAATTTAAAGAATGTTAACAAAGTTAAAATGTTTATCCATTGCTTTTGAGCATGCACTAATAAACTAATAAAAAGGCACATGTCCATGTAACTTTGGTCCTTTAATTGAGAGTTCTTTTTTTTACTTAATAGTTTGTTGATCATTACAAACACTTTCAGTCTTATGAATAATTTGTTGAGATTCGCTGAATTTAAGTGTGTAATAAATTTAATCTAAACCCATCTTTGTTCTTTGATGCGTTGTTTTCCTCATCTTTCTAGAACCATGTTTCTACAGTTCTTCATTTCTGTGTGAAATGTTTGGTGATATATTGACTCTGAAAGGTGCTAAAATGTTATCTTCTGTTATTCAACTGTAAGCATTTTGTGCTGAACAATAATTAGAATACAAAATTCCTGGTAACAAACAAGCAGGTCATGGCTTCCTGAAAATATATAGTAGCTAGAAAAGAATGTTCCTCATTCTTGTTTTATATTAGTAAAAAATAAGCCAAAATATTATTCAGCTAAAAGTTTTAAGCAAACGTGTTCATTTAATCCTAGGGTATTAAATGTAAAATACTGTATAGCCTTTTTGTTCTATTTTAAAACTCACTGCTAAATTGAATGTTTTAGAAACCATTCCCTCACACCACTTGTAGCCGCCGGAGTAAAAGACGAGTTCAAGCATAGGTAAAACGCGTGCCGAAAGAAATCTCTCAGTCCAAAAGTTTGTTTTAAAATATTTAGTGAAAATTCAGAGCAAATAATCCACACAAGAATAAAGAAAAAATTTGTTACACATGTAGAATAAAAGGCAAAAAAAGGAAAAGTGTATCTTCTCCAAACTTAGTTTTTCTTTTCTAATTGTTTGTATACTAAAAGATTCTTAGCTTCTTCTTCTGTATGCTTTAAACGTGCAGTGCAGCACTTAATATTAAGTGCTTTGTCTTACATGTTACTTGACACACAAAACACGCACACAAGGTCCGCAATTCTTAAAAGACTTGTAAGGCACGGTTTAAAACCATTTGCCCTCTACACCTTACACAAGGCAAGGCTGATCACTAACTGAGAATAATGTTTAGTCAGAGAAATTAGAAACAGCTAGAATATAGCAATTCTATTCAACTGATAGGGGTTTTAGGAACCTCCCGTAGATTATACACTATCATTTAGTAAAACATTTATGATTTTTATGTAACTAGGAAATGGCTCTTACACCACTTAAAATGATTAAAACTACTGTATTGTTCTTCTTCTGCACTTTTTAAATTAGTACAGAAAACATACATTCTTAAAAATAAATTTGTGATGGGTTATTGCAATGCAGAGAAGAGCCCTTAACAGGGTATTAGTCCATTCCAGGACCCCCTCATGCACAGACCCCCATTAACACAGGACTTACTTTGAATCTTCAGTTAACCTGACACACACATCACTGGGGAGGTGGGAGGAAAACACACACAGACAAAGGGAGAATGTGCAAAATTCCCACAGAAAATGTCCTGACGTGGGGTCTGAACTTAGCAAACTGCAGTTCTGAAGCTGCAGTGCTAACTACTGGGACTCCAAGTCACCACTTTTTCTATTTTATTTTCATAATTATTTTCAGTTTCAATTTTAAAGGCTTGTAATAAACAATTTCAGAATGAGGAGACTGAGTTTCTTTTTTAAAACCAGGCATTTCACAAAACCATTTGCAGTGGGCTGGCGCCCTGCCCGGGGTTTGTTTCCTGCCTTGCGCCCTGTGTTGGCTAGGATTGGCTCGGGCAGACCCCCATGACCCTGTAGTTAGGATGTAGCAGGTTGGATAATGGATGGATGAAGTGAACATTGAGATCAGTACATTTTCAGATTTTCCTAAAAAATTGGAACTGTTTGTTGTGCCCCAAAATGTCCAACATGGACAATCATTCTAGGCTGACTTTTTGGGGTATTTTTAGTCTTTATACATCCAAAAATTTCTTTGTGACAGCAAATATTTATGGTATTCTTAAATTGCTGCAAGCACCACAGGTAATTTAGTCACAATGTGTATCAAACACGAAATGCTCTCAGGCTGCACTTTGTGCTCTACTTATTGCTTTACATTCCATTATTCTCTGGTTATTGCCTCCATTAAACTTTTTAAACTTACATTCCTATTGGTCTGCAAATCCTGCAGAACTCTAAACTGAAAAGAAAAAAAGATGGATACACTCATTTAGCAGGCCTGGGAATGCTTCACCTTTACAAGTGGCGAGGGTAGAACATCGGTAAAACACACAATGTTGTCAGTGGCAGCATACCTAATCATATAAACAGGCATAATCCTAAATACCTGTGTATGCCTGTCACCTTCGCACAGTGTTAAAGTTTGTTAATAAAGACATATATTAAGTTCTAGTATTTTTTGTTGCCTGTGCAAATAATGCTTTAGGGAATATTATGAATAATATGCCTAGCAGACATTTCTCACAAAACCAATCAGCTTGTCTGCTTAAGAAGAATATGTTTGGCTCAGCACTTCATTTTGCAACTGCCATGGGTTAGCTGTGAGTGGGAGAAATAAATAAATAAATAAATCAAACAACTTGAAATTGCCCTTCCTTATCTAGGCTCCTGCTTGTAAAACAAGCGCACACACTCATGGCACCTCACAAGTCAAATATATTGACTTTTAAACTAATACTTCATGTTTAAACCTAATAAAAAATACTGACAATATTTACGTGAATTTGTTTATCCATCTATCCATTTATCAACCCGCTGAATCCGAACACAGGGTCACGGGGGTCTGCTGGAGCCAATCCCAGCCAACACAGGGCGCAAGGCAGGAACCAATCCCGGGCAGAGCGCCAACCCACCGCAGGAATTTGTTTATATTTATAATTTAATTAAATATTCTGTCTATGGTTTTTACTACAGATTAGTTTTTGGCCTCCATACTTAATTAATTGTTTATTTTTATTTCTGTTATTAAAATTAGCTTTTTCATCATTTTAATTTCTATTAACGATTACAGCTGTGTTTTTCCAGTGTTTCCACAATTCTGCAATTACTCAAAAGGTTCGAGCATTAAGTATGGCGCGTACACAAAAATGAAATTAAAAGTTACACAGTCCTAGTGTCTTTTGCTGTGAATGTTTTAGTAACATACACCAAAAATCTTGCTAATGATGTTTCTGTTTAAGGCTTAAATATCTTGGCTACATTTGTTTAATTTACTGCAAGGGCTTCTATATCCTTAAGTATATACATTAGTATATATGTATACAGTGTGACATATGTTTAGAAAACTGTGCCTCTGAACCTTCCCTCTTGCTGGCAAAAATTCTATTCTGCCTAACAATTCATGTTTCCACCTGTCAAAGATCATTCTGTGGTTACCTCAGAAATATACAGTAGCTGTTATTATTCTTTTTCATAAATTGACCAAAATGGTGTAAGTCTGCAAAAACAGATAAAGAAGCAGGCCTAAATCCCACAGGCCTGTCCAAAGGAGGTTCACAAGAGGGCACCCTAGCTTAAATTGGCTGGCTTTGGTCTACACTGGGCCAAAATGTGCTTTTAACTTCAAAAATATACTATACAATCTCAATAATTCAAGAGAATTATGGGTTCCCCCACAAAAAAATCTTTGGCCTGAGTACAACAATATTATTCTACAGAATCTTTAAACAGACAAAAAAGGTTAAAAAACAGGCAAAAAGAGTTGCCAAAGAGGAAATCCAATAAATGCTAAATGCATATCTCAATCCTTAAATGAAATCCTTAATTCAGAAGTAAGAAGTCAAAGTAAGCCAGAAATACAAAGAGGAAAACAACACTCACAACAACACCATAAGAGCACATTCAAAATGAACCTTCCACACTTCCATTCCCAGCCCCTTCTAAAGCCTGGGGGCAGTCCCTTAACAAAGACTGACAGGTAGCCCCGCCTCTTAGGGAATCCCCACACAAAATATCAGGAACATAAGAGAACCGACAAAACACACTTTGATACTACATAATAACTAAATAGAATAAAAAATAACAGATATCCCAACATTAGATAAATAATAAATGAATAGAACAATACTATTACAAATAACAGAAAATATTGAACAATAATGAAAAGAACACAAAGAAAACAAAAAGAAGCACTTCAAATGGGAGCCAGGGAGGAACTAGAGTATTCAGAATGTTCTATTAACATTTTAGACTTTAAGAGGATTAAAGAGAATCTTCCAGTACCTACTGTATGTTGTCATGTAAAACTTACATTCAATAACTTAAGCAAAGACTGATGTTATTTTAACTTTAACTTTAATATTAACTTTTTAGAATTGGCTTTTACAACAATAATAACACCAGTGGTAGCCAGCCATGCAAAGGGTGCTAATCCATTGCACGCTAATGCTAAACGTAAGCCTATCTGCATGTGTTTTAATTGTTGTAACCTTTGTGAACACAAAAATAACATTTAATTTTACACAGAAGGCACCAGACTAGTTACTGATGAGCAGCTGTCGTGACACATTGTCATACTGTACAGTTATAGAAACATAGCCAATAACACAGCAAAAAGCAGAATTAATCCACACTATTATTCTAATGTAAAATCTGTAAGATTGCTCATTGTATCACAAGGTATTGTTTCCCTCATGAAAGAAGATCTGAAGGAAAAGTGCTTGTCTGGCAGGGAGGTGCAGAACTGAGCTGTTTGGAGAAGGTTGATCAAGCACATCCATCCATCCATCCATTATCCAACCCGCTATATCCTAACTACAGGGTCACGAGGGTCTGCTGGAGCCAATCACAGCCAACACAGGCCGCAAGGCAGGAAACAAACCCCGGGCTAGGTGCCAGCCGACTGCAGGATCAAGCACATCAACCCCATACAGAAGTAGGAAAAGGTGAAAGGCAAGAAGAAGATATATAAACTATGTTGAAAAATGGTGCTTCCATACAATGTGATTTCTACTTGTTGGATAGTTTTTGTCGTCTTTAATTTTGGTTATCATGGAAATAAGAAGAGACATTACTGATCAGGAAAAAGGGATGATTGTTAGGTCAGATCTATTTATGAGTCATTATTTGGGAATTATAAATGTAAATTGTATTCAAGACATGCAGGGATGAGTTTGGAATCAGATGCTTGGAGTGGTTTGTTCGTTACTGGCCAATTCTAACCATTTACTCTTTAACAAATTCTTCCTTTCTTGTGACTGTTATTCTCTGTGCTTACAAGAGTGAAGCCAAAGTCTGTGCTTCCAGATTGACTGGGATTGTATTCAGTTATTTTAGACTTTGGTTTTCCCTGATATTCAGTGCCATGGGTAGAAGAATACTGTGAGCCTTATTGGGACTGATTTAAATGTAACAATGGGGAAGAATCGAGTGGTTGAAACAGCAGTTAAAAGTGTGTTTTCCCCATAGTTGCAAAGCTCCTCTCTCTCTTTTCTAACCAGGTCTCTTCTGGCATTTGGGACTCTGCCTCCAAGGCACCATTGGTTGCCATCAGTCTGGACCAGCAACTGAAGATGTCCCACTGGTGTTACTGAATCAGGAGTTTCAATAGAAGAGCCACAGTGCACATTTTACCCACCATTGTCAAGGAGCAGGTAAATGGGAATTTCATTCAGAAACCAAAACCCTTTTTTTATATTGTACAGTATACCAATTTTTTTAGAATAGGTTAATCTATTTCATTAGTAGGGAGATAACAATTCTATTTTATCAGAACAAATAATGGGGTTGGACCATCTTCCAGGATTACTTAAAATAGCGTATTAATATATTTAAAGGTGGGTAGTTTAGTGTTTCTATTCTTTGATAGGTACATGCACAAATCACTTTATAGTGGTTGTAAAATAGATAGCTCTCTCTTTTGAATTTCCTGAAAAACATTTCTGATTTATTTTATTTAAAAATAAAGTTAAAACTATGTATGCCTGCTTTAGTGTCTGCCAAAGACCTGCCACTGGAGGGAAAATTCAGAACAATGATTCTAAGCATAAAGCAAAGGCATCAGTGGAGTGCTTAGCAAATGGGAAGTGATTGTCCTTGAGTGGCCCTGTCAAATCTCAGTCCTAAATCCAGCAAAACATCTGTGCCAAGACTGCAGCTCACAGAAGATCAACAGCCAACTCCAAAAAGTGCCTGAGCTCTTTTGCCAAGAAAAATGGGCAATAGCTGTACTGTCCTGCTGTGCAAAGATGATTGACCTTCTTCCAAAACAAAACATAAGTCTTTTTTGACGTAAATGAGGTTTCCACCAAGTATGAACTCAGGGGATGTGATGGCTTATATAGAGTTTTAAATATTCCACAAATTGTTCTTTCATATTTAAATAAAATTATGTATAGATTGGTGAGACAAATTGCCTCTGTAATGCATTTTTGGCTTTTTTTTTCAGCATAATATAGGCAACATGCTGATGTAGTAGTTAACGTTGATACTTCACAGTTCCAGTGACCTGAGCTTGATTCTTGGTCTTGTCACTTTGAGGAGTTTTCATACGCTTCCTCAGTTTGTGTGTATTTCATGGGGGTACTTTTGCACGAACATAAGAAGTCTGACAAACAAGAGAACACTATTCAATACATCAGGCTTACTTGGTTAGCTAAAAAGTAATTTGTCCTAGTTTTCTACTTCAACTACATAATTAGGTAGTTTCTTCTAGATTCCCACAAGAAGTGATTCAGGTATTCAGTGTTAAACACACCTCCGCTTAGCTTCCACAGGAAGTATACAATTGAGTATATGATCCACTATTTAGATAAACAAATTCTGCTAGATCAGTTTTATTGAAGCCATTGAGAACTTTGAAGACTTGCGTTAAACCCTCATGCAGCCTTCTATGCTGGAGAATAAAGCAGTTTAATTCCTAGAGTCTGTCAGAGTAAGGCATGCCCTTTAATACCAGAATGCAATTGGTTGCACTCCTATGCACATCTTCAAGTACGTCTATGTCTTCTTTGTAACATGGTGACCAGAATTGCACGCTCCAGATTCTTTTTCACTAGTGCATTATAGTTATTTAATAATGTTATAGTTATTTCCGTAATTTTACATGGAATACAAGTAAGATTTATCGGTCTGTAGTTAATGAAATCCATGTTGCTCATTAAATTAGTACAAATCTTAAAAACTCTGTCTTATAATGAACCATAAATTAAGAAGTACGTAAACTTTAAATATTCCATATAAAATGATTCATTTAAACCAATTGGTTTTAGCATCATTAAGTTAAAAATCAAGAAGACTTCCCTGCATAACAGAGGCTTCTCATAGTCACAGCCCCTTGGATGCGGTTTAACAATTTTTAAGACAGTAATATTTCAAATCAGGGACTGAATGGTAGTTCCATAATATATCTTTCTGATATTGCTCCTTGCAGTGGGTTGGCACCCTGCCCGGGATTGGTTCCTGCCTTGTGCCCTGTGTTGGCTGGGATTGGCTCCAGTAGACCCCCGTGACCCTGTGTTCGGATTCAGCGGTTTGGAAAATGGATGGATGGATGGATGGATGTTGCTCCTAAATTCTGATATTTTCATACTGTCTGGTTATTCTGTTTTGCCAAAAATAAAACAGGAACAAAAACACACAAGACACTTAACCTCCAATTGGGATCTATGTTTTAATGTAACATGTAGCATAATTAACACTTTCTATCTCATTCATTTCATTTACATTAATGCAACTACTGCATTGTAGATGAAGAAAATGTCCTAGTTTACTGATTCTGAAAGTTCAGATGACCATAATATCTCAGGGGGAAGATTGAAAGACTATAATAATTGTAAAACAGTGCAGTTTTTGAGGAAGCTTTGTCTGAGTACATTAGAATGGGCAGATTATGTAAGAGTGCACATCAAACTACTAGTGCATTTTCAAAAATTGGTAAATGATCACATTAACAATAGTAAAAACTAATTTTTCTGATGTTGTGATAGAAATTGTATTTCTGTTAGTTATTCTATCATTTCATTTGTGATACACCTTGCATGTGAACTCTGTCTCTGTGCACTCCATCAAAAAAGGCAATCTGCCTATTATTATAATTTGTATCTCCAAAGTTAGCCACATACAGGTTGGCAATACTGTGCCAGGAAGCAGCACCACTGCCATACCTTTTCAGAAGAAAAATGTATTGAAATAAAAATAATTCCATTTCAAAGCCATGTTGGTGAGCTGCAGAATACACTTATAACAGAGTGGATAGAAAGCATACCACCTATTTATCAATAGCTGCATCTTGTGGCATATTGCTATATAGTTTCAAATGTAGCTAGTATATACAGTAAGTGGCATTTTATGAGATATACAGTATTTATTAATGAAGTCTTTGTGGAACTAAGTGGCATATGCTGAACTCAACAAACTGAGTCAAGAGCTGTAGTAATGGGTTCCACACACATACTATAGTGCAGCCAGTAGGATTTTTAAGATTCTTATGTATCTCAGAAAGCAATTAGAAGATTGGAATACTGGGGTGTTAGTTCTGTAAAAAAAATTATCAGCATGTTTATCTATAATAACACTGTATAGATGGCTAAATAATTTTCTCCGCGAGGTTAGCCAAATGTGCCGAGGGGTTTGTTTTTAACATTTTCATAACAAGCACCATCAAAGAGTCGCTGCATTCCTCTAAATCTGTCATTTTTTTATATCCATGACTACAATTTTACCTCCTTAATCAGCAATCTAATGATTACAGATGGATCATGTGCTAGCAATAATAACGGAAATTTGTCTTCTCCTGTAATATTACTGAACCACATGGGTCAATCTCCACGCCATCCCTGTTCTAGTCTTATAAAAGTATCCAACTCAGGATCATTCAGGCCAGGGTGAAGGAAATTGGATTTGAAGGGAAGGGAAGATGTGCACTTTTCATCACCACCTTTAACAAATATTCTTACATTCTAAAATATTGGAAATACAGTAACTTGACCTGTGTGGTAAAATACAATATTTAGGTGTTGAAACAAATGAAAAACCTTTTGATGAAGCACACTTTTCTGAAATAGAAAGCAGTCAGAAGGAAATCTTTATCACTGTTTGCCTCTTTTTTGAGTGAATTCGATCCTGACTGGGTGGTCCTGTTCTATTAAGTCAAGAAAAGGTGAACTGGAATCAGAAGAGGTTAGGGAGGAAGTTGACATGGAGGATATTAACAGCTGTTCACTCCACATGCCTCCAGCAGTTGTCAGGGCTGCTCTCTTATTGCTTAGCTAAACATTTACATGAAATGCCTGAAAAGTAATATTTACAATTACAGTATGTGCCTTTTGCTTACAATGTCTTTTGCTTACTGACATTGTCCTTTCATTTCTAATTTTGTTTACTCATTGATGCATTTTCACTTTGGACTTTATCCTCTCTTTTGAAATACTTGTGTTTTAGGTATTTGTAATATAGATTCAATTACAGTATTACACTGCTGTCTTATATTATGTTCAAAAACTATGGAATTTGCATTCTCTACATTTTCTTTAAGGTGTGTACTGTAGACATTATTTCTTTGACTGTTCTAGTTCTGTTAATTTGAAAGTCAGAAATGCAACTCGGTGTTCAAATGCATGAATATGACGGTCAAGGTAACACAATATTCAACAATGTCTGTAACCCCCTTGTGATCATTTTTGCTTTTTCTTGGCCTTGTTCGTATTACACTGGTATGCTAATCTCTTCTTGAAAACTAAGCTATATGGAGTGTCTCATGGCAACACAACAAGCTGGTCATCCACCAACTTCTTAGAGTCTTCCTAGAAGGCAGACATATTAGACCTGCTGGCATTTTTATCTTTATTCAGGCAGATGACCTTACTGGAACCTCTGATGAAATAATATTTAGTTCAAATATTGATGCTGGGCTTTTGGAAGGAGATATATTGACAAAATTGTAAGAAATGTCCCAGTATGCCACACTAGTGTCTGTCTATTACAGAGTTAAAAACAGCCTACAGTTAATAGTAATAATGAGACTTGCTTAGTTCTGAACTTGTTCATTAATTTGATTATTTGTGTTGCATATTTATTTGTATGTTTGTCTGTTCTCTTTGTATAAGTATTTTGTTTAAAGCACTTTAAGCCACACTTTTTATATGAAAATGTGCTAAATCTATATAAAATAAATGTTGTGTCCATCCACCACAATGCAGTCATATTGTCTTCCCAAAGTTTGGTCCTCTTCCTTTTTTTTAGGTAGTCAAGCTAGTCAAATTTTAAATCGTTTTGATTTAAAACGTTATAGTTACCCTTGTGCAGTCATCCTAATTAAATGGTTATGTGGGACTGTCACAATCCAGCCGTACAAATATAAAATTAAATAAAACAAGCTATTTTTTCCTCCTTAAGCAAGCTGCATCACAGATGCTGTACGTGACGAATGTAAAATAATCACAGCCAAAACAAAACTAGAAAGACAAAAAGTACGTCAGAGGGTCTGTTGTCAGGTTCAACAGCAGGTTTAGTAAGATTTCAAGCTGTTTTTGTGGTTTAGCATTTTTTTCTTTGTTTTTCTTATTGCTTTGATAACTGGTGATCTTACACCCTTTTTAAAGATTCAAGATGGATGCAAATTTGTGACATTCCTAAAAGGCTATATGGCTTAGTAGGCATGATCTCATGTGTCTGTGTGTAATGTTATGGTGGACGTTTTTCTGCATATAAAAGCAGGGATGGAAGAATGGTAAGATATGATGAGCTTTCAATTGAAGGATAATTGTGAACTTTTTGAAGTCAAAATTTTTTTTTACAATTTTACAATACATTTATTTGCCCCAGAAACCTGTATTGTTCCATGAAGCTGTCTTACAATAATGGTTTTTGGATTACCACAGTAATGTAAAACAAAAGCCTTATAAATTACTAAATGCATTTACAGTGGAACCTCGGGTCACGACCGTAATTCATTCCAAAAAAAATGGTCGCAACCCGATTTGGTCGTGACCCGAAGTAATTTCCCCCATAGGATTGTATGTAAATACAATTAATCCATTCCGGACCATATGAGCTGTATGTAAATATATATTTTTAAAAGATTTTTAAGCACAAAAATAGTTAATTATACCATAGAATGCACAGTGTAATAGTAAACTAAATGTAAAAACATTGAATAACACTGAGAAAACCTTGAACAGAGAAAAGTAACCTTGCAGTCTCTTTAAAAACAAGCCCAGTGCATTCTTTAACTAGCTTCTCGCGCTCGCTCTCTTTCTCTAATGCTCTCGCTCACTCACGCTCTCTCTCTCTTTCTCTCTCTCACTCGCTCGCTGCACAGGGAATGCACAGGGAGAGACTGAACATGTGTGGAAATCATCGGCGCGTACAAACCGGAAGGGAAACTGGCTTGTTCATCACCCGAGTGTGTGGTCGTGAACAGAACTTTTTGGTCATAACCCGATTTGTACGTGTTCCAAGACGTTCATGACCCGAGGTTCCACTTAGGAGCCAATAATGTTTCTAGGTATTGAATGGCATTTGAATGGCATTTTCAGATTGTATGCATATTGGAAATGAGCATTTTCAAATAATTAAAAAAAATATTTATTGTCCTCTTCACTTCATTTCCTATCTCTGTACATGTAATCGTTTCATTCCAAGGTTTATCCTAGTTAGCATTATGAACGTTACAGTTACAATTATAGTCATTCAAGCTCTACGGCTATACTTTCTGTTTAGTGAAGAAAACATTGTTATCAATGTGGCTGAGGAAATCTTTGGTCTTGTTCCTAAACATTACTTTCATGAGCTAGAGTATACCAATCGGGAGATACAATAAATGAGTGAACAATAACAGAACTGGAGGGACAGAAGAAATGTACAATCTGAAGTTACACAGGCCCGGTGCAGTTGGCAATTGTTGGTGCACTTGAAGAAAATGTAAAAAAATGTGCAATGTCAAATGTCTTTGCTGCAGAGTGTGGGAGTTAATCTCTACCCTACTTTATTTTTCTTTTTTTATTTATTTTTATTTGAAAATAGTACTGGGGAAAATGGACAGCTTTGTCAGGTCCTGTATTCTAATATGACATTTATATTGTTTACTGACAAAAAGCCTTCTGGGTATGAGTAAAGTAATTTAATATACATGAAATTATCTGGATAGAATGCACAGTTGTGCAAATCAGTAAAGTTGTTTCCCCATTCTGCTCTATCGAAGGCTTTTTCTACATCAAGAGACACTAAAACTTTTGGGAGATTGGTTGAAAAGTTTATACAGAAATATAAGTAAAACACAATATTTATAAACTGTTACTAACCCTCCTCTATTCTGTGTGTCTTCTTGGTATCATGATGTGGCACTTGGTGCTGCTGCTCTACTGCCAAGCTGCTCTCCTGCATATGGAAAAGTCATTTCAGATAAAGGAAATTTGGAATTATTGGATGGAAAAATTCTCTCATCAGATATGCCGGTCCCACACAGACTCTACTATAAGAATACTCAGGAGAGAGTAGGCGGCCTGCTGGCTGAGGTCTCCAGGACTGAGACTGTGTCTGACTTTGTCTTTGATTTTCTCTTTTACAATTTTAGTCTCCTCCATTGTCAACTGGCCATAGTTCATTAAATAATTAATTAATGGACAGATATTGTTGGTTTCCATTTATGTTAATCAGTTTCTACTTTGTTTCTGGTGTTTTAACAAATCTGTATTTTGTGTTTCATATTTAGTATAAACTATACTTACATTTTGCCTGAAAATTTCTTCATAGCCCTCAGTGAATAGCAGTATACAAAAATAAATTGTATTGAGTTGTATGTCCAACAAGCAGCAAATATTTGATGAGGTATTATTATTGGGAGCACTTTCTTAATTCTTTTTGCTAGAACTTTTACCAATACCTTCACTTAATAATTCAGTAAATTCAGTAAAAGAGATTGGTCTTTAATTTTCTTTGAAAAGACAATGATTGGCACTTGGTAAGGTGTGAGATAGAATATTGCTTTCTTTCATTTTTTCAAACATACCTTGTATTAACTTAGCAGACATCCTTTTATACAAATTCTGCTCGATAACTGCTTGGACCAGTAGCTTTCCTACTTTGCAATGAATTTATAACATCATGAATTTCAATAAGCCACAGTGCTTAGTTCAGTTTCTCTATAAGCAATGAGCTAATTTGAAGTAATGGTAATTTATTAAAAAATGTATCAACATGAGGTTCTACTTGTTTATATTCTTATATGTATAGACTTATATTCCTTAAATATGTTATTTCCTAATGCTTAGTAATTTTTCCCTATTACATTTTTAATCTCTGCTATCATGTTTCATGCTTCCTTTTTATGTATTTTCTGAATTAAAATCTTATTATCTGGAGTTTTTTTTTGTTTTTTCTGTCCACCCTGGCCATTGGACCTTACTCTTATTCTATGTTAATTAATGTTGACTTATTTTCTTACTGTGTCTTTTATTTTTCTATTCTTCATTATGTAAAGCACTTTGAGCTACTTTTTGTATGAAAATGTGCTATATAAATAAATGTTGTTGTTATTATATGTTTCTTTGCGTTTGTAATAAGAGTGATGTGACTTGAAGATAAGTTGCTCTGTTTCTCCTGAAGTCAAAAGGTTTTTCTGCTTTAATACATTGGGCCCATTTTGTTGAGTGAGACTGCAGAGTTACAAAAGGGGATGATTTTGAAGCCAAACTCAATCCTGGCATTCTGGAGACATTTCTCCATTTTCCACAATTATATTTGCAGAATCAATGCTGGAAGCTTTCACTAGGTTACTGATCTTGTTTGCTTCAGCAGCTCCAAGTAACTGTGTGAAATTTGTATGTAGGTGCTTTAGCTTTGTGAAGGTGTTCATAAAGTGTTATGGGTAAGGGGGTTGATGAAAGCTATGCACACTCTATTTATCCTTTAAATTTTCACAATTTATGAGCATTTTCTAACTATCTTAATTGAAATACAATATCTTGCTAAACTGCTTCTAGCACATACTTTGCTTGATTATATCCTACTCCAACATTTAGTATTTCAAACTGGCTCTTGTTTATATGAAAACTCCATACACCCCAAGCTCTGTGCATAGAGAAGTGAAAATGTATGTAGGCTTCCCTCAGGAAAAATATCGTCAAGAATTAATGATAAAAAACTAGTTTATTTTAACTTTTTTTATTGTCATAATTGTTTCCCAGAAGCACAAAAGGGCATTTTTTCTGAACATGGAAAATTTGCTGCTTCAGAATGGACGTATTTGGTAAGTTTTAAGTCTTTTTTTATGTTTCCTTTCATGCTCTATACACTTCAGTTGTAACCTAATAGAGGAGACTTTACTGTTTCAGGTGGCACGGTGGCGCAGTGGTAGCGCTGCTGCCGCGCAGTTAGGAGACCCGGGTTCGCTTCCCAGGTCCTCCCTGCCTGGAGTTTGCATGTTCTCCCCGTGTCTGTGTGGATTTCCTCCGAGCGCTCTGGTTTCCTCCCACAGTCCAAAGACATGCAGGTTAGGTGGATTGGAGATTCTAAATTGGCCCTAGTGTGTGTTTGTGTGTGTCTTGCGGTGGGTTGGCACCCTGCCCAGGATTGGTTCCTGCCTTGTGTGCTGGGATTGGCTCCAGCAGATCCCCGTGACCCTGTGTTCGGATTCAGCGGGTTGGAAAATGGATGGATGGATGGACTACTGTTTCACTTAAAAACAGAACTTCCTGGGACAACTGATTGCTCCCAACAATTGTGAAGTATAAAGATTGTCTTAAAAAAGTATACTTTTATTTTCAAGTATATTTGATGTTGTTTAATTTTTGGCTGATGCTTTTGTGCATTACTTATTTGTATTTCAGCACACTCACGCTCATGTATTGTAGTCATTTTACAAAAGTTCCAATAGGCAGAGACTCAGGTGATTTAATTTTATTTCTTCCTACATGTTAGTTCTAGGGCTTGTCAGTCTTATTTTCACCATGTTTTGGTTATGTATCTCCCTTTCACAATGTAGTTGAAGTAACTCAGCATAATTTTTGTCTTGTACTAATTTTATAAATAATTTACTAGGTCAAAGCAAAAAATATCTAAAGGTGTCAACCAGGATAACCACCAGAAAGAGTAAGACATTCAGAAGAGTTGTAGACTAGGCACCACCAAACAATAGTTCCTCGGTTATCTAGAAACATATGCAAACCACAAGCACCTATGAGAAGAAGCTGGTGGAATAAAACGCATTAACAATCTGAAGCTGAACTTGCACACAGACACATAGAAATTGCAACAATATGTTCGTTACATTAGTTGATTCTTTCTTTAATAAATATTTGATCTCAAAAACAAAGACGTTTTATCAGCTGATGATGGGCTATAGGTAGACTAGCTGTGCAGACAAAAAAGAACAAGAAATACAGCTGTCTATAATAAGGACTGGCTGATCATGCAGACAGAATCAGAGAAGATGAGCACCGATAAGCTGACTGAAGACAGACTGCGCAGACAGACAGAATGGAAGGATGCATTGGCAGAATGCGTCAACATTAATGTCTAAATCATTTTCAGTTTGTTTCTTGGAGGTCAACATCATTCTTGTATGTATAATTAATTCATCTTTTAAATATATGTATGTCTTAACACGCTTTCTTTTTTATTGAAATTAGTAAAAGCAAGTAACATTCCATACAATAAAGACAAACTTAGCAAAACTAAATTCAATTCATCCCCACCCAAGACAAAGAGTGGAAGGCCAACAGCCAGAGAAACGCTTTAAGAGTAGAAAAGAGGAAAGAGAATCATTTTCCCCATTATAAATTCTTACTCTAAAATGTTATTGATTACAACAACAACAACAACAACAACATTTATTTATATAGCACATATTCATACAAACAGTAGCTCAAAGTGCTTTACATAATAAAGAATAGAAAAATAAACACAATATGAAAACAAAATAAATCAGCATTAATTAACATCGAATAAGAGTAAGGTCCAATGGCCAGGGGGGACAGAAAAAACAAAATAAAAACTCCAGACGGCTGGAGAAAAAAAAATAAAATCTGTAGGGATTCCAGACCATGAGACCGCCCAGTCCCCACTGGGCATTCTACCTAACATAAATGAAACAGTCCTCTTTGGATTTAGGGTTCTCACGGAAAGGCTTGATGATGATGGTCACGTAGAATTCTGCCTTTTAGTCCATCCATCATTGTTGGAGCATCATGAAGCTTTGAGTAGGTGGAGGTGGCGCAGGCCACCACCACAAAGAAACCGGAAAAAGAAACAGAGAAGAGAGTAGGGGTCAGTACGGGCTGTAGAGCTACCCTGAATAGTTATTATGAGGAAATTGAACATATAGAGTATCAGGATTAAGCAGGATTAGATCCTGCCTGGTTTTAAAAAAGTCTTGAACAGATCCTCTAAATGAGAGTTTGATTTTTTCCAATTTCAAATAGTATATAACTTCAGTTACAGACAGACTTAAAAAAGGTGGGCTAGGATTCTTCCAGTTGAACAAGATAAGTCTACCTGCTAGTAGTGAAATAAAGGAAATTACAATTTATATGTCCTTCTCCACTTTAAGCCCATCTAGGAGTACACAGCTGTTAATGGATTAGGAGAAATTGTGACACCAAGGCTGTCTGATAGGCATTTAAAGATTTTCTTCCAGAATGATGTTAATTTGGTACACATCCAAAGCATATGGCCCCATGTTGGTTCTTGCCCTGGAAACATTTTGGACAATTTTAAACAAGACAGATGTGCTCGATAAAAGATTTTAAGTTAAATAATTGTATGCTTTGCGCATATGGAGCTAGAGGTAATTCTGTGCATGGCTGCCTTCCACTCCTTTTCTGAAATGTTCAGTAAGAGATCCTTTTCCCACTGTACTCTGGATCTTTGAAAGGAAGGGACTTTAAAATGTTTTGACATATTGTAAAAATGCTGTCTGAGGCCTCAAGACTGATTAATGTTTCTTCTCAAATATAATTAGGTTGTAGGTGAGGAAAATTGTTCAGATTTTGTTTAGCAAAGTTTCTAATTTAGAAATAGTGGAAAAGTGTTTTGATGGGAATCTAAATTGGGAGTGTAATTGTTCATAGGATGCAAAAAAAATTATCTATATAGAAATCTGTAAATGATTTAATTCTGTACGTTTTCCAAACATTGATAACTGTAAATTTGAGAGGGTGGAAAAAGGTGGTTATCATGTAATGGTTCCATGGATAAAAATCTTTCTATTTTGAAATGCTTCCTACATTGGTTCTATATTATAAATGAATGAAGGACAACTACATAAATACATAACTTTTATTTACTAGGGTACAAAGCAAGGATGTACAGAAGTACTGCAGGATTTTATTTCTATTGCGGATCAAGCTTGTATGCATTCATCTATTTGTGTCAATGCCCAGGGGCCTCATGTATAAATGTTGCGTTTGAACAAAAATGTTGCGTACTCCAGTTTCCACGCTCAAATCGCAATGTATAAAACCTAAACTTGACGTAAAGCCACACACATTTTCATGGTAGCTCAAACCCTGGCGTACGCAAGTTCTTCACTCGGTTTTGCAAACTTGTGCCACCCAGCATCAAAGCAGTGCTTTTGTTCCTGTGTGGTTTCCCTTTCTTTTTTAGATCCACATCGCTGATGCAGCTTTATCATATACACTGAAATAAACAGCATATTGTTTATTAGTTTAAGGCATCTGATTGTAACTAATCTGTAACAATATAATGGTCCATGGAATAGCCAAAATATTCTAAATACCATAGCTGCTTTAGCGTTGTTACTCTCACTGCACCTTCTTCTTCTTCTTTCAGCTGATCCCATTAGGGGTTGCCACAGCGGATCATCTTGTTCTATATTACTCTCACTGCCCCACTCAGAGTATTTATATCACTGTATCTGAGTGTGGAATCACAGCTCTACAGCAGCTGATCGGAAAGAGAATTATCGGTATACAGCATCAAGCACACGCTGCCTCAGCCATATTGCCTATTTGAACTACTCCAATACGGCAAACACTTCAGAGCCTTTCCTGTATGGACCACACAGTTCAGAAACAGTTTCATCCCAAGAACTATAAACGCAATCAATCACTCCATCAAGTGCTCCTTGTAGAACAGTTTGTACTTATAAGTACAATTACCTCACTGTAAATATGCGATATAGTTATAATATTGCACAATCTGAGCCACTTTAGCGCATATTTACATATGAAGACAATATCATTTTTAAGATAAAATGCAGCAAAATATGTTTATTATATTATACAGATAAAACTTTAACTTAATTTAAATAATCTATATTGATAATAATAAACATGTGAGGACATGGCAGCGCAGCGCTAGCAAGGAGCTGGCGCCCTGTTCATGGATTGTTCCTGCCTCACGCTGTATTCTTGCTGTGGCTGGCGGGACACTGGAAGGATAAATGGATAGAATAATTAAACATGTACTACAAAGGTATTTCAATATTCCTTAAAAGTTTGTAAGAATCAGCGTTCTAAGCTTACACATGGCTTTACATCTATTACAGAGCTGATTATGTGGTGATTGGCTATTTGGAGAAAGAAAAGGAAGGACAGGAATTGGCTAGTACTTTTGAAAGAGACAGTAATGCTGCAATAAATTATTTCATCGAAGGTTGAGCACGGCGCAGCAAGCATCTTGCATGAGGCATGAACAATCTGTGGACAAGGCACCAGCTTGTCACTATCACTGCGCCGCAGTGTTCCCATGTTTAATAACATGCTTTAACTCCTATCATCATGAAAATGATATCAAGTATACATCTCAGTATTTTAATTATTCAGAGAGCTGTAATATCATGAATGTAATGGATTCTGTGTCCTGTTGGAGGAAGAGAAAGCCCGTTTAAGAAGAATATATTGATTCACACACATAGAGCACATAGAAGATCAAATACAAAACAAAGCATGTAATGTGCTACTTTAGTTACGATGGTATTTGAGAAACTAGTAAATTAAATGATTTAAAGGTGAAGTTTATGATGTTCTACTTTAATGACAAAATAAACTATGTGATTAAAGTGGAAATTTCAAGATTAAAGTTGATATTTCAAGCTTTTTTCCAACTGTGTGCCTATTTTTTTTTCCTTTTCTCTGTACCCTAATAAGTTTCCATATCACACTCAGATGGTGGGCTAAGACTCGCCTTTTCACAGCGACTTTGATATCTGACAACTTTTTTATTTCAGGCACTGTGAGAGTTTGTGAACTTGAGCTTTCGAGTATCTCCGACACTCTATGTCACTCGATCAACTTCCTTTTGTTGTTTATACCACTGTTTAAACCAACAAATAGTAAGTTTTTCCTTGCCCTCACTTGGTATTCACTGAAATTCTTCTATTTTCCCCCATGCTTTTGCTTTTGCCTTTTCACAGAACACAGAGCTTAAGGGCTCTTTATATTGATTTGCATATTCAAAGAGGCGTAATTCTTGGAGGAGTTGGGGTGGGCAACAGGCGCTTGTACATGCGTTACTTTTCATGCTGACTGGGATTTATGGACCGGAAGAACGTGGATGTAGGCGAACGCACAGATTTATGCATCTAGATTTTTTTGTGTGTATGAACATTTCCGCTTTTGTCCATATGCCATGTTTTAGTGTGAATTCTACACACAGCGTTATGCATGAGGCCCCAGGTTTTTATTTTTGATTGAGGCATTCAAGTTTTTTATTATTTAAAACTGATTGTATTACTGTGAGGACTTTTTACTCTTTGTCGAAACTTTACTGAAATTCTGTTTTCATTTATATCATAGCCTTGATGTTTTTAAAGCTTATGGGAATTTCCATTTTTTTTCTCTTGGTTTGCATTTTTTGCTGTTTTTAATTTTCCAGTGTAGTGATTTTTAAGTCTAATGTTTTTAATAGAGCATTTATTCATCCATTGAGGCAATTTCTATTGTTTTTTGTTTGATTTTTTTTTTTTGGAATATATTTAGTTTTATAGTTTAGATTAAGATTTATTTGTGACAGATTCACACACAGGATGATACAGTGATATGCAGTCAGTAAACAGCCTGTAGTGCATAATGAAATTAAATTGTATACATTAAAAATAAATATTAAAAGGTACAGATTAAAAATATTTAAGTAAATGTAATTGTATATTTTGTTTACATATATATATATATATATAAACATACCTAAAAGTATATCTTTAATTATTTACTGTGTTGATATTTGCTTTCCAAGTGTTTTTTCATTGCAAAGGTTCTTGCAAATTATTAAATGTAAGTAAGGCAACCCTCTGCGCTCTGATGCCCTGTTCAAATTTGATCCTTTTCTTTCTAGGCTTCTCTCTCTTCGTCACTGGTACTCCTACATCCAGTTCTTTCTATGTACTAGCACATCTATACGGCATAATGCCCCCATTGGTACCCTAGCATTGCCCACATGACATCATATATTGCCTCTGCCAGTGGCTGCTCATCTCTTTTTTGTAAGGTCTTGCTCTATGCCCACACTTCTCTGCCTGCATATCCATATAATGCCTGGCCAGGCATTAAGCTTGTTTAATTGATTGATAACTATGAGGCACCAATATTGTCCGCCAAACGTTTAAGTAAACAGCATTTAAATTATGCACAATAAAGAAGAACCCAATCTTGACATATGAAATGGCACCATAATTAGTTTAGACAGAGAATCTAGAAATTTGTAGATGATACTTCTTCACAGTATGGAAAAAACTAAAATAAAAAAATATTCAGCTTATGCTTATACAGTATTAAAGGAGTATCAATATAGAAAAGTTTAACTTTATGTTGCAGTTTAACTGATGAAATGATATTCACCTCATCAGCTTAATAATATTTCCTCAAGTTCTAGATCTTTGCTGAAAGCAAGACTCACTATGAGCTATTTTGCCAAAAATGAAACCAGACTGTAACTGCACATTTAACCTAGTTGTGTGCTGAATCTGAAATCATCTGCATTCAGTAAAATATACATCACTTCCAGTGCACTTCACATCACTGCGAAGGAAAGACCAGCTGGGGGACTTAAGATACCAGATAGTGAGTCAAGAAAGTTCCAGAGGACTTAAATCCAGCTGCAGAGAGCCATTACTGACCAATGCCCCACCGTCCTGAAATTTAAGGGTGAAATATCTGGAAAGGGTAGCACCCTGCTGATGACCCTGCAGCTGATATCTTGGCACCGACAGATATAAATAAATATATATATGTATATTTAAATAGCAGTGCAACCAAAAAGATGAAACCTACCTTTATACTGTACTTTCAGAAATGTGTCCAGACTGAAAAACTGGCATGCCACTGTGATCTACCAGTAGAATTAATTTGTTCTCTGGAATGGACACTGCAGTTATTTTATTCAGAACTTTTATGCCACAGTTGACAATCTATTATTGTTTTGTGACTGCTTTCAATCCCTGGAATACAAACTTATTTTGGAGGGGAAAGCAATATGGAATGAATTGCATTTTGAGCAGGATTAGAGTGGGATGGAGGTGGTAAATACGTGTATATTTGTATTGATTTGATTTTTCCTTTTCATTCGTTCGTACTTCAATATACCTTTACAAATGTATGCATTATGTAATGTGACTAAGATTGTTTTTTGTGGGTGAGTGGAATTTCAAAGGTTTAAGAGGGGCTTGAAATTGGGCCTCTTAACCTGATTCAATTAAATAAAGTGTAGTTTGCTTTAATAAAGGGGACTCTGTAAATCTGTGCTCCATATTTCAAGTTAGGGTTACAAGGTGGCTTGACGCAGCAACATGGATACCAATTTGTGAAAGACACTGCAATTAAGTTTTCCCGGTGCTCCTACTCAGTCTGGAGAATCTCGTTATGAACACAAAAAATCAACACAAAAAAGACAGAAGCAAGACTTTTTGACATATTCCTATACAGATAAAGACAGCAACCCTTTGCTTTGCTAATCGAAATAAAACAAAACAGGAAAAATATCATCTTGGGTTTGGCTTGTTGTGCAAATGTATGATAGCTGTAGCTGAATGGCCATCTTAAGTGAACAGCACATCTAGAAATATGAAACACGGCAAGAATACAGCACAGCCATACTCTGCGACATGACCAGCTTAACAGACACAAAACAACTATTGGACATCTAGGCAAGAACCAATATCTGTTTTATTTTTGAGGACAAGACAAAAAGAGTTTCATTTTCAAATAATAGTCTGCAAATGAATGGTTTGTGAACATGACAAAATAAATCTTTTTTTTTTCTTTTACTTTTTTGGACAGTACTTTGAGTTTACAGTAACAGTACCCATCATAAATGCTTGTAGCGTCCTGGTGACATCAGCACCATGACTCTGGGGATGTCAAAGCACAACACAACTATAAACTGAACAAAATGGCAGAAATCGTTTGAATAGCCACCAAAACTCTGAATATTTCTGTATGAAGTGCAAGTAAAACATTTACAAAGCATTTTGAATACAATGAAAATCTATGCTTGGAACAATGAGAAAAAGCTAAAATTATAATACTTTAAAAAAAAATTCTAGACGGTTGTGAAAAAATCAAAATCAATGTATTGAAAAAGAATAAGAATTTAAATATA
This sequence comes from Polypterus bichir lapradei, assembly GCA_026402145.1. Classification (NCBI taxonomy): domain Eukaryota; kingdom Metazoa; phylum Chordata; class Cladistia; order Polypteriformes; family Polypteridae; genus Polypterus; species Polypterus bichir. The sequence goes on along the minus strand of JANRMT010062796.1, from coordinate 5,278,123 downwards.
TTGTTTTGTATATATGTTTGAAAACTCTAAGGATCAAAACACAAACTATTCAATTAATTTTGATAATTTCACTTTGACTCTTTCCCCGATTAAAAGTTTTGGTTCCAACCAAATTAAATGTTTGGGGTTTTAAAAATTCTGCTTTGATTTTTTAGAATTTGCTTCCCGTTTTAATGAAAGTTGTTTGACATTAAGGATTCACTGGTAATGCATTTTACTTCAGAGTTTATCTAAAGACAACATCTAGTCTCTGTGCCACTCAACCTGGCCATGAAGGAATTATTATTTGCTTGTCAACTAGAGAGTGTGTCATTAGTTTGGGGGCACTGCTGGTTCACTGTGCACGAGGCAGAAGAGAGAGGTCAAAAAGGGCGAGGAGGCCCTTGACTGTCATGCCTCAATCTATATATATATATAAAGTTCAATGTCTTTCTGCCTTTATGTCTGTCCTCTTTTCACGGAAGAACTACTTAATGGTTTTAGATCAGGTTTTTTCTGTAATTTGCTCGAACATTCCGGTTGATTTTGCGTCCTCTCTCATCACACTAAGTATCATAGTTCGCTTGTGGTGCCGATTTATTTGCGCAAATCTGAAAGAGACAAAGCAGGCTGAGGAGAGGGGGGCGAGGCCCTTCTCGTTCATGCGCCAGCCTCAGGACGTATCTTACATCCGCTTAGCTAGCAAACGAGAGAACTACTTAACGGATTTAAATCAGGTTTTTTTCTAGAATTTGCTTGAACAGTCCTGTTGATTTTGTGACTTCTCTCATCATGCTAAGATGATTTCGCTTGCAGGACTGATATGGAAGCATTTTGTTTATTGATTTTTAAAGTTTGTCCTGTTTCACTACTATGCGAGTGGAGCTGCGGGGAACGGCTGTTGATGCATAAAAGAGTAGCCTTGATGAACGTCCCAGGTTTAAAGTTGTGTTTGTTTGCATCAAAGAAGTTATTCTAGAAGAAAAAGGAAGAGGCATGATCATTATTACTATGATTTCATGGACACTTTTCTGTTCATTGAGGGGCTGAAGTAAGGTAAGCTAGAATCTGGACAGTTTTTTACATGAAATTTAAAGCAAAATCTGAATACAATACACTGTTTCCACTAATGTGCAGGAGATCCACAGTTTGTCAAAGTCAGTAAAACATTGATAAATGAGTTTTCCAAATGATGTATGTTGGAGTTTTCCCAGACACTAGTTTTAATGTCTTTTGTTGATTTTTCCTTACTAGATCACAATCCAATCAAATTAAATTTTGTTTATTACATAGAAATTGCACATACAGTACAATTTGCAATGAAATGGTTAGTTGCTGAACTGTGCCTTCACACAAATATAAAGGGACAATAACAATACATAATTATAAATTCAAAAATGATTAATAGAATTATAATTATTTAACAATAATAAATAATACTAATTACTAAGGGTGGCACTGTGGCAAAGTGGTAGCACTGATGCCTCATTGGAAGGAGACCAGGGTTTGTGTCTCCTTGCAGCATGGGGTTAGCATGTTCTCCCTGTGTCTGTGTGGGTTTCCTCTGGTTACTCCAGTTTTCTCCCACAGTACAAAAGACATGCAGGTGATGCTAAATTTTCCCTAGTGTGTGCTTGGTGTGTGGATGTGTGTGTGTTCGCCCTTAGATGGACTGGCAGCCTGTCCAGGGTTTGTTCCTGCCTTGTGCCCTATGCTACCTGGAATAGGCTCCCACAACCCTGGTCTGGGTTAAGCAGGTTAGAAAACTACATGACTAATAACTAAATAGACTTAACTTAAATAACTTAATCTGAGAGAGTTATCAATAGGACATCATGTATTTCTAGAGACTTTCCTTATTTAACACATGGATGGACTCTGGGAAATGCTCCTCCTCAGTCTCTCTGAATTGGACTTGATGCAGTGGTAGTGTTTATCTGACTGCATGACAGAAAAGGTGCTATTGTAGGGATGGCTAGTGTCACATAATTTCTTTTGCCCTGGTTTGATATTGCTTAGTGTGGATGTCTTTAAGGTTAGTAAGTGCACATCCTGTGATGCGTTCATCTGACTGTATCATTCTCTGCAGTGCCTTGCATTCCTGCTGCTTCGGTTCACAGACCAGATGGTGATACTTCCTGTCAGAACACTTTCGATGGTGGATGTATAGATGTTCTTTAGTATCTGGGAGGGCAGCCTGAAATCCCTGAGTCTTCGGAGGTGATACAGATATTGCTGTACCTGTTTCACCAAGGTGTTGATTGCTTGGACCAGGTCAAGCTCTGTGATGTGGACATAGAGTTATCTGAAACTGTCCACCATCTGTGCCTGAGTACTTTTAATGGTGAAGGGGGCATACTGTATGTGCTGTTTCCTCCCAAAATACACAATCAGCTTTCTTGTCTTGATGACATTCAATAGAAGATTGTTGTCCTGACACCAGTGTGGCAGACTGTCCACTTCATTAAGGTAGGCCTGCTCATTGTTGTTAGAAAGCAGGCCTACCACAGCTGTATCATCAGCAAACATGACAATGATCTTTGAGTCATACACAGCTGTGAAGTCAAACATGTAGAGGGAGTACAGCAGAGGGCTCAGAACACAGTCCTGTGGAGCCACTGCATTAAGAGTGAGGGACTGATGAGGTGCGGCCACCAACTTGAACCACCAGGGGTCTGCCTGTCAGAAAAGTAAAATAATTCAGCTGCACAATGAAGTGCTCAGCTGAAGGTCCCTGAGCTTGGTAATGATTTGATGTTTTAAAGATTAAACGTTCAGTTCATTTCCTAAAGCACTATAAGTCTATCTTTCTAAACACAATTATTTTCTTTTCCTTTCTAAACCCTGCCACTTCTTTCATTTCAGAATGCTAGTTTCTATGCTCTAAACTCTTATGCCTTCAAGTTCCTTTTGTCTGACAAATTTAAAAATTCAAACTGTCTGAAACTGACATTTTCCCACCATTTGATTTCTTTTTGTTTACTCCCACAAAACTGTAAATTCTTATCTGTTATTTGTTCTCCTTTATTTTCTGCATTTTATCTTTTTTAGCACAAAAATGCTTTAAACAAACAGTTTATCTTTGAATACCACAAGCAATGCTGCTTTATACTCAAAATGACACCCTATAGTATCAAAAAACATTATAGAATTTGCTCTATTCAGGCCATGGCCAGGTTGTCATTGATCTATACTAATAAAAGGCAAAGCCCTCACTCACTCACTCACTCACTCACTCACTCACTCACTCACTCACTGACTGACTGACTGACTGACTGACTGACT
>JANRMT010062796.1:5215098-5269859 GCA_026402145.1 Polypterus bichir lapradei | reverse complement strand
TCTAAAATGACATATGAGCAAAGACAACTGAATGATTTGATTTGTTATTGCTGAAAGGAACACATTTTATTTATATTTCCAGGTTTTGTTATGCAGCATGTTCATATTTGAATTTGTATAATTTTGACAGGATATATTTTTATGGAGAGCAAAATCTTTTGGGATATTTAAAATCTAAGTTTATTTTTTATATAAAATTACATAAGAGTAAAGAAATTTGAATGTTTGTTCTTTTAAAGTTTACTTTATTTCTAACTTGTATAATTTAGACAGCATATATTTTTATGGAGAGCAAAATATTATAAGTTGTTTAAGGTTTGAGTTGATTTATTCAGGAATAATATTCCTGTCTGTTTTTACCATTCCTACCAAAGATATTTCTGTCGACTAAATAAAAATTCCTTCTATTTAAAATTTAAATAGAACTTGAACAAATACGATAGTTCATAATATCCACGCAGACTTGCACGTAAGAGCGGGACTTATCCGTTTTAACAAGCAGCGTCTTGCACTGATACGAAATAGCTGTGTGTGTATATATGTAGATATGTATGTATATGTATATATATGTTTATATATGTGTGTGTGTATGTATATATATATGTATTTGTGTGTATATATCTGTGTGTATGTATGTATGTGTGTATGTATATGTATGTGTATATATGTAGATATATATATATGTATGTATATATGTGTGTGTGTATATATATGTGTATATGTATAGATATGTATATATATATGTTTATGTGTGTGTGTGTAAATATATATATATATATATTTATATATATATATATATATATATATATATATGACAGCAACACTCATCACTCACAACAGTGACAAAACAATTACATTGACAATCATGTTACGTTATTTTCAAAATGTTTCCTTTTCTTTTTCATTACTTCTTTAACACACTACTTCTCCGCTGCGAAGCGTGGGTATTTTGCTAGTATAGTATATAACACAATTAGTGGTAAGACATATACAAAGTAAATGTAAAAGAAATAGAGCAAAATGTGCTTAAAAACTCCTGTGAGTGCTGTTGACTATGCTCTTGTGTCACTGTTGGTTGCCTGGGCTATACAAAGTGAAAGTACAAATCAAGATGGACACCAGAGGAAACCAGGTTCAAACAGGTAGCTGAACAGAAAAGAGGAAGACAGACAAAAGCACAGGCTGGTAGCTAAGTATAAGACTGAAGGCAAAAATATAAAATTAAAAGGCAAAAAATAACAAAACTAAGTTCTAAGTTGATACTATCTGTTCAACTTAGAACAGATGCAAAGAAGCCTTCACAAAGCAACACTGTTGATCGAATCAAATGATTCCACCATAATTCATTTTGCTTAGCAAATATGTGAGAAGAGGACTGATTGGTGTCTGTGAGTTTTCCTAATATAGTGTTACGCACATATTTAACTAATGGACTGTAAGTTAAATGTGTGAGCATAATGTGCCATTTACAGGAACAAATTTAATGGGTGCAGGGGATGCTTATCTGGCGTGTACAGATAGGTTAGGGACTGCACATATGTGTGTATGACATAAAGTTTTCATGCATGTGCAGACCTGATCAAGCAATTTGATAAAGTGTAATATAGTATACACAAGTTCTACACATGTGTGGTGTGAATTGGGCAGGGAACAATACTAGCAGTAGTGAGATACTGTTCTGAAAAAAAAATGACCTGGAAAAGTAGTTGTGACCTAAACTCAGATTCCCCCACCTCTCCACTACCCCGAAGACAAGAATGGCATTGTTTCTACTATTTTCTCTTTACCACAAATGGTCAACTATTAAATGGGCTTTATCACTTTCCACTTATAAAACAATTTATGCAAAATTAAAGTAGCATGGAGCCCTGCAGGACTGCCCTTGTGACTTTAGTTAATTTAGAAAGAGATTTTTCAAAGCAAAAGCCATTGTGTTCTTCCCTTGGGTCCATTCAATACCAATCTGCATTCTTTCCCCTTAATTCCTGTCTGCTCTAGTATGATGAGTAGTGCCTCATGGGTTACCACATTAACATTTTTATGAATCATTTCATTAAATTAATGTAAAAAAAGTATAAGAGACACCTTGTGACTTGAAATAAATGGGTTCAATAAGAGAACAGATTAATGAAATATTTCAATAATGTTTGCTTTCAACTTTCAAAGCATCTAGATGTTATTGGTGAAAAGATGCATGTTTAAATCATACCATTTTCTAAGCCCTCTTATCCTGAGCAGAATCATGGGAGGCTTCAGCCTTCCCCAGTAAGCATAGCAGGAAAGGCAGGAACAATCCCTTGACAGGGCCAGTTATGTTTAAATCATACAGAATAATACCTTGATTGCATATTTATTGTTCATTATCCTAAACATTATGTTACTTGTTTTATATTTACCAAAATCCAATTTCTTATCCTATGACTTCACTGTATGAAGTTTGATCATAACAGTTACTGTATACCTATCATAAGGTTAGTGTTTGTCAACGATGATTATTGACCAGGATTTGGTATTTATGGTGATAACAATAATGTAGTATATTGAACTACAGGTAAAATTCTGTTACAACGAACTCCCAGGGACCTAAATAATATATATATATTTCGTTATATATAATATAACGAAAATTTCGTTGTAATGAGATTCTGTATTTGTTACTATAGTGCTTTCTTTAACTTGTGTCCAGGCATTTGCAATCATTTTAATAGCTTCTTTCACATTAATTTTAATTTCCTCCTGCCTACAAGTTATGCTGACGAAAATTTTTCTCAGCATTTCCTTGCCATAATATACTTTCAGGGTGCGAATGATGCCCAAATCCAATGGTTGAAGCACTGCTGTGCAACTGGGTGGGAGGAATTCAATGTGAACATTATCTAAATGTGGAAGCATGTTGTGTGCAACACAGTTATCAATCAGAAGCCGAATCATCATTTTCTCTTTCTTCATATTATGAGGTTTCTGAACACTTTTGGGATCCCCCCCCCAACGGGAACGACATGCTGAAGTGCGTCCCAAAGCACGATTGCAGCGTCTGTGGAAGATTGTTTGTCCGTTTCTGGGGCAGGGCAATAGCAGGCTCACAGCGGTGCAGTGATGCCCCACAGAAGAAATTCATAAAAGATCGGGATTGCGCTCTAAGTTCCTGTCTTGCACCCCAAAACACGAGGCTTAGTCTTAGTACTTTAGCAAAACCAGCTTTATTCAGCTTGAAACAGGAACAGCACAGTTATTTATTGTAGCGTGATCTGCCACTCTGCTATACACAGACTCAGCAGTCAGGCAGGGTCGTGGTCAGGTCAGTGACCAAGTAATCCTGTTATCTGCATTTACAATGTACGTGCTCCTAACCTTGCATCACTCATCGAGATCTATTCTGTTTACTTGGGCGGAGAGGTGTATCATAGCTGTGAGCCTGCTACTACCCCATACAGACGCAGAGATCGCACTTTGGGACACTCTTCGGCATGCTTATCTAGTTGGGAGAGGTCCTAAGAGTGTTTACAAACCTCACATTTTCTTGAATGAGTGCTGCATTAATAGGAACGTTCCTTGAACGAGCATCACTGAACCACATAAAAACTGCTTTTTTGACATCATTAAATGCAGCAGTTCACATACGTTTGCAACCCGAGACTTTTCTTCTTTTTTTGCTCTGTCTTTCAAGAAAGTTGACAGTGTCAATGGCAAAATTCCAAATTCACTGGCAACGGCTTTTTTCTTTTTTGCCGCAATCGAGAGCTGCAAAAAATTAGAGTTTATTTTTTCTAATATGAACTGTTATTGTTTTTTTGTGTCTGCCGTTTCTATAGTAGGGTGACAATGAGTTAAATTCCAATGGATGTTTTTCAAATGTTGACGAGCAATAAGCAAAAGGTATCACTGAAAACCGCAGGAGGCAAAAAAAAAAAAAAATACGAGGAAAGTTCAAAGAAAGGAAAAAAATTACAATGTTTTGGTTTGGGGATCGTTGTGCACAACTAAACTGCGGCCACAGAACTAACTGCTCTGTGGATGATTCATTTAGGCATTATAAGGTCTTTTGTGCACTTCGTTGTAATGAAAGTATCTGCTGAATGTACTTTGTAGTAACAGGATTTCTATAGACTCGTGTCATATGGGGAAGCTGTCGAGACCATAAAAATACTTCATTGTAATGAAAATTTTGTTGTAAAGATATTCGTTATAACGGAATTTTACCTGTAATATAAAACAAAAAATGCAATAGAAGTGCATAATTAAATTAAACGTGACAATACTATTACGGTGCCTAAGGTAGTTCATAACAATTAAAGATTCATGAAATCCTATGAATCCGGCACCACTGGGACCTGAGGAGAACTGGATTAGTGAAACTGTTGGATCACAGAAGGATCACCTCTAAACAGTAGCTAAACACATCATTACACCTGTAAAATATTGTGTAAATAAGTGCAAGTTGGATAATAAAGGAAACAGAAACATTAAATGTAAAAGGAAATGAGATTTTCATGAAATAAAGTACCTGCACTGAGAAAGTACCGTAAAACCCAAAATTTAAAACATTACAGTGTCAGCATTTTGGTATTTTTGGTACTGGAAGTAAATGTCAGGTTTTTTCTCAATTGCCCCCCAAGTTACAGCCACCCTTTATTGCTTTGAAGTGATCATGACTTTCTTTTGGCGCAGCACCATGGCATTGCACCTGGGAGGCGGATGTGAAAAGTGATATAGTGTTGTGAATTATGGTACGATCAGGAGTTCACTGACCCCCACTCCACCCTCGTATTGCTTTTAAGCGATCTAGAATACATGGGGGACCCAGCCCCCTTATTGCTTCAAATCAGTTGCAGTTTCACGGGGACACAGGGATTTATTACTTCAATGTGGTTCATGGCACAATTTGGAGTTCACGGGGGACATTGTGTATTGCTTCACCACATCCACAACTTTATGTGGTACCCAGTTGCTTCGGAACCTTGTAACGGCCAACTCACTCTCCCTAACCGCCAGCTACACAGACCCATGGCCTGGCAAGCTGAGGATGTTAGATTCAACAAGCAGTACTTCTTCCAAATAAACTTTCCCAATCGATGATCAAAGATAAGCCAAAAGACAACCAATATGTAAAATTATAAAGTGAGTATATATTAATAAAGAAAGAAATGAAACAAAGTCCAAACAATATATATGTCCCACCCCAACCAGCACCAACATAACACTCAACCCGAAAAAGTGACTGGCGGAATGTAATAATAAAAAGGTGCATAGTTAAAGTTAATATATAACACAAATCCTCCCTTGACCCTACACTGAACAGGAAATCAATGAGATACACAGAAAACATGAAATTTACATAAAAGTCCAGAAGATTAAACGGAAAACGAATAATGTTTGTGAACCTTGTTCATCTGGAAAAGTGCCCTAAGGCAATTATATACAGAAGAAAATGATGGGTTGCTCCTTTCCCCAAACAACAAGAAAGTCTCACCATGCTTATCCTCAGTATGTTGGCATAGGTCAGGACCCCGGGGTTTTGAGTTGCAAAGGTGAAGTTGTCAGGCGTTGAAAGTGGCAAGTTGAAAAAGGGGTAAATGATCTGGGTCACTGCTTTCTCCTGGCTCTGCAATGATTTGGCAGTATAGTAGAACAGATTTTATTTTTCTTCTTCTTTTTGACCTCCTGTTTAAATAGTGAATGCCCCGGATGCAGATGATGGGATTGACAGGACAAATTATCATGAGGGACCATGGCTCCACAGTGTTATCCTTCCCCCTTTGATTCCAGGGGAGCATATTTACATAGACACGTAGACCATGTAAACAGGGCAACGCTACAAAAAACGGGACTCAGCACAAAATACATTTATGATGATGTTAATCATGTAGCACCACTACAACCTGATTTGGTATTAATACTTATGTCGGAAAGCTGGTATTGACACCAAAGCCTAAATTTTATTTCCAATCCAACACTAATATTGGATTAGTGAAGGAACCAGATTATAGGGAGGTGGATTAGTGGTAATGCAATACTCAGACTAGGACGTGCTTGCAGATATATCACATGTGCAGATCTAGTGAGTTTTGGCAGGGGTTATTGTGATGGCACAAGGCAGTGGCTAGGGGGAGAACACAATTTCATTGACAACATTCAAGAAAACAGCAATAGCACAGTCCTAACTTCAAATATTGCAATGTTTCCATTTTTCAGAACATCTGCTCACCAGCAAGCATGCCAAGTGTTTGTTAAACTGAGGGTAAAGCATATTTGTCTTTTCAAACTGCTTGGTTAAGTTTGGTGAGATCAACACAAATATGTACCGTCCCATTCTTCGTGGATACCAATCTGTTGGCTCATCCATTTTGGTTATGACACATAGGCATTCCATGGAGCAAGTTTCTCTCTCACTCAAACAGTGTGATTGCTCTTCTTCTGCATCTAGTAAGGAAGAAGAGTTTTGTCTCTGGTCCCAGCTTCATGGCGTATAACTGGTACACCATTTTCAAATCATTTCAACAAATAAGATTAAGTTTCCTTTAGTAACTTTAATGTCAGTGCTCTCCAGTCTGGACACAAGGTTCAGCTTAAATATTGTTAGTTTACCCAGTAAAGCAGTGTGTATTCATTTAACTATATAAATGTCCACTTGAACTTCAAAATCATCCTTAATAAGTAGCACACTTGCCACCACAAGAACACAGAGTGGTGCACCATCTGGACCATAAAGAGCTTTTGGGCTTAAGTGAGATTGCATGGGCTGTTTGACTTGGTAATTTCCTCATAAATATGATGTGGAATCTCTCAGCACCAGTGTCAATTTTAAATGTAACTTCTGTGATACATCACAATTATCCATGGTTATTCTCCAGTGTCCACTATGCTGAGGATTGTCAGATTCTACAACATTCACAGCCTTGGCTAATATGCAAGCTTTACTGTATTGATTATTTATCGTACATGTGTGACACTGCATTCCTGGCAGGGCACTGCCATTTCTCCTGGCCTGACCTTTCTCATTTATAATACACTTGCTGTTGTAGCCATCCCTACACTGCTTTTGTAGTAGGAGTTTGCTGTGAATGCATTTTTGTTTTACAGATACTTGCTTTCTAGCTTTAAATGAAGCAGCATCCTCTTCTGCAGCAACAATTCGATCACAAGTCAGCTCATCTCAGACGGCTCTGTAATTACAGTTTTCTGCCATATGAAGCAAGGATAAAAGAACCAACTGTTTCAGTGACTAGAGGCACCGAAAGGTTAAATTTTGCCCTCTTGTACATCACATCCTTTCTCAGACTGAATTTTTTTTTCATTGTCTCCTTTACTGTTTTTTACTCAAGTCTTTGGCTGTCATTTAAATTCTGCCCCCTCAAACTTTCCTCTGTTTCATCTTCCATCCAATTTATGAATGAGGTGAGAGAGGACGTGCAGGTGATGGGTGTAACAGAACAAGATGCAGAGAACAGAAAGATATGGAAGAAGATTATCCGCTGTAACGGGAGCAGCCGAAAGAAGAAGATTACTGTATTACTTACTATGTGGCTGATGCTTTTATCCATGGTAGCTTAGAACAATTGAGAGATAAGACTGGTTACATGTCTTTTGTTTTTCAAATTGTAGCACAAGCAGGTAAAGAGACTAGATCATGGTTATACATTGTTATTAGTGGGACTTGAAGTCCAAAGTGGTAACCTCTACATCACACTGAATACTCTCTCAGTGTATTCTCCTAGATAGCCTCTGAGGAAATGTGAAGACCACTGGTCAGTCTAAATCTTTCAAATCACTATGCTATTTTTCCCATTCTTGAGGATGTGAAAAGTTGAGCCGTTCTGGAGCAGTTCTGAAGTGAACATGGTGCATTTACAGGAGGCTCCTGTCTCGGCTTCTCCACCTCTCTAGCTGCAACCTTCTCACTGGCAATGCTGTAAGTTATCAACCTCTTCACTTAACTGTCAGATCTGTTGAATATCCAAAGTCTGCCAACTAACTAGTTCTTTCGAAAAACTATTATATCTTTTTTATGTTGCAGGACTTCTGACACCATGTTATGGTAGCATTTTAAAGGATTCACCATTGTGTGGTAATACAACTGCTAAGTATTTTCTGGCAGGCACCAATGTTTTTTCCTTTTGGGAAGCTCCACCTCCTCAGTGATAACTTGCATTATTACTGTATTAACCTATTAAACACTTTCAGAAAATAGTTAACGCCATATTGCCATGTCACATACAGTATTTAGGAAATGGCCTACATGTAAAAGAAAACTGCACCTAAGAATTATTTTGAAAATATTTAGAAATATTTTCTAAATGTTACATATCTTGTATAGTTTGCAGTGGTTGCTGAGAAAAATGTTTAACCTCATGTGTTTGTGGTTAAATTAAAGATTGAATGTGACAACTCAATGTGGACAATAGACATCCAATGCTCTATATTGCCAAACGGTGTAAAAAAAAGTTCAGGAAAAAAAGAAAAAAAAAATTAAAGACGGTTTTCTTTATCAGTGATCTTCAATTCAAACTCACAGCACTGTGGGAATGACATCTTCCTTGTTTACATTTAATGCAGAGCTTTCAGGAAGCAACTGTTAATAATACCTTAGCAAAAATGCACACATTTTGCACATTTTGACCATACAAATGGATATCAGACATGTGAATTATGTGACATAAGTTACGTGAGAATTTTTTTTCTTTTAAAGGCACCTAAATAGACAATTAATTTAGGCTTGTGATTGCAAATGGAACCTGCCTGTATGTGATAGACAAAATAATAAACCCTTAAGCAGGCACATTGTTCTGTAACTGGAAGTGGTCGTGATCTAGTCACCAGAGGTTACACCATCCTTCAAAACTAGCTGATATAAATCTCTTCTTTCTCTCTCTGAAATGTAAAATCTGATGAGCCCCACTCTTTTTGAGGGGAGCTGAACACCGACAATCTATTCTTTTGGAACTGGATGCCCTGAACTAGGTCTAAGATCTACTTTGCCAAGCCAAGGTCTGTGCCAGTAACTGAGCCCAGTCAGAGAAGCAGCCTTTATATCATGACTAGAACTTCAGCATCTACACTTCAGTACCCGATAAAGTAATGATTTTCCCTGTGAAGCTGCAGAGGGCACAGCAAAGAGCCAAACAGTTACCTTAGAAAGGCTGCATCACAGCACACCATGGACTCAGGACCATGTAAGAAAAGACGAAGAGTGCAAGCAGAGTTCTCCTCTTGAACCCAGATCAACAAGCAGCTCCACACAACATTGGATATCATCCTTAGAAGACTTGGTATCATAAAGCTGTTAATCGGTTCCAAGATAAATTAGTTCTAAAGAGATAGTAAACAGCCGGCCTCTTCTGTTTTAAATATCTATTTGTCTCATCTGTCTTCCATGTTGAGATAGATGCAGTTATTCATAATCTTTGTATCTATCAATAAATTGTATTATTCTGCTTCTTAAAGCAAGCGCTCTTCAGTTACATTAAGTCTAACAGTTGGAGACCCACCTCCTACAAAGAAATGTAAGAAAAATAAAGTGGAAACCTTACCAAATTATTTAATAAATTCCTGACATTGCCAAATGCAAAACTGAATGATTAATTTACCAGGTTAAAATTCTCTTTTTCCTACATTGTCTTTTGAAAGCCGAGCCCAATACAGCACATAATTCCAAGAAAATGGCTCTTGGAAGGCTAAATCAGCTCATTAGTCAATCATCATCATGGGGAAAAACTCCTGCCGGTCCACAAAAGCTTTTCCCTTTGTATATCACCCTTTGCATGATTTCTAAGTAGTGCCAAATGATCCATGTTGTTATGTCAAACCATTAGACTATGAAATGGTGCTACGATTTAATCACTTCATAATATAATGCTAAATAGCAACATGAAAAATATCAGTGACACTGCCCTCCTCCAGATGGTGCTTCTTTATCGGCTGTTACTTCATTTTCTTATTAATATAATATATAATGCTTTCAACTAGTTTGGATCATCTTGCTCCACTTAAAAATTGTACTGTGACGCTCTGCTTTTTGATATTCTCCTGAAATGCGTCACGTGAAAGCTTGTGGGTGAAGGCTTAGTAGAAAAACTGGCTTGGCTGCCCATGTGACTGCCTACAGGGAACATGTTGCCTTCTATAAGCAAGCACTACAGAGGGCTAAGACTGCCTTTTAGTATTCTATGTGGTCAGTATAGCACAAGAACATTTTTTCTACTGTTAATAAGCTCCTTAAACCAGCAAATAATTTTCCTTTTATTGCCTCTTCTGACCTCTGTCAGAAACTTTTGTTTTGTTTTAAAGAAGATTGATCTAATTTATTCAGAGATTCAAAAAAGTTCAATTGCTCAGTCAGAATTTTGTCCATCTTCTACCTTTTTAGAACATTTGAACAATCTAGACGAGAACAGGCCATTCAGCCCAACAAAGCCCGTCAGTCCTATCCACTTGTAAAAATCTAGTTTTGAAAGTCCCTAAAGTCTTACTGTCTACCACTCTACTTGGTAGCTTATTCCACATCTCTGTGGTTCTATGTGTAAAGAAAAACTTCCTAATGTTTGAGTGAAATTTACCCTTAACAAGTTTCCAACCGTGTCCCCGTGTTTTTGATGAACTCATTTTAAAATAGGTCTCAATCCACTGTAGTAATTACCTTTATGAATTTAAACACTTAAATCAAGTCACCTCTTTAACTTCTTTTGCTTAAACTGAAAAGTTTCAGCTCTTTTAATCTTTCCTCATAATTCATCCCCTGTAGCCCTGGAATCAGCCTAGTCGCTCTTCTCTGGAACTTTTCTAGCACTGCTATGTCCTTTTTGTAGCCTGGAGACCAAAACTGCACACAGTACTCCAGATGAGGCCTCACCAGTGCATTATAAAGGTTGAGCATAACCTCCTTGGACTTGTACTCCACACACTGTGCTATTTAACCTAATATTCTGTTTGCCTTCCTAATGGCTTCTGAACACTGTCAGGAAGTCAATAGCTTAGAGTCCACTATGACTCCTAAATTCTTCTCATAAGGTGTACTCTCGATTTTCCGACCGCCCATTGTGTATTCAAACCTAACATTTTTACTTCCTATGTGTAATACGTTACATTTACTGACATTAAATTTCATCTGCCACAAATCTGCACAAGCCTGTATGCTGTCTAAGTCCTTCTTTAATGATATAACAGATTCCAAATTATCTGCTAATCCACCTATCTTGGTATCATCTGCAAACTTAACCAGCTTTATACTTATATTTAAAATCTAAATTATTTATAATTATTAAAAATAGCAGTGGCCCTAGCACTGACCCTTGTGGAACACCACTCTTAACATCACCTTAATTGGATACTGCATATCAAGACTCTCATTGCTGGGTGATCCTGTGGTCCATAAGTTTATCATGACCACTAGGCCACTGCCTGTATCATGGATTTCATACCATATTTTTTTGTTAAGGTTATTTTGCCTTTTCTTGTCCCTTTCCTTACCAGTATCATTACAGCTTTTCTCAGTTGCTTTGGACAATTAATAAACAGTCCTGAGATTTCCTTAAGTGCTTGTCCATTTCTATAAAGAGCACAATTTGATAACCAACAAATGAAGAAAATCATTCAAAATCTTTCATTCATGTTTCATAATGTAATTTTCTTGTCAATCATTTATTCAGTCCCAGCAAAATGTGAAATCTCTGAATCATTGCCTAGAGACATACCAGTCAAAATGTTAAATCATGTTGTCTACATATATGAAAAATGTAAAGATTTAAAATCGACCAACTGTTGCTCAGTTTACTTCACTATCATTTCTCTATAGCCAGCTAAATCTGCCCTTGCACCAAACCACATGTACAGTATGTATGTTCTAGGAGCCATTACAAGGTTATACCACATTGGTATTTTCTGCAAGGCAGGAATAATGTAACATTTGTAAGGTGATTTTGTTTTATTCAGGACAACAGAAATTACAATGCTAAACATAGAATCAAACACAAATCTAGAAGCCTTAAAAATAGTTATATGTTATAGTAAAAATGTGCAGTATTTAATTAGTTATGTTTGAAAGAACAAGACCAATTCTGCATCATGGGTTGTCCTGTCACTCCTGCTGGTTTGGCCACATATTTTCATGTACATCACATCTGATATTCTCCCTGGCAATACGTCAAAGAAAAAATCTTGTTGTGTACCATCTCAGGCAGCATCCCTTGCAACGATTACTGTAAAGGTCCCTGAAGAGAGTGTTCCAGAAGGCCAGGAGATGCATCGTGTTGTAGGGTCCAACAAAAGGAATTTGTGTACTGACACTGTCCTCAGATACTGCGGCACACAGTTATATTCGCCACATGCTGCGCAGGGACATCCACTGCAGCTCTGTGTCTTAGTCTATTCTGACCATGCCTACTACATTTGGACAGGTTTTATTATCCAATTAAACCTCTAATTTTGAACTATTTCCTTTACATTTCACCATTAAAGGAACCTTTCTGACAACTGAATTAGCAGTTTTTGTATGTGGCGATTTACACCATGCACACATGTCTAAATGTTTTGCAGAGAAAAACTAATCAAATGAAAATTTTAGAATTCATTTTGGCAAAATGACTAATAAAACTGAATTTTGGACAATTCAAAGTGATTATACCTAATCCCATATAAACTGAATGTAAATCATTAGTAAAAACAATGAGAAATGACATTCTGTTCTGAGAAACTGACTTAAGGGTGTTTTGGTTTTCCTATGTGGTTATCAGAAGTACCATTTCCAATTGAAGGTTTGTCCAAAGCAACTGAGAGAAACTGTATCACATCTTTTTTTACCGGATTAGTTCCTCCCAGCCTTAAGATGTCTGTTGTTGTTACACCTGTCCTTAAATAACCTGGGGTCTAATGTATAAACGGTGCATACGCACAAAAATGTTGCGTATTACCATTTCCAAGCTCAAATCACGATGTATAAAAATTAAACTTGGCATAAAGCCACGCACATTTTCATGCTAGCTCAATCCCTGGTGTATGCAAGTTCTCCGCTCAGTTTTGCAAACTGGCGGCACCCAGCATCAAAGCAGTGCTACTGTTCCTGTGTGGTTTCCCTTTCTTTTTAAGATCCACATCCCTGACGCGGCTTTCTCATATACACTGAAATTAACGGCATATTGTTTATTAGTTTAAGGCATCTGATTGTAATTAACCTGTAACAATATAATGGTCCACCGAATAGCCAAAATATTACTCTCACTGCACCACTTGAGTATTTATATCAATGTATCTGAGTGTGGAATCACAGCTGTACAGAAGCTGATTGGAAAGAGAATTTTCGGTATACAGCATCTAGCATACGCTGCCTCAGCCATACTGTCTATTTGAACTGCTCCCATATGGCAAACACTTCAGAGACTTTCCTGTATGGACCTCGCAGTTCAGAAACAGTTTCATCCCAAGAACTATAAACGCAATCAATCAGTCCATCAAGTGTTCCTTGTAGAACAGTTTGTACTTATAAGTACAATTACCTCACTGTAAATTTGCGATAACAGTTATAATATTGCAAAACCTGAGCCACTTTATAAAGCGTGTATTTACATAGGATGATGATATCATTTTTAAGATGAAATGCAGCAAAATATGTTTATTACATTATTAACAACATTTAAATAATCTGTATTGCTAATAATTAAACATGTGAGGACACAGTGTCGCAGCGCTAGCAAGGAGCTGGCGCCCCATTCAGGGATTGTTTCTGCCTCGCACTGTATTCTTGCTGGGGCTGGCATGACACTGGAAGGATAAATGGATAGAATAATTAAACATGTACTACGAAGATATTTCAATGTACCTTAAAAGTTTTGAAGAATCTGCGTTCCAAGCTTACAGATGGCTTAATGTTTATTACTGAGCCGATTGTGAGGCAATTGGGTACAATTGCTGCAATAAATTATTTCATCAAAGGTCGCGCATGGCACAGCAAGCATCTTGCATGAGGCAGGAACAATCTCTGGATGGGGCGCCAGTTTGTCACTATCACTGCGCCACCTTGTTCCCATGTTTAATACATGCTTTAATTCCTATCATCATGAAAATGATATCAAGTATACATCTCAATATTTAAATTATTCCAAGAGCTGAAATATCATGAATGTATTGGATTCTGTGTCCTGTCGGAGGAAAAGAAAGCCCGTTTAAGAAGCACATAATGATTCACACACATAGAGCACATAGAAGAAGACATACAATACAAAGCATTTAAGGTGCTACTTTAGTTACAATGGTGTTTGAGAAACGAGTAAATTAAACGATTTTAAGATGAAGTTTATGGTGTTCTACTTTAATGACAAAATAAACTATGTGATTAAAGTGGAAATTTCGAGATTAAAGTTGACATTTCGAGCTTTTTTCCCCACTGTGTCCCTATTTTTTTTCTTCTTTTCTCCGTACCCTAATAAGCTTCCATATGACACTCAGACGGTGGGCTACGACTCGCCTTTTCACGGCGAATTTGATATCTGACAACTTCTTTGTTATTTTGGGCACTGTGCAAGTCACTCGCTCAACTTCCTTTTGTTGTTTATACCACTGTTTAAACCAACAAATAGCATGTTTTTTCCTTGCCTCCTCTTGGTATTTGATGAAATTCTTCTATTTTCCCCCATGCTTTTACCATTGCCTTTTCACAGAACGCTGAGCTTAAGGGCTATTTACATTGATTTGCATATTCAAAGAGGTCTAATTCTGGGAGGAGTTGGGGAGTGGCAGCAGGCACATGCGTTACTTTTCACACTGACCGAGATTTATGGAACGGAAGAACGTGGAAGTTGGCGTATGCACAGATTTATGCATCTGGATTTTATTGTGTGTACACACATTTTCTCTTTTGTCTATGTGCCATGTTTTTGTACTTTAAAAATCCTTCTATTTCCAATCTTCCGTTCCTTAGTAAACTTTACTGTAAGTGCTCTTGCGTGGTTTAAAACATACCTTAAGGACTGACAGCAGTTTGTTGCCGTTTGTTAAGTCTGACCCATCTTATTTGTTTCATGGTGTCCCTCAGGTATCAATTCTTGACTTCCTGCTCTTTATTATTTATATGTTTCCTCTTGGTGGCAATATTAGATGGTTTCACTATTATACTGACAACACACTACTTTATTTACACGCAGGACTTTACCTCCTTCTGCATTGGCTTCCTGTTTGGCCAATATAAAACACTGGTTGTTTGAAAACATTCTTAGACTAAATAGTGAAAAAACTAAAGCATTCATTTATTTAATCTCTAGGAATTTTAAGTGAAATAGACAATTTTTCATTGAAAATATCAGCCTTATTTCATCCCTGTTTGCATAGGTTAAAACTCTTGTTGGAGTATTTTTAGATCCAATACTCTCCTTAGTACCATATATTAATAATATCAACAAGGTAGCCTTTTTCCATCTTAAACAAATTTCAAGGTTTGGTCCTTTTCTTTTGGATACAGAAACAGTGTCCAGTGACCCTGAAACTCTGAATGAATATGTAGAATTTGGACAAAACTTTATATTTCTTATGACATTACTAAACAATTCAAATTATTTCCTTTTCAATATTTCTATTTCTATATGGCATTTGAAACTTCCCTGCAATAAAACAAAAATGTTATTTATGTTATTATTTTGTGAATAAATTTAAATGAAAACAAATGCTCACACCACATGAATGCTCAAGCCTCATATAAAAATAAATGCCAAAGGTACATTAATATTTTTTATGAGGGACCTGTGATTACATTTAGACATATTTAATACTTGCATTTTTTTATTAAAATCAACTCCTGGACAATTCCACTGGGAAAATATTACTACAGAAAATGTTATGTTTGCAAACACATGGAATGTAAACATGCACTAAAATATTTATCAATGGACGTTTTAATATTTTGGTATTACAATGATATATACAAGTTAGTTTCTCACAGAAACAGTAAAGTTTAACTTATGTTGCCTGACATTTCATATTCTCCAAACCAATAAATGCAGTAAAGTGAAAAAGTAGATGCACCCTCATTCAGTTTTCTGGTTTTACATATCAGGACATAAGTAATAATCATTTAGTCCTCACCAAGTCCAACAATTATATAAATCAGACTTCATTTGAAAAAGAACGTATAACAGATTCTACTTTGTCTCCTTTCATTTCAGAAAAGGAAACAAGACAAGTTATGTGTGAAGAATTCAGTACATGCATGTTTCATTAGCTTTTCTGACCATTTTAGGCCCACATATTAATACAAAACTGACTCAGTTCATTGATATTTGTGAGAATTTGATAAAATGATTATTAAGTAGAAATTGTATAAGGTGATATATTTGGTGTACATAGAATTCATATTATATTGTGCAATGCTACATAAATGGAATGATTTAAATGTTTTTAATACAGTTAAGCCATAGTCCTCATGGACTAAGATGTTTGCTGATGACATTGTGATCTGTAGCGATAGTAGGGAGCAGGTTGAGGAGACCCTGGAGAGGTGGAGATATGCTCTAGAGAGGAGAGTCATGAAGGTCAGTAGGGACAAGACAGAATACATGTGTGTAAATGAGAGGGAGTCAGTGGAATGGTGAGGATGCAGGGAATAGAGATGACGAAGGTGGATGAGTTTAAATACTTGGGATCAACAGTACAGAGTAACGGAGAGTGTGGAAGAGAGGTGAAAAAGAGAGTGCAGGCAGGGTGGAATGGGCGGAGAAGAGTGTCAGGAGTAATTTGTGACAGACGGGTATCAGCAAGAGTGAAAGGGAAGGTCTACAGGGCATTAGCGAGACCAGCTGTGTTATATGGGTTGGAGACGATGGCACTGACGAGAAAGCAGCAGACAGAGCTGGAGGTGACAGAGTTGAAGATGCTAAGATTTGCATTGGGTGTGACGAGGATGGAATCGTATTTTTGGCTTAGATACACAAGAACAGCTGGAATCTATCTTGGCAGCATACAGTACAAAACGAACCCCAAATATTAGAAAGATACCATTGCATCAATAATTTTTGAAGCAGAAAAGTGAAAAGATGGTGTATCAGGTTTGTTAGCACTGTCATCTGAGGTTAGAATAAGGTCACTGTTAATCTTGATTGTAAAAGAAGACTAAAGAAGGTTGGCATGTAGAAGGGCATGCAGTGAACCCACAAAAAATAGTCGCTAAACAGGTATGGAGAGAACTGTCTTTAATTATAATATAGTAAATGCCTTGATTTTGCCAATTCACTTATTTCTTAGTGATAAGAAGCTTTCAGAATGGAAAAGTTAATAATATCTGATCAAAAATGTCTCAGGTGCTCTGTTTCCTTTTCATTCTATTAATAAAATCTGATCATACAAAATAAATAAATTCTGTTTTGAAGATTAAAGCCATCTTACCTTTGTGGGCACACAAAAAAGTGCTCTATGAAAAGCCCTCATATGAGTAGGTGTGAATGACTGTGGTCATTCTTTGGCAGACAAAAGTAGACAGAAATAGATAGTGTTATAAAACTCTCCACAGGCTATTAATAAAGGCTCGTGATTAGATACTAGCTTATTCAGTGGTTTAACACAAACTCCTACACATGGTGTGGAGGAGGGCATTGACCTTCAATACAAGGATTTCTATAGAAGAACCGTTTTTTGTCAACACGTTGGTGCATTAGCTGAGCCTAAGTAAAGATATTTTTTTTATTCCAAAGTGTAAGCATGAAGCAAATTATAGAATAAGAAAATATATATTTAATCAGCCAAAGTGAAATTTCTTTGCTGTTGGATATAAATTTTAGAGTCGCAAAGTGCTATTGAGACATTTGTTTTCCTTTAATGTAGTTTCTAATAGATATACAAAATGCTTTTCAGTAGATAACAAATGCTTAATAGCATAACTAAATGTTACAGGCAGGCAATGTGGCCTAATTGCCAAAGCTCTGAATTTTGAACCTTAAGGTTATAAACTGAATCCAGACCACTGAAAAACTGCACGTCCCTATGCAAGTCACTTAACACACCTAGAATTTTACTGAAAAAAAGAAATGATCGTAAAGAAAAGTACTAAAATTAAAACCGTGGAAAAGTGTTCAATAACGAAATTCAATTTTTAAAATGGAGCTGTGTTGTCTGGTCTGCTGGGTATATCTACAGTAGCTGACACTTCTAGAGTCTGAGCTTAGACATCACCACGCTGTGATCAGTGAACATCTTAGCACTTCATTTTACTTCATTTACTACAACTGGTAACATGACTGGTTTTCTGTCAAATCCCTTCTTTTGTTTCCAGTTTGCACCTAGCCATCCCATCTGTACTGATTTGCTAGAAAACACAGACCCTAGTGCTCATAATGGCAGTGTACCAACACACCCTGAAATAAAGATTACCAAAAATAACATCTGTATTCAGTCAAAAATACACAAGGGAGAAATGATCAAAGACAGAAGCAGTAAAGACCTGCTCAAGAGCTTAATCTATGTACCCCAGTATTCATAAATATGAAAAGGCTTTCCTCTAACTGTATGGTGGGGTGGCTTTCACACTTACCTACCATCTGAAACAGGGTGCTCAAGCATCAAACAATCTTCGGCTTACGTCACAAATCCCCGCCGTCCTCTGAATTCTTGCCTCAATACCCCCCTGCTTTTTTGGGTACTATAGTGGTGCCAAGTGGTGTCTGTGTCTTTTTGTCTACACTAAAGTTTGTCCCTACTGCCCTGCCTTACAAACCATAAATATCCAAATACAAGACATCAGCAGCTTAAGTGCACATAAAAATAAGAGGTTTTTTTTGATGCGCAGCTTCTAATTTGCATTTATTGTTTTAATTAAATAAAAAAAGGTTTACAGGGTGGTGGTGCTGCACAGCCTAAAACTGCTTCATTTATATATTTGTGAAAAGCAAACCAACACATTACACATGTGCTGTGGACGCATAAAATGACAAAACACAGTTGAAATAGATGTATTTTTGCTGAATAAATAATTTAAAATTTATAGCCATACTCACATTTTTCATGTTTGTCTATCCACCTCTGATGGCCACTAGCCTAAATGTTAGGCTTTTGTGTCCATACTTCAATGCAGGTGTATGGACGCTTATCTCATACTGAACACTCTGGTTGTGTGTCCCAAATCATCAGCTTTCATTATTACCACTGAACATTAAGGTAAAAAGGCGCAATGCATACTTTTCCCTACATAGCCCTTCAAAAACATTTCAGTCCAGATATCTTTGTCATTTATTGAATGAAGTCTTAAGTCTTACAGTCAGACTACAAAGTGCATTTTAAAGGCTACACTCACTGTCTGATGCCAAATAATCTGATAAACTGTTAGGTGCTTTCACACACGTGCGCTTAGCAGGCAGCCAACAAGTCCTAAGGTGAATGATCTACCACAAGATGAAAGGTTCATTTTGAGTACTGATGTCTCTCTCTCTCTATTTTACCAGATCCAAAGAAGACAAATAATAACTCCACGCACTTACCTCTACCACTTCCAGATTCTCAAAATTGCCACTTCACATTAATTCCATTTTTGGCTCCAAAAGATGATGTTACTTTCTGGTTCCGCCATGATGAAATCATCTTCGGCCCACAGTTTTGGTGTAATTTCCTGCCATATCACATCCTGTCGCCATTTTCTGTATAAATATCTCCATCTCAGTACTGTATGTTGTCAAATGCTTTGGTTTTTGTTTCACTTTCATTCATTTTTTATCAAGTCCAACGGACTATTTCCCCAATTCTTTTTGACATGTCTGAGTCAAATTAATCGTGTTACAGTGCCAACAAGGTGTGATAAGGACGCTGTATAGCGCCTGACCCGGCACAGACTCACTCCAGAGGCATGTGTAAAATGACACAAGACTTTTATTTTCTTCACCTGTGGGGGACATCTTCCCTGTGAACCCCACAGGCACAACACAGTCCCAACACAAATAATGCACCCAAATCACCACACTCTTCTCCTCCACTCCTCTCAGGGCAGCTTCGTCCACCTCCTCCTGACTCTGGTGCTGAGTGGTGGTTGCCGGCCCATTTTATAGCCCACCTGGAGGTGCTCCCAGGTGTTTGATCACCTGCTTCTGATTGCATTTCCAGGCAGATCTGTAGAGTTGTCCAGGCTGGCTCAGGGACCCCTGCAGCACACCCTGGTCGCCACCCCAGATCCCAACAGGGCTGTGGAGAACTCCATCTCCCATGGAGCCCTGTGGGAAACTGAGGCACCATCCTCAGCCAGGGAGGCTGCCACCAAGCATCCCGGGGCAGGTATTATGCAGTCCATGATTGCTCCCCTGGAACATGTGTAGAAGGGGCATCCCAGCCAGGCATGGGACCCAGCCGCCCGCCACATTGAACCACTTTCAGATGAGCCCTGTGGGGCTCGTCGGCATGTCCTGCGAGGGCCGGTCCTCTCCAGGATAGGGAGTTGGCTTCCTTGACTCCACGGCTCTGTCCTGTGGAAATATAAACACAATGTCTGGGGGTGCAGCCCCGACGTCCCTGCCACTTGGACGTCCTCTCTGGACAACACCTGCAGACGTGGCCACAGCGGCCGCAGTTGTAACAAGGCGGACCCCCCTCCATCTCGACCCTTGCGGGAGCAGAAGCAGGCAGGAAACCCCTGCCCCTTCGCCCGCACGATTGAGGGCTCATGACGTCTCCACCCCTCTGCAGCGTAGCCCTCGCCCTCAAACAGACGGGCTGACGCTGTGCTTTGTCAGGAGTTCCCGGTTTCTTTCTCCAGGTACTCTTCTTGCTTTGGGGTGCACTGAGGTCTGGGTCCCCTTATGGGAAGAAGGGAGAGACTTTATTTAGAGAAATCATGAGACTGACGCTGGCAGGACTCCCAACAGCGTGCCAAGCTTCTTTTCCAGACCCTCCTTCGCCTCCTGCAGGACCTGAAAAACCTGGACCAGGGACTGCAGAGATGGGAGGACAGCCTCCACCTCACGTGCAGCCCAGAAGAAGTCAGTTACACCGGTTGGTGGCAGACTTGGACTTACCTTGTCTTGCGTCGGCCATGATTCACCGAGGCCCTGTGCTTTCTCCTGCAGGCACCTCCAGGATGTCTTCGGGAGCAGGTTGGAGGTTTGTCGCCCCTGTCTGGAAACCATTGTCGACGGGCAGCCGACACATACCTCCCCCCCGTTTACCTGTCACAGGGAGGGACTCCTGTTCCTCTGTCGGGAAAACCGCACCGGGGATGTCATCCAGGCTCTCATCCCCGACCGTTGTCTGGAGTCGAACAGGGGGCCCAGGTCAGCATCGCTCCCATTGGAGCTCGCCCTACCATTACGCCATAGACAGGCGTCAGCAGACCACCTACAGGGATCCGGCAACTCGGCACCTAGGAGGCAGGCAGACGGAACAAAGGCATACCTCTCTCAGGGCAGATCATCCCTGGGCCTGTTACTGGTCTCCCTGTGGATCCCGTGGCTCTGAACGGCATGGCCGCATCTGGCTGCCAGTTTAAGAGCCATCCTAGTCTTCTTTCTCCCCATCAAGTGCGATGTCCCTCAGAGCTGTCGTGAGGTGTCTCTCCTGCGGCTCCCAGCTGCTCATGCAGGCGCGTACCTCTCACTGCTGTGCTGCCTCAGGAGTGCGTTATGCTCTGCACAGAGCTGTTTATGCTTACCCGCGGCTGTGTCGGGTGCGCGCTCCTCGTGCTGTTGAGTCGGGCACGTGCCTCATGCTGCTATGCCGGGTCTTCACACAATTTTTTAACACAGGTCCCGGCCCAAATGGATGGACCGGAATCCTGCCGGCTACGCCAGTGTGATAAGGACGCTGTATAGTGCCTGACCCGGCACAGACTCACTCCAGAGGCACATGTAAAATGACACAAGACTTTTATTTTCATCACCTGTGGAGGACGTCTGCCCTGTGAACCCCACAGGCACAACAGAGTCCCAACACAAATAAAGCACCCAAATCATCACACTCTTCTCCTCCACTCCTCTCAGCGCAGCTTTGTCCATCTCTTCCCGACCCTGGCGCTGAGTGGTGGTTGCTGGCCCTTTTTATAGCCCACCCACTGCTTCTGATTGCATTTCCGGGAGGGGCTGTAGAGTTGTCCAGGCCGGCTCAGGGCCCATGCAGCATCCCCTGGCTGCCACCCCAGATCCCAACAGGGCTGTGGAGAACTCCATCTCCAATGTCGCCCTGAGGGAAACTGAGGCACCATCCTCAGGCAGGGAGGCTGCCACCAAGGGTCCCGGGGGAGGTATTGAGCAGTCCATTATTGCTCACCTGGAACGTGTAGAAGGGGCGTCCCAGCCGGGCATGGGACCTGGCCACCCGCAACAAAGGAAACAACACTTAAATATTTGGTCTCTACACACATTTTATTGATATAGTACTAGTGAATGAAAGGACAGACCCCAATTGCAAACAAATCTGCCGGGGGCTTATGAGTATCTTAATGCCCATCCATGTCTTTCTTAATGGAACAACTGTAGTTAGTGAGACAGTGCTTTATATAAAGGCAAGTCTGAATAGATCTGTACTTTTAGTCTCCATCAATACCTTTGGCTTGTTCAATCACTGGATCTGTCCTATGCAAGTCCATGATCTGGTGGGCAGTGCACCTGACTACAATCTTTTTAAAAGAGGCAAGTCAGTGTAAAATAATGGAATATAAATGAAAGAATCCAATCAGTTTGTTGCAATTCTCATGTGACTCACTATTACTATTTTCTTATGTGTTTCCTATGGCTCAGAAAAAAATCCATTTTGTACATATAATTTAATCTAATCTAATGCCATACCTGTACCTGTTAGGCAGGCTTAGGTGCTACAACATGATAACGTGTCTAATACATATCCATGACAAAGGCACTGATGTTTTCTAAGGAGGTTTTAGAGTAACTCTTACTAAACATTGAAGTTAAAGACAAAGAAAGCTTACATTTAAAATAAACATATGCTTTAAGATTCTGAATTTTTAACTCTAAATATTTACTTAAAATATTTGATACTACAATAATTTTCAGGATTTTAAAAATATTTATGTAATTTAGAGATCAACAGCCTAACAGTCGGAAATGTGAATGTCAAACAAGTAAGTCAATGCAATAATCTGTAAAGACTGATTAGGTATGATGATTGCCAGAAATGACAAAAAGAAGAATGAGTTACTCTATCCCAAATTCTTTAGTATTTGAACTCTTTGTGAGTAATTCATAATTATTATGTGACCTTTATTCTAATGTGTAAAACATGCGTTGTCTTTTTTACCATATGCTAAGCAGGATATGTTAAGAACAAACATAAGATCTAATGTGTAAGGTACATAAAGTTTTTCATTAAAACAGTACTGTCTTGTTATATTATTGTTTGTCTTAACAACTGAAAATGATATTCCTAAAATTTCTCTTTCTTACTTACCTGGTGAAAAGAGAAGATGACGTGCAATAAATTCCTCACATGCAGATTCATATATAGCTGGGGGCGAATTGTGCTAGGGGGAAGTTCTATTTGCAGAGTCTCAAATGAAAATAGTCTCACAATAACAAGTAAAGGAATTTTATCATTTATTAATTTTCTAAACTACACATACCACTCTTGAGGTCAGTATCAGCTTACCATCTAACAACACTCATAGGTGTGGCACCAGAAAGACGTATTTGAGGTTCATTTCTTTTTTTACCTAGTGGCATCAAAAAACTTGGGATTTTTAGATAAATACATGCATAATTATATTATTGTCTGTCTTGATAGAATTGCTCTGATTTTTAAATTCTCATTGGGGCATTATTTATGTTTTTGTATATAGGAATAACTAAGGAGAACCCCGCTGACACATGTGAATGCTTTTTCTGCATATTCTTATATCCTCCTCTATTCAGTTCAAGGACACATTAGGTCAATTTGTATCTCTAATTTGTAATTTTATTTTCTGTCTATGTGCTCTGCTATTGACTATCATCCTGCTAAAGGTTAGTTTTACTGTGCTGAGGACTTGGTTACCCAATGAGTTATTCATCAGTCTGAGCCTTCAGTGTTGACACATTTCATCAGTTTCTGAATCTGCAGACGTCAATGTGTATTTTATCACTTTTTCTTGTTTTTAGAGGCATGCATATATCATAGTTTTCATCTTTTTGCTTTTTTGTTTGTGTTCTGGTGTTCATATCCTGATCTGATAGTGTCACTGTTATGTGACCAGTACGTGATGTTATAGGGGCTATTTTCTTTATATTCAGTTGAAGAACTCACCATTTTATCAGGTCTCTGTGAATGCATGTGCAGACAATGGAAAGTCTCAGCTAAAAGATAAAATGCTTTTTTTATTTTTCCAGTATGCTGTATCGATTTTGATAGTTTAGCAACTTTGGTGTGTTCCTATATTTGAGTTTTGATTAGACTTGTAATATAAAATAATACATGCATAAACCAAAATTATGACTAAAGCATTGCTAAGTAATTTGTTTCCTGAATCTTTGCTACTTCATTACAAATTTCCTACACTAAAAAATTCTTTTTGAGCCAAGGCAATCATGACAGTTAAGTCATTAACAGAAATCATTTTTGCTTTCAAGTCAACAAAGTTTCAACATATATTAGTATTTTTCCAAATGGAAAAGAGCAATTGCACAAAGGCAGGATGGAATAAAAGCCAGGAAACAAAAATTACAGGAGCACCCCAAATTGTAATCATTAAACAGGTAGGGGTTTTGAAAGCCAGGGAAGTGAATCAGCAAAGCCAGAGTTGATAACCAAAGATCAAACATTAATTGCTCAAAGCAACAGTCCTGAAATGAACTTGTTTTGTTTTCTCCTAACTGTTGTTAGAATAGTTGTGTTTTTAACAAAAAGAATCCAAATCTTGGCCAATGAGTAATGAGTTATTGGTTTTATAGATGGAGGGTGATGACATGTGTCACGTGACTTCTTCATCACTTGACCAGCAAGACATGTGGCAATGCAAAGCTACTCGCCATGCAAGTATGACACAAAATGGTGGTGATAAAGATGCAAGACCACAAAATGGCAGCAAGTTCACACCAATATCATAACAATAAAAATAAATGATCAAATAAATTCAAAGCAAAGGAAAACAAGTGACGACATCTACAAAGACTGGAGAAGGCCATGCCCCTTGCTGTCAGGAACGAATAAAAGGGGGTATGCCTGGAGTGTCATGTCTCAGTCCAACTAAAGAAGGAACTCCCAAGCTGCCTGATGCCATGATCTGTTTTGTTCAGGACATGCTTTTTGTTTTGCTGTTATTTAGAGGCTGGAATTGCTAATTTTTCTTTTGTTTGCCAGCAACAATACTTCTGTTTTATTGACATTAAACTGGGTTGCCTGGCTCACTCCCCAACGATTAACTGGTAAACTATTCCTGGCATGACCAGGAATAAAATATATGGAGTATACCTACAGTATATACATACAGATGTTTGTACAAGCAATCGTGAAGTCATTTACTTGGTGCTTTAACACCTGGTTTAGTGCTGTCACATTACAGTGAAAAGAATGTCAATGACAAGCAAACTAAAAATTTAATTTAGCAGAAAACACTCTAGAAGAGCCTAAGGAATTGAATAGCAGATGACTTGCCTCTTTATTGCACAACCCTAAAAATATTTTAAGATTTACTGAACTTGTAAAATACATCTGGCTTAGAAAATATACACATCTGATTTGCTTCACTGAGCCTGAGATTTTGGAAAAGCAAGGGACAAATTTAGAACAGATACTGTAAGTTAAGTTTCCTTATCAACATGTTTAAGAAAATATATTAAGCACAAAAGGCTCATATTGCTGCTTTCCTTGCTTCCAAGTATGACAACATTTGTTAAGACTCCTGAACTTTAGATGACTTTGAAAAGTCAGTGCTATACAAAACTTGAACATTAAGATTATTTTTTTATTCATTCACCTACACGGCTATTTGTTTTGGTTAACTTTGTTGAAAATACATTTGGATGTAATTTAGAATAAACATGTACAGGTGTCTGGGCAGACACACAAATTACAATATTTTGTGCCATATTTAGCTGGGTAAGGTCAGTATGATTGCTTTTGCTCGCTCACACACATATTATAAAAATTATTTCCTCACATCTTCAAGAAACTGACTTCAAACCCTTGTCAGGTTTCTTGACAAGGTGCATTTCATCAGCTTTCTTCAAGATCTCCTTGAAACTCTGGTGTGTTCAACAATTAACTGATAATTCATACAGACACATGACACCAGCTGTAATCTTCTTCTTCATTCGGCTGCTCCCGTTAGTGGTTGCCAAAGTGGATCATCTAAAAAATTGTTGTCCACATATTAATTTGGCAAAACATGAAAAACATATTATGGGTTAATATTTGTGAAAATCCACACAAAATTGTAAAGATCTATTTTTATTTAACTAGACTAAAATAAGAATGAATGTTGCAGTGTGTGCTGATGAACTTAAATGATTTTGCCCCAGATAACAGTTGTATCCTTAGGCCAGATGCAGAACATTTGAATCACAAAAGCAAATTAAGTGGCAGTGCAAGTGAGCACACAGTGAAAGACAAAATTAAAGTGGAAAGAGAGCATAGCGTGATAGGATGGTGTCATTTATGATTTAATGCAATTGAGACACTGACAGAGTACAAACATTCCTTTTGAAAAAGTGGATCACCCACGTTTTGAAGCTTATTTCAACAATCAGAGGTGCAATTTCAGCACAGTGTAACTTTGCAAGAACTATTTGCCCCTGGGCTGCTTAAATCCTAAAACCAAACAACTTATCAAAATGTTTGGCTGAGTATCTTTTATTACTTTAAAACACACAGATACAAAAGACAGGCAGACTTCTGAATTTTTAGGTTAATTAGGGTGCTTTAGGAATCATTTAAGCTGACACACTGAATCTGTACTCTGGGACTTGCTTCCAAACTGAACACATTAAACTTTATAACAGTATCCCTGGAAAGTGTTGCAGAGGAAAATAATTATCCCTCAAGTTGCAAATTTTTCATCACTCCATAAAAAAGTTATTTAAGGATGAAACATTTATCGTCCAGCTTTTTAGAACCGACAGGAATATTGACATTTCACCAAAACCACAGAAGATACAGTTTTGGCAAAGTCTAAATGAATTGAATATATGTCTACCGATAAATGGAAAGTAATGAAAGACTATAGCCCAGTTAGGCAGTGAATGCATTAGAAATGTAGGGCCGTAATGCCTCCACCTACACTGAGATAGATGAATGACTGCTATAGTAACAGAGGCTAAGTCACTTGTGATTTTTACTCCGACAGGCCTGGTGAGAATGGATTGTTATGGATGTGAGTTTGGGAGAAGACTAATCTAGTGAAGGGCATGGCACAAACCTTCTTTCAATATCTGGAAAATCAGAACAGATGAATCCATGAAGTCTACGGTTCCATGTGAATATCCAGCAAATATTACAAAGCACCTATTGCACAACACACAATCACAAGGCATTTTACAAAGCACAAAAATAAAAAGTGCATTTAAAAGTATCAAGAACAATGGAAGATCATTAATAACAGTGAACTAATGCAAGAGCGATTGTATGAGCTGACAATTTAGAGAAATCATAAACACTTCAGAAGAGGCTATAGCTCCAGGAATAGCCAATTTAAAAGCAAGAGAGTGGAGATATGATTTTAAGTGTGAAATACGTATGTTACCTAACAGAACTCTAGAAAGAGTTTCAAAGAGTAAGCACCATAAAGCTACCTGGACATTCTCAGGGTGTTGCTTTGCAAAAATGAGGGTGGCAGAGTCAGAGCATCACAGATGTCTAGCAAATTGGTATCTGCCAAGAAACAATGGCAGATATTCTCTGTTCCTAAAATTAACAGCTTTACAACCCAGAAGACGAATTCTGAACACAATATAGTGTAGTGAAGCCAGCCAAAGGAGAATGTGGAGAATGGGTTCATTACACTTGGTCTGCCTAAGAACCTTTGAAGTAACATCTTGAATTTGTTGTATTCTTTTAACATTTCCAGCAGGAAGACTGCTAAAAAATTGATTGCAATAATCCAGCTAAGAGCCTACAGTAATGTTGTACAAAGACCACATGAGTGCTGCCGATATTTAACTTTTAAAGTAAATAGTGCAGTCATCCATAAGCTATAGATTGGTGAAAATGGATGATAGGAAAATCTTACAGGTTATGTCAAACTGGGATAAGGACTGAAGCTTTTAGAGATGAACTGAAGATCTCACAAAAGCTGATCACTTTTGTTGGTATTCAGGTGATGAAACTGGCAGATATCCATGCACTAATGCCATCAGGCAGGTGGTGAGCTTGTTTGTATTGATGTTCATCCAGAATGTAATTTCATACACAGCTGTGCATCTACATATGAAGGGAACATGAAGTCAGTTCTGACAAATCAAATATCTCAGGGGCAATTCATAAATGCTAAATACAACTTCACCAAGCACTTAGTCTAGGGTCACACAACTGGAAATTGCCAAGCTTAAGAGACAGCATCCATCCAATGGTTAATGACCACATCAACGAGTTGCACTATAATATTATTGTTGCTTTTTGCACCAGCACCTTTTATTCAGATGTCCCTGCTGGTATCGTCCTCATTCCTCTTTCCATCCTAATGTATTTTTGTAAAGCAATTCAAAATATAACATTCTAAAACTCACTCCAAGTCCAAATCAGGGTCACAGGGGGCTACAGCTTATCATAGTAGCATCAAAAACAAAGTAGAATCCTGCCCTGGACTGGCCACTGTTTCATCAAAGGTCTTACTTGTGCATAAGCCCAAGTTTATGGTGAAATTCATTTTCATGTGTAAATAGTAGTACAATTACATTTTTACTTGCATGTTGCCTTACAACACTCATGCACACACACACACAAAACATCTGCAAGCTAATATAAAACACAAAGCCAGAAGGAATACCCACACATAAGAAAAATGTGTAAACTCCATGGACTATGACTGCATTTGAAATAAGGATGCTGGATCTGTGAAGCAGCAGAGTTAACCACTACATTACATGCAAGCCTTGTTAAACCAGTACCTGCAGAAAGACCAATGTGTTTCTTCATCAGGAATGAGACCACATTGACCTTTTTAAATTGATGCAATTAAAGGAGACACGGGAAACTTCTGTACTTAGAGAACTGTCTCCTCCATTTGTGGCCATTAGCAAGTCTTTGGAAAGTCTCTATAATCCCAGAGACAGCAGATCAATGCTTAACACCTGCATGTAACACAGCATTGCACCAATCCAAGACATTTTGTTTTTATCTAGGCGTCCATCATAACCTTCTCTAAATGGGTTTTCCTCCAGATTGGATGCTGTATTTTTTTTTTTTTTTAATTTCAGTTTCAGTTCATGGGACATATGTTGCTGAATTGACTAAAAAACAAAAACTCACCTAACTTCACACCTCAGACAGGCTTAGCAAATGCAACCTGGTTCGGTCTCTATTTAAGCTGTGAGTTGAATGGGGAATTGATGAATTGATGTAAATATTCCAGTGAATCCAATAAGAAAGTAATAAGCAGTAAAATCAAGAAGAGATTCCCAAGTCTTTCATATATTGAAGCACTATGGCTTTATTTGTCTGTTTTCCCTCTTAAAAAACTTAAAGGAAAAACAGAATTATTCTAATCAACCATGCAGAATGCTTGGCCAAATACTGTACACGATGTTAAGGCTAGTCTTTAGAAATGCTTCTTAGATATCAGCTACCCTTGCGATTAGTTTTAGAAAGTGTTATCATTAATTACAAAATGTCCAGGATGACATTGTTGTGTATCATATTTTATCCGGCTTAGTTCAGGGTCATTGATACTCGAGACCATCCTTGAAACATGAAGAAGAACACAGGAAGCAACCCTGGATCAGGTGCCATTTCATTGCAGGCCACACCCATGCACACAACCACACTCATACCAGGTGAATTTCAGAGTTGCTAATTAATTTAACACATACCGTATATACTCGCGGATAAGTTCTCCTGCGGACTTGCTTTTACAGTAAAATTTCTGGTATTTTATAAAGTCGTTTGTATAAGTCGAATGCGTAAAACTCACGCTATTGGTACAAGGGATTATGATATGCTAACGCCCACCTGAGAGATTAACCACGGAGCACATTGCCTTTTTTTTCTATGTGGGTGCTGCAATGCGCTGTATCAGCGAATGCTCATAACCTCTTTCTCTCTATTGTGTATACGTGACCACATGGTAATACCCAAACTATTCTGAAGCAATTTTTGAATTGTTTTGTGTTTTTTGTATCTCACACCTTCATACACCTTTATCGTAAGAGAATCCCATATCTACGATGGAGCGCTCGATCAGAAGAAAATATGAAGCTGGTTTTAAATTAAATGTTGTTAAAGTAGCAAAAGAAATTGGTAACTGCGCTGCTGCAACAAAATTCAATGCATCTGAGAAACTGGTGTGAGATTGGAGGAGGCAAGAAGATGTAAAAAAAAAATAAAAAATTAAGTGTCACATTTTTGAACGGGCGTATAAGTGCCCAAAGTGCTCCCTCTGACATATATTTCTGGGTCTGAAGAGATGTTTGGAGATGCCCTTTCCTGTTTCAACAACAAAACAGAAACACACAGTGGTTAGTGGTTTCAAATATTGGCACTTCTTGCTGTGTTAGCATGTTTTCCTATGCTGTTAGGTCACTATTGCCTGTTTTGAATACAACATCTAACAAACGTTAAGGTGCCTTCCACCAGACTACACCAGTAACCTCTTACAGCATTACAGACCTGCTCACCTTCTGTAGTCTACTGCTACTGGCAATCTTGTTGTGCCCCAAACTAATGCATGCTCCATGGGTGACCGGGACTTCACTCCTGTTTACACCCAGAGTTGGCTGCACTAAAGTAATTTGATTTGCTACTCAATTCATTCTTTTAATAGGTGATTTAAAATACATTTGTTTAATAGGATATTTTACAAAACATTCTGACCATTTTTCCAACTCTCTCTGTCCAAGTGCTTCTGATAGTACATAGTACCACAAATTATGTTTTCTGTATGTCTTCTAGCTTTTTTATTTTGTTCCTGTTAATTAATCTGAAGTAAACCTGTGATGTGCTGTGATGATGCGGGTTTGGCTCCACGCTCCCATCGCTATTTGGAAGCCCTTGAACCCAAAACCGTCGGTAATGTCACCGAGATGAGCTAAACAGTGAGACAACATTTGAGCAAGGGGATGGTAAAAAGTGCATAGTGCTTTTATTAAAAACAGTCCATCAAAACAAAAACAGTGTTCAATAAATAGTGCAGTGCTTTCAAGTTCAATAAATAAATAATCCAATAAAATGTGGAGGTTAAAAACAATAGAAAAAACAATCCTTAAAAACCAGAGGTTAAAATGTTTCTTAGGAAGCAGTCTTTCACAACAACAAACTCGGTGCTTCTTTTAACTTGTGACTCCCCTGCTTCTCCCTGTCCAGGCTTTGCAACAGGGGAGCCACTCTCTCTCTGCAGCTGCTCTTTTCCCTTCACTCACACACGAGACTGGAGACCTCCCGATCCCTGGCTTCGGTCTGGCACTCATCCCAGTCCCCGAGACTTGGTTCAATCCAATGGCCAGGACGCACACAATGGACATTCCCCGACCAAGCCTCCTGACTCCCGCTGCCTTTCCGGCCCTCTGCGGCCAGTCGCCTTGCCCTGGTCACTCCCGGTACATGGTCACTCAGCGGGAGCAACATCAACTCAAACGCCTAACACCCAGCTTCCTCGCAGCTGCCCGCGAGTGCTCGTTCGCTCGCTCACCACACGCTCCGCGTGTCTGTCTCTCTCTTGCACCGCCTGCTTCCTCACTCGCTCCCTGTAACCTCTGTTCTCTTCCTTTTCTCTCTCGTTCTTTCATTCCTAATCCCTTAACCGACTCGTGCTTCTTTTATACAGCGAGGGGCCATAGCAGCTGCAGCATATTAGCCACGGGAACAATCACGGATGTGGGCAGTTTCTCACCTGTGCACTCGGTGAGAAACGCCCACACCGCCGATTACCCCATGGCTTGCTATGGCCCAACGTCCCCTCACTAAGCCGCCGCGAGAGCGGTGATTGTTTATTTAAAAACTGGCCCTTGCTGAGAGCGCTGTGGACCCGCTATACCACATGTGCCTTTTATTTGGTGACCAATGCTTCAATACTGGTTTGTATCCGTTGCTATTTACTGAGCTTTTCCTGTGTTTCTGCTCCTCTTATGCCTTTTTGAACTTATATGAAGTGCTTTGATCATGAGAAAGGAACTCTACAAATAATATATATTTTTATTATTATTAAGAGTGTTTAGGCAGGCACTCTACTTTCATTAATTGGACAGTCTGACTTTCAAACCCTTCTTATCTCCTTTTGATTTTGGTGATTTCAGCTTGTTTGACATTTTCTTCTACCTCAGTGCTATTTTTCTGTTACTGCTCTCTTTGCATATCAGCCATCTGCTTGACGTCTGCTGTATTCCTGCCTCTCTTTACTGTTTCATGTTTACCTACTCTGATTATTGAACTTTTGCCAGCTTTAAACAGCACACTTTCTTGTCTAGAAAATGTTTATTCTTCGGTCTGGCCCTTGGCTTTTGTTTACAATTCCTGTGCCACACTGATGAGTTAAACTCTTTTACATTAACAAAAAATAGCTTAGTTATAGCTAATGCTTGTTAGATAAGCAATCAAACACATTTTAGCTGTGACATGTGTAATTAAATCAATTCAAGTTCTTTTGTAAATTGCTCTTTAATAGTGTAGTATAAAGAATGGTAAATGTTTAATAGAAACTGGAGAAATGTCCCTTACAATAAAAGGTGTCATATTGGGTGTCTTTTTTTCTGTTTTACTTACTGTATGATTAAAAATGTTCACAGTGTTTGATGTAAGGATATTTGTAAAGCATATAACATAACATATTATTTAGCATTCTTTTATTGTAAATTGTAAATTGATGCATGAATAGATTCATAACCAGTATTTCTAAATATTACAAAGGAGTGCAAAAGAATCAAATCACTTTCAAGACTTGCTGAAAGTGAAAACATTCATCTCCTACATTCACCTATGTTTTTTCACAGTGGAAAGAGAAAAAAAAAAAGCATTTAAAGTCATATTGGTTTTATAGTTAGTCTTTTGGTTTTAGAAACTTTTAGTCAGGCACTGATCCATAATAAACGGTATAAGGTGAGATCAAGTCACAATCCAAGTAAGTGTAAAATCAATCAAAATGATTTACTTTTCATTTGTGCCCACTGGATCATTGATTTTCTCTTTTTTGTGAATGGTAAAGTTTAAGTACAACTTAGAGCCTCATCCCAGACTCACTCACAAAGAATTCAAGTGAACCTAAGAGAGTGGAATACTCCTCCATTGCTGCTTAAACACTAAAACTTTGCTCAGGTACTGTGGAATGTATAAATTAACTATTGTATGGTATGGTATGAATTACATCTTGCCTGAAGAAGGGGCCTAAATTGCTTCGAAAGCTTGCATATTGTAATCTTTTTAGTTAGCCAGTAAAAGGTGTCATTTTGCTTGACTTCTCACTAAATAAGGAAAGAAATTTAGAGCAACACTATGTCATCAGCACTGCCAGTTATATTCTACTATATACCGTATATGTTGCCATGCATGTGCGTCAGAGGATCTCTGATCCCATTGGATGACAGGTGGTGCTGTCGCTAACATTCTCTCCTACTTCTCTCCCTGCTGCACAGAGAACCTGCCCAGTCAGGGCACTTAGCCACGCCCCTTTCTCATTCCCCAGTTATAAGAACCCCGGCTGCCTGGAAGGAGGGATCTTTAGTTACCTGAGCGACTCACCAGACGGAGCTCCTCTCAGACAGACCATGAATCTAAGGCTAAAGCCAAACCCTTTCTGTTTAGTTAAAGCCTGAGGGTGGAAAGCCAACACCCCATGAGGCATTATTTTTGTTGGAACTTTCCATTAATTAAACAGGACTTCCCAACTGGCATCCCAACTTTTATTTTTCAATGCCAATCATATTGCACAAACTAACTATATACAGCATGTAAACCTGGTGTAGATGTTTAATTGATGCCGTTCAGCCAAACATTGGAATGGGCAGGAAGTATGGTATGATTGCTTGAGCATTTTATGGTGTTATAGGCATCTCAGAAACAGCTTCTTTGTTTGCTTTTTATGGACAACAATCCCTAAAATTTAAATGCAATTGTGCAATAAGAAAACTTCTACTAACTGGCAATTCTCTGGTCAAAGAAAAACAGTGTTAATGAGATCTCAGAACAGATTTTCGATATTCATTCAACAGAAAAGCAACAAATATTTGAATAATAGCTGTTTAAAACAATGGTGTGCAGAAGAGCATCTCTGAAAAGTGCAACATTTTATACCTTGAAGCAAATGGGATACAGCAGCAGAAAACCATGACTGCTTCCACAATTGTCATGTAAGAACAAGAAGATTAGGCTTTAGTGGGCAGGGATTCAACAACACTGGACAACTGATGATGGGCAAAATGTCCTCTGGTAACAAATCTGAAAATACAAATTAACAGCATGTACCCATGGATTCAACCTGCCTTGGTACAGGCTGGTTTAGGTAGTGTAACAGTATACTGATTTTTTTTTTTGCACATATTATACATCTTAACACCAGCTAACCATAATTTGAAGGCCAAGGCATAGTGTCTCTAAGCTTTGTTGCTCATACATTGTCACTGTTCTTATGACCACTGCCTAACCTTTTTCTGACTGATACATTAAGCAGGGTAATATGCCATGACACAAATAACCCATCATCTTGGGATATCCCTAAAACATGACAACTACTTTAGTTTATTCCAGTGGCTTGGACAGTCTTAAATTCCCAGTCAAACAGAAGAGGTGGATTAAGAGGCTTGCAGCATGAAATTGGGGCCAAAAGATCTGCAGGAATTGAATGATGTTATTGAGTCTGTATAGGCTAAAATATCAAAGGAATGTTTCTTTGTTAAATCAAACCCTTTAAGAATACAGGCTGTTCTGGAGGTAAAAGTCATTCCCACATGGCACTATGCAGGTATATCTGAAAAATGTTTCACTGAGTGCGTATGATCAAATTATAAATATGTGGGGTTGCTAGGCTAACGATGGTGTGTCTCAAATGCTTTATGGCTTCTTTTTAGCTTTTCTTTTCTCTCTAATCAATTTTTGATTTACTGTACTGTATATTTTCCTTTTTGCCAGTGTGCAGTCTTACAATACATACCAACTAGTGCCTACAGGTTGATATACAATAATCATACCCATTACCTCAGTGGGAAACAATGCCTTTATATCACTATCACTTTTTTTTTTCTTTCATACTGGCTTAATTTAGTAAGGAATTTTCTTTTATAGTCCAGTAAGCTTGATTTGTAGTTCTAATGCTGGATGTAGTATTCTTGGAATGTACAAAAAGTGAAATAGTGAAATACAATAAAATAATAGCAAATGTACTTGGACATTTCTCTTCTCATTAACGTATTATATTATACTGTGCTTCCTAAAATTAAGGTTTGACAAAGTGGCATTTTTTATTTGTTGAGTTAGCAAAAAGAACCAAAACCCTATCTTTCATTAGCTAAATAACACCTTCAGAGTTGGCATTAAATGAGAAATGGTTTGAAATTCTGATTAGCTTTCCTACAGCTGTAAATCTATGTACCCATATATAACAACTAATTTCTTTATGCTCTTTTTAATGCATGTTGCACTGAAAGTGTTTGTTAAGTAAATAACATTCCAGGGCTTTAGTGAACACCACTAAAGTACACTTTACAAGAGGTATATCTATAACAATATTAAGAATATAAATTGAATTATAATTATTTGTTCCAGTTTTAAACTTCATTTCACTGCTAGCATGCATAATGCATTGTATCTGTAAATAATAATTTTGTATTATGAAAAGCCAACTACAAGAGGTTTAACTAGCACTGTTTATAGTGATTGCTTTAATTACAGTCAATTAATAAGAAGTAAAACTCATTAGAAGTTTAAGTTTTATTTGTAAATCATACAAGAGTAACGACATGCATAATTTAATTGATGTAAGGGAAATAATATTCTTTAAGAAACTCAATCATTGCAATTAGTGAGAGCTGTTTCAGCATATTTTATAATAAAGTAAATATTTAACTTTAATACATTGCACATAGTGCATCCACATTTTTAAAATGGCAAAACTATTGCAACGGTGGCACCAGCAAATGCAGCAGCAATAGCAACAACACAGCAGGCCCATCCAAGTAGAAAAAAATCATAGCGAAACTGGACCACTGACATATAGGTGCTCGCTATAAAAGGAAGCATCTGCACAGCCATCTTGTGTTAAGTCTTCTACTGACAACTGGGTAAGCAGTCCTTGCCAGGACAGCAAACCCATAAACTGTCATGAAAAAAAGCTTCATTTCGTATGAGCCATACACACTAGCACTGTGCTTCGCTTCACTGTCATAACAATAGCATCGTGAAACACCTAGGATGTGCAAAATAAAAGCATCAGAATACATCAGTGCGTATCCTCTGGCTGGTCATCATGTTTACAGTTCCGCCCTGGAGCAGACACACTAACTATCTAATTGTCTGAGCCAAAGAAGCGCTTCTGTAGCTGGAAAGGCTAATGTCTTTGTTTACGATTGGAGCAGTGCCATCACCAACTTGTAAATGTTTTAGACATCCATGTATAATAAGAAAATTAGAAAAATGTGATTTTGTGATGGCACAGTTTGCCTTCTGTATTTTGGCATTGTCAGTTTTTAGGCAGCGTCTCGGTAATATTCATCCATTCATTACGCCTCATCCCTCATCACCGTCTGTATTTGCTTCCCCTCATCTGTGTTACAGTATTACTTAAAATCAAACACACCATTTTTATGATGTTTTTACCTGAAATACTTTGCACATTAAAATCGTATTTTGTATAACTAGCAATACACTATCTGTGTTAACATAATGATTTATTTTCCGTGGAGGATGTATGTTATGACACATTTAGACAGTTGAAATTCTACATAAATTTAAGGCATGCCTCCTTAACTACGTGCATACAAAAATATGCTGCCAGTTTGTGGACATCTATATTCATCTTTAATCCTTCCTTTTCTAGGTTTTGCTGTTGCTTTGTTTGTTTGATTTGCTGATGATTTATGTATCGAAAGTTAGGTCATGCTGATCGCATTGTGTTTGCTATTTTAATGTGTGCTTCTGCTCCAAAACCTTTTTTTAACACTGTGGACATATATGGTGATATTACAGTTTTACTTCATTGTAGAAGTGTCTTTTTGCTATTTTATTTCTTCCATCTGTACATAAGCTAACTTGTGTATGCTGAGCAAGTAAATGTACAATCATACTGCCAAGTCGGCTAGGCAGACTGGCCAAGAAAGCAGTATAAGCTGTTGGGAGTTTAATTCATATTATTTTAATTCATAATATAAAGAGGAACTTAAAAGAAGAATGCTCATAGTAAAAAGAGGAGTACAAATTAATTTCAGATGAAATGTCTTTTTTAAGCAGTCATAATGAAAAGCTGTAATCAAAGTCAAAACAATTAGAAACTTTAGAAGTACTCATAAGCATGTAATTTGGATTCTGTTAATGTTAATGATAATGTTGACAGATGCTTGAAAAAAGAGGTATGCTAAAATGTAATTCCCAAGAGACTTGGACATACAATAAAATTTAGCAGGGGTAGTAAAATATCCCCAATCTGTACATGTTTATTTAAATTCTTCATTTTAAAAAATTAAAGCAAACATTCTACCTGATCGCTGATTTCAAGGAAACTCCCTGATGTAAGATTACTTCTATGAAAGATTCCAGCTCATCTAATATTTCAGGATAGAAATCATTAAATTTAGAGTGGAGGTAAAGTCAGCTGCACTAATTTTAATGAAACTGTGTGTATTCCATCAATGTCACAGGATGACAAACACTCCAATCCACAGAAGTAGTGACATGTGGATTATTGTTGGACATAAG
This sequence comes from Polypterus bichir lapradei, assembly GCA_026402145.1. Lineage (NCBI taxonomy): Eukaryota > Metazoa > Chordata > Cladistia > Polypteriformes > Polypteridae > Polypterus > Polypterus bichir. The sequence continues at coordinate 5,231,945 of JANRMT010062796.1, read as the reverse complement.
CACAGGACAAGAACTGAACACGTTCAAGAGTTGTCAGTTCGTAGGTTCAAGAACTTTTCAAGAACACTATGGATTCCAACAACTAATTCTTTGTACGACACTTCAGAAGTCTCTACTTAAAAATAAATATCGAGTTGAAGAGGGCTCACTAATTAGTGCAATGCATACATACTGTAGCTGTGGACCGTCAATATGGTTTGTCCATTTTGCTGCTTGGCTAGTGAACAGCAGACTTCATTAAGCAGATAAATAAATTGGTTTGAGTTGTTGTGGATCCATCTAGGTTAATTGGGGCTGACAAGGTATTATTGGTTGTGTCCAATTCTCAGGGTCTAAAAACAAATTTTCCCTTGGTTTAATACAGTCTAACCTATCTAAACCATATATATATATATATATATATATATATATATATATATATATATATAGTTACAGAATTGTCCGAAGTTAAATAAAGCATGTACTGTACTTAAAAAGTTCAGTCCTGTGATGATTTAAAAACATTTTTGATCGTAGTTTGCTTTACTGATGAGTGCCGTTTCTTTGCTGTCAAGTCTCGCCATCTTTGCAGCATCATTATGTCGATTCCTGTAGCTTCTTCTTGTTGCTCAATGTAATTAATTGCAGTGTCTAGAGCCTCCGTCACTCATATAGTCAACATCCGTATAAGCGTATACTGTTTACTACAGCATTGTGACTGCGTGTGTGTGTGCACCCGAAAACTCGAACCTGAGTCTCAGTACATTTAGCAACACCAGCTTTATTCAGCTTGAAACAGTGCGGTTACTTATTGTAGCGGGATCTGCCACTCTCCTATACACAGACACAGCAGTCAGGCAGGGTCGGGGGGGTGGTGGGTAGTAATACCATGTCCTGCGCATTTATAATGTTCCTTGTTCCATGTATCACCCATCGACGGCAGGCGCTTATAGCATGTCCGCGATCTTTTCGGATTGGCTTTTATGGCGAACTGCTACAGCGCTGGGTCACTGCGATTGCTTTGGGACGCTTTTCTACGTGTCATCCTGTTGGGTGGAATCCCACACGAGTGTAGAAACTCACTCACACCAGCCATGATTCTTTTCAAAGGTAAAGTGCAGGTTAATTTGCTTTATGTATTTTTACTTTAGATTTTGTATAAGTCATTTTTATATGAATAGTTTTGGGTTGTGGAACGAATCATCTGAGTTGCATTATTTCTTATGGGGAAATTCGCGTTGATATACTGTACGAGTGCTTTGGACTGCGAGCACATTTCCAGAATGAATTATGCTCACAAACCAAGGTTCCACTGTAATTAGCTGTGGTAGAGTCAGGAGCAATAAAAAATAGACTACGCTTACTCTCGCAACTTGCAGTTCTTGTTGCCTATGGATGCGTTTCTTTTTTTGTTTTTTGTTTTTTTTGCGGTGGGACGTCACATAATACGGAATGTTGGATAAGCAAAGGTAGGATAAGCGAGACTCTACTGTATATATATATATATATATATATATATATATATTGTGGAGGATGGCAGGCCGTTTAACCCGGCCAATACCCCCAAGCCGCCAGGTGGAGCCTTCCTTGCAGCATGGGCATCATGGACAATGAGGTTTTTATGCACAGCCGTGCTGGATGCCATGGGGGCCACAAGAGGGAGCTGCAGGGAGGACCGAGGACTTCTTCGTGCCCTATGACCCGGAAGTTCGTCATAGGAAGAGCGACGGGCTTCCGGGTTGAAGAGAAGAGCTTTTACCTGACCCGGAAGTGATTGAGAATCACATTGACTGGGGATTGGGAACACTTCCGGGTCAGGAGATATAAAAGGACTGTGGGAGCTCCCAGACGGGGAGCTGAGCTGGGTGGAAGGGTGGCAACGCGTCTGGGAGCTGGAGGATTGGTTATTTGTGATTGGTATTGTGATTTATATGAGAATAGTGGAGGAGAGGGGGTTTTCTGCACTGTGGCAATTTAATAAAGTCAATCTGAGGACTTTTTTTTTTTTAAGGTTTTAACCGGGCATGTACCATGTTACATGCACTACCCTCCTTTCTTGACAACAGTGGCCCAGCCAATTCTGTACATCTCCCTTAGTTTTAATTATACTAAAATAATCTAAAAAACTTATTATAGAATAATAACATAATAAAACCAATGAGTAAACTCACATAAGAGCCTGTTCTGCCAACCTCAAAGGTAAACTCCTATCAGAGTCACACAAAACAGGCTTGTACTATGAGCTTGTCTCAGCAACCTCTAAGGTGACGTCAGATTGGAGTCATGCTGGACTCGCTTGTATTATTTAAAACTGTCTAGCTACTATCTATTAAGTTAAAACCTATAATAAATACATCATAAAATCCTAAAACGTATCTTGCACAACATGCATTCACCACGTACCTTAAAAACCATAGCTAATTATTTGTATCTTAACATACTGTTAAATAACCATGACTACCTGCTGGGGTAGGGCCTCGTTTGAGATTCAGTCTCAGATGCTGCAGTCATTAAGGCCGTGGCTACTTGAGAGGACTACTTAAAATTTTCACTAGTCTAGGCAATGTCCAATTCTCTTTCTAAGCCACCTTGATGGCTAACATCTCTCAGTCACTGACATCATAATACTCCTCAGAAAGGGATAACTTCTTAGAAAAATAATCATATGGATATAAAGTATTCATATCAGAAAATGTTGTGATAAGATAACATTCATTTCTACCTCAAAATGTAGTGAAATATTTGGGTGACAGAGAATCAGGGCAGAAAGATGTTATATCCACTGAGAGATGAGGCAGTGTGTGAATGCTGCCATGTTTAATTCATCACAGCCTGTGACATCATCATGGTCACATAACTGGAACCAAAATGGCATCACATTAACAAAGAAAGCTGAGGCATTAACAAAAAATAACTTTGCAAATACAAATTAAAACATGAAACTAATATCAAACATTAATGAGGGTAGAAAAACCACCAAACTTACAAACTTAATCCAACTTTAATATTAGAGCTGTATAAACCTTTAATACATTTTATGTATATATATATATATATATATATATATATATATATATACAGTAATCCCTCGCTACTTCGCGGTTCACTTATCGCAGATTCACAACTTCGCGGGTTTTTAAATATAGTAGTAGTACTGTATTTCCTAGTCTAAGAACAACAAAACAAGTTCGGTGACTACGTGCGTTGTAGCACGGGCTGTGATTGTCACATGGGAGGGAGACGACAAATCACAGCTTTCCGCTTTCTAATCGGGCCTGTGATTGGTGCTTTGACTGATGCCTAGATCCCACAGTATCTCCCCCCTTGTCATTCGCTTCAAGCTTTCTCGCTGAGCAGTTTACTTTACAGTGTGCTGTGATTTTTTTGTGGATTGTGTTGAACTTCGCTTCAATTTTCACCCCCTGCAATGGCTCCCAAACGTGTTCCTTCTTCCAAGGCTGGTGCTGAGCCTAAGCGACAACGAAAAATGATGACGATCGCTGAGAAGGTGAAACTTCTCGATATGTTGAAGGAAGGGAGAACGTACGCGGCTGTGGCCCGCCAATATGGCGTGAACGAATCCACCGTTCACTACATCAAGAAGTACGAGGCGAACATTAGGAAGACGGCTACCATCAATTTTCAAAAGTCGGCGAAGAGAGTGGTCACGGCTCGTAATAAAACAATCGTCTGTATGGAATCTGCTTTGGCCGTATGGATAGCCGACTGCCGAAAGAAGAACATAACATTGGATTCGAACATTATCCAAACAAAGGCTAAGAGCCTGTACGAGACCTTTGCCGCTAAGGAACCAGAAGACGAGAGTGGCGACCGCGAAGAAGATGAAGAAGAGGTAGAAGATCTGCAACCAGGGACCTCCAGTGATTCACCACGTAAGAAACGGCAATTTTCTGCTAGCAAAGGGTGGTTTGCAAAGTTTCAGAAACGCTACGGCTTAAAAAGCGTTTCCCTGCAAGGCGAGGCTGCTTCGGCTGACACGATCGCTGTTGAAAATTATGTGAATGAAACGTTCAAGAAGATTATCTCCGAAGGTGGATATCGGCCCGAACAAGTTTTTAATATGGATGAGACGGGCTTGTTTTGGAAAAGAATGCCATCGCGAACTTTCCTGTTCAAAGAGGAAGCAAAAGCCTCTGGCTTTAAAGCATACAAGGATCGTGTGACCCTCGTGATGTGTGGCAATGCTGCGGGATTTTTGTTAAAGCCAGGGTTAATTTACAAGTCGAAAAACCCAAGGGCTTTAAAAAACAAAAACAAGAATCTGCTTCCCGTACATTGGATGTACAATGCAAAAGCCTGGATAACGAAGATGCTGACCTCCGACTGGTTCCACCAGTGTTTTATCCCACAAGTGAAGGCGTATCTAGCAGAAAAGGGCATGCCATTCAAAGTCCTTCTCATTATGGATAACGCTGGTGGTCACTCTACTGATCTGTCGTATTCGGGGGTACAGATTGTGTTCCTGCCACCCAATACGACGTCACTAATTCAGCCTATGGATCAGGGGGTTATCAGGGCATTCAAGACCCTATACACGAGGAATGCCTTAGCGAACCTGGTTTCTTCCATGGATGCCACCCAAGAAGACGACAATTTCAACTTGAAGGCATACTGGCGGCAGTACACAATTGCTACGTGCCTCCAAAATATCCAGAAGGCATTACTAGAGATGAAGCCTGCCACCGTTAGCGCCAGCTGGAAGAAGTTGTGGGCCGAGGTTGTTTACGACGACAAAGGATTTACACTTGCCGAAATCCAACACTCGGCAGTACAGAAAGCTGTGCAGTTGGCTGCGATCATTGGAGGTGAGGGCTTTGCAGACATGACTGCGGATGACGTCAACGAGCTACTAGAATGCCACTCCCAGCCGCTAACCGACAAAGACCTTGAAGAGTTAATGAAGTCGGCGAGTGAAGAAGAGGAAGAGCAGCAAGAAACAGAAGAAGTTGTCTCCCCTACTGGCTTGACTTTGGAACGGCTCGCCGAGATCTGCAGACTGGCTAAGGATCTGCAAGAGCGGTCTCAGGAATGGGACGATGATATGGTTCGATCGGTCCAATTTTGCAAGAAGATCGACGACGTCATGACCGCCTACAAGCTGCTCTTCAACCAGAAAAAGAAGCAGCGGCAGCAACTGCCGATCACTATGTTTTTTCAGCCTCGCAAAAAAGAGCCAGTTCCTACAACGACGGATACACCTTCGGAAACCGTGGAGGAGGTGCCTCAGGAAATGACACCGCCGTCTGAAGAGACGTAAAATACAGTCATCGGCTGCGCAGTAAAAGTCATCATCATCCTTCATCGTCATGATTTTTACTGCGCAGCATATTCATCACCATCATCACGCGGTAAGTGTAAACTTATCTACCGATTTCATATTGCTATTATATTATTGCTATTGCTATCATATTATCTACTGATTTCATATTGCTTAGCAGTTGTCCCTGTTATTAATAGAGTAAAGGGTGGGTTGTAAACAATACAGGGAGGGTTTAAAAACGTCCAAATACACGTTAAATAATTAAATAAATATGGTGTCCCTACTTCGCGGAAATTCAGTTATCGCGGTCGGCCTTGGAACCTATCTCCCGCGATAAGTGAGGGATTACTGTATATATATATTAGTGGAGTATGACCAGCCAGTCAGCTTGGCCAATACCCCCAGGCCGCCAGGTGGAGCTCTCCCTCCAGCATGGAGATGCCCTGAATACAAGCACGGAATCATGGAGTGTGGAGTTTTCCTTTACAACCCTGCTAGATACTTTGGGGGCCAACAGAGGACGCTGCAGGGATGCCCAGAGACTCTTACGTGCCCTATAACCTGGAAGTACGTCTTAAGTCACAGCGACAGGAGGAATGGCGTACTTCCGGGATTTAGAAGAGGACTTTTGATCTGACCCGAGTCAGGAAATATAAAAGGACTGTGGGAGATCCCAGTCGTTGAGCTGAGCTGGGTGGAAGGGTGGCAACGCGTCTGGGAGTGGAGGATTGGTTATTATTGAAAAGTGTATTGTATTTATGAGTATTGTGGAGAGGAGGGTGCTTTGTGCAGTGTTTATTAATAAAAAGTCATATTATTGGACTTTTACCTGGTGTCTGATCTGGGGGTTCAAGGGGACGACAGCGCCCCCTATCTATCTATATATATATATATATATATATATATATATATATATTGTCATGCATGAGCGCATCGGGAGCAGTTGACGGATCCGACGCGCATCGCTGAACAGCCGGCCAGGGGACAAAGGCAGCGTACTAACCTTTCTCTCTCTTGTATCATAGGAAAGACGAAGCAACGCCGCCATAAACCAGCCCGGAGTAAAAACAGAACAGCACTTCCGGGTTCCCTTCTTCCCTCTGGTCCCCCGATGATGACGTCAAATTTCCCATGCACCACCACGCCTACCCAGCAGCCATCACGCCTGATTTCCGGTCCCTCTTTTTAAAAGTGTCCCTCCAACCCTCCATTTTGTCTTGTAGTTCGTTCATGTTTTTTGTTACTGTGAAATGGCGGCAGGATACGGAAGACCCCGAATAAGATGACAGAAGGGCAGGATTTAAATACGGTATTAAACACCCTGGCCACCGAGCTGCAAGCGCTGAAGGTGGAACACACCACCACGAGGGTGGAGCTTGCTGAGACGAGGAGACGACTTGCCACAGCTGAGTTGGTAAAGCCGGAGCCGACATGGCCTCCACCTCCTCCTATTCTCCCATTAACCGAAGCCGATGATATTGAGTCATACTTGGCGATCTTTGAGAGAACGGCCACGCGGAATCAGTGGCCGCGTGCGGAGTGGGCCGCTATTTTGGCCCCGTACCTAAAAGGCCCGGCACAGCGGGCCTATTGTGACCAGCCAGAGGAGGAAGCCGCCCAGTATACTCTTGAAGGCGGAGATCTATAAGCGCTACGGCGTGACCTCCGACCAGCAGGCGAGGGAGTGGCGTTATTGGTGATTCGACCCCAACGGCCCGCCTCGGGCCCAAGCCTTCGAGTTCTGGGGGAAAATCGGACGCTGGCTTAGGCCAGACGTTAACAAGGCTCGACAGGTAGTCGAGCTGGTCGTGTGTGAGGCATTCATCTACGCCATGCCAGACTACCTCACCCAGCAGGTTCGGAGACACCCATTTAAGAATATGGACGGTCTCCTAGAAGTACTCGAGCGCCAGCTGGTGTGAACCGACTTGGGGAGGCAGAAGAAGCCGGCTCGCGGGGCCCGACAGGGACGCGTGGCCATACCGGAGGCCAACCGCCGCAGTCTAGGAGCTCCGGCTAAACCACACGACAGAGGCCCCTCCACGCCACGCTGTTTCAAGTGTGGTGAGGTGGGGCACATCGTCAGCTCCTGTCCCCTGAATCAAGAACCCATGGCCTGCAGCTGGACTCGGGGTGAGAGGTATTGTGCGCTGTCTAATAACCTGGCAGTTAAAAATACAGGAGTGGTTTTGATTAATGGGCATTCGGTGCTGGCATTGTTTGACTCCGGGAGTAACATTACCATTGTTGCTCGCCACTATGTTTTACCGTGACAGTGGGCCGCCCCAAACTCCAGAGTTACTTGTATTCATGGGAAGACCAGGTCATATAGGTCCGCTTATTGTTACATAACTTGGAAAGGGGAACCGAAGAAAATGCTTGTTGCAGTGTTACCCGAAACCCCCTTTCCGGTTATTTTGGGACATGACTAGTCGGAAAGTAAACGCGGTGGGACAGTCGCCACTCCGGAAACCAAGTTGGGTCTGATAATGGAGGGACAGGGTCCCCTCCCAACTACTTCCACGCCGTGCACTTCGGCAACTATTGATGACGTGGAGCCAGCATCCTCGGGGGCAGGCCCTAACCCGGAAACACAACTGGAGGAGGGCCCGTCTCAAGAAGAGGCGCATCCCAATCCCCTAGCCAGCGCGGAGTATCAATTTTGCTTCATGCCAGCTTCATTCAAAAGAGAACAGTGGTATGACGATTCCCTGAAGTTTGCCCGGAATGCGATAGTATCCGCGGACGACATTTCGTTAGCTGATTCCACTCCACCGGGACTCTACTTTGTACTGGAGAATGAATTGTTGTATCGAGTTGCGGAACATGAAGGGGAAGTACGGAAGTTGTTGCTAGTCCCACATACCTACCGGCGGCAAGTGTGTGAACTAGCACATGCCCACCTCCTGGGCACCCACCTTGGGGCCGAAAAAACGCTGGAGAGACTAAAACTCCGGTTTTATTGGCCCGGGATCAATGAGGAGGTCCGACGCTTCTGTCAGTCCTGCCCGGTCTGCCAGCTGCGCCAGATTCCCAGAAGGGGCCGCGCTCCTCTCGTCCCGATTCCCCTCATGGACGTACCCTTTGAACGGATCGGGATCGATCTAGTAGGACCCCTGGAACCTTCAACACGTGGCCACAAATATATTCTAGTGATGGTCGATTATGCAACTCGATACCCTGAAGCGGTTCCCCTGCGAGCCGCCAATTCGAAGAACATCGCACGGGAACTTGTAGCCCTCTTTTCCCGGGTGGGAATACCTAAAGAGGTTCTCACGGACCAAGGTACACCCTTTACTTCGGATACGTTCAGGGAGGTTGCCAAGTTGCTCCGCATCAAGCATCTCAAGACGTCGGTTTACCACCCCCAGACTGATGGGTTGGTGGAGCGTTTAAATCAGACCCTGAAGCAGATGCTCCGCAAGGTAGTTAGCACGGACGGTCGGAACTGGGACCAACTTTTACCCTTGGTACTTTTCACTTATCGGGAGGTGCCTCAGGCCTCCACTGGGTTTTCCCCTTTTGAGCTCCTATACGGACGCCAACCCCGGGGTATCTTGGATGTCCTAAAAGAGGGCTGGGAAGGAGAGGTGCTTCCCTCCACGAATATCCTAGAATATATCACGCAGTTACGCGATAGGCTAGAGAAAATCAGGCCCCTCCTAAAAGAGCACATGTCCAGGGCTCAAGCAGCGCAGGCCCGCAACTACAATAGAAACTCGTCCCTACGGGAGTTCCAGCCGGGGGATCAGGTCATGGTACTCGTGCCCACTTCCCACTCCAAACTGTTGGCCCATTGGCAAGGCCCATTCGAGGTTAAAGAGAGGAAAGGGCTCGTGGACTATTTGGTGCTTCAGCCGAATCGTCGACTGAGCGAGAGAGTCTGTCATGTCAACCTGTTGAAACCCTGGAGGGACAGGGAGGAACCGTCCCGTCCAGGCCCAACCCTCTCCCTTTTTTCAGAAACTGATGTTCTTAACCTCGGCCCCAATGTGAGTCCTCCCCAGCGAGAGGAGCTCCTGGGAGCGATCCGGTCAGTCCTGGAAGTGGTCAGTGAGGCACCAGGGCGGACCACGTTGATTCAGCATGACATAGTGACTGACCCAGGGGTGGTAGTCAGGGAAAGACCCTATCGCCTCCCGGAGGCGAAACGTGCAGAGGTGGAGCTAGAGGTACAACGTATGTTGGATCTGGACATCATCGAGGAAAGCCATAGCCCCTGGTCCAGTCAGATCATCCTCGTGTCTAAGCCAGACTGTTCCTGGAGGTTCGGTAATGACTTCAGGCGCCTCAATCAGGTTTCCAAGTCAATGCCTACCCTGTGCCCCGGATTGACGAGCTGCTCGAGAAGCTGGGGACAGTTCACTTTCTAACTACCTTAGACATGACCAAAGGGTACTGGCAAATTCCTTTAACGGCATCCGCAAAGGAGAAAACAGCCTTTACCACCTCTAGTGGACACTGGCAATACAAGATCCTCCCATTCGGACTGCACGGGGCGCCAGCGACCTTCCAGCGTCTGGTAGACAGAGTGCTACGGCCCCACCAGTCCTATTGTGCCGCCTACCTGGATGATGTTGTCATCTTTTCCGACACCTGGGAGGAGCATGTATTGCAGGTTTACACCATCCTCCTGACGCTAGCGAAAGCCGGCCTCCACATCAATCCCCAGAAATGCTACTTTGGATTGAGCGAGACCAAATACTTAGGGTACCTAGTAGGAGGAGGGTTGGTGAAACCCCAGTGTATGAAGGTAAAAGACATCTTGGAATGGCCCCGTCCGGTGGTCAAGAAGCAGGTGCAGGCCTTCCTGGGTTTAGCGGGGTATTATCGCCGGTTTGTACCTCGTTTTTCCGAGAGGGCAGTGCCCTTGACGGAGTTGACAAAGAAAAGGGCCCCTTTTCATGTGGTGTGGAATAGCGACGCGGAACGAGCATTCAGTGACTTAAAAACAGCCCTTAGCTCAGCACCTGTTTTGAGAACACCTGACTTTTGTCGTCCCTTTCTCCTCCAGACCGATGCTTCGGACACAGGCCTGGGCGCCATGCTGAGCCAGAGTATCGATGGTGTCAAGCACCCTGTCATGTACCTGAGCCGGAAACTGCTGGACCGGGAGACCAGATATTCTGCGGTCGAGCAGGAGGCCCTGGCCATCAAGTGGGCGGTGACGTATCTGCGGTACTACCTCCTGCATCGGGAGTTCACCTTGATAACGGACCATGCCGCTCTCCAGTGGATGGCTCTGCATCGGGAGTCGAATCCCCGGGTCACACGGTGGTTCTTGGACTTGCAGCCCTACAAGTTCACGGTCACTTATCACCGGGGTGGCCTGCAAGCCAATGCCGATGCTCTCTCCCGGATCCACGACCTCTCGGTCCGGTCCGCCCGACCTGAGGGGTCTGGGCTAAGGTGGGGGTCGTGTCACGCAGGAGCGCATCGGGAGCAGTTGGCGGATCCGACGCGCATCGCCGAACAGCCGGCCGGGGGACGAAGGCAGCATACTAACCTTTCTCTCTCTTGTATCATAGGAAAGACGAAGCGACGCCGCCATAAACCAGCCCGGAGTAAAAACAGAACAGTACTTCCGGGTTCCCTTCTTCCCTCTGGTCCCCCGATGATGACGTCAAATTTCCCATGCACCACCACGCCTACCCAGCAGCCATCACGCCTGATTTCCGGTCCCTCCTTTTAAAAGTGTCCTTCCAACCCTCCATTTTGTCTTGTAGTTCGTTCATGTTTTTTGTTACTGTGAAACGGCAAAAGACCGTGTTTTCATTTTGTTTGACAGTATACAGGGCTCACAACCCCAAACCTTTATGCGCTCTGTGTTATCTTTCTTTACTATAGCGCCCTGCCTGGGGTTTGTTTCCTGCCTTGCACCCTGTGTTAGCTGGGATTGGCTCCAGCAGACCCCCGTGACTCTGTAGTTTGGATACAGCGGGTTGGCTAATGGATGGATGGACTATATTAATGATGTTCTATTTGATCATGTGATGTGCAAAAGAAAAAATAAAAGGGTACAATTTTTCTGAGTTCAATCAAATGTACAGAAAGAAAAACATTTAGGCTTTGCTTGCAAAATATTGGAAGTTGACATAATATTGCAATAAGAAATCTGACCCAAATTGAGCAAATATATGTTGAATGACATATCATTTAAAACATAGCCGTAAGGAACCCTTGAGTATATTTGAGAGGCTTGCAGTCATCCATTAATATAAACAATGGAAACTCTCAGATACTGATTTAAAATTAAGAATATCTGACAACTGACAGAGACACCTTCATAACAATCCACATGATGAATTAGTCCATTTTCTATGCTTTACACTGTTCTTTGGTTTATAGTGTCAAAGTGAATGGTAAATGTATGAAGGACAAAAATGGACACAGACATTTTCAGACATCAAACATGTAATTCAAAACATTCATCAAAGCTTTTTCTGCATGATTGTATTACCTGGAAACAATTGTCAACTATGGGTGATTAACTTCTGACATTAGGTATATATCACCACTTTTGTATTTTACATGAAAACATTAGCATGGAAGATTTGACAAATATCTAGACTCTTGTGCATGGTCTGCAGCACAATACAAAAAACATACTAACCGTGATGATTGATGCAATGACTGGTGAAGTGATTTCAAGCACAACATAAAGCTGCAAAAAAGAAATAATACATTTCAAAACACTTCCACAACTCAGCTTTATAAGTTAATAAAAGCCTCGCCACCTCAGCCCCAAGTTGCATGGGAATGTAAAAGAGAATGATATGCTTGTTAAACCCCCTTTATTTTAAAGCTGTACTGGAAACTGCAAGGCACTGCTAACTGGCCTTTTTCACTTCACATAATCTTAACGCAAGGATCAAGGATATGGACATGACATAAAACAGCTAATAAACATGACAAAAGGCAAGAAAGAAGGGTTATTAATCAAGATACCAGAGAAACCAAGAAATGCAGCCAGTTTGATCAATGGACTTCAGCTCTTTATGCTTTTCTGTCAACAAAAAAGAGTTATCAAACAATAAAGACTGTTACATAGGTTAACCAGTTAGATTATTAATTCAGCACACTGATAACAATTGATGCTTAGCATAAAGAAATGCATTTAACAGACTGATACAGGGTATTTTATTTGGAGGCGCTGGTACATCAAAGAGAGTCAATTAATTTTCTCCATCAGCCTCCAGCCATTATAGGATCTGTCAGCCAAGACCTAAAAAAAGGGAGAGTGAAGAAGAACTATGCCAACTGCTGCTTTTTGTCTCCCATGGCTTTTACTAACATAACTTACGTATTAGGAAGTATCTGATAAATTGAACTATTTTATTTTATTAGTAAATACTAGAATTACATTGCATTGCATAAAATTTGCATTATTCATTCACAAATATTGATGGAATACAAGACACACATAGAGTGATATTTTTGAAGGAGATACCTTGATGGAGTAAGGGCATGGCCACACACGTGTGTTATCTAGGGTAAGTGGGCCATTGTTCTCGGAGGGGATATAAAAAGAAGGCCGTGGCTGTGAATAATATCACCTCAAAAAGTATAAACAAATACATTATTCCTCTAAATAACTTTAAATCTTTGGAGAAAGTATGACAGATTGTTTTCAGAATTATCTTCTTTACTGATCTTCCAATGATACTCAAACATGGTCTGAAAACACAAGGATTATTCCTATAGCCACATGATTATGCTTTAATCAAATTAAAATAAGTATATTACTGAACCACTGCCTCCTTGTCATTCATGTAATTGTGTACATGTTTTAAAATGAGAGGTAATCAAAACATTAAGTGAAACGGTAACAAAGCCAAACAAGTTTTATTTTTCAATATAATCCCCTTGAACAGTAATGCATTTTTATATGTTCACTAAGCTTTTCAATCCCACTGAAATAAAATATTTTGTCACACTTAGGTGACCATTCTTCTGTAGATGACTTCATACCTTCATCATTGGAATAGCATGCCCAATGGGAAACAGGTGGTAGGTACATGCAGCAGGCAGGAGAATAGGTGGCTGTAGTCTCCATTCAAATCTAGTTTTGCAAAGTAGACTTTGTAAGCTGCGCCGAGTAACCTTACACTTCTTTTCTTTCCTTTTCCTTTTCTTCAGTCACATAAAGCCAGTGGTCAACAACACAACAGTTCAAATCAAGAATATATATTTTATGGCTTCTACAGCATCACTGTGGAGGAGTGCAATATGTTTTTTTCACAAATGTGACTTGCTGTATTTTATCCATACACTAAAATATATCAGTATGAACATTAATGTGTTTTCTCTGTCATTACCTAGCAATCACTTTATTTCTGTTTCTTGATTCCTACAGATGAGGTTCCAAATATGTAAGGTATAAGCTATATGTAGGAATATAATGAGTATACTATCTATCTCTGAAGCTTCTTGAGAACTGCAGTTATCAAGATTGTTGTCTTATTTGGCAAAAAGGGTATCATACCACTAGAACAACCACTACACAAGTCTCATGACTCAACAAAATATCTACAGGTGACAGGATATTAGTCCAGTGATTTTGTTTTTCCCTAGAAAGCTTTATTTAAGCATGAAATGACAGACAGCCACATGCAAAATTAGCTCTTTAAAATGCCTCCTGACTGGGACTAAACAACTTTTCTCCTGCGTAGTTGCAAATTTTGCTTGTTGTGAAACACCATTTGTTTTGAAAAATTCAATGTGAATTCAATTTTACATAAAATGTTAGCTTGTCTCTAGTCCAAATATTAACATGCTATTATTCATAACAAGGACTTTATTGTTGTACTACTGAAGGAAGGCATGCTGCAAGGGCAATAGAAAACAGGACCGCAAAATAGATGGGACTTGAAAACAAAATAAATGGTCAAAATCGGGACGACCATAAACCTAGCATCAAAGTTCAAAAACTTGATCCTAACTTGTTGTGGCTAACCTGGAACTAAATAAATGTCTTGAAGAATTTTAAATACACATGCTTTTGAATTTTTATTGAGTATCAGTTAGTTCAGACAATGAGGAAGTCAAAAGGGCTGACCTTTACCCTCACTGATGTCATGGTGTCCATGACCCCTAATAAGCACACAGCAAATTCTAAACAAATCTACATAAAATAGTGACACCTGAGAAAAACAAAAATGGTTTTGCATTAAAAATGTAAAATTATTTTTATGACCTGTGGTGTACAGCCCAGACACAGACAGGTAGACATGATCTTTCGCCACACACACATTTATTTACAATCTTATTTACAAGTCTTAAGTGCACATTCCCAGTGCCGCAGCACCAATCACCCCTTCAAGTCCTGGCCAACACAATACCTTGCTAAGTCTTCAGACTGTCTCCACTCCTCTCCTCCGAACTCCGTCCACTTCCGCCCGACTCTCGCCATCAAAGGGAGGGAGGCGGCCCCTTTTATACACCCCTGGGTGGGCTCCAGGTGCCCCCTGAGGATCCTCCGCCGACACACCCCCGTGTGGTGGAAGCATCAGCTGTGTAGCCGGAAGCCCTCCGGGTGTCCCTGATCCTCTTCCCCCCAGCACTTCCTCGTGTGGCGGAAGTACTGAGGTCCAGGGCTCCCAAGGCATTGGGGCGGTCCCTGGTGGTGACCACGGGCCCCTACAGGGTTGGGCTTCCAAGCCCTCTACCCGTGGCCCCCAACACAACCAGGGCGGTCGCCCCCTCGTGGTCTGGAGGAGGCACAAGCCCTCCTCCAGTCCTCCTGGGCGTCCCGGCTGGGTACCACCCCCAGCCGCGTGCCACAGACCATAAAACAAAACACCAAAAAATGAACGCCAGGACTGGGTTCAGTGACCACAGAAATGTATAAAGACAATAACATTCCAAAAACTTTGGATGTGAGCGTCAGTAGACTTTGCGTCCAACTAATCAGCACAGTTTGGCATTTTTCTGTCCAGCCGATTTATCTCTAGACCATCCTCAAGAAACTGTGACACACAGACATACACACAGACAGACACAAACCCATCATCGAGATATTTTCGATATCCATTGAAAACTGGAGATCGAAATTTTTGATGAATCTAAAGCTTTTGCTCCTAGACAAGTTTGGCATCATTAGATTCACTTTGGAAGTTTTGTTCCAATTCCTTATTTTCTTGACTCCCCCATGCTGGTTTGCTTAATTTTTTTAAATTAATGCCACCTGACAAGTGACACTAAGTAAGTTAGAAGCAGAGTTTTGAAACAGTTTTAGCTGAGGCATTTACAAAATTGGGTAACACTTTAGTTTAGGTACTGCAGAAATGCATCTATTACTCATTTGCTCTTATGTAACAAAACCTTAACAAAGGCTTTTTTGGTCTTCGTAACACTTGTAAAACATCAGTAGATGCGTTATTCATCTCTGTGTAGTGTGGCATATTGACATGGTGGTAAAATGACTTGTTAATATGAAGGATTCACAGGTCTTATACTGTGAAACCAAAAGAAATGTGTCTCAGTGAAGCCAACTCAGACCATTACAAAATGGTGTTCTGTTAGTATGTCACATTGTAGAGATGAATAAACACTTTACTGATGTTGAGTACGTTTTATGAAAATTCAAAGATGTGTTTGTTAAGGTCTTGTTACATAAAAGTGTGGGTGCTCAGGAAGAAAGACGGTCTTCCTGGCTGGGATAAAAGGAAGGTTTCATACCCAGTCAGGAGGCCATAATGGAAGGACTGGGAGAATGGACTCACCAAGAGCAGGACATTCCCCCACTATGGCAGGTAACAGTGTTCCTCAGGGCTAAACCCAATTAGGACACCCGCAGGGTTGCTTGGGAAATGTAGTTTGGAAACACAACCCTGTCGGGGTCTTTGTGGTCAGTCAGAGGGCACTGTCGAGGTAGGACTGCCCTGCTTTCTGCACAACCCAAAAGTGATCTGGATGACAGGGAGAAAAGACCGGAAGCAATTCCCGGGTAGGGCTTAAGCACACTGCTTTATTTGGATTGAGTCACAGTCAGGAGGCAGTTGGCTACAGTAAGGAAGATTTATTTTGTTGTTATTCCTGTGAAGAAGGCATTGGGGCTCAATAAAATCCTTTATTTGAATTGAAAGTGTGTCTGGATATTATTGTGTCTGAGGTTTGGGGCTCTCAGGCTCCACCTTGTGGTTCCAGCAGTAATTGAGTTATGGATTCATTTTTACAGTACCTAGAGTGGAGTGGCACAGTGGCACGGTATCGCTTCCCGGGTCCTCCCTGCGTGGAGTTTGCATGTTCTCCAGTGTCTGTGTGGGTTTCTTCTGGGTGCTCCTGTTTCCTCCCATGGTCCAAAGACATGCAGGTTAGGTGCATTGGCGATTCTAAATTGTCCCTAGTGTGTGCTTGGTGTTTGTGTGTGCACCCTGCGGTGGGCTGGCGCCCCGCCCGGGGTTTGTATCCTGCCTTGCGCCCTGAGATTGGCTTTAGCAGTCCCCCGTGACCCTGTAGTTAGGATATAGTGGGTTGGATAATGGATGGATGGATGGATAAACTAGAGTGTTGCTCAAAATTGTTGTGGTTACTGTGTTTAGATAGATAGATAGATAGATAGATAGATAGATAGATAGATAGATAG